>CM058041.1:10186124-10848624 GCA_030169165.1 Centaurea solstitialis | reverse complement strand
TTGAAAAACAAAACTAGATAAAGTACTAACTTCGGCGTAACTAATGGGGGACAAGCCGGTGCCAAACCCCCTAACATTTCATCTACCTTCAATATATTGGACTATTATCCAAATAATTCCAACTTCATTAATTAAAGTATCATAGTCCTAATGGTAAAATACTTATACAATATTATCAGTATTGTTTTTTTAATAAAGTATGCTATTAGATATTAGAGCTCCTTTTATTCTAAATTTCTGACTATATCTCTGTCGGTCCTATAATATATTAATAAATAACTTTAATCATATATCACAAATTACGGAGAAGCAAATAGAAGAAAATCGAATGATATGATTTTGCACGAAAGATTTGGACAATATGATTACTTTAAAGTGTGTCCTACTTTTATGATTAATCTCGGTAAATCATAATGGATATTTGATTATTGTATACGAGAAACATAGTCACCATCTTCCTCAAATATAAGGAAGTAGCCTTTTAACTTTTATAAAAGTTGGATTATTATTGTATACCAATAAAGGAATTAACAATTAATATAAATGTTCAAACTTCATACCAATTAAAAGTAAATTATACTTTTGGTCCTTCTATAGTTGTATTACTATTTATTATCAAATTTGGTCTTTCTTTAAATCTAACTATAGTTTTAGGATGAAGGGTGTGCGAGACCTTGTTCAACAGGGTGGGATTGAGGTGGTAGCTGGGTGAAGAGGGAACACCATCCCCCCACCTCTCCGGGGTCATAAATTTCCAGCCTGTCGGTAAGCGCATCCTGCAGGAAAACCTCATTTTCCTATGTCTCTCTCCCTTCTCTGTGTCTCTCTCTCTTTTATTTTTAAAATGGTTAGTGGAGTGTAGGGGTAGAATAGTGACCACTGCAAGGGTTTTGTAGGGGGTAGAACATTGGTATATAGAGAGAGTAAAATAGTGCTGTGTCAAGAAGGATGGAGGGTGGAATGGTGACCACTCCCTCCATCCTTAGTTATTGTTGATCCAGCTCTCCTAAGACCTGATGAAATGATAATGATCCTGAACCTTTACTTAGTGAATAGGTTTTTACTTCTGTTATAGCTTGAGGAATTATCACTGAGTCTGTTCAGTGTTATTCCATGTTACTTATGCTGTAACTTATTTATATAGTAATCAGGATCAGGATCAGGACACGAACGAGTCTGTTCTGCAGTCTACTGATCCTATCCACTGAAGTGAAGACCTCCTGAAGACATCAAGATCATACTCAAAGAACCATCAGCAACGTTGAAGACTTAGCTGATGACAGGAACAGCATGCTCGTGATCTGAAGACGGAACTCAGTGATAGCAGGCTGCTCAATATCGTATGACATCCTGAAGAATCATCAGGATACAAGTGACCCTGAACAGCACCAGCTTCAGGACTCTAGTCACTGATCAGTATCATGATCATGAAGGATTAGTGTAATGTCTTAGTCTAATGCACAAAAGGATTATCCCCTTTACTGACACAAACGTACATAAGGACAGTCTCTTTACTGTTCCCTCCGTACTTATCAGACCTCAAGGCAACTGTTTACAGACTTCCTCTTTTGCACACCATGCAAAGAGTATTTGTTTATAGTAAATAGTACAAAGGACCACTTACATTGTGACACGTACACAAAAGTGGTTCTGCATGCATTTAATGCATTGGGTATAAATAGGACTTGAAGAGATGTTCTCCATACTTCTTCTTCATCCTAAATCTACCCGAATCCTTTCTTTCTTTATCCCCTCTATCTTCTTTCTTACATCTTCTCACTCTAGTGCATAGTGAAAGAACTTAGATTGTTTAGTTTAGACTTATTTGTCTTTTCTATTTCCGCAACAATCTGTAAATTCATATTGTTTATACAACAAGAATTTAAAAGTGAAAACTTGTGTGATTATATTCAACCCCCCCCCTTCTATAATCCCAAACACTATCCTTACTTGAAGGTCACCTCTTTGGGACCAACAAGTGGTATCAGAGCAGATACAAGCTCTCATTTTCTTCTTAGAAAAATCTTGTGATCCTCTCTTCTAATCCATGGCTCTTCAAGCTAAGGATAACTACTTTGATACTGGCTCTGCTGGAAAGCCTCCTAGGTTTAACAAAGATAACTTCTCTCTTTGGAAAACCATGATGGAACTCTTTCTCTCTAGTTCTGATCCCCAGATTCCATACTTTCTGGAAAATGGACCACATGTGCCAACACAAACCGTCCACCCCATTCCTGCTGCAGCAGGCCAACCAGCTCTACCTGAAAGGCAACTGGTAAAGCCTGTAACGGACTGGAATGATGAAGACAGACGCCTGGTCAACATTGACACCAAGGCTAGGTCTCTCATCGCCATGTCACTCCCTGACGATGTATTCCATTCTGTCTGCCACCTTCGATCTGCTAAAGAAATATGGGACACTCTCTGTGTTCAATATGAAGGTACTGCTGTTCTCATGGAATCAAGAAAGATTTTCTTGGTTCGACAGTATGAAAGCTTTATTCATCAAAAGGATGAAACTCTCTCCCAGCTACATCAGAGATTCAACTGTCTTCTGATTGATCTGAAGACTATCGGAACTACCTACTCAACTCTGAGGTGGTTACCAAGTTCATGGAAGCTCTTCCTGAACATTGGGAAATATACACCTCCTGCTTAACTATGTCAAAGGACATAAAGACACTCACACTAAGTGAGCTGTACGGTATTCTTCTCAACCGTGAACAACAGAAGAAACTGAAAAAGAATCTCATAAGAGATTCTAAAGATACCAAAAGTAACTCTGTTGCATTGGTCTCTGACTCAGTTCCTACTGTCGCCACTCCTTCTTCAGTAACTATTACTGAATTAGAATGTTCTGACTCTGACATGTCAGAAGATCCTGAATTCAATGAATCTCTTGCTTTGTTAACCAGATCTTTCAAGAAGTTTGCCAAAAAGGGAAACTTCCACAAAAAGAAACATCTTACTATTACTGACAAGCCTAAATCAGACCCTATTGATAAGGCTATTGCTATCTGCTACAACTGTCAGGGCAAAGGACACTTTGCTAATGATTGCAGGTACAGGAAAAGTCAGTTTGCTCCCTCCTCTGCCAAATCTTCTTCTAAGAACCCCAAATACCAGCGCCTGAAAGAAAAGTACAAAAAGATGAAAATCCAGCGCAAGGGTAAAGGTCTAATCGCAGAAGATTGCGACTGGGATGATGTCTCCTCTGATGACTCATCAGATGAGGAAGACACTCAAGTGGCACTGATGGCCATTATTGAGGAACCTACCTTAGCTCTCATGGCTAAGATAGAAGAGGTCCCTGAAGAGATTCCTCCTCAGGCTCCTGAAGCTTCTTCTTCCACAACTCCTGAAGCTTCAACCTCTGCGACTGATTCTTCCAGTCAGGTACCTATTCCTCTCGTCCCTCTTGAAAGCTTAACTCAGCTGGACCTGGTCACTCTTGATCTTTACAAAGCCCTGAATGGTAAAACCTCTGCTGAAAAAATGAATATTGACCTTCGTGGTCAACTCAAAGAATGCCAAGAAAAAATAAAACAACTTACCATTCTGGAAGAAAACTATAAAGACCAGGTCACTGTAAACAAAACTCTCTGTATTGAAAGAGAAATGGCTCTTGCTGCCAAAGAAAGAGCCCTGGCTGAGTTAAACGCTGAAAAAGTCACCATCAAAGGATGGAGTGACGCTTCTGAAAAGGTTGATGAAATATTAGCCTCAGGAAGAAATGTTAAAAACAAAAGGGGTCTTGGATACACTCATGGAGGAACTATATCTGATAGTTCCATGCTCAAATTTGGAAAATTTGTTTCTTCTATCCCTGATCCTAATGCTCCTGAAAACATTCCTTCCTCTTCTAACACACACTCTGAAGGTGCTCCTAAGAGCAAAAGAACACAGTCAAAGAAAAATCTAACACTGTAACACCTTCAAAGACCAAGAGTCCTAAACCCAAGAACAAAGTTCTGGGTGGTGGTCCTTCAGTCTCAGGATCAAAATCTTTCTCTCAAAATCCTGCTCCCAGACTGAAGATTGACCTGAAGCAAAAGACTCAGGAGAAGAAACCAATTCCTCCAATGTCTAATGCTAAAGGAATACTTGGTGCTGGTCCTGCTCACTTGAAGTTCAAAAACTTCCTGGACCACACTAAACGCTTTCAATATCGCAAATGTTATCACTGTGGATTAAACGACCATATTGCGAGTAAGTGTCCTGATGCTACCAAAGCTAAAAAATCAGCCAAGGTAAAGAAAAATCCTAAGACTGACAATTCAGTCAAAGGGAAGAAGGTTGTCAAGACTGTCTCCTCAGTCAAGACTCCAGCCTCAAGAACTGATAAATCAGTTAAGACTGCCACTGACTCCACCAGTCCTACTGATACTTCTGGATCCATAGTTCTATGGGTACCAAGAAAAACTTAAACTCTAAATTTTACAGGATAAGGGCATCTGGTACTTGGACAGTGGATGCTCTCGACATATGACTGGTTCGAAATCTGTCCTCTCTAACTACCGTGAAGAAAGAGGTCCTGCTGTGACCTTTGGCGGAAACGGTAAAGGCCAAACCCGAGGGTATGGCACACTAACCAACGGAGTAACTACTTTCAAAAGAGTTGCTTATGTTGAAGGCCTGATGCATAATCTTCTGAGCATCAGTCAACTGTGTGATAAGAATCACAAACTCTCCTTCTCAAAGAAGAAGTGCAAAGTCAAAAACAGAAGAAAGGAAGTTATTCTCACTGGAGTGAGACATGCTGATATCTACATCATCAACATGAATACTGTTGGGATTTTGTGCGATCCTCGTATCAAACTGACACGAGAAAAACTGTGATCTCAAACCTGACTGGTCGAGACACACGACAAAACCACATGAAACAAACTGTTCCAAAGGTTTAACAATCAAACCTAACTGGTTTGATTAAGCGGAAGCAATAACGATTAAAAATCCCGAAAACATCACAGATCTTATTTGTTTATCTTATTACAGTTAATATGTAGGTTTAGGGTTATTACCTGGATTGTTTGAGATAGATCCACCCGTAAACGACCAAACGGAATTCCCTCTAGCTGGATCTAACCCCGGAACACTTCACGAACAAACGGTACGCGAAGAACACGATCAATCAGAAACGAGACCGGATCTGGTTTCTTTCTTGGTGAGATCGACGAAGAGAGAGAGAGAGGAGAGAGAAAGGTTTCTTGGTTGATTGAAATTAGTTGAATGAATAATCATAGCCTAGCACATCTATTTATATGAATAATTTCCATATACTAGATTGCTTCCATATTCTTTCTTTCTCTCTAAGAAAGAATAATTTCCATAATTATCTTTATTCTTTCTTTCTCCTCAAGAAAGAATATTTACTAATTATTATATTTCCACATAATAATTACTAGATAATTATAAACCAATTAATTAACCCTTTTATATATTTATTTAACTAATAAATATATAACTGTAATTAATTATCAGAAACCTTATACTTTGGGGTTTATACAGAAAACACCCAACAGTTTTATAATTCACTATTATAAAACTAAACTCTCCAAACTGGGGTTATTATACTATCCGAATTATAGGTCCTCACAGGTGTGACCCTCAAGTGACTTATAACGTTGGATGTGCGATCAAACGGTTTGTCAACTTATGCACATAATGCCAACAGACTCCCACTTGTGCAAGTTGGCAATACCAGATTGATGACACGGACCTAAGGAGGCCCCTAGACAGGCACTTAGGCTAACCAGGTTATAAGCACCCTTATACCCAGGTAGGTGATAAAACGTTCCTAAAAGGAAACAACATTTATGAACAAACTGTCCACAAATCGGGTATAAACTAGGCTTTTCCTTTTGCATCACGATATTTCAATTTTGAGTATGAGCATGGATACAGTCAACTCTGAATACTCAAAGATTATGTTTCTCGACTATCCGACCTCTTCTGATTGGTAAACGACAAAGAACAAATCAGTTCGTTTGGGCATGGCCATGCACTTCATCAGTCTTTTCAGTCAGTCAAGGGGCCCAGGAAATATCTCTCTTCATAGAAGAGGTGCAAATCCCATCTTGCATATCTGCATTTGTCACCACGGCTTCCGCTGAATCTAGTTACGCCCCGTATGACCACCTGTTACGGCGTGATGTTAGAAGTACTAAGTATCCAACAGTCCTCGTAATGCCAAACCAAATACCTCAGGTGCTAAGGACAACCTCTGGGAGTCTTACTCATGACTAAATCCATGGAGTAATCTCAACCGGCGGATCACATCCGATATTCGCTGCTCTATCGAATATCCGTGTAGTTTTTGGTCTACATCACTTGTAGCTGTTATTCAACAACTGTTCATAACTACCCAAAAACTCCACGATGACTTTATAGCCCTATCAGGTTCCCACCTTGATAAGTTGTCACGGATAATTTCAAATAAAAACTGAAACTAGTTTTTATTCCCGGATCAAAAACATGCTAAGTGTAAAAGAGACAAAGAAACTAATTTCGTTTAGTCCTCCATATTCCACTCTGTAATAAGAACGAAATTAATAGCATTTCTAAGCTACTTTTATGGTGTCTACTCAACGTATACTAAATACTGATTTAAACGAAGTATCACCCTTCTTCAGTTTAAACCCTTTGACTAGCGTTTACCATACTAATCAAAGAAATAACCAAAAATAGTACAAGCTTAGTATCATCTGATACTTTCCACTTGACTATGCTAATTTTGTTCTTGCAAACACCCTTAAAACAAAATTAGACTTTTACCATATTTCCTGAACCTGGAGATACTGGAAAAACTCCTGGTTTCCTTGAATATGAAACATCAAACTGCAACTTCCCTTAGTTGCTGTGTAGATACATGATTTCGACCTGAAATCTAACAAAATTTCCATTTACCAAGTCTGGTAAATCCAGGAAATTTACTCTAGTGTTTTATAACACTTTGGAGTCAAAAAGATATTTAACATCTTTAGTTCATTCCAACACACTTTAATTATTGATTAAAGTCAATTATGACTTTCTACTGTCTCAAAGTTTGAAACTATTTATCTATCCCTTTTTAACTAAAAGGTAGATCTTATATCTTATGAATTTATATCCTACCTGGATTATAATTCCGAGATATATTGAATCAATAATTTAGCACATACAGACATATATACTTATATATATATTTTATTCTTTATCACGGAACTGGATATAGAATAAACTGGGCTCCCACTAACCTATATGAAAACTGACTATTACTCAAAAATTAACTATTGACTTTAGTCAAAACTTGACTTCCTAGTCAATTTTATTTCAAGTAATACTAGAATTTAACATTTACAAAACTTAACTGGATTTTATCAAATCCCAATTCCAAGACTTGGAATTTCCTAGTTTTATAAATACTGATGTTGTCAACGTCATCTGAAACAACATCCTAAATTCTCTCTAAAACATGTGAGTAATATTTTATAATCCTTTTACTCATGTATGTTTTATTCTTAAAAACACATTCCTAAAATAATAATACTTCGTGTGTTTTTGATAGTTTTCATATAACTATTACTTCAAATCAATTAATTAAAACATTGAAGTAATTCTGTTAGTGTAATACATGACATCTAGGATCTACTTATTTGAATCAAGTCAATCTCGACTTTAAACAGATTCAACAACATCATCATGCACAAGATATTAAATCAAGACAATAAGTTTAAAACCAATTTTAATAAACCATAAATATCCAAAAGATCACAACCATTCAAAACTGTTTTAAAACCACAAACATAAATTTAAAATTGTCTTGATAAATATCTAATGATAAACTAGCACGTAGATCCTCGCAATCTTGGGCTTCTCACTTCTGACCACCTGCAATTAGAATATTTGCACTAGGTGTCAACATACTTGTAAACTAACAAGTGAAAGTGATAAACTAAAGCAATCACAAATACCTGAGGCGTTATTGCCTTCTTTGTGACGCTTTGGACAGTTTCGCCTCCAATGACCAAGTTCATGGCATATGAAACACCTATTCTCGGTCTTGGCTTTGTTAGGCTTCACTTTCTTGCCCTTGCCCTTGCGTTCGTCATCGACCTTGGTCACACTCTGGCTTGCCTGAGACTGGCTTTTGCCCTTACTGGTGTTTCCATGCCTACGCTTTCTCTTCGCTCTACCATCTCCGACCATGAGCACATCCTTGGTCTTGGTCCCGGTCCCCATACTCAACTCAGCAGTTTTCAACATGGAATGCAACTCTGCAATTGTCTTTTCCATGTTATTCATATTATAGTTAATTACAAACTGCTTGTAATCCTCAGTCAGTGAGTTGAGTATCGTATCCGTTGCTAACTGCAATGGAACTGGGTGACCAAGCCTCTCTAGGTGATCAATATGCTTTTTCAGTTTCATGACGTGATCACTAACCGAGGTCCCCTTGGCCATCTTGCACGCGTTCAGTGCCGAGTGGCATCATAACGCTCTGTGCGTGCTTGCGTCTGAAACATGTCCCTCAACTGGCGGATCATGTCATAGGCATTGGTGTTCATGAGCCCTGTTTGCAGATCTGGGCTCATAGTTGCAAGCATGAGACAGCCAACGTCCAGCAAATCATCAGAATGCTTTCTATAAGCATTTCTTACATTGGCAGTAGCATTTGCTGGAGGGGCCTCACCTAGAGGCTCTTCAAGGACGTACCACTTCCTCTCGTGCCTTAGCACAATCATCAGATTGCGCTCCCAGTCGAGGAAGTTAGCTCCAGTGAGCTTGTCCTTTTCAAGAATGGAGCGAAGAGACAGGTTATTAGTGTTGGTTACAGTGTTTGCCATCTACACATTTAGAACATTTGGCTTTAGTAACTGTGAATAGACTCCCAACAAATATCAATAAACCCTTAAATGATAATTATTGGGCTAGGATCCTTATTTCATACGTCCTGATGTACGGCTTGCTCACGTCACACCAGGCCCGTACTATTTCGGTAGGTAAGGACTTATACCAATCACATCTAACTGACATGACTCCTAGATCTTTTCGGGACATCGGATAAAACCGTACATGTTTTAGTCCCTCAGTGCATTTTGGCCCGATACGACACGGTGAATTGTTACAAAACCAAAATAGATCACACCATTTGGGACTGGTGTACTTATCACACCCCTTTCAGCTTGGGGTTTGAACGCGGACGCCCAAGGCTTGTTCACTTCCAACGCCCACGTACCTTACGCCGTTAGGTGTCCCAAGTGGGTCGCACTACTGATCTATGATTTTCGGGGTTTTTAACTATGTTTTGAGAAACCTTTTATTTTCCAGTATTTTTAGAAAACTTTGCAATTTTAAAACTGACTGTTTTAAAAAAGGCAACCAATGTTTAAAACTAACTGTTATTAAACATACACGCTATTTAAAACTAACTGTTTTAAAAGCACCTGCTAATTAAAACTAACTGTTTTAATAGCATGACTGCTAACCAAAAACTAACTGTTTTTGAAAGCCTTCTTGCTGACCAAAACTAATTGTTTTGTCAACATGCCTTTATAAGAAAACAATCTTATAAATATAAGGTTTTAAAATAAAATCTACCGTTTAAAAAGGTTTGGAAAAACTGGCAATTTTAATTTTTTAAAACCTAACAGATTTCATGATTGTAAAGTTTTAAAACTCTCTCTAATTTTAAAACGTTTGATAAAATAAACATGCAATAATTATCAACTAATCATGAGCAGGCAGTTAAACACATCTACGCAGTTAAAGATTAACAACTACGCATTTAAAAACATCTAATTACAGATTTGCCAATTAAATGACCTATTATAAATTTTTCTCTCGTAGCTCCCACTGGCCTTGGCATGTCTGATGGAACTCCGGGAAAAAGAAAATATTGAAAAATATCCTAAGGTCATTTTCATTATGAAGGGGTTGCAAGTAGCATACAAGCCTTAATGTACTAAGTCGGCAATTACTGTAATAGATACAACCAATATACACAACAGGTATAATTCATGCAATCATATAAAGCATTTAAGCAAGCAGAGAACAATCCTAGATCCGTTAAAGATTATCTCGTTTGGTTTATCGTAAAACATGGTTTTTACTGATTTATAAAACAAACTGTTCTACAAACCTAAAACTAATATTTTAATCTGAAATCGGTTTTACTATAAATTTATTATAAAAAACCAATTTTCTAAAATATTTGTTTTTATCCAAAACATATCACACCGGACATTCCGAACCAACTGTCCGAAATTATAGACACTGGCCTAAAAACTGTATCGTGGTTTGACCAACTGGTCAAACATGACACCTGGCCCATTTGACCAAAACTGAGTCAAATAACTGGTTTGATAAACGCATGTTTAATAAAATCTTAAATCAATTTTATAAGATAAAATTATCTAAATAAAATTAATTTGGATAAAAACCTAAAACCATTAAACCCTTTGGTCCTTACACTAGGTCCAAATTTCTGGGTCTTGGGCCTTGTATGAGTTAGGCCCAATAAAACGAAAAACGAAAAAAACACGATCTCGTGATCGATTGACATCTCGTCGTCGATCACGTAATCATCGCCTTTGGTGATGGTAACAACAAACGGTTGCTACCACCACCGCGATCACCGCACCACTATAAACCGGCGACGACGGTTGCTAAGAAAACGTCACCGCCGTCACCAACTGGCCGGCGGTAGCAATAGCAAACCGCCATCACCACCGCCGCTGGTCGGCTCACAAAACAACAACCACCGTTGCCGCGACGATCAACGCCACCATCACCGGTGACGTTCCACGATCTGATCGGCTTTGGCCGATTCCCACGTCCGGCGACGATAACGCCAAAGCGCCACCGCCACCATCGTCTCTATCCGGCGACAGCCATGACACCACCATTCGGTGGTCTCGGCCACGGCTTCGCCGCAGTACAACCACAGCCGCACGACGACGCCATCGTCCAACGACAACAGCGGCTTCATTGCCACCATCCATCGCCGTAGAACACCGCCTAGTGCGGTTTGGTCCATTGGCCACCGCAGTGGCTCAATCGCCACCAATGGAGACCACCGGCCACCACCACGCTGGTGGTTCGGCCTCGGCCCTGTCGTGGTTCGCGGCTTCTCACCGCCGCCGTTCACGGCCACCACCGAATTGGTGGTTTGGCCACGGCTTGGCGCGACACAGATCCAGCCATCGCTTGAGTGCGGTTTGGCCGCCGCCTGGCGGTCCGGTCGGTTGCTGCCGCCATTCCGCCGCCGTCGTGGTTTGACTGGCGATCGGTGGGATGGTTCGGTTGCCATGTGCCACCGTTCCGCCACCGATCTTGTTACCGTGTGTGATTTCGTGTTTTTCAGTTTTAATGAGATTTACGATAAACGAGAATTGATAAAAATAATTTTTAACGCAACTGATAAAGATTAAACCTTTATCTAACTGATAAAGATTAAACCTTTATCTAACTGATAAAGTTTTAGTTTTTATTAAAAAAACTGATAATTACCCAAAATCTTTATCAAACTGATAAAGATAATCAAATCTTTACCAAACTGATAAAGATTAAACCAAATAAAATCAAATCTTTACCAAACTGATAAAGATTATGTTTTATTCAAAAACTGATAATTATCAAACTGATTAAATCTTTACCAAACTGATAAAGATAAAATCCAAACTTTATTCACAAGAAACAATTTTAACGGATCTAATAAACAAATAAATAAAATAAACAATTTAAACCTGTGGCTCTGATACCACTGTTGGGATTTTGTGCGATCCTCGTATCAAACTGACACGAGAAAAACTGTGATCTCAAACCTGACTGGTCGAGACACACGACAAAACCACATGAAACAAACTGTTCCAAAGGTTTAACAATCAAACCTAACTGGTTTGATTAAGCGGAAGCAATAACGATTAAAAATCCGAAAACATCACAGATCTTATTTGTTTATCTTATTACAGTTAATATGTAGGTTTAGGGTTATTACCTGGATTGCTTGAGATAGATCCACCCGTAAACGACCAAACGGAATTCCCTCTAGCTGGATCTAACCCCGGAACACTTCACGAACAAACGGTACGCGAAGAACACGATCAATCAGAAACGAGACCGGATCTGGTTTCTTTCTTGGTGAGATCGACGAAGAGAGAGAGAGGGGAGAGAGAAAGGTTTCTTGGTTGATTGAAATTAGTTGAATGAATAATCATAGCCTAGCACATCTATTTATATGAATAATTTCCATATACTAGATTGCTTCCATATTCTTTCTTTCTCTCTAAGAAAGAATAATTTCCATAATTATCTTTATTCTTTCTTTCTCCTCAAGAAAGAATATTTACTAATTATTATATTTCCACATAATAATTACTAGATAATTATAAACCAATTAATTAACCCTTTTATATATTTATTTAACTAATAAATATATAACTGTAATTAATTATCAGAAACCTTATACTTTGGGGTTTATACAGAAAACACCCAACAGTTTTATAATTCACTATTATAAAACTAAACTCTCCAAACTGGGGTTATTATACTATCCGAATTATAGGTCCTCACAGGTGTGACCCTCAAGTGACTTATAACGTTGGATGTGCGATCAAACGGTTTGTCAACTTATGCACATAATGCCAACAAATACTTCCACTGAGAACTTCTGCTTTGTATCTCGTGCTTCCTCTGATACAAATTGGCTTTGGCACAAGCGTCTTTCTCATCTCAACTTCAAGACGCTGAATCAACTCTGCATCAACAATCTTGTCATTGGTCTTCCTGACTTTCGCTATACAAAGGTATCTCTTTGTTCAGCATGTGAAAAAGGAAAACAGACCAGGGCTAGCTTCAAGTCCAAGCAGATTTCCTCCATCAGCTCTCCTCTACAACTTCTCCATAAGGATCTTTTTGGACCAGTTAACGTCCAATCCATTGCTGGAAAGAAATACACTCTGGTAATCGTTGATGAATATTCCAGATATACTTGGGTGTTCTTTCTTCGATCCAAGAGTGATGCTCCTGAAGAAATCATTCTGTTCGTCAGGAAGATGGAAAGACTCAACAACCTTATTGTTCGATCAATCAGGAGTGACCATGGAACTGAATTCAAAAACAGTACCCTGGAAACCTTCTTCGATCAGAAAGGTATCTCTCAGAACTTCTCATCTGTGAGAACTCCTCAGCAAAATGGTGTTGCTGAAAGACGAAACAGAACCCTGATTGAAGCTGCACGATCTATGTTGAGTGAAGCCAACCTTGCCACTCAATTATGGGCAGAAGCTGTTAACACAGCTTGCTATACTCAGAACAGATCCCTGATAGTAAAACGCTTCAGAAGAACTCCTTACGAACTTTTCGTAACAGGAAACCCTCTATCGAACATCTCCATATCTTTGGTTGTGTCTGCTACATCCTGAACAACAAAGATAACCTTGGAAAGTTCGATTCCAAGTCTGATGATGGAATTTTCCTTGGATACTCCTCTATCTCTAAAACCTACCGTGTGTTCAACAAACGAAGACAAGCTATAGAGGAAACGATTCATGTCAAGTTTGATGAATCGAGTCCTACTTTCCCTCACCCTCATGAAAATTCTGAAATAAATCAGTGGGCTGACTCTTTCTTTCAAGTCCCTGAACCTCCCATTGTTGATCCAACTCCTCAAAAACCTCCCTGATGGTTTTGAAGAAGATCCTCCTATACCATCCACTGAAATATCTACTCCACCTCTGATAAATGCCACTCCAATTACCCAAATCACACCATCTGAACCTGATCAACCCACTAACAGTGAAGACTTTTCTCAAACCACTGTTAGTGAGCCTACTCCACAAATCTTCTCCCTGATCCATCAGTAAATGAAGCTTCCACTTCAGGACAGGTGTATCAGCCACCTGCTCTTCGATGGACCAAGGATCATCCCATTGATCAAGTTCTTGGTAATCCCTCCTCTGGCATTAAAACTCGACGTCAATCTGGTAACGTCTGTCTTTATGTTAATTTTATCTCTGAAAATGAACCTAAAGAAATAGATGATGCTTTGCGTGATCCTGCCTGGGTCTCAGCCATGCAGGAAGAGCTTGCAGAGTTCATCAGAAACAATGTCTGGCTTCTCGTCCCTAGGCCTCGAAAACGTACTATCATTGGTTCCAAGTGGATTTTTCGAAATAAACTTGATGAGATTGGTACGATTATTCGAAACAAGGCTCGCCTTGTGGCTCAGGGATACATGCAGGAAGAGGGCATTGATTACGATGAAACCTTTGCTCCTGTGGCTAGGCTCGAAGCAATTCGACTTTTCCTAGCCTTCGCAGCACATATGAACTTCAAAGTTTATCAGATGGACATTAAAAATGCCTTTCTGAATGGAAAACTTAATGAAGAAGTCTATGTGGCTCAGCCTCCTGGCTTTGTAGATCCTAAGTTCCCTGATCACGTCTACAAGTTAAACAAGGCTCTCTATGGGTTAAAACAGGCTCCCCGTGCCTGGTATGATACCCTCTCAACCTTTCTTCTCTCTAAAGGTTTTGTTCGTGGAAAGATTGATAGCACTTTATTTCTAAAGAAATATCCTAAACATATCCTTCTTGTCCAGATATATGTCGATGACATTATCTTTGGATCCACAAATCCCAAACTCTGCGAAAAGTTTGAGTTGCTCATGAAATCTGAATATAAAATGTCTATGATGGGTGAACTAACATTCTTTTTAGGACTTCAGATCAAGCAATCTGAAAAGGGAATCTTCATCAGTCAAGGTAAATATGTACATGAGATGCTGAAGAAATTTGATCTCACATCTTGTACACCAATGAAGACTCCAATGGCTCCTCTTCTGTCACTTGACAAGTATTCCAAAGGGAAACCTGTTGATGTGACTCTCTACAGAGGAATGATCGGCTCTCTGCTGTATCTCACAGCTAGTCGCCCTGATATCATGTATTCTACATGTTTATGTGCTCGTTATCAGGCTGAACCAAAGAATCCCATCTGACCGCTGTAAAGCGGATCTTCAGATATCTGAAGGGAACTCCTAATCTGGGTCTTTGGTACTCCAAGGACTCAGGGTTCGATCTAACAGCTTATTCTGATAGTGACTTTGCAGGATGTAAGATTGACAGGAAAAACACCACTGGTGGGTGTCACCTACTTGGTGGCAAGTTGGTGAGCTGGACTAGCAAGAAACAGAACTCTGTGTCCACATCAACTGCTGAGGCTGAATATGTTGCAGCAGGAATCTGTTGTGCTCAAGTCCTGTGGCTGAGAAATCAACTTCAGGACTATGACATACAACTTTCTAAAATTCCTATCTACTGTGACAATACTTCAGCGATAGCCATCGCCAACAATCCTGTCTTACACTCCAAGACAAAGCACATTGAAGTGAGATATTACTTCATCAGGGATCATGTGATGAATGGTGATATTGAACTCCATTTTGTCCCTACTGAATATCAGCTTGCTGACCTCTTTACCAAACCACTGGACGTAACGCGTTTCAATATGCTCGTCAGTGAACTTGGGATGTTAAATCCTGATGATTGAAGTTTATCAGGACAAACAGTTGTTAAACCCTATAGAATAACTATTCTCAGGACTCTTTCTTTAACAACTCCTGAACTAACTCTCATCAGAGGATGACTCTATTCAGTACTTACAAAATCTTTGTTCAACATCCGAATACTGATGATTCTCAGGTAAGTACCTCTGCTCCTGAAACCTTATCGCATTAAATGTGATAAGAGGATTTTCCCAAAACAGTGCTTATCTGATAAGCACTCCAATTCCAAGAAAACAAATCTTTCATCAAAATGGAATTATCCCCTGAAAAGGCGGTTTTTATCTTTTCAAATAAAACAAACTTTTCATCTGCACTGACACGTAATGGGACGTTTCCTGTTCCCCACGACGTGTGTCAGGCGCGTGAACACGCGTAGAACTTCCTTTATTCATCATTACGTTTGAATTTAGCCGCCCGTTTCTCTCTCATCCATTTTCTCTCTCCTACCACGAGGTATAAAAACCTCACTCGTAATCCATTACACTCTTTACGCTCACATAATTCTCTCTAAGCAATCTAGCAAGAAAAAGCAAGAAATTTTTTTTCTCTCAAGAACACCAAGAACACTCACCACTTTTCCTTAACAAGATCATCGTAAGTGTTTCTTTACTCTTGTTCTTTCTACATTGTAAGTTGGCATTCTTCACCTAAACAGCTTATTTTGTTAATCGTTTTTTCAAAAACACTAAGATCACTCCGTTTGATCTTAGCTTTTCCAAAATCTTCTAAGATTTTTGTTAAAACAGTTTATATGATGTTCTTATTTCTTTTGAGAACAATCATAAACTCTTATTTTGATATCTATTCATCAAAATAAAAGTTTCTTTTTAATACCAAAACACATTCCTTTTGTGTATTTTGGTATCTAATCCATTCCAAGTTTAAAGGATTTCACCACTTTTATGAACATATTCTGTGTTCATTGAAAAGTGAAGAAAAATACATATTTTGGATTCTAAATCATCCACATATGTTGTTTTTATGTTTTAACAGAATGGCTGCTACTGCATCTACTTCCTTGGACGCCCAGCTCTCCTCTGAGGCAACGACGCTGATGACTGCTATTGGAAACCTTCCTATCATCATTCCCCAGCATGACCTGCAGTTCAAACCCAACAACTTGATTGGGCAATTCGATCTCCCGGCCAACAAGGCGTTTTTGAAGCCTGCCAGGGACTTCCTTCTGTCGTGTCCCCTGAAGACGGCGTTCACGATCAACCCAGCGCCCAACAAACCCCTGCTCCTGCTCAAGGTATGTTTTCTCTCTTCTCTTCCAAACCACCTTCTTCTTCTTCTCTGCATGCTATGTCAGTAGCTAACCCAATACTGACTTCCCCAGCTGCAACATCTTCGGCGCCTCTGAAGCGCCCTCCTCCCTCTGGCTCCGCTCCTCCACCACAGCCCAAACGCGCCAAATCCAAGGCGTCAAAGAAAAAGAAGGCACCAGCGGGTAAGAAATACTATATTACCCTGCCTCAAATATTTAATAAACCATCTCCTTTATCTAAAACTTCTTCACCTGCAGATACTTCCATCTCTGCTCCTGTCCAACAAGAACCTGAGGTTGTTCATCTCGAACACTCAGAGAACGTGGAGGGTAATCGCTCTGATACCCTCCTAGCCTCAGGTAATAATTTTAAGCATAATATTACCATTTCTTCTTTTATGAAAGCTAATGAGTCTTCTAGTACTCACTTAGCTACTCTGTTTACAGGTTCTTTAGGAGCAGATGTTGAAGGGCACCCTCAACTCCATCAGGATGACCCATTCAACGACTTCGTCTTCACGGATGCCGACCGTCAGCTTAGTGCAACTGAGCTACGACGGCAGTCCGTGAAAGGCAACTGCAGGAGGTCCGCACGGCGCTCCAGCAACAGGAAGACGCTCACAAGGCCCAGCTTCAGGCCTTGGAACTTGAGCTTGCAGCAGCCAAGGCCGCTGCCTCTGCCGCCGAAGCCGCCGCAGCCTCTGCCACTGCTGCCGCCGCCGCTGCCGCCCCTGCTCCTACTGGTGTCACCATCACCATACCTTGTCTGGATACCATCCATGACAAGGTCTCTCAGGTGGCTACCTCCTCTTCCTCCCTTAGGCGTCTGTAGACGACCTGAAGGCCAAGGCGTTACCCGCTCTCTCCACAGCGGTCAACGACAACTCCCCCTCCACCACCAACTTCCAACAAATAGTGGTGCAGAGGTTGGATGCGCAGGAGACTGGCCTTCGCGCCCTCCAGGAGAAAGTGGCTGAACTTGCCACCGCAGTGAACTCGCTGATCACTGCTCCTCCTCCGCCGCCATCGTTCACCACGGCCGACAGGGAACTCCTCCAATCCCTGCTCTCATCTTCCTTCATCAACAGGAAGCTGAACGCCAACATGGCCTCTCTCCTCCAGCGGAGTATTTCAACAGCTGCCTTGCAACAGGCACCTGTTGAGGGGGAGAGACAGCCGAGAGACCATTCCGTTTATTCCCCCTCCACCAACTGGAGAACCAACGAACAGGGGGGGACAAACGAGAATGAGGATGATGATGAAGATGATGATGATGATGATGAGGACGATGAAACCTTCTTCGTCGAGAAGGTACCAGCCTCAACGCCCACTCCAGGGCCTGCACAATCTCAGGGGGAGAACCCCGGTGCACCTGGTACGTTACTATTACCATCCTCTCCCTCATCCTTGATAACCAACCAATCTCTACTCTCCTTAAATCTAAACCTACACCTGAAACCATCACCCTTGACACCTCCTCTGAAGACTCTCCAATAAATAACCTACAAATGGTTGTCTACCAACCACCCAAACAACCTACCCCTGAACCAACACCTCATTCTTCTCCTAAACAAACCTCTGAACCTGAAAACCAAGAAAACTCTGACTTTCAGGATGTGAACTTTGGTTCTGTCACTGGTGAGATTATTCGCCTCATGGAGAATAGTCCATCAGAACAGACAAGAGCCGAATTAAGCAGAATGACTTTCAGAGTAACTCCTCTAAACCCTGAATCCATTCCCTCTAAACCACCCGCTTTAACCCTGAAGCATCCTCTTCCAGAACCCCTGAAATAAGAGCCCCTCCTGAAACCATATGCCTATCATCAGATGATGAATTCATCTCTGATGACTTCTCTACCCCTGCTTCTTCCACCAGATCTCCTCCCTCCAACTCTCCTAGATCTGAAGGTGAGAATTACCCTGACAACTCTGCTATTGTCAACAGGGATGGGCGTTTAGACGCCGTGATAGAGCGACTCGAGAGTACAAGAGTAAAAATTCCTCTTCGTACCTCTTGGGACTCCGAGTTCGCCTATCTATCACAAGAGGAATACAACGCTGCTGTACAGGCTCAGGAGGAGCATAATAAGAAGCAGAAGGAAGCCTTCCTCTCCGCTCAAGCCGCTCGAAGGCTTGCATCGGATTTTGTTGAAGAGGACGCTGAAATAAGTGCGACCCTGTTCTAGCACAGAAGGCCGCGCTGAAGGTCTTCAACAGAAACGCCGAAGCTCAGTCTGAAGAAGTAAACACAGAGCTTGACTGGTGCAGAGACCGCCTTCACCTCAGAAAACATGGAGCTGCTATCTCTGGAATCCATCTCAGCGAACTCGCGGCAAAAGAGCAAAAACATGGATCACCGTCAAACGCTCAGGAGTCAAGGATGTGCAACACACTCTTGACAAGTTGGAAAGATACAACTTGTCAGAGTGGAATGAAATCAGAAGCCTACTTCCCAAAGCCAACAGAAACTATCGGGCTGAAGTAGAAGAAGTCATTAATGGACTTATTGCACGCATCAGAAGAACAACCGAAATTCCTGATGACCTTCTCCAGCCTTCTTCAGCACTGCCTCAGCCACCTGTTCGAAGATCAGCCGGTGCTTCAACAAGGAGACCAACTCCTTGCATGCCCAGAATGGTTGTCAAGCCACTAGACCTCTCGATGCTTGATCTTTCACTCCCTCCAGGAGTCTCTCTCTCTGAAGGACAAGTCATCAGAGAACCTGTTCATGGTATTTGTGTAAGCGACAACTCCAAGATTCTACGCTTTCAGCGTTTCAGCGAGCTACACAAAGCACCATATGAACAGTTGGTTTCTGTTCTCTTCACTGCTCAAAGAGACAAGAAAAACCAAGATAATAAAGAGATTATTCGCACTGTCAGAGCTATACTCGATCATCGACTCGCCTTCAGCAATACTCCTGTTCCAATCGTAGTCAAGACTGAAGAATTTAGCGAAGACTCTGATAGTTAGAATATTTTTGTAAATTTTGCTTTCAGTACTTCACTTATGTACTCTTGTATTTTCTTTACTCTTGTAACCTGATTGAGATTAATGAAAATGCAATTCAGTGCATTGTACTTTATTCCATCATAGTACTGAAAAAGATCCCTCAAAACAGTAAATGGGACATGTACCTTTATGAATTCTATTTCCTACTGTTTTATCTAGACTTAGAATTTTTTTTTCTTTCTAGACTTAGACAATTTCTCTGTTGTCTTATCATTATCATTTAGTGGGAGATTGTTGATCCAGCTCTCCTAAGACCTGATGAAATGATAATGATCCTGAACCTTTACTTAGTGAATAGGTTTTTACTTCTGTTATAGCTTGAGGAATTATCACTGAGTCTGTTCAGTGTTATTCCATGTTACTTATGCTGTAACTTATTTATATAGTAATCAGGATCAGGATCAGGAGACGAACGAGTCTGTTCTGCAGTCTACTGATCCTATCCACTGAAGTGAAGACCTCCTGAAGACATCAAGATCATACTCAAAGAACCATCAGCAACGTCGAAGACTTAGCTGATGACAGGAACAGCATGCTCGTGATCTGAAGACGGAACTCAGTGATAGCAGGCTGCTCAATATCGTATGACATCCTGAAGAATCATCAGGATACAAGTGACCCTGAACAGCACCAGCTTCAGGACTCTAGTCATTGATTAGTATCCTGATCCTGAAGGATTAGTGTAATGTCTTAGTCTAATGCACAAAAGGATTATCCGCCTTTACTGACACAAAAGTACATAAGGACAGTCTCTTTACTGTTCCCTCCGTACTTATCATACCTCAAGGCAACTGTTTACACACTTCCTCTTTTGCACACCATGCAAAGAGTATTTGTTTATAGTAAATAGTACAAAGGACCACTTACATTGTGACACGTACACAAAAGTGGTTCTGCATGCATTTAATGCATTGGGTATAAATAGGACTTGAAGAGATGTTCTCCATACTTCTTCTTCATCCTAAATCTACCCGAATCCTTTCTTTCTTTATCCCCTCTATCTTCTTTCTTACATCTTCTCACTCTAGTGCATAGTGAAAGAACTTAGATTGTTTAGTTTAGACTTATTTGTCTTTTCTATTTCCGCAACAATCTGTAAATTCATATTGTTTATACAACAAGAATTTAAAAGTGAAAACTTGTGTGATTATATTCAACCCCCCTCCCTTCTATAATCCCAAACACTATCCTTACTTGAAGGTCACCTCTTTGGGACCAACAGTTATTGTGGTTGTAATTTTTTTTTGTCCCTACAACTAGCTTCAGTTAAAAAAATATTAGTTAGTTTAAGGATATTATGTCATTTTTTATAGATAGATGGGCACGTTTCATAATTTATATTCCATTTTCCATTAATTTTGGCCTTCTACCTTATTCTTTGTCGTCTTATTCGATTGCAAAGTAAATTACAGTTTTACCCCTATAGTTTATCTTTTCCTATAGGCTTTCTTACATTTTTCGTTTTATGCCGTTCATTATATTATTATTTAATAATAATTTTAAAAGTAAAATATGATTTTTGTCCCTATAATTTGTAGTATATAACTACTTTTGTTCTTGGTCTAAAAAACAACTGTTTTCATTCTTATGGTTCCAATTGCGTTTCTTATTTCCATCCTCAGGTTAAGACCGTTAGAAAGCCACCATTAAGCTAGGGGTAATTTTTTCTATTCATTTTAATATATTTCTATTAAAATTTTAAAGGTATTATATATAGAAGGATGTTCAACGAAAAATCTCAAAAAACCACAAAACTACGAAAAAACGGATGAAAAATATATGAATATGGAAGTCAACTTGATGAGAAAAATATGATTGTTATTGTGGTGTAATTTGTTTCATTCGAACTTTTGTCATATGTTGAATTTATTTTATTTAAAAAATAAAAGGTGGGAGATTTTATTAATTTAAAAATCTTGTTGTAATTACATTAATTGGATCAACAAGGTTGAAGAGTTTTTTTTCCAGTTAATTATTTGTATTTATTTGAGATTTTCATGTAGAAATGAAATTAAGGTTGGAAAAGCCTAATTGGAATAATAAATGTTTAGAGGCTAAAGTACCTAAAAATATATTAAATAACAAGATATAAAAGGATAGGTTTTTATATGTGCTAAAAATAATAATATACTAAAATATTTTTGTTAAATACATATAAAATATAAGTTTAACTAATTTACTTAAATTAATTATTATACACTAAAATTGGTGTTGTACTTAAATTATAATTAATAGATATTAAATACAGAATAATAATTAAAAATATTATAATTTAAAATCAACTAATTTAATATTATTAGTGTTATTATGATGAATAGTTATAATTTTACGTTATTCAAATGTTGATTATTTATTATGAATAACACGAATAATCTTCTAATGGTTAATGTTAAATTATAATATTTTCATATACGTAAGTGCTATAATAATAAAACCAAGACGAACTAATTAATTTGATGCTAAAAAGGACACAATAATTATTTTCTAAAAATTAAATATGCCAAAAATAACGATAACGAAATAGTGGATGACAATAGAACAAAAAATATAAATAATGTAAATTGGAAAACAATAACTCTAATTTAGTACAGTGAGGGCCACCCACAAATAATGTAAAACCACTTTGTACAAATTGTGTTTGGTGTTTCTTTGTGTTGTTTACAAATGATGCATCAAATGTCTTTCTAAGAAACGTGAGTATATGCACCCCACCAACAATCATAAACTCTAGTTTAGTGGATTAGGTATAACATGTCTCCCTTTGTATATCCTCCTCTAATTTTGTTTATTAAGGCCATGCGTAGCGGGACAGGCGGGCTGACGGATTGGAGGCCGGCGGCATGGCGGGCTCCGGCCGGTATTGGGTACACGGCCCACGTGTTCAGCAGCTTCGGCTGGAGCGGTCTAGCCACACCGCTCCCATATCAATTTAACCCGTTGTTGTGTGTGTGTGTGTGTTGTGTTACATTAAAAAGTGAGAGGGTTGGGAGGGTTTAAGTACTAATCAGAGAGAGTTCTAGATGGTTAATTGTGGGGTTGGGAAACACTGATATGGCAGTGGGTTTGGGAGGGTTGGGTACTGATAGCCTAAGGGTTTAGTTTTCCAAAACGTATCGAATTTGTCAAATTTTGCTATTATGTGTATCTAACTCTGAAAGCTATCATTCAATGTACTGAAATTTCAAAAATTATCATTTAATGTATCGGAAAACCTACTACACAAGTTGCAGGTTATTTTTCTAAATTTTGATTTTTTAATACAAAAATATTAAAGTAAGATACGGGTTTGGTCCCTGAGATCTAAATGTTAAGAATGTGGTCCTTAAGTCACACCACCACCTCCCTCCGCCACTTGCCGACGCACCACCACCTCATTCAGCTGTGCCGATCATCTTCTCCGGCGAAGTCCGGCCATCTTCACCGTCGAAGTCCGACCATCTTCTCCGACAATGATGGTTATTGTGATGGTGGGTGATGGTGGTGGCCGGCGATGGCGGTTACAGTGATGGTGGTGCGACAGTGGAGGGAGGTGGTGGTGTGACTTAGGGACCAAATTCGTAAGATTTAACAAACCTCATGGACCAAATATGTAACATTTAACATGGTGACCTGCTATTAAAGGTGACGATACACTTAATGGTAATTTTTGAAAATTCAGCACATTGAATGGTAACTTTTAGAGTAAGATACACATAATAGCAAAAGGTGATAACTTCGCTAAATTTTGAGGAACTAAACCCATTTAGTAATTGTGGGTAATTAGAACATATCATATATTATATTTTTTGTATGTGTGTTACTTTATTGTTCATTTCTTTAACAACATGAAAAAACCATTGTTCAAATCTTTGACAACATGAAAAACCAAAAGCTTTGCCCTCCCTCTCTATCTATCCAAGGAATGGAAGGGTAGAGTCCTCTAGTGTCCCCCAGTCAAGAATTGGTGTCTCACAATTAGTATCTTCTCTCATGCCTTTCTTCGTTCATTCTTCGATATTTGGGGGAGAGTTGGGTCATAGATCAAGGCACTTTTGCTTCCTCATATTAACCATATTCCATAATCGCAAGCGATATCAATGTAAAATCAAATGTGATTAGATTATTATCATGTTTAATATGTTTTCTTAAATCTTGTTTTCGTTTAAACATCTCCCTATTTCAATATAACATATATCTATACTATCTATTGAAAGAGGGTTTTCGCTGACATCATCATACTTAAATTGATCCATTTGATTGACCAATTTAAAAAAATACATAATTTGATGATGTCATCATGTATTTCTTATTTTTTTTCTTTCTTAATACCATATTAATACTGTATAAATACAATATTTGGAACTAACAAATATGGAAAAAGTATCTTCCAAAATTAACCTACCTCAGTTTCTCATTAATTTATTAATTTCAATTTTATAATTACATTTTCTATCCTTAAAATTACTTGATTAAATTACTTTTTATCCATTAGTATTTCATTTTTCACTTTACATCCTTATCATAATAACATAAATAATATATATGAAGTAAAATGTATTAAATTTTTTGTTTTTCTTTTCAATAAATTAGACCATTATAATCTTTGAATCTCCCTCCCTCTCTCTCTCTCTCTCTCTATATATATATATATAATATATATAGAGGAAAGTTCAAATGCGAACCACTTTTTGGTTGTGAGCGTGAGGACAGCCGAAAGCGCGACACGTGACGTCTTTGAGTGTGGTCCCCCCTTTAATTCAATGCCCTCTCATGAATCGCGCCTAGTCATCCGCTGTGAATCTACGTGGCGCTTAGTCATCCGCCACGTGTCACGCTCTCCGTTGTCCTCACGTTCACAACCAAAAAGTGGTTCACATTTGAACCCACCCCTATATATATATATATAAGGGAGGGTGTCAAGGGAAAACTTCAAATAAACGAAAAACCTCATAGCCTTATCTGGACCGTATGCACCTGTGCATATGGGTAAAATAAGTTGTTTTTTGGTTTTTATACATGTGTGTGTATTTATATAATATTAGGTTCAAATGAGAAGTAGAGAAGTGATCTCCACCGCTCATCCGGTCAATAAATGTGGCTTTGACAGGGACCCATTCTTTAATAATCTCTACCCTCCCATGAATCACGTCAATCCCCTGTGATCGCGTCCACCGTAACCAGTCAAAGCCACATTTATTGACCGGATGAGTAATGAAGATCACTTCTCTAGTTCATATTTTTTCAACACTTCTCATTTGAACCTTTCTATATATGAAATTTATGGATCAATTCGTATGATAATACTAACTATTTAAGCTATTAGAAACTATTTAAGCAATTCCAAAAAACTCTTTAATGTAGAAAATAGTTAATTAAGGATATAAATAATTGATAACACATTAAAAATAAACATATGTGGTTTTTATTATTTAAGGATAGAAAATTAATGAAGACGAGATGTTGCCAAGTCTCTTGTCTATATGTACCCATGATTCCTTCATAGACGCTTCATCAACTTAACCTGTATTCTTTCACATACACACACATTAAATTAATCATGCCAGTTCTTCACATGAACAAGGGAGAAGGAGAGACTAGTTATGCCAAAAACTCCCTAATTCAGGTATCTAACTATGTTAACCCATAAATACTAGCTTGAGATTATTTTCTTCTATCATTTAATTTACTAACACCATATAATTTACACAATTGCAGAGGAAGATAATATCAGTTGGTAGTTCGTTGTTGGAATCTACCATTGTGAATATTTTATACGAGATCGAGCCTACGAGCATGGGTGTAGCCGACCTTGGTTGCTCGTCTGGACCCAACTCCTTGACCGTTGTCTCTCAGATTGTGAACATGGTGCAAGCTGCTAGCCATCGGATGGGTCGGGTTGTACCTGAACTAAGGGTCTCGTTGAACGACCTCCCTGGCAATGACTTCAACTACGTGTTTCAGTCTTACCAGAGTTTTATAAGAAACTAAAGCATGATTGTGGCATTGAAGATAACTGTTATATTTGGGGTTTGCCAGGTTCCTTTTATGGCAGATTGTTTCCCTCCCACAGTCTTCATTTTGTTCATTCTTCTTCCAGCCTCCACTGGCTCTCTAAGGTAATTTGTGTACTATAATGTGATTTAGATATACTAACAAAGGGCATACTCATCCGAGAACTGAGAAAACCGGCTATTCATGAGTTATTAATGATGAAAACTCATGATAAATCACTACAACTTGAATTTACAGGACGCCTAAAATAAATTGAGTTTATAGGACCTTTTTGAACATCTTAACAAGTCCTTTAGAACATTTTCAAAATAAACTGTCGTATTAGCTAATTTTTGTAAGACAATTTTTAGTAGTGTCCTATAAATCCATATTGTAGATGACACTTTTGTTTATGAACATTTATTCAAGTAGTGTCATATAAAATAATTAGTAGAAGGTTTTATTTGAGATTTTCCTAAAAAACTTGTTACGGCGTCCAAAAACATCCTACAAACATTTTGTAACACTTTTAGATTTTGTTTGGACTTGTAAAACATTATATTAAGATTCTTGTTTGTTTTAGGCATCCTATAAACTTAATCATCTTGTACTAGATATTCGCGAGTAATGGAAATACATGACATTTATAAGCAATAATATCATGCATAAATATTAAGGTATATTCATCATGACTATTTAGCTCCCATGGTTTTACAAGTTCCAAAACAAACTTTACCTACATCGATAATGTTTATTTTAATTTTCCAAAAGTAGGTTTATGTACATCTTGCAATATATGAATAGGTACCATCTGGTTTGGAATTATCGGTCGGGACCCATTTGAACAAAGAGAAGCTATACATTTCAAAGAGTAGCCCCAAAAGTGTAGTGGAAGCATACCAACAACAGTTCCACGTGGATTTCTCTTTGTTTTTGAGGTCTCGTGCTAAAGAAGTGATTGCTAAGGGACACATGGTTCTGTCATTCATGGGACGACGATCCCCTGATCCTTGTGCAGATGAAGCTTGCTATCAATGGGAGCTTTTGGCTCGTGCCCTAATGAGCATGGCTATAGATGTGTGTACAATTCTTTCTCTAGACATGAGTTTCTATGTTTTAAAAACTGGCTTGGACAACAAAAGGGTCTTTTAGAACGTCAATATTAAATTGAAGTTTATTTTTATAGGACCAAAAATTTTACCTCTAAAATGAAGACGTTATAATAAGTTGTTGGAACGATGTTAGACGACCTAACATCTTCTATTAAAAAAGTTGTGCAACCTTCATATAGGATGTATAGCTTTTGGTCATATAATAATAAAGTGTCATTAAATACTCTATTAGGATGTCTAATTAATGTGAGGCATCCTAACGGGGTGTTTGGTTTGACATAATATTTTTGATATATCTATATTTCTTGGAAGGATTTGAAATCTTTGGTGTGTTTCGTTTGTAAGATTTAAAATGCAATTGAATTCTATTCTTTATAGGTAATGTATAAAACAAACTATAAAATAATTTAATTACCATTTTATTAATGATTGTTATGAAACAAGTGTTTTTAACATATTTTAAAAAATTATTAAAAACAAATTATATAGAATCCCATGAAATACTATCCCCAATAGGTTTTTTAAATTCTATGTTTGTAGGATTTCATTGAAATCTTGAGATTTTTATTCTGGAGTTTCCATTAAATAAAATGTGGGATTTGAATGAAATTCATTTCCTAATCTTGTAAACTTAACCAAACGGATTAAGTTGTAATGCGAGAAAGTGGGTTTAATCATGAAAATTGTATTGAACAAACAATACATATGTTGTTACAGGGACTTGTGGAAAAGGAAAGCATTGATTCGTTTAATGCTCCTTATTATGCACCAAGCATAGAAGAAGTACAATATGAGGTTGAGAAAGAAGGATCATTTGTAGTTAATTGTGCTGAAGCCTTTGAGATTGAATGGGATGGTGGCGACTCAAGTGATCTCAAGGAGTCAAGCGGCACTCGAGTGGCTAAAACCATTCGAGCGGTGGTGGAGCCGATGATGGAGAGTCATTTTCATCTTGGCGAGAAAATGATGGATGAATTGTTTATGAGATACGCTAAGATCATCGACAGTTACAGAAAAAGATTTCAATATATTAATCTGCTTATATCTTTTATGAGAAAGGATTGATTTCCTGATCCTAAGCTCATGCGTGTTTATCTTTCCATAAAGTGTTTCAATAATAAAATAAATAGTTTATAATTTTTTTTTGTATTGATCATCAACAATAAAATATATAAATTTACTAAAAAATCATTACTTTATAGAAATAAATGTATAATTATCTAATAAAACAATAAACGAGTTATAGTAACCGTTCATTAATAGAATTTTGTCGAGAAATGTAAAAAGTTTCATGCATTATAAAATACGACAATTTATAATTCAATTGATTTATAGAAATTTGTTTATTTTATCATTAATAAATATTGATGATTTAGATTGTTTCTGTTCACATATTTTAATAATTTTGTTGCCATTTCACTGTGATGCGGAAATTATTTGAATAGGTTTAAACGAGAACAATAACTGAGTAAGAACATAAGAAAACAGTTAAATCATGTAACAAATTAATGTAAATAGTCGACGGAACTCTAGCAACGATTGGATCCAGATAATCAATGTATTCATTGCCCCATGCGTAGGTTCGGTGAAAGAATTTAGGAATCCTGATGAGGTAGGTTGCTAGGACTTTTTACATCAACGGTCAACAAAATGGGTGTTCGTGCGACTTGGCCTGCGACCTCAGATCACGATCAAAGTCGCGTGAATTATATTTGATGTTATACTTGGTTTTAGTTTAAAATCACATGTGGTTTGACTGCCTTTATATTTTTTATTCAAGTATTTTTTTTTTGTATGAACTTGAGTCTCTCTTTATACACACAAAAACACACACGGGCAAGTTTGTTCGTTAACCAAGTTATTGATGTAACTATGAGAAGCGATCTTGATCATTAAGCTTTAAGATCTACAGTTAAATTGGTTGATGACATTTATGTAATAATTATAAAAATAATACTAATGAAACAACTTAATGGTATTTCAAATTTATTGAGTTTGGTATTTGAATTAGGTGCCTGCACATGTTCACTTATAAACATTGTTCAACATATAAATTCAAAGTTGTTCCCCCATGTAGGTTCAGTGTTAAGAATACTATTCAACATTCATCTTAGGTTATTATAGATTCAATGATGAAGATTGTTCAACATGATGTAGGTACAATGTTATATCCACATGTTCAATTTTGAACATGTAGCCATCCATTACAAAAAGTAAAATCATGAAATGCTTAGAAAATATAATCGTCAACTAAATGTATATTTTTTTTATTGGTGAATGGAGATTTGTGAAGTTAACATCATTTTCTTAATGGTTAACATAACATCATTTTCTTAATGGTAATGGTTAACATAACATCATTTACTTGTTAAGCCTATAGATACGTCTAACATAATTTGTTCTAACAACTAATGACATAAATCGTTAGGCCGTTTCGTTCATTGTATTAGCTTATTTTAAGCCCTCTATATAAAAGACACAATTGTTGGTTATATGTAACACCCGGAATTTTATGAACTCGAACCTGATTGATAAAAATGAACATTAGGAATTCGATTTAATATAACGCATTACCTTCCCGAGTTAATTGTCAGCTCGTATTTAAGTTTATAAGTTGAGTCGAGTGTTCAACTTAACAGTTTCGGGACGGGATGGTAAATACCCGAATTAAAAGGGGTTGTTTAGTAACTAGTCACCAACTAGTTATAACCTTATCCCTTGCTTCCTTCTTTTTCATTTTATGTGTGTGTTGTGCTTGGAAGAGAGGAAAAGAGAGAAAGGAGAGAAAAGAGAGAAAAGGGGATTTTGGAAGAGAATTCGAGATCCGGAGGAAGAATCGAGCGTAAGAGATGAAATCGATCCATGAAGTGTTGTTAGAATCAAGTTCCCAACGAAAGGTACGGTTTATTTCGTGTTGATTTCGTGTTTTAGTTGGGATTTGAGAACCTTGGAAGCTAGGGTTCGTATTTGGGGAAAACCATGGATCTAGACGATCCATGGGATGTTTCTTGAGTTTTGTTGTTGGTTTATCGTGTTATACCATCATAGGGTCGATTATAATCATTCGTGGGGTGTTTTGGGGGTCGATATTGAGTTTTGGGTTGAGTTTGGTTAAGTTTTTTCGAAGGAAATCGCGAAGAAGAAAACACAGCTAAAACCCCGCGACCTGGCCCGCGACCTGAGGTCGCGGGGCAAGGTCGCGCAACCCTCTGCCCGGATTTTGAAGTTTTTCGTTTTCGTTCCTTTTCGAGTTTTGGCTTTGGGCTTTCCTTAAGGGTTATATTGGATAATGTTTGGTGGATTTTGGGGGCCATTGAGATAGTCTAGCCTAGTTCTAGACTAGTGTTTCGGTTGTGAACCGTAAGTGACATTTTTGGTGGTTTATTGATGTACACCATGATATGATTGTATAGGTACTTCCTTGTGACGTGCTAGCTATCTAATCCGTGTTGGATTGTGAAGAATACCAAGGTGAGTTGTTAAAACCATTTTGTTAAAACTGAGAGCACATCATCTCGTGATTTTACATGTTTTACTTGGTTTTGCGAATGAATGTGATGCTAAAGCGGAATTCTCAAGTTTCCAAGTTAAGAGTATTCATGATATGTATGATGTGTTATGCTCGTATAAATGACTTGAATGACATTATTTCCCTATATGAGATAGATCCTTGTATGCTACTTCGTTATGTGTTAAACCTATGGGTGTATGATAAATGTATTTATGCGAAATACATGAAATGATATATGATATGGAATTATGTGAAAAGGGGATTGACATCCGAAATGTGGCTTACACTAAACGATAAAAAGGGCTTGAGACCCTCGATACATACCTCTGTTAATGATGTTATGCTAAATTCAGTGTCGAGGTTTTGTATGTGAATGATATGGACTAGATGCTATGCTAAATTCAGTATCTAGGTCTTGTGTGGAAATGATATGGACGAGATGCTATGCTAAATTCATATCGAAGTCTTGTATGCAACACCATGGACGTGACGCGATGCTAAATTCCGTATCACGATCCTATATGATAATAACCTGGACGAACCAACGCAATGTGTCCACACCAAACAGTCGCGGCCTTCGGGTGGCTCCGAAGTGCGCGGGCCTCTGAGGATGTCGCCATGCTAAATCCGGGGCATCGAGGTGTTTGGAATCAGATAATGTCGGGGCATTGGTTGGTGGAAATGGGTCGCTCCCATTGTTTCCAAAGATAATAATAAACCGGTTTAATATGCTAATTGTATTGTTAGTATAATCGTGTATATCTCGCATGTCTTTATATACTCTACGCGCATGATATTATTTGTACAACTCACTAGGCTCCTTTAGCCTAACACTTGCTTGGTGTCGATGTGTCTCTCAGGTACTAGGGACGTCGCTCCCAAGTAGGCTTCGGGCTTTGAGTGAGCATGGGGGAAAGTTGAGAGACCGGTCCTTTAGGCCGCGATATTTATGGTTGACGATAACCCTTTTTGTAGTCTTCTTCCTAGACGGAACTAGACTAGTTTGGTTATTGTATTTCTTCATTTGATCACAAACATTGTAATTATATATTACTTATACCCCATTTTGGGAAGAGCTCACGCCATGGCGTTACAATTTGTATACCACCTTTTGTGCAAATGAAAGTTTTTGTTCGCCCTGATTTTTAGGGTGTTACAAGTTGGTATCAGAGCTTTAGTTTAAGCGAACTAGGTGTTGACCATAGAATACCTAGACTTAAACTTAGTGCACTAGTAAACATGTCACCTACCTTGGGTAAAGTCTTAGGTGGGGAGAGCGCCAGGGATATGAAAACACATGAGTCGAGAAATTGCGACGATAGAGGCAGAGAATCTCGTGTATGGTCTATTCATAAAGCACTTAGCTACTGGTTTATGAATGTATCGTCATTTGAGTATTCTTGGTTACTATCGATGTAATGATTGATAAATGTGGTACGTATGGTAGTTTATTCTTACTCTACTTCCTTGATTTTCTTGTGATAGGATAATTGCTCGGTCATAAGTGGCCCCTAGCTACGATAAGCCTTTATTTGAAGCTCATGTTTTGATGATTAATGTGAAAACAGATTAAGCGTGTTGACTCGAGTTGAAATAGTGATAAGGATCATTATGTAGGATCGGTAGGCCTACTCCAGAAAAGGGGTACTCCGGTGGATGGTGCGGATATTGGAAGTGGGTGAGATAGATACAACTTATGTATCAAACGTTATCGAGGAATCGTGTAGTATGACATGCAAGTAAGCTATGATGAGCTAAGCTTAAAATCGACTTAATCATAAAGAAAGTGATCATTAGGAATAGGAATATTCCTTCATGTGATAGAATCTATTTAAGTTACTGGGATGAATTGTTGATTTGTAAACAAGGCTATATTTTAGAAAGCCTCTCTCTTACGGTAGTCGTGCCAATTACCTATATTTAAAAGAGGAGGATCACAAGGGGAATTGAGTAGCTTTAGCCTAAGATCGAATATGGAGATAAAAGAGGTTGACCTGTAACTGACCAGAGGTCGAACGGTTAGTTGAGTAAGACCCATACTTTGAAACGGTATGCGGTAAGAACATGTGGAGACACCCTAGGCAATATCGAGGGTAGAAGTATAAGATCCAGTCCAAGAGATGAATCTATCAATGTAAGACTTGGAATGTGTTATCTAGCACGACATAAAGGACTCGCCCTTTAGATGAGATCGCTTAGATGATTGTGAAACACTGATGGTAATGTATGAGGAATGTAGGTGGATGACCTTGGCGGGATAGGTAGCCTACAAATTTTGCATTGTTTTTATACAAAGTGGTCGTTTTATCACGTGAATATTTCCAAATTGATTTGCAAAATGGCGTATGTGTCAAAACAATGTTCTTCCAAAATGTTGTGTGTTCCGTAAAGTTATTTTCTAAACAAACGATAGCCAAGTGTTACTGGGTGCGTATGTTGAATGGATTTTGATATAATAATCAAATATGAGATTTTCGAGATGACTTGATTTACAAGAATTATAAATACGTTTTCACATGAGTTATAGCTTAAACGAGATTTATAAAAGTGTGGAACCATTTGGGTAACTGTTTTGCTAAACTGTGTTGGGATTTTTGGGTCAAATGACCTCGTGGGTTACATCCACATTAATGGAGTGAACAATATAAAATTATTTTAAGACCGTCAATTTTGGGTCTATTGAGTTTAGAGCTAGTGCTCGGTTTTGATTATAAGAACTCGGGGAACGAGTCTCGAATTTTAAAATAGCTCGATTATGAGCCTTGATTTTTAAAGGGTTCGGTTTTGAATTTGATTTCTAAAAATAGCTCGATTATGAGCTTTGATTTTAAAGGACTCGGTTATGAACTTGGTTTCTAGAATAGCTCGGTTGTGAGCTTGGATTTCTAAACAGCTCAGTTACGAGCTTTGATTTTAATAGTCTGACTATAAGCTTCGATTTTAAATAGCTCAGTTATGAGCTTTGGATTCTAAAATAACGAAGTGGTAAGCTTGGATTATTACTTGCACGACGATGACTTTAGGACTTTGCTGTGTTTGATGCTTTTACGCTTAAGTCAATCGTGGTTGTTGGGACTACTAGGTGTCGCAAGGTTTTGTTGAGAACCCGTGTCGCACAACGGTTAGCTGGTTAGTGGTCACCAAGAGGGCTAAACCTGAGAGGTCCACTATGTTTGATAGTCAAGTTATGAACCTCTTATTATGAGGGTTGATTTTCGATGAGTAGCCTCAAGTGTGCAATTCGAATTGGATGTTCTTTAAGTAGCTCCGAATATTTTTTTTGCTCTAGGAGTGCGACTCATGGTTGTTTGGCGCGAAACCAGTTGCCTTTTGGTAAGACTAATCGGGGGTCATAGCAAGCACTTAGAGCCTTGGGGTGGAAGTATGGTACAATTAATATGGAATAAGTTATGTATTTTATGCGCCTTCACTCTCTCCGGGAGGACGGGTCATGCCGTTGTCGTCGAGTCTTTTGTGTAAAATACATGTGTGCTTGTATCCATTGCGTGCTTCGATAAATGTTGCCATGCGTAATCTTGGAATTATCGAATTTCTTGATGTACTAAAATCGTGGTTGAAGGTCAGTGCCCATATGCGGACTAATTGCATACTATCCTCCAATTTGCTACATGCATTAATTTGGCTTTATATTTTATGAACGTGCTATTATATAGTGGAGTAACACTTGGAAGGTTGGACGGAGTTGTGTAGTGCCCGATGTGGGTCGAAACTAGATCGCATAGGGATTTAGCTTCGTATCTATCTTACGAGAGTGTGGTTGAGGAGCACCATGTTGCCACGTACGAAAGGAAGGGTGGTTCGATGGGAGACCCTCATCTAGAAGAAATTATGTTATTAACTAGGTAAAGACATTGTCAAGAGAACGGGTCTAAGTATGGGGAATTGGTTAACGCCACCTAAGCGGATGCACGATGTGCATACCGGCTATTACAAAGAGAAGTTCTATAGGGCTTTGGAGCGTGTTTCTAAGAGATTGTAGACAACCGTTTAGGATGAGATTTGTCCAAGTGGGTTAAGTGACCATGTTTGAGGTCTCTTTGTGATTCGAGAAAGACAAATTGTAAGAGGACGTTTACTTCTATCTAAAGGTCTTAGAACGAATAACGAAAGTTAAGTGTGTGTATATATCTATATATATCGGTGACTCTGAAGTTCAATAAAGAATTTAGTAGCTCCCTGATGGTATAGATGAGTAAATATTATCCATGCGTGCCTAGGAATCGAGAAAATGTTATCAGTGGTACCACATTTGGTGACTATGTGATGTATACTAGTGACTTATCGCGTGAGACCGAAAGTGCATGTTGTCCGTGTATTAATATTGCCATGTAGAAGGAACCTTTGTGAGTATAAAGGTGATTTTGGAAGACGTGACTTAAAATTTAAATTATGTGATGTGGAAATTGTGGTGGACATGATGGCGTGATACGCCAGGCTAAGCATGAAACTTAGGATACGATGACAGGTATGGATGGGGATAAGTGGTATACTTATATTAATTAAACAAATTGGATTTGAGAGGAAGTCCGTACTTAAAAATTTGATATTAAGTCATCTAAGGCAAAGTTAGAATTGCGTAGATGATTGGGCAATTAGAAGGGCTATGATAATGCGAATGTGGGAATTTATGGATTTAGTGGAAATTAGCGATTCGCTAAGTGAAGAAACTTACCTTCCATATGGTATCCATAGGCGAGTAGACGGAACTTTCGAATTTCTTTGGGAGTTATTGGCGACGGCTATACGCCGTTAGCGAGAATGTGAAGACATTCCTTGGTAGTAAAGTGACTCTTAGCCGAGTGATCGACTTTAACAGGAGATAAATGATGTATAGTACTTCGAACCATAAACCTTAGTCGACTTGGTTTGGTTAAGTTGTACCAAGGGTTAAGATTTGCGCATTCTAGTGATATTATCCTTATAAACGCGTCATATTTCGAAGGATAGGCGTAAGGTAGCGACCAGTGATGTCTGGATGAACTACCTTAATTTAGAAGGTTATATCAGCGCTTTCCTTGGATACATGATTGACACTAGTGTTAGTCTAACCGAATGGTATGGGGAGAACATGATTGCTTAATTTTGGGAAATGATCGAACAAAGTTGTCATGGTGATTCGGAAGAGATTAGAAATTTTGGGGACGAAATTCTATTTAGATGGGGAGGATTGTAACACCCGGAATTTTATGAACTCGAACCTGATTGATAAAAGTGAACATTAGGAATTCGATTTAATATAACGCATTACCTTCCCGAGTTAATTGTCAGCTCGTATTTAAGTTTATAAGTTGAGTCGAGTGTTCAACTTAATAGTTTCGGGACGGGATGGTAAATACCCGAATTAAAAGGGGTTGTTTGGTAACTAGTCACCAACTAGTTATAACCTTATCCCTTGCTTCCTTCTTTTTCATTTTATGTGTGTGTTGTGCTTGGAAGAGAGGAAAAGAGAGAAAGGAGAGAAAAGAGAGAAAAGGGGATTTTGGAAGAGAATTCGAGATCCGGAGGAAGAATCGAGCGTAAGAGATGAAATCGATCCATGAAGTGTTGTTAGAATCAAGTTCCCAACGAAAGGTACGGTTTATTTCGTGTTGATTTCGTGTTTTAGTTGGGATTTGAGAACCTTGGAAGCTAGGTTCGTATTTGGGGAAAACCATGGATCTAGACGATCCATGGGGTGTTTCTTGAGTTTTGCTGTTGGTTTATCGTGTTATACCATCATAGGGTCGATTATAATCATTCGTGGGGTGTTTTGGGGGTCGATATTGAGTTTTGGGTTGAGTTTGGTTAAGTTTTTTCGAAGGAAATCGCGAAGAAGAAAACACAGCTAAAACCCCGCGACCTGAGGTCGCGGGGCAAGGTCGCGCAACCCTCTGCCCGGATTTTGAAGTTTTTTGTTTTCGTTCCTTTTCGAGTTTTGGCTTTGGGCTTTCCTTAAGGGTTATATTGGATAATGTTTGGTGGATTTTGGGGGCCATTGAGATAGTCTAGCCTAGTTCTAGACTAGTGTTTCGGTTGTGAACCGTAAGTGACATTTTTGGTGGTTTATTGATGTACACCATGATATGGTTGTATAGGTACTTCCTTGTGACGTGCTAGCTATCTAATCCGTGTTGGATTGTGAAGAATACCAAGGTGAGTTGTTAAAACCATTTTGTTAAAACTGAGAGCACATCATCTCGTGATTTTACATGTTTTACTTGGTTTTGCGAATGAATGTGATGCTAAAGCGGAATTCTCAAGTTTCCAAGTTAAGAGTATTCATGATATGTATGATGTGTTATGCTCGTATAAATGACTTGAATGACATTATTTCCCTATATGAGATAGATCCTTGTATGCTACTTCGTTATGTGTTAAACCTATGGGTGTATGATAAATGTATTTATGCGAAATACATGAAATGATATATGATATGGAATTATGTGAAAAGGGGATTGACATCCGAAATGTGGCTTACACTAAACGATAAAAAGGGCTTGAGACCCTCGATACATACCTCTGTTAATGATGTTATGCTAAATTCAGTGTCGAGGTTTTGTATGTGAATGATATGGACTAGATGCTATGCTAAATTCAGTATCTAGGTCTTGTGTGGAAATGATATGGACGAGATGCTATGCTAAATTCAGTATCGAAGTCTTGTATGCAACACCATGGACGTGACGCGATGCTAAATTCCGTATCACGATCCTATATGATAATAACCTGGACGAACCAACGCAATGTGTCCACACCAAACAGTCGCGGCCTTCGGGTGGCTCCGAAGTGCGCGGGCCTCTGAGGATGTCGCCATGCTAAATCCGGGGCATCGAGGTGTTTGGAATCAGATAATGTCGGGGCATTGGTTGGTGGAAATGGGTCGCTCCCATTGTTTCCAAAGATAATAATAAACCGGTTTAATATGCTAATTGTATTGTTAGTATAATCGTGTATATCTCGCATGTCTTTATATACTCTACGCGCATGATATTATTTGTACAACTCACTAGGCTCCTTTAGCCTAACACTTGCTTGGTGTCGATGTGTCTCTCAGGTACTAGGGACGTCGCTCCCAAGTAGGCTTCGGGCTTTGAGTGAGCATGGGGGAAAGTTGAGAGACCGGTCCTTTAGGCCGCGATATTTATGGTTGACGATAACCCTTTTTGTAGTCTTCTTCCTAGACGGAACTAGACTAGTTTGGTTATTGTATTTCTTCATTTGATCACAAACATTGTAATTATATATTACTTATACCCCATTTTGGGAAGAGCTCACGCCATGGCGTTACAATTTGTATACCACCTTTTGTGCAAATGAAAGTTTTTGTTCGCCCTGATTTTTAGGGTGTTACATTATATAAGCTTAAAAGTCTCGTTAGATACTTTATTAGAATGATTGAATGTTATAAGTAGACTACTTTGAATTCGTGCCTTTTTAAGTATACGTTATTTTCAAGATGACTCAATGACGAAAATGTTTTTCGGACTACAAAATGTTAAATGACATCAAAATAGTATGAAAAAGGCAAAACACGCTTATGTGTAGATATTTAAATATAAGAAAGTAATGATTGCCTCAACTTATATTCATATGTTAGGACTATACTCTATTATAGACTTTGGACCACATTCCCTTGGACCTTTCTATATCTAAATAAGAGTTAGTTCTCACATTTAATCTTGTTGGTGTACTTAAAATCTACAAGAGGGAAGTTTACTGATATTATATCTGTCTTTTGTGCCTAGGGACTAACCAAGTATTTTACAAGAAGTCTTCTAGTGCTGTGGCGGATTGGTTATCGCTCGAAGGGTTCATAGCGCCCTGAGTTCGAGTCTTCCCGTGCGCATGCCTGGGGACATTTAAATGGGGCCATGTTTAGCCTCCAAAATTGCCGAGGATTAGTCGGGCTTTGGCCTAGACACCCTTCAAAATAAAAAGTATTTTACAAGAACCTTCACTTATTTTCCATCACTATATTATATTTCAGGCATTTATCAATGAATGTTCGTGTTTTTATACTATCTTCCTTACTATGTATATGTCATGTTTTCTGTCGTTGATGGGAGACGATGCATAAAATTTCACCACCTCGATCCTCTCTAGAGTATAAATTATAGTTAAGGGAACTTCTCTCTCGATGCTTGGATATTTTTCTAAGTAATTACTAATTATCGACTTACACAAGAAGATGAAAAATAAAAAAATAGTTAACATAATAAATATACAATACTGGACCACATTGTCACAACTACATATATAAATCATTACTCTTATAGTAATGTGTCATAGTCAACTTTAAACAAGCATGTGAACAATTGTACGATCTTTTATAAAACCATCCATAAATTATCAACAAATAAATTATACAAAATCGACATATGATTGACTACGACCAAATGTTAACTATGTACGCAGTATGCCAACATAACAATCATTTAGTTAGTTCCAACGTTGTTGCATGAAAACGGATTGTGTAGCTTCCAATCTACTTGTAGCATTTGAAGAGTATCATAGTTCAAATACTTACCAAATTCGACTGCTAGCATACTACTTAATCATTGAAATTGGAACCATTCGGCAAGAGGTTCATTTATGTACGTTTATTTAATAAACGATTGAGAATGAACAAGGGTCTCATTCATTCATGTTTCCTTAGCATTTTAATGGAAAGAAACAAACATGAACAAACCCAATTCTTAAATGAACCAACATGAACACCAGAATTTTTGTTGGCAACTATTTGTGTTTGTTTGTTTGTTTGGATAAGTTAAAATAACAAACATGAACAAGCATTGGTATAGTTTTGATGCCTTGCCGCATTGGTGCAAGATTTCATCACGTCGTTTCAACATAAAATTTCTTTATACTATTAGTAAACGCCGACATCTTTCGCATTAGGCTTTTTATTTCCCGTCAACCGAAACATCCCTTTTTGGTTATGATCGGGAATCGCTTTGTAATTTCTTTTATTTAGTTCAACACCTCATTTCCATGCAAAATTGTCAATCCATTTCTTTTTCTTTTGAATGAAAAGTTGTCTATCCATTATTCGTTGCAACAAAAGCCCACTGAAATTCTAATAAAACCAAAAGCCCGTTGGGTTAGAACTCATATGTATTTTTCCTACAAAGCCCATCATTATATTTTTGGGCTATTCATGAAAATGTAATATATTTCTTGTCTTACACACTAACTATTAAATAGTAACTTTGTTTTTTTTACTAATCTTGTGACTTGTGAGTGTGAAGAAATTCTTGTTAAGTTATATTTCAAAATTTACTTACTTTAATGATAATAAACTGAATCCAACCTTCCTACAAAAAGTTATGTTTTTGAATTTTGATAGGCTTGGTTTCATTTGGTTAGAACTTTCATGTTTTGGAATTAAGATTTTGGTTATTTTGATGTACGTTGAGTTCATATGGATCATCGGAGAAGATGACTAGAGTGGTTTACTTTGTTGTCGGTAGGTGTGTGTACGAGTGTTTTTTTTTTTTTTTTTGGAAGAGGTATCCCAGACCACATTGGGCCCAGACTAATCCTCGGCAATTTTGGGCCGAAGGTCGCTGCTAAAGCATGCAGCCCGGGGTCGAAGCCCCTGTACCTCCAGAATGCGTCCCCCAGGGCTCAAACTCAGGTTCACTACTATGTAGTGGCCTTACCACTAGGCTAACACTCCTTTGGTATGTTTACGAGTGTTTCTAGTGTGGTGGTTTGAAAAATGAATACTCAACGTAGAATGTTATCGGCAAAAGGTGTACTATCGAAGAAAGTGAGTGGATTGGAGTATAGGGTGGTTGAAGCCTGAAGATAGGGCATTAATGAGGTGGATGTTTTCTTATTTCTTTTATTTTGAAATGCCTTGTAAATTGTACACACAACTAAAATGGTACGATAAATAATATATAATTGAAAAAAAAAGGACAAAAACACCTAGGCTTTAATAGAAGGGTAAACTTGTAAGGATAACTAACTATTCAATTTGTACAAATGTTACCATTAAACTATTTTTTGTACTCAATAGACCATTGAACTCTTTTTTTGTACACATAATACCATTATGACCGGGAATAGCCGGTTTTGACGTGAATCTGTACAATTATACCATTGAACTATTATTTTTTGTACACATTATACCATTAACCTTTGATATGTTTACAAAAAAGATGGCAATGATAGGCATTCTCTTATTCTTCTTCAAGACACAACCACCACCACTACCACCACCACCACCACCACCGCCACCACCTCCTTCCTCCAACCACCACTCTCCATTTCTCCTTCGCATACTAAAACCCATTTCTTCACCGGAGTTCCTTAACGACGAAGACATACTCATGGACTTCTTGCTCAAAAAGGAAAAACCCACCACCAACAGCAACAAGGGCTCTTCCACTGGGGTTTACGGGTTCGGGTTGGATCTGAGTTCTCCGGTGGAGTCTGTCATGGGTTCCATCGAGACAGAGAACAACAAAGAGGGTTACCTGACTGGGTTGACTCCTATGTTTAAGGAATTGCCACCTTTTTTGTAAACATATCAAAGGTTAATGGTATAATGTGTACAAAAAATAATAGTTCAATGGTATAATGTATACAAAAAAAATAGTTCAATGGTATAATGTGTACAGATCCACGTCAAAACCGGCTATTCCCGGTCATAATGGTATTATGTGTACTAAAAAAAAGAGTTCAATGGTCTATTGAGTACAAAAAATAGTTTAATATAACATTTTTGTACAAATCGAATAGTTAATTACCCTTACAAATCATAAACCCTTAATAGAATGTTTTCAGACACCTCAATTGTAACAAAAGTGAAACTATAGGGAGCTCTATCCATGAATTTTAGGGTCAGGAACCACTCCCATAACTCTAAGCAAACCATGGGATTGGGGACTAAAATTTTAATTTACTCTAATTGTAATAATTAGACTCAAAGATGAAAATAAAAATAACTTGTATTTATATATGGGAAATTTGTAATACTATTGTAAATATGATATTCAAAGCAAAATATCTATAAATCTACATTGTAAAGCAAAACAATTAAAGAAAAATATTTATAACACTATTGTAAATATGATATTCAAATATTTATCTATATATAATAAACTATAGAGTAAATTACATACTTGTGTCCCTATTGTTTACACTTAATTACACTATTGGTCCCTGTTTTAAAATAATTATAGATTTGGTCGCTGTGATTTACATTAGATTGCACCATTGTAAAGTAAATTGATATATTTGTATTAACAAGACGACTATTTTCAAATATATTTGTATAACTTGTAAAGTAAATTGATATAATCAGAGGTGGTATTAAAATTTATTTATTCAATATAAAAGAATATATTCATGTTTTAACATAAAAATATTAATATAATATAATATATTAAAAAGAGACTAAATAATTTTAAATTATTATATTAATCAAATAGGGACCAGATATGTTATAAACTAAGGTTAAAGAAATAGAAAAAGTGAATGATCAAAATTACTTTTTCATAATTTTATTTTTTTTAAATATTATTTATAAGAAGGACCAAATGTTTATAAAAAAACAAAAATATAAGTACCTTGTTAGTTAAAAATTCTATAGAGAGACCTTAGTCATTAATTTTTATAAACCACAAGGACCAAGTTTGCATTTAACTCCGTATTTTAATTCATATCATACGATTATTTATGTTATATGATAATGGAGTAAACTAAAATAGGGAATTAAAGGTAAAGTAAATGAATAATTATTTATTTACTTTTAATCCCTTACTTTTTCATGTAATATATTATACATAAATAATCATATATACCATGAATTCAAATGCATTAACATTAAGTTTCTTTTTTTAGAACATATAACATTATAATTATCTCGTCAATACATTGAAATGAGTACAATATTGAATATATTTTTTATTTGATCTTATTATTACATCTTAAGAATACATAAAAAGTAATATGTTTTCACATTTTCTCACGTTTTTATTTACACTTGTATCATATTGAAAATACAAAATCATGGATTAACTAAAAGAAGTTAATTATTTTTTATAAGTTATACCACTATAATTCCATCGTCAATATTTTCAAAATAAATTACTTATTAAATATTTTTTAATTTAATAATATTGTAAAATATCATAAATACATATGAATTCGTACTATATTATAAAATGACTTGAACCATTATATATTATAAAAGTACTTTCATTGGACATAACTTGACAGGTCCAAACATGTATAAATTATGTTTTTATTGGTACAAGTCACTATAAACACCATTAATTTTGATTTTCATGTTGTGGATTAACAATGGTTATTATTCGTTTAATTAAGGTTACGTTTGGGACATATGGTCCATGAGTCAACAAACCAAACCAAACCAAATTATCCTTGATTCTCTAAAAGTATTTAAAAAAAATTACATATGAGTCACAAGTGGTATTCTTAATATTAGATTTCTATACCTTCATGTTTAAGTCGCAAACCTAACCTATGTAATATTTGAAATCAGAAGTTCATAGAGATACATGGTGTTACTTCCTTTAGATTTATTGGACGGTTTTGATTGTTTATTTATTTTATTTTTATCGTCAAGCAAAACATAGCACAAATTTTGAACATGCAAAACAAGTGCATGCACTCGGTTTTCTGTTTAATTATTTGAGGTTTCCTCTTTAACCTGACCCTATATATGTTATATAGAGAGAGAAGGAAGGTTCAAATGAGAATGACATCAATTTAAAAGAATACGAGAATGAATCTCAGCCAATCATATATGAGAATGACTTTTGTGTACAAAATCATATATGATTAACAAAGGAAAAGTTCAGGTACAAAAAACATGTACAAAATCATATATGATTCATATAGTAAATCATATAGAAAATCACATGTGATTAACAACTCGCGACTTTGCCCCGCAACCTTAAGTCGCGGGCAAGGTCGTGCGTGTCCATTTTTTTCGTCTAGTGCTTAATCACATGTGATTTTGTACACAAAAAACCATTTTCGCATTCTCTTAAAAAGGTATCATTCTCATTTGAACCTCTTTCTACTATTGTAAATATGATATTTATTACAATAGAATTAGGTTCAAACAAGAACAAAACCAATTTGCAAGAATGAAGGAACCAACAAAATCACGTGTGATTTTGTGCATACACGCCCACTCGTGGCTCATCCACTCGCCTTGTCGGAGAGTGGCATACACACGTTTTTTCCATTGCAGCACAAAATCACATATGATTTCTTGGTTCATTTGTTCTTGCAAATTGGGTAGTTCTTGTATGAACCTCCCTCTATTGCAATATATGTATAATATATTGTAAATACGATATTTCTTAAAATGAAGAATCAAAATCAAAAATATCTTAATAAAGTACATTCTTAAATTATTTTGACTCATTTTAATTAATTTTTGCAAAATCTCTAAATCAGGAAAATTTTACACAATTTCTAATACTTTTTAAAAAGGTGGTTTATCTTATCTTATTTTGACTCATTTTAAATAATTTTTGAAAATTCTCTAAATTAGGAAAACTTTACACAATTTCTAATACTTTTTCGGTTTAGAGTAAAGATTTTGGCATATCCATTAGAACAAATAAAAATGTTTAGAATCCCAAAATTCTCCAATTTCTCATTTCTTAAAAATCTATTGGAAATTTCGCTACAATGAAATCGGGTTAACAGGATGACGCCAATTTATAAAGGTTTATAAGACTAAAAACTAAAGTATCATGTCTAAAAACATTAAAATAAATTTATTAATAGGCATCTTAACAAATTTTAAGGATATTTTTACTTTTTTAACAATTTATTTTTTGATCTTATAAATTAATTCCATTAAATTGGTATTAGAACATCTTTTTTTTTTATATCCCACAAATTCAATTTTGTAGTGTTCTCTAATAAAGTACTTTATAAATCAATACTCCAACAAACTTTTAGCATATGATCAATGAAAAGAATAAAATAATATTTCTCTACCTACTAAAAAATTCCTAACATTAATTAAATGGCCTATAAGTATGTTGTTCCCACCCTTCCATCACACCCCATTCTTCAACTTAAGCTTTATTTTAAAAACACACACAAAAATCAAAATGGAAGTTCTTCACATGAACATGAACAAAGGTGATGGTGAAACTAGCTATGCCAAAAACTCGTTACTTCAGGTAACCCTAATCAACCATAGCTTTCATCGTTTAACTTTACACCATATACATATATAAGGATATATTTAAAACATTTTTCAAACGGTGACACCGTAGATGAACTTTTTTTTATCTTTTTATTGAATTGAGAGATTTTTTTCGGTTTTTGGTTGATTTCAAGAGAATTTTTCATTTTTGGTTGTTTTAAGAAATTTTTTTTTTGTTTTTTTGGTGCACCCATTCAAGTTTAAAAAATAATACGCTAGCACTTTCCAAAACGATACATTGCACCTTAGCAAAACTAAAATTTTTTACCCTTTGCTGGACAAATAATACAGTGGAATGTGCCACCGTGAGACTTACACAGGTCTGTCCATATAGATATATAGACTTAAACCACTTTGAGAACTCTAAAATTTGTATGATCCATGTTAACTTCTATCTTACGAATTTTGTTTCACATGATTTTTTCTCACATATGTATTGATTCACATATATTGGTTTTACAATATGATTGTTTCAAATGTATTTGGTTCACGACCGAGTGAAACTTTTCTATGTTTACTTTTTGTTTCACAAAACATTGTGAACCAAACATGTGAACAAACACATCGTGAAACAAATATATGTTAATCATATTTTAACTTCTAGTCGTAGATGTAAAAAAAATCATAAAGTCCCATGTGTTATATATATATATATGATTTACATGACCCTTGATTTTGATCTTTGTAGAAGAAAATACTATCAATCGGTAGTTCAATGGTGGAAGCTGCCATTGCGAACATTTGGGAGAGATAGCCCGCCAATGAGTATGGGGTTAGCAGACCTTGGTGCTCATCTGGACCTAATTCTTTGACTGTCGTCTCTGAAATGGTCCATGTGGTAGACACTATTAGCCATCAGATGGGTCAGCTTCTACCAGAACTAAGGGTCTATTTGAACGACCTCCCAACCAATGACTTTAACTCTCTGTTTCAGTCATTGCCAGAGCTATACAAAAAACTGGAGAGTGATTGCAATGGTATTAATGAAGGTAATTGTTATATATGGGGTTCGCCAGGTTCCTTTTATGGCAGATTGTTTCCCCTCAATAGTCTTCACTTCGTCCATTCTTCTTCCTGCCTCCATTGGCTCTCTCAGGTATATATAATGCAAGCTAACTTATTACATAATTAAATATGGCCAAAGTATAAAACAATATTGGTTTCCGAGTTATTTCTCTCCCATTTTTACTCAAATGTCACAACGTTCACTATTACTATATTACTGACATAGCTAAAAACACAAAAAGACATATTTAGTCAATTTTTCTTCAAAAAAAGGATTTTTGGGACCCCCGGGTCTATAATTAGGTCCTAAATATTTTGCAAACATAATGACATTTAGGTACAAGTGTGAAAGAAATGATTAGGAGACCAGTTTAATAATATAGTTTGGCTATTTGAGTTAATTTTTCTGATTAATATAGGGAAATTGGCTTAAATAGCCAAAATAGCCACACAAATTGGCCTCCTATTCATTTATTTCCCTTTTACTCAAAATTCACTAGATCCGCATTATGTATATTCGTAATTTGCGAATCTAGCCAAAAGACACAAAAAACGAATCCAATCCTTTTTTAAAAAAGAATTTGAAGGACCCAAACCCCCAATTGCAGACCCATATTATTTTTTAATGAAAATTAACGCGATTGTTTTTTTATGTGTCTTTAGCTAGATTCGCAAATTAGAGGACTAGATGTTGCGGATGTAGTTACATTTGAGTAAACGTATAAGATAAATGAATAGGAGACAAATTTAAATGTACAGAGTGACTATTTTAATCAATTTCCCGTAAATATGTTTGATCAGTAATGTTGTTTGATGGATGTGCATTTTATGGGGTGTTTGAACAGGCACCATTGGGTTTGGAAGCCACCCATTTGAACAAAGAGAAGTTATACATATCAAAGAGTAGTTCTACAAGTGTAGTGAAGGCATACCAACAACAATTTCACAAGGATTTCTCGTTGTTTTTGAGGTCACGAGCCCAAGAAATGGTGGTTAAGGGGCGCATGGTTTTGTCATTCATGGGTCGACACTCCCCTGACCCTTCTGCAGACGAAGCTTGCTACCATTGGGAGCTTATGGCTCGTGCTCTAATGAGTTTGGCTTTAGACGTCTCTCTCTCTCTCTCTAACAATTTTAATAACAACTTTATATAAGATGTATATGTCACATTAAATGCCGTTAAAAAAATAAGTCACATTAAATAATTTTATTAGATGCTCTAACAAAACCAACCATTTTTTAAGAAATCAATTTTGTTGTGGTGTGAAAAAGTGGGTTTACCGTATATTTATCACGAGGTATTTGTACGTTGTGCTAAATATACATTTATTTTTTGTGTTAGGGACTTGTTGAAAAGGAAAGCATTGATTCATTTAATGCCCCTTATTATGCACCAAGCCTAGAAGAGGTGCAACAAGAGGTTGAGAAAGAAGGATCATTTATAATTGATTGTGATGAAGCGCTTGAGATAGAATATGATGGTGGTGACTCAAGTGGTCTTAAGGATTCAAGAGGAACTAGAGTGGCTAAAATCGTTCGGGCTGTGATGGAGCCGATGATCGAGAGTCATTTTCATCTCCAAGCAGAAACGATGGATGAGCTGTTTAGAAGATTTGCTAAACTCATGGATGATAGCTTCTCCAAAAGAAGACTCTACTTTGTTAATCTACTTATTTCTTTTGTGAAAAAAGGTTGATCTCATGATTGATCCAGTTAAGCTTCATATTATTTTATGTACCGTTTCTTGATATACGTATCAAAAGTCAAGATGTTAGAAAAAGTCAAAATAGTTTTCGTAAAAATATACTAAAAATGATAATTATAAGAGAAATAGAGTAATTGAAAAACATTTCTAAACATATCATAGGGTTAATTTCATGCATGCTCTTGTTAAAGTTAAAAATACCGTATTTATCCAAATTAATCTATAAATATTATATATACCTTTTTTAAACTATCAAAATATCATATTTACCTAAATAACATTTTTTATCAATATTTTAATTAAATTTAATTAGAAAAATATGTAAAAAACTATTATACCACTTTAAGATTTAGTACACAAACAGGGCCAAGCCACCTTGGCACCAGAAGGTGCAGTGGCTCCCCCTCAATCAAATATTTTTGTGTTAAATAATTTTTTTATGTATTAAAATTCCATAAGGGATTCTACCTGACTTTTTCATATAAATAGCTATAAAGAATACTTCTATAAGCTATAGGGATTCGATTTGGGAAATTCAAGATTTAAAAATGGAACTTTCATTATATTAAAGATTATAAAGGGTGGTTTTTTGATAACCATCCGATTTGGGATGAAATCATAGCTTCAAGACTTCAAGAGATGGGCCAATGCAGTCAATGGTAAAAAGCTGGTGAGAGGTGATCCCACATCACTATTGTCAGAGAAAATGGAAAGCAATAGGGAAATATATATAGAAACCTATTGGTTTCGTAGCATTATAGCATTTGTCTTTGTTAGTCATTTACTCTTGAGGAGTATAATATTTTCAAACATTTTAATCATCTTCTTAAACTAGTAAAATTTTAAACATTCCTTTAGGCCATCCTTTATGGTGTAACTCATACCCTTTTTACAGACCCCTTTTACAGACCCTTTTTACAGACTACACATCAGCTGCCATATCAGCTTTACCACTACCCTACCAATTCCATATATTTCATCCACTATGGTACCCCCGCCTCATACAATCTCTAATTAAATGATTAAAAAAAGAAAAAAAAAAGGTAGAGAGAGTTGGAGACTGGCACCTGGGTACCGTCTCCTTCCCATACCGACCATCTACCGGGGATACACAATGGTGTTGCCGTCGGTAAGCAAGGGTACTGGTCTCCTACCGGTACCCATAGCAGATGGCCTTATAAGTACTATTTATTATTCTTAGTAAGATCATAGTAAGATTAAATATGAAAATAGCTAGAATTTTACCTAGTAAGGGCGATAGCACGAACAAAAGCGAATAAGCAATACCATAAACCGCGTCTTACCCGTTAAGTGAGATCGACAACTCTTACCTGGTAAGAGCTTACCGTAAGTGAGATCGACAACTCTTACCTGATAAAAACTTACCGGATAAAGTGTTGTGTACGATACTGTTTTAAGAGACTAAAATATTGTATGATATGGTAGTAATAGTGTTCAATTTTGCGGATAAACAGTTACCGGATAAATGTTTTGGTAAACGACTCCCAAGTGAACATGTGAAGCCTAAAAGAAATAGTTTGTGTCTAAATGAACAAACCGTAAAAGAAAAATGATACTCATATTTAAATATTTTCTTTGCATCTTCAAGTAGCTTACTATTTGCTTATATAAATACTAAATTTGTATAAATATTAGTAGAGTTGTGTCTTAATTTCTCATTCTTTTTAGTTAATTCTTTCAACCTAGTTTTTTGAGCACCCCCTAAAAGAAATTATTGGCTCCGCCCCTATTCACAAATATCATATATCTCTTTATAACCTGTAAAATTATCGTATTTACCCACCTACAAAATATCTACTTTCTTACTTTGTCAATTCCATCCACACTTTCGGAAGTGAAAAAAAAAAATACTAGAGAAGAAGACACATATGCAAAGAGCTAAAGCCATTAGGCCATCCGCAGCCGTGCAGGTCATACCACTTGCACAGGATGCCACCTCAGCGCCACATCAGCTTTACCATTACCATACCATTCACCCACATCCGTACAGGTCATACCACCTGTATAGTTTTTTTAAAATAACAATTTAAATTAACAATTAACAATTCATTTTAAAATTAAAATTTAAATTAACAATTAAAATTAACAATTAAAATTAAAATTAAAAATAACAATTAAAATTAAAATTTTCAATTAAAATTAAAAATAACAATTAAAAAAATTACATTAAAATTAAAAATAAAAAACTATTCGAAAGGAGGCCAATCGTATTCAGCGCGCAACCGCGCCTTCTCTCGCAACGTGGTCTCCAAAATGGACCCGAGAGATGGTTGTGCGGTGATGTGTAGAATTGGAAGTGTGCCATCCTTTGTTTTTCTTTAAGTATATCCATAAGCCCGGTGATACCATGTGTGAGAGCGCCTACTTGGGTTGACATGCCCGTGTTGGTATCGTTTGTCGAAGACGAAGACCCCGCACGTCTCGCCGCGTTCCGACCCATTGGTCGTGGCCGTTCGGTTTGTGAGCGGTGCTCATCATCCCCGAGGTGGGTGTAAGTACGAGCATCGGAATCGCCGGGGGAGTCCGTTTGGGTTTCGGACGTTTTCGACCGTTTGTTTGTAGGCGCGCGGATGTCCGATGGGTTCATCATTTCCACCGGGTTGTACTTCGGGCATTCGATGAGAACTCTCCAAGCGGCTTGGTGAGGGAATGTTCGATTATACTCACGTCGGTATCGCTCGAGCGCTCGTTCCAAGATATTAACGTCCGATTCTCCGCTATTTCGGTGATTCAATATGTTGTTGTAGATACAAGCAAATTTCGAGACCCTCGATAGAAGCAATCTCACTTTGGTTTGCACGGAGTCGCTTGAGCGGACGTTGGGGCCGTACCCCATGCGTATGTCTAACGACCTTTTAACGGGCATCCAAAAATTGTCTACTTCAAAAATGGAAAAAATTAAAACACATTAGCGAATACTTAAGTACGTTAAAAAAACGGTTTTTTATTTACCTCCCGTTCGATAGTTACCTATGGTTGAATCCTCCGAGATTTCGGCCCACGCTTTCGCCAACTCGACCTCCTCCTCACTCGACCATGGTTTAGGAGGCGCTTTAGTTTTGGTCGGGTTCGCACTCGAGCTCGCTTCTACGTTCTTACCCTTCCCACGTTTTTTACCTTTGGGTTGTGGCGGCGGTGGCGGTGGCGGCGACTCCAGTTGGGTCTCGGGTACCTCCTCGTCATCTCCCCACGATTGCGGTGACAAGTTGGTTCCATCTCGTGGTTCCCACACTTATGACGGCGTGGGTTGTTGGGTTTGCGTCGTCGGTTGTTGGGGGTGCATGGTGTACGTCATCATAGGGGTATTCGCGATCATATTCGCATACGCCCAATTGTTGTCGACCATTGGGGTTTGCGGCCAACCCGATGGAGGCAACCAACTTCCAAACCCCATAGGGTTCGTTATTGCGGGACGATAGACACCCGACGGTGGAGGCGTTTGGGATGCCGAGTTAGGACGTCGGGAACCGGAAGGGGTACCGTGTGAATCCATGAAAGAGATGAGATAATTTGTTGAGGAAGAGATGAAGATGAAAATTGAATAGATGTAGATGAAGATAATTTGTTGATGAAGATGAAGATGAGTGGTAAAAAATTGAATAGATGAAATTATATATATATATATGTAAAAAGTAAAAAAAAAAGTAAAAATATATATATATATATATCCGTTATACAACGGTCAAAAAGAAAAAAAAAGCAACGGTATCGTCTCACCGCTCACCATCCTCACCGCTCCCATACCGGCATACCGCGGCGGTGTTACCGCCGGTATGGGAGCTGCACCGGCCCCATACCCTTTGCGCTGCGGATGGCCTTATCAACAAGTGGTTGACATCATCTTTCTCATTGCCTGAAACACTTAGCGAGCAACATGAGCATTTAAGGTTCCACATAAGTTTTCATTCATTTATTTTACTTTCAATTGTAGGGAATTGAGTCATCCATAGGGCTTGAAAGAGCTTCCATGGAGCAAAAATAAAGAAGCTGAATTTTTTCTAACTTACAATAATAATAGTAACAATTTGGGGAGAGTTGGAGAACAAATATTAGGGAAATATAGGCAGCAAAAAGGGTTGTAATTGACAAAAATAGTTATTTAGCCAAATATAGGATAGGAAAATATATATGATATAATTTGTGGATCAAACTTAAAAAGGGATATAATAGTTTTTTAACTATTTTTATAATTAAATTGGATTTAAAAATATTAAAATATTGATAAAATTGTTATTTGAATAAATATAATATTTTGATAGTTTAAGAAAAAAATATATAATATTTATAGATTAGGTTGAATAAATATGATATTTTCAATTCTAACAAAGGGCATACATGAAATTAACCCCATATTAATAGTTTTTTTATATTAATCTAGTACACTGGGGGCCACCAACAATCAAGGGTTTCGTGTTTGTTTTTTTCCTTAAAAATCACGCATGAAATAGGCAGGTATAACATGTTACCCTTCGCATATTAGGTCTCCATTAACTTTGTTTATTAAATGTCATTAAAATATATCATTTATGATGTAGAACTAGATTCAAATGTAAAGTTATCTTCCATTTTAAACGTGAGAATAATCGAGAATGCATGTTATTTAGAATGAATAACATTGATTGCAGTGTTATTCCGTTTGAATAATATATAAATATTCAGACGGAATATGTTAGGCACAATTTTAGTGGTCATCAAGTTCATATAAAAGATGAGTTCACATTTGAACTTTCTCCTTATGATATATATATCAATAAAGGCGATTTTGACCGGATCCCCTCCTTTAATAATCTCCACCCTCCCATGAATCGCGTCAATCCTCCGCGATCGCGCCACCGTAACCGTAACCGTGGTCATCATGTTCATATAAAAGATGTGTGGCTGAGATTAGTCCTCACGTTCACAACCAAAATTGAGTTCACATTTGAACATATATATATATATATATATAGTATTGGGTTCAAATGAGAAGTGCTAAAAAATACAAAGTAGAAAACTGATCTCAATCGTTGATCCGGTCAATAAAGGTGGCTTTTGACCTTTGCTCCTCTGTGAATCGCGCCCATCCGAACTTTGACTAGTCAAATATTGCAGTTTTTGACTTGTCAAAGCCGCAATCTTTGACTAGTCAAAGAGTGCAAGACGAGAAATGGTGGTGGACCGGATATCACAATGTTAATTATCACGTCGTTATTACATGATTAGCACATCGCCATCACAGCGTTATCACATGATTATCATGTTGTTATCACACCGTTATCACGTCGTTGGCACAACGTTATAACGTGATTATCATGCATGTCGTTATCACAGCGCGTTATAACGTGATTATCACGTCGTTATCACAGCGCGAAACAATTTTAAAACAAGAGAATATAAGAACGACAAACTTACATATATTATATATTAAAATCACATATGATTATAGATTGCTTTTGGCTGTGACATTCATCATCGATCAAGTCACTCACACACCCTCGTATTAACCATATCCCATAATCACATCTGGTGTCTAACATAAAATCATTATCTCATTTAAACATATATATATATATATATATATATAAATATGGAAACATAAGCTATTTAAAAAAAAACAAGTAGAGGGTACGAAATATTGGAAACACACGTGATTTCTATTAGTTAAGGGTACAAAATATTGGAAACAAATACACACCACATGTGTTGTGAAGTCTCTTGGTCTATATGTACCCATGATTCTTTCACACACTCTTCGTCAACTTAACCTCTATTCTTTCACATATACACACATTCAATTAAAATCATGCAAGTTCTTCACATGAACAAAGGAGAAGGGGAGACTAGTTATGCCAAAAACTCCCTAATTCAGGTAATTAACTAGGTTAAGCCATAAACAATAGTGTGTGATTATTTTCTTTTATCATTTAATTTACTAACACCATATAATTTATACCATTCCAGAAGAAGATAATATTAGTTGGTAGTTCAATGTTGGAATCTAGCATTGTGAATATTTTACGTGAGATCGAGCCTACGAGCATGGGTGTAGCCGACCTTGGCTGCTCATCTGGACCCAACTCCCTCACCGTCGTCTCTCAGATTGTGCACATGGTGCAAGCTGCTAGCCATCAGATGGGTCGGGTTGTACCTGAACTAAGGATCTCGTTGAACGACCTTCCTAGTAATGACTTCAACTATGTGTTTCAATCATTGCCGGAGCTTTATAAGAAACTAAAGCATGATTACAACATTGAAGGGAACTGTTATATTTGGGGTTTGCCAGGTTCCTTTTATGGGAGACTGTTTCCTTCCCACAGTCTTCATCTTGTCCATTCTTCTTCTAGCCTCCACTGGCTCTCTAAGGTAAATTTGCATACTATAATGTGATTTAAATTTATTGACAAAGGGAATACTCATTTGATAACCGATAAAACTAGCCATTCAAAATTATTAACTATGAAAATTCACAACAAGTCATTACAAAAAATGAGTTTATAGCATACCTAAATAAATCAGTGTACTAATAAAGTTTTTAATAGGACGGAACAAAAAAATGTCATATTAAAAAGTTTACAATAAGTTCATAGGACACTTTTGAACGTCTTAGAAGTTTTTTATGACATTTTCAAAGTGAAGTGTTGTTAGATCATCTCTAATCATACTGCATAATTGATGTTTTGGAGTATGGTGGATTCCAACCATACTCCAAATCTTCAAAAAATTTGCAGTGTCAAACTTTTGAAAAATAAAAATCACCAAATTTGGTGTGAATTCATCCCACCAAATTAATTATTGGCCCAACCTTTCAATATATTTTAGATTTTTTTAATGATAATATTTTTATTGATTATATTTTCAATTGTAATAAACATTACTTGAGGTAGTTTTTTTTAAGTGTTTTAAAAATAATGAAATATGGTTGGAGTTGAAATGTTTTTTAGTGTTAAGGGTCCCACAATTTTTTAGTGTTTCGGTGTTACTTTTGGTGTTATGGGTTGGAGTTGCTCTTATAGCTAATTTTATAGGACACTTTTGAGAATCTTCTATAAATATACATTTCTAGAGGACATTTGTGTTTATAGGACATTTTTTTAAATAGTGTCATATAAAATATTTAATAGAAGGTTTTTTTTTTTTTTTTTTTCTAAAAAACTTATTACAACTTCAAAAAACGTCTGATAACATTATGTAACACTTTTAGATTTTGTTTGGTCCTATAAAACATTGTAACTAGACGCCTATTTTTTTTACGCATCCTACAAAATTAATTACTTTATGCATCCTACAAAAATGCATGACATTCATAAGCATCATAAATATTTTGGCTCCCACGGCTTTAAAAGTTCCAAAACAAACTTTCCCTACATTGATAATGTTTTTTTATGTTTGCCAAAACTAAGTTTATGTACATCTTGCAAAATATGAATAGGTACCATCTGGTTTAGAACCATCGGTCCGAACGCATTTGAATAAAGAGAATATATACATATCGAAGAGTAGCTCGGCAAGTGTAGTGGAAGCATACCAACAACAGTTCCACAAGGATTTCTCTTTGTTTTTGGGGTGTCGTGCTAAAGAAGTGATTGCTAAGGGACGTATGGTTCTATCATTCATGGGACGGCAGTCCCCTGACCCTTGTGCAGATGAAGCTTGCTATCAATGGGAGCTTTTGGCTTATGCTCTAATGAGCATGGCTACAGAGGTGTGTACATTTCTTTCTCTAGACGTGAGATTACATGCTTTTAGAAAATGGCTTGGACAACAAAGGGTCTTTTAGCAAGTCAATACTAAGTTGAAATTTGGTTTGACATAACGTTTTTAATATATCTAGCTTTCATGGAAGTATTTAGAATCTTTGGTATGTTTGGTTTGTAAAATGCAATTAAATTCTATTCTTTATAGAAAATGTATAACAACAAAGTATAAAAATAACTAAATTACCATTTTATTATTGATTATTAGGAAACAAATGTTTTAACTTACTTTAAAAACTAGTTACAAATGATTTCTAAGAAATCCAATGAAATACTACCACCATTGGATTTCTAAACTCAATGTTTGCATGATTTCATTGAAATCTTGAGATAATTCCTGACTTTCCTTTAAATCAAATGCGGGATTTGAATGAATTCATTTCCATATCTCGTAAACCAAAAACGGGTCGAAACAAATCATTTAGTTGGAATATGGGAGAGTGGGTTTTAATCATGAAATTTGTACCGAATAAACAATACACCTGTTGTTATAGGGACTTATGGAAAAGGAAAGCATTGATTCATTTAACGTCCCATATTATGCATCAACCATAGAAGAAGTACAACATGAGGTCGAGAGAGAAGGATCATTTGTGGTCAATTGTGTTGAAGCGCTTGAGATAGAATGGGATAGTGTTGACCCAAGTGATCTCAAGGAGTCAAGCGGCACTTTAGCGGCTAAAACCATGAGAGCCGTGGCGGAGCCAATGATAAAGACTCATTTTCATCTTGGGGAAGAAATGACGGATGAGTTGTTTATGAGATATGCTAAGATCATCGATGGTTGCTTCTTCAAGAAAAGATTCCGATATATTAATCTGTTTGTTTCCTTGGTGAAAAAGGATTGATCTTCTGATCCTATGCACTTTTGTGTTTTTTATATCTTTTTAAGAATTGTATTTCAATCTTTCTATGATCAAAAGCTTTTATTATTTTTGTATTGATTGTCCACACAAAAATATATAAATCATTTCTTCGTAAAAATAATATATAATTATTTAGTAAATGAGTTATAATAACGTTGTTATTAATATAAGTTTTATAACACCACCGGAATTTCGTCCTGAAATACAAAAATTTATTGCATTACAAAATACGATACTTTATAATTCAATTAATTTTAAAATTTTATTTTTTCTGATATTAATAAATATTGATAATTAAGGTCAATTGTATTTACATGTTCTAATAATTTTGTGGTCATTTAACTATAACACGTAGGGGTGGTAGTTTCCGACACGACCCGCCAACCCGACACGACACGATACGGAAATTTCAAGGGTTGGGTTGAGGTTTTCTGACCCTCCAACCCGTCAACCCACCAACCCGCCAAATTTCGCGGGTTGACCCACCGGGTTGGCGGGTTGACCCGCGAACCCATTTATATTTAAATAACTATTTTATATTTATATATTACTATATTATAAAAAAATAAAAAACTAAAGAAATTACAAATCAAAAATCAATTATGAATTGAAAACTGAAAAGCGGCCAGCCAATTAACCCTAACCTAAATCGTCTTCTTCCATTCCAGCCACTCTCGCTTCAGTTCACGACGTTCTCTCTCCCTCTCGCTCCAGTTCTCTCTCCCTTGGTTGTATTTGGTATTTTGGTTGCTTTTGGATGTTGTTTACTTGTTTTTATTTGAATTATATAAAGTATGAGCTTTGACCCGTCAACCCTTTTATGACTCACCAACCCATTTATGACCCATCAACCCGCCAATGACCCACCAACCCGCCAACCCGCCAACCCTTGACACGACCCACGACACGACCCTTCGTGGGTTGGGTTGAAGAACTCGACACGATTAGTTAAATGGGATGGGCTGGGTTGAGGTTTTCTGACCCTCCAACCCGCCAACCCGTGACCCGCCAACCCTTCAACCCGCGAATTGCCACCCCTAATAACACGAACATCATGTATACTAGTGATGGCAAGGGTGGAACCACCTTAGCACCAGAAGCCAGAAGGTGCAGTGGCTCCCCTTAATCTGAAAATTTCTTTAAAAAATTTATAATTATTAAGGACCTTTAAAAAACTATTTATTAAAGCAACCATCAGGTTGGTTAAGAAGGTGGCTTTATGTGGATAGTTTTTAAGGTTGAAGGAGAAACTTCCTTTATATACATAAGATTATTAGTGTTAGTTAATAATATATTAGCTTCTATCTCATTTCAGTCTCATGTTGTTCTACCTATTTTGGTAGAACAAAAAAAAACTCTTTTTGTTTCATGCTGTCCCACCTAGCTTGTCCCAGTTCCTATCCTTGAAACTGTGAATTTCTGTTCTGTCTTTTGTTACACCAAACGTGAGACAATGAATTTTGTTTGGTTCTACCCTGTCTGACGCGGGGCGGAATTGTGATGCGTGGAAGGATCGACTAGCGTCTAAATCCCGATAAAGAACGAGAGAAAACTCTCAATAATAGAGATAAAACTCTAAACTCACAAAGAGAATAAATTAAAACTGAATAATCTGATTTACAATGAAAGCTAGCTATCCTATTTATATCTAAATAACTAGATAACTATGGAAATAGAATAAACCTAAATCTTACCTAAAACTAATCTTAACTTGATGATTAAGAAAAACTAATAAAGGAAACTAAACAATAAGCTAAATAAATACTTATAGATAAATAATAACCTAATTAAAACTACTTTAATAAAATACTTAAATAAGTTGATAAATGCTATCGATTCAGGACCGATCCGGTGATCTATCGGCTTGCTCGCGCCGCGAGAAGCGTGCTGATGCTTATTTTCTCTTTTCTTTTGATCCTTTTTCTTCGGCTTCGGGAAGTCTCGTAAAATTCCTAATACAGTTCGAAACCGAGCTGTATCAGTCACCCCCACTTGAGAAGAACTCGACCTCGAGTTCACTTCAAGTTTGAGAGGATATGGCTGTGATGGCTCATGAGCGACAGGAACAACTTCTTGCGGTGGCTCGGCTACGATGGGAACGACTTCGCGTAGCGGCTTAGTCAGATGGAGATAAGTTCTGGCGGCGGCTCGGTCGCGATGATGATAACATCTCGTGGCGGTTCTGTCACAACGGGGAAGATTTCCTCATTGGGTTTCTCCGGTGGTTCCTTTTCTTTTTCCGGCAAGACGTCTATCTTCTCCGGAGTACTTCTTCTTTGTTTAGCTTGGAGAAGAGTCGTATCAACAATAGATTTAATGTCGATAGCGGTAAAGTGAATCGGCTCTAAAGGTGGAATATCAATCGGTTCTAAAGGTGGTACTTTGATCGGCTCATAGTGATGGTGGCGGTGATGTGATTTGGGATGGGAACTACGGTGGTGGTGGCGATCGGGATAACTGTCTCTCATCCGACGCTCGTTGATGAGAGCGGCGATATGATCGTCAGTGCGGTCGTGGATGGTGTTAATACGATCTACAAGGCGGTCAATGGCAGTGTCGATGGTGGTCGTGGAAGCAGCCGCGACAATCGCCTCAATATTTGCCTTGTTGAGTCGTCGGGGTGGCGGTGATGCCATCGGAAGGAAAAGAGACAACGATCTGGCTCTGTTACCAACTGACGCAGTGGGAAAACGTGGAACGGATCGACAAGCGTCTAAATCCCGATAAAGAACGAGAGAAAACTCTCAATAATAGAGATAAAACTCTAAACTCACAAAGAGAAATTGAATTAAAACTGAATAATCTGATTTACAATGAAAGCTTAGCTATCCTATTTATAATCTAAATAAACTAGATAACTATGGAAATAGAATAAACCTAAATCTTACCTAAAACTAATCTTAACTTGATGATTAAGAAAAACTAATAAAGGAAACTAAACAATAAGCTAAATAAATACTTATAGATAAATAATAACCTAATTAAAACTAATTTAATAAAATACTTAAATAAGTTGATAAATGCTATCGATTCAGGACCGATCCGGTGATCTATCGGCTTGCTCGCGCTGCGAATAACTATCCTCGCGCCGCGAGAAGCTTGCTGATGCTTATTTTCTCTTTTCTTTTGATCCTTTTTCTTCGGCTTCGGGAAGTCTCGTAAAATTCCTAATACAGTTCGAAACCGAGCTGTATCACTGTCCCATGTACAAAACACAACCTTAGAAAACTATTAATTTTGTTCTGTTATGCCCTGTCCCACTTCACGTACCAAACAAAGCCTTAGAAAGAAAACTATTAATTAAAGCAACCATCGACAACCACCATCACGTCGGTTAAGAAGATGCCTTTTATGTGGGACAGTTTCTAAGGTTGAAGGAGAAACTTCCTTTATATACAAAGATTATAAAGGGTGATTGTTTCATAACCAGAGAATGTGGGATGGAATCTTTAGGCGTAAAGAGGAACAAGGCATGCTGTAGCATCGTGTAGAAACCTGGTGGGACTTGTCCCACAACAAATGAAGGCAACAAACCACATTATATATGAGGCTGGTGGTGGAATAATGGGTAAGTCACTTGCTTCTATTACTATGCTATTGTTATTAGTAATATAAATATAAATAACTACAAATAATTACTTACAATTATGAGTTACATTTGGAAATATCCTCATTTTAGGATTTTTTTATTTCCCTACAAAATAAAAAAACAAATTTACTTCCCTACAAAATAGAAAGATGACATATCCTCATTTTAGGATTTTTTATTTCCCTACAAAATAAAAAAACAAATTTACTTCCCTACAAAATAGAAAAACAAATTCGCACCAAACAAAATAAGTTTTTTTAGAATTTTAATTTTCCACAAACAAAATAGGTTTTTCAAAATTTTAATTTTCCACCCGAATAAAATTAGTTCTCATAAAAACTTAATGAAATGGTGGGTCCATAGGTTTTCTTTTAGTTCCATAAATTACTTTATATAAATTTTTTGAATAATTATTAAATTTTGTATATGTTTATTTTATAAGCTATTTATACTAAATATAAACATAAAAATACATTAATAATAAAATAAAATATTCTTTTACTAATTTTAAGTTTTAAATTGTGTTTATAATTAGGATTGTAACTTTTTTTTTGAACATCAAAGCAGAGTAATCCAATCAAGGAGCTTCGGCAAGGTTCATCACCTCCGACAAGAGAATTAGGATTGTAACTTGCTCGATAAATTACATTACTATTTATCGTTGTTAATCATGAACTACTTTTTGGGTGACATCTGACATCCTTCTATAAAGTTTTTAAAATTAGAGTTATATGATATGTACTTGTTTCTGACAATTTACCAATTAAGGTTTTGACTTGAATCATAAAAGGAAGTCAAACGTGTTTATAACTATTGACTATTGGTCAACATTAGTCGGAATAATTCATATGTGGTTGACTATTGTAACAGTTGATTTTTGGTCAACATTGATGGTAGAAAGTCATAAATATTCGTAATGGTTGATTGTTGGTCAACATTTTGAGATATGAAGTCAATGCATCAGTGTTTGTAATGGTTAATTATTAACCAACATGGGTGATACACGTTTGTAAGAGTTGATTGTTCAACATTAGTCAAAAGAAGTCAAAAGTAACTTGTGATCCAAAGGTCCAAATAAGTGGGTTAGAGTTGACATTTGTCGGTATAGTGACATACGATCTAAATAACTATGTTGGCGTCGACATAGATCAACCATAGAGGTTTTGTATTGGTGGTGTTTTAAATATAGGCGAATAGCAACGGAAAGTGGAGGAAATAGCAAATACAACATGATATGTGTTTATATGTTGTATATCATGTGCATTGTAACCGATTAAGCTAATATGATCAAGTTCATCAAGAGTCTCAAAAAAACTCGTTATGTTGAAATATTGTTAACTATCCATCTTTCACAAACATCCCATGCATGTAGGCTAACTCCTAATACATGTAGGCCTATCTAACACTGTTCATGATTAAGGGGTCCTACACCGTATGAAGGCCTAGCTAGTACAATCTATTAAGAAATAATTAGGTTCATTGGGTTGTATTAAGCTTTATTGGACTTTCGTTAGGTTTACTAGGCTTTATTTGATTATACTAGGCCTTACTCGGTGTTATTTGGACTTAGTTGATGTTACAGTTCATTAAGAGTAATAAGAACTTGTTATGTTGTAATACATTTCACTATCAATCACTCACAACATCGAACGCATGTAGGTCAATTCATTATATTATACGTGTGTAGATGACCCAAATGTCTGACAACACAGTTCAGCAGGGGCACTACACTCCACGAAATCCCAATGCATGCCATTAAGCTGTAATCGGGTTCATTGGGGTTGTATTCACCTTGATTGCACTTTACTTGAGTTTATTGCGCTTTATTCGGTTTTATTGGATCTTAGTTAAGTTAATGGGCTATACTTGGGTTTATTGTGCCTATTTCGATCCAATTGAGCTTTCGGGTTTTAGCAGGTTTAATCGACTTTCTTAGGTTTTTTTTGTGTTAATTGGTATGTATTAGGTTACACTGAGCAATAGTTAGTTTTGCTGGGCTTTAATTAGCATTAGTTTCGTTTAATGGGCTTTAATTGGTTTTATTAGGCATATTTCGGTCCAAGTAGGCTTTATTGGGATTTAGCTAGGTTTGTTTTGCCTAATTTGGTCCAGGTTACGTTTGATAAGCTTTAATTGGGTTTATTATATGGCTAACATTTCGGTTTCTATAACTGGGATTTAATGGATCTAGTTTGGTTTTAATGGATCTAGTTGAGCTTTAACTGATATATTTGGGTTTGAATCGATCTAGTTGAGTTTGATCGATCTAGTTGGGCTTCAATGGATCTAGTCGGTATTTAATGGATCTAAATGGCTTTAATGGATCGAGTTGGGCTTTAATTGATATATTTGGGTTTGATCGATCTAGTTAGGTTTTAATAGATCTACTTGGGATTTAATGGATCTAGTTAGGCAAAAACCCTGTAGAAGAAAATCATAACCAATTCTAATAGCCTTTTTAAATTTTCACGTATACATGACTAAATAACTTTAAGTTTTATATAAAGCCTTAAAGGTATTATGATAAGTTTATATAATGTTTTTAGATTTCTTTGATAAGTTTTTTCAATACAACTTTTTTTTAAATAAAGTGTCCCACAATTTTTTTCAATACCTCGAGCCCAAGCCTGCTAAATCTTTACTAACCGAACTCGAGCTTGATACATAAGGCTCGAAACGAACCAAGCTCGAGCAAGCTTGGTTAGACTTAGGATCGAGACGGCTCGTGTATACTACTTGACTGTCTTTGGACTAAAAACTAGGCTCGAGTTGTCCAAAGAGTAATTTTGTCAACTTGTATAGTTATTCTTAACATTCATCAAGGATGTAGATCGGTGGTAGTTTACAATAGTATATAACTTCTCTTAGAACTCCTTCATAAGAATTTCTTCCATATACATCATCCAGACCGGAAAACTAATGATGAATTTAAATTATTGGTTTTTGTGATGAATGATGCCTTGAACAAATTAATTTCATATTATACATGAAACTTCAATTCACAACAAATATTATGCAAGATCATTGTAACGTTACCTTCACAGTTTCAGGGGTGTCATGAAAACAAATTGGTTATGATCCCAAATCTACACACACATACACACACACACACACACACATATACTCAAGTCATTGGTAACTAAATAAAGAATGAATAAGAAAACACTTAAATCACATGTGATTTTACACTAAAAGCGCGTGTAAAATCACACGCGATCCATGTCAGTTTGGTCGTGACTTGAGGTCGCGAGCAACTTCATGATCTTATGTCCACTGTTAGTATAAAATCACATGTGATTTTTGGAAATGGTTTAACTGTTTTCATATTAATTTTATTTTTTGGTTATTATTCTCGTTTGAACATCTCTATATATATATATAAGTATATATATGTCATCTCATTTTATAGAAAGTTTTAGATATAACATGAATGGTGTTCTTATATTGAATTAAAGGCACTAGATTTGTTAGAGAAATTAGATGGTCAATACATTGAAAACCAACATATTAACAAATGTTGCAGGCGGCATGATGAAGTCTAGAGGTATATTCGACTCAACTAAAAAACAAAAGAAACATAGCTAAAAAGACTATACTTATATATTAGAATTGAAGCTGGATTTGAGGAACATTACAATAGTGAGAGACGGCAACGATTGGAACATGAGAGAGAGAGGGGATTTATTTTATGGTGAGAGGGGCAATTCTAATTATGAGAGAGAAGGGTAAGAAATGACGGGGGCATAGATAGCAATATCCTATAAAATATATTTCTAAAGGTATTTATCATGGAGGAGTCGTCACTATTTCATCCCTTTTATCACATCAACATTTTATTCTATTTCTACCATCTTTCTCTTTCACCATTTTATCCCCTACGAAACCCCGGGCAGTGGTCAGCATTCCACCCTTCACCCCTCCCAACTTTTTCTTTTATTTCTTTATTATATAATTCAAATAAGTATTAAAAAATATAATTATATTTTTTAATTTATTAATTAATTAAAACAACAATATTAGATGATGATGATGACGAACAATCAACCCGTTGTTGATAATGATGAATAATCCATTTTGAGAGAAATATAAGAGAATATGAGTTAAATATTGGGAGAAATATTAAGAGGTGAATTATATATATATAACTCTATATATATAGAGAGAGAGAGAGAGGGTTTAAAGTTAAATAAAGGGGGTTGCTATATGCACCCAAAAAGTGCATCGGGAATTGAAAAAGTAGCCTTTGACGTTGACATGTGTGTGTATGACACATTCACTTTTTTGGTGCATTTGGTAAAAAGTTAGGTGTATTTAGCAATTGCCTAAATAAAATGGTAAACGGTCGGTTTGGGTTGATTTCTCTGTTGGATGCACACCACAGCAGGCTGTGATTCTTGAAGCTGACGGGGATGGGGACAATGTTCAACCTGCCACCCTGCCACCCCAATGCCTTTCCCCACCTAGCGGGAACCCCCACACCCTCCACCCTTAGGCTACACGCACCCAACCCAATCAACCCACTCAACCCGCTTACTTTTTGAATGCCACATCAGCTTCCACATCAGTTTTTGGTCAACCCTCTCTTTACCCTCCCATAACCCTCTACAACACACACCCAACCCTCCCAACCCTCTCACTTTTCAATTTATTTTACTTATTTTATTATTTTTATTTAATTAAATAATATAATTAAATAAATAATATTGTTAAAAATAATTTGAAAATTATAATATTAATAAAAATTACATAACATTAATAAAAACATTACATAACATTAATAAAAAAACTAAAAATCAATATCGAGGTTCCAAATATCTTCCACTAAATCCGCCCAAAGATTATGGTGAATAGTTGAGTTTCTCACTTGGAAAATATTCACCATACTTAGTAAAGCATAACAAAATTGGTAGGACATAATTATAAAGCATAACAAAATAGTTGTTTTAATGTTGGTACTTGGTAACACAAAATCAAACCTGATAAGAGGTATCAAATGACCATATCGTACCTTTAATGAGTTATTTATATTTGTAATGTATTTTGATTAATTAATTTATAAAATTTATAAAATTATATATTAAAATAAATATACTTGTAATCAAATATATCATAAGAAAATTTTCATTAAAAAGTTAAAAAGACATAAAAAATAGTTTATGTAGATTCTAGTTTTTAATTTTTACGGTTTTTATATTTACGTGAAAGTGTATTTGATATCTTAGAAGAGAATTATGTTTTATTCTTAAAGTTATATTGGTAAAATATGAGTCGGTTACACTTTGTTCCACTATTTTCAAATTTGTTCGACATAAAAATGAAATAGTAGTCTATCATGTTCTATTTTATTCTAAACGCACCTTAAAGAACTAATTAACCAATATTTGATGGCCGCCTTTATCGGTTAGAAAGTTTTTCAGTTTCTTTTTTCCTTCTTAAATTAGCATTTTATAGATCACTAAAAGATTTAAAGTGTATATATGACCTATAATGACATGTCAATTACGACATTAGAACATTACTATAATTTTTTCACATATTAAGCTAGTTGTTTAAATTTCTACCAAAAACTTTAGGAACTATAATAACATCCAATTTCATGGGGGCAGACCCAGAGAAGTGATGATGTAACATGATCAAAGAATAAGTGATGTAACATGCAATTGCTAATTATTGAGTGTGAGATTGTGGAAAACCCATCCGAGGGGTTGCGTGTATTGACAACAATTATATAGACAAATAAGTTACAAAGGGGTCCCTAAACTATACAAATGTTTAACACACCCCCGTAGTTTGAGCAGGGGGAACACGAATGTTCAAACTATCTCTAAAATCAAGAAACAAACTAGAGGGTAGACCCTTTGTAAAAATATCTGCATACTGATAAGCGGATGGAACATGCAAAACACGCACATGACCAATCGCAACACGCTCCCTAACAAAATGTAAGTCAATTTCCACATGCTTGGTTCTCTGGTGCTGAACAGGGTTAGATGCTAGATACATGGCACTGACATTATCACAAAAGACAACAGTGGCACGAGAGAGAGGACAAGACAACTCGAGCAGGAGATTTCGTAACCAAGCAGCTTCAGCAACTACATTGGCTATCCCCCGGTACTCGGCCTCGGCACTTGAGCGGGAAACAACATGCTGTCGTTTGGAGGACCAAGATACGAGATTGTCACCCAGATAGACACAAAACCCTGAGGTGGACCGACGAGTATTAGGACACCCGGCCCAGTCGGCATCTGAATAAGCAACCAAGCGATCAACGGCTGACGGCTTGATATGAAGACCATAAGACAAGGTACCTTTTAAATACCGTAAGATGCGTTTAAGCGCATTGAGATGCGGAAGACGCGGGTCATGCATAAAGAGACAGACCTGTTGTACGGCATAGGCAATATCAGGACGAGTAAAAGTCAAGTACTGCAAGGCACCAGCAAGGCTTCGATATAAGGTGGGATCAGAAACAGGCTCACCATCAACAGCAAGCTTTGTTTTGGTGTCAGCCGGAGTGCTGCAGGGATTACACGAGACCATATCAGCACGTGCTAGAATCTCCTGAGCAAAGGCAGATTGAGAAAGAAAGAGTCCGGACTGGCTACGAGACGCAGCGATTCCTAAAAAGAAGGATAACGGACCCAAATCAGACATGGGAAACTCAGAGGATAACTTAGAGATAACCATGGAAATAAGAGTAGGAGAGGAGGCAGTAAGAATAATGTCATCGACATAAAGAAGGAGGTAGATAGTATCAGATCCGCGATGATACGTGAAAAGAGAGGTGTCAGTCTTACTGCTAAGAAAGCCTAAAGAGGAAAGGTAGACAGCAAAACGATGATACCACGCACGAGGTGCCTGCTTAAGGCCATAAAGAGCCTTGCGTAGGCGACAGACATGATCGGGAAAAGAACTGTTTACATAGCCAGGAGGCTGACGCATGTAAACAGTCTCAGTGAGATCACCATGAAGAAAGGCATTCTTAACATCAAGCTGATGAATAGGCCAGTTGCGGGAGATGGAGATGCTAAGAACCGTGCGAATAGTGGCAGGTTTGACAACGGGACTGAAAGTGTCATCAAAGTCCAGTCCAGGTTGCTGTGAGAAACCCTGAGCAACAAGACGGGCTTTGTAACGCTCAAGACGTCCATTGCTGTCAAACTTATGGCGAAACAGCCAACGATTGCCAACTATGTTAGCATCAGAGGGTTTAGGAACAAGATCCCATGTGTAGTTAGAAATAATGGCAGCCATTTCAGCATCCATGGCGGCCCGCCAATGAGGGTCACACATGGCCTGAGCAGTAGACCGAGGAATGGGAGAGATGTCACTAGTGACCGAAAGGTGAAGATCTGTTTAGGCTTGAGAGAGCCTGTGCGAGAACGAGTAGTCATCGGATGACTAGAGGTAGCCGCCGAAACAGAAGGAGGCTGAGAAAGCCCAGTAGTAGGAACAGAAGGAGAAGAAGAAGTGCTAGAGGGCTCAGCAGGTGGAGGCTGAGAAGAGGAAACAGAGGCAGAGGGATCAACATCCGGTGCAGGTGAAGAGGTGTCGACCATAGGAGAGAGGGAAGGTAGAGACTCATCAATATCAAACATGTCGTAGTCCTCCGAGGAGGGACGAGGCTGGAAGTCAGGAAACGGAAAATGGGTTTCATCAAAGGTGACATGACGAGAGATGATGACCTTTTGTGTGATGAGATCTAAACAGCGATACCCACGATGATCCGTGCTTGGACCAAGGTAGACACAGGCTGAGGATCGAGGAGCTAGCTTGTGGGGACTAGTGGGTGAGGTGTTAGGATAGCACAAACATCCAAAGACACGGAGATGGGTGTAGGTAGGGAAGAAACCAAACAAGATCTCAAAAGGAGTCTTGTACTTAATGGTTGTGGACGGAAGAAGGTTGAAGGTATGAACAGAGGAAAGAAGAGCCTCAACCCAGAAAGTAGGTGGAAGGGAGGCTTGTATCAAAGACGTGCGAAGGGTGTTGTTGATGGTACGAATCGTGCGCTCAGCCTTCCCGTTTTGGGGGGAAGTGTAAGGACAGGAAAAACGGATTTTAATGCCATGAGTTTTGAAAAAATCCAAGAGGGGTTGATTATTAAATTCACGACCATTATCACATTGGAAAAGTTGTATATCCGTTTTAAACTGATTGAGCACATAAGCACGAAATGTTTTGAAAGTCGAAAACACCTCAGATTTAGCACGTAAAGGAAACACCCATAAAAAGTGAGAGAAGTCATCCAAGAAGAGAACATAATATTTGAAACCACTTAAACTAGTGACAGGAGATGTCCAAAGATCAGAGTGTATAAGTTCAAATACCCGAGAGGTTTTAGTGGAAGACACAGAGAAAGGTAACCGACAATGTTTTCCTAATTGACAAGCATGACATAAGGAAGATGTCTTACCAGAGCAAGAGATAAACTTGCAAGACATAAGAAACTGAAAAACAGGAGCACCCGGATGACCAAGTCTCCGATGCCAGGTGTCAAAGGATACGGCAACATTGGCCGACGCAAGTGCAGACGGATGAGAGGAGGGAAAGACAGGATAAAGATCGTGATGATCACTGTCACAACGCTGAAGAGGACGACCTGTTTGAAAATCCTTGACAGTGAAACCAAACGGATCAAACTCAACAGAGACAGAATTATCAACAGTAAAACGACGAACAGAAATGAGATTCTTGATGATTTTATCAGACACAAGAACATTTTTTAACTTAAGAGGCCAAGAGGAAAAAGGAAAGCTACATTGGCCAATGTATCTAGCAGGAACCACAGCACCATTACCAACTTGTATGAAATTAGATTTACAAGGAGTTAGAGAGTGCATTGTACCTTGATTGAATGTCATGTGCCTGGTTGCACCAGAATCCATATAGAAATTGTTGTCTTGCGGCACTTGAGCTGATGTAGCCTGAAACACAGAAGAAAGGTTAGTGAACTGTGTTTGTCCATACTGTGAAGCATAACCGCTGAAGGAAGGTTGCGGTGAGGAAGTCTGAGGAGCACTGAACATCGTCGGGGATGGCGGAGGAGCCCCTGCCCCAAAGGAGTGCACAAGAGGTGCACCAAGAAGGCCTGGCTGAGCTGGTGGAGCATGAGGAGAAGCCCCAAAGTATGCCTGAGAGTGTCCCTGATGACCTGCAAAAGAGTGAGAGCTTGCAGAAACATTAGTATTACCCACCCCCTTGGAAGCAAAACGCCCATTATTTTTCCCTTTATTAGTTTTATTTTTCGGTTTTCCATTTTGAGTAGAGGAATACAAGGCAGCGGACGAGGTAAGAGGAGGATCAGTATGAGGTTCAAGAGATTCTTCACGAGACTCATGAAGGAGAAGCATGTTTTTCGCTTCTAGAAAAGAGGGAAAGGGTTTGGTGTTGGTGATGACATCAACAATGTTGTGATACGAGGGAGGTAACTGACGCAGGATTTGCATGACAAGTTCAATTTCATCAATTTTAGAGTCACAATCAGCAAGTGCATCAGCCAGATTTTTAATTGATGACAAAAATCAGTAATAGACATGGCACCCTTTTTGGTGTTACGGAATTGCTCTTGCAGCTGAAGCATTCGAGACATCTTATTATTTAGAAAGAACTCGTCAAGTTTATCCCAAAGGTCTTTGGCAGTATAGTTATCACTCGAGATTATTTGCAGTAGATTTGCATCACAGGTAGAGTAAAACCAAGATTTGATGCGGGAGTCATTTGCCTCCCAGTCCTCATCATCATCACCAGCAGGTTTAGACTTGCCAGTGATGTGACCATGGACTTTGGCACCCTTACACATGTCAAGGAAAATTCGGCGCCACAGTTTGTATTTGGAACCGTCAGTGGATAGTTTAAAACTAAATTGTGAGTAGACATTTGTGAGAGCAAAGACAAGTTGGCTCGCAGTGGGCTAGTGAGGGTACTGGTTTGTGAGGGGGTTGTCATTGCAACAAAATGAAAACACACAAAAAAATAAAGCTAAAACAAAGGCAAGAAAATAGATGTGCGTGAAGCTTAACCGTGGGTAGAGGTATAGTAATGTACCACAAACCCTACACGCGATGGGAAGCAGAGACGGTAGCCGGCAGCAAAACAGCGGCGATGCTAGGGTACCGAAGCGTAATCCGAAAACAACACCCTTTTTTTTTCTTTTTTTAATAACAATATAAAAAGGGGGTTAGGTTTCCTTTTTGTTTGTCACAACAACACAGCCAACAAAAAGCCGGCTGTTGTGAGGAGAGCACCGGTCACAAAGAATTTCCGACGAGGGTTCAGGCGGCCGGCAGAAACACAACCTGGCGAGAATCCGGCGAGAATCCAAAAAACAGCCGACGGTCTTGGTGTGGTTGCAGACTCCGGCGAAGGCAGGCGAACAGCAGATCAACAGTCGCAGATCCGGCGAAGGCAGGCGACGAGAAATCCGGCGAAGGCAGGCGACGAGAAATCCGGCGATCTTGGATTCCTGCTAGAAAGACGGCGAGCAGCAGATCAACAGTCGCAGATCCGGCGAGAGGTGGTACGCGACGGCGGCGGTTGCGTTCGAACACAGGGGAGGAACGCCGGCGTCAGATCGTACGGCGGAGTGACAGAGGGGACGACTCCGGCAGGGGCGAACGGCGGGGACGACTTCGGCAGGAGACGCGGCGTAGTCCGGCGAGAGGTGGTACGCGACGGCGGCGGTTGCGTTCGAGCAAAGGGGAGGAACGACGGCGTTCGTGAGGACAGAGAGAGGAGTCCGACGATGCAGACGACCGGAGGAGGACGTCGGAGTGTGAAGAACGACGCCGGAGAGAAGAATTTCGGCGGTGCAGACGGCGGCGGCTGCCGGAGGTAAAAAAAAATATTAGGGTTTATCGTAGTAGGCTCTGATACCATGTGAGATTGTGGAAAACCCATCCGAGGGGTTGCGTGTATTGACAACAATTATATAGACAAATAAGTTACAAAGGGGTCCCTAAACTATACAAATGTTTAACATTGAGAGAGAAAATATGAAAAATAATAGGAAATTAAAAGAATAAGTGACGTACAATTAAATTGGTGACTTAAAGACACAAATGAAAACAAGAGTAATAAAAAATTGATTACCTCTTGTTTCCAAGTCTCTTGGTATATATTTGCACATGGTTCATTCATGCACCCTTCTCATACAAATACATTCAATTAAATCATGGAAGTTCTTCACATGAACAAAGGAGATGGAGAGACAAGCTATGCCAAAAACTCCCTACTTCAGGTAACACCATGTAATCATCATTTTAAAATTACCTTTGTCACCATTTATTTTACCTATGACATGTAATTATATAATTATAGAATAAGGCAATATCAAATGTTAGTTCAATATTGGAATCTGCCATTGTGAACATCTTGAGGGAAGTGGAATCTACAAGCATTGGGGTAGCAGACCTTGGCTGCTCATCTGGACCCAACACCTTGACAACCATCTCTCGGATTATCCATATGATGAACGTTGTCAGTCATCAGATGGGACGACATGTACCTGAACTAAGGGTCTCCTTGAATGACCTCCCTGGCAATGACTTCAACTTCGTTTTTCAATCATTACCAGAGCTTTACAAGAAATTGAAGCATGATTGTGGTATTGAAGGTAACTATTACATATCGGGTGTGCCAGGTTCCTTTTACGGCAGATTGTTTCCCTCCCACACTCTTCACTTCATCCATTCTTCTTCTAGTCTCCAGTGGCTCTCTCAGGTTAATTTTCATACTGTAATATGATATTATATATATATATAGAGGAAAGTTCAAATGTGAACCACATTTTGGTTATGAACATGAGGACAACCGAGAGTGCAACACATGGCGGCTTTGAGTGTAGTCCCCCTTTAATTCAATGCCCTTCCATGAATCGCGTCTAGTCATCCGCTGTGGACCTGACGTGGCGCCTAGTCATGCGCCACTTGTCGCGCTTTCGGCTGTCCTCACATTCACAACCAAAAAGTGGTTCACATTTGAACCTGCCCCTATATATATATATATATATATATTGATAGGGGCATATTCATTTGAGTAATGTGAGGATCAACTGTTCATGAATTACTCTATGAATGATAAAAATGCATAATATCCATGATTAATAATGTTTATGCATGTTTTGGTATATTCATCGTAATTAATTCATGAATGTTCGTTCTCACAATTTTTTTAATATTTACACATCCTACCTAAACTCTCCGTATATTGATAATGTTGTTATATTTGATAAAATTAAGTTGATGTATATCTTGTGACGTTCGCATAGGTACCATTGGGTTTGGAACCTTCGGTTGGAACTCATTTGAACAAAGGGAAGGTATATATATCGAAGATTAGCCCCACAAGTGTAGTGGAAGCATACCAACAACAGTTTCACGAGGATTTCTCGTTGTTTTTGAGGTCACGTGCTGAGGAAATGGTTGCTAAGGGACGTATGGTTTTGTCATTCATGGGTCGACGGTCCCTTGACCCGTGTGCGGATGAAGCTTGCTTTAAATGGGAGCTTTTGGCACGTGCTCTAATGAGCTTGGCTTTAGATGTGCGTACAACTCTTTCTCTCAACTTGATTTTCTAAGTTATGAAAAACCAGATACCCAACAAAATGGTTCTTTTAGAATATCTATACTTGATTAGTCTTTTTATTTTTAGGATCAAAAGTTATTCATCATAAATAACAAGAGTTATATAAAGCATAATAGTACACTTTCAAAAAAGAGTAATATAAAAAATCAAAATGAAGATTTACGGTTGAATATAGTTGATATAACATGTAACACGTTCGTAACATAGTACAACTTTTTATACTATAAAAAAGTAGTACTCTCATTTAATACTCTATATGATGTCCAATTACTTGGGCATCCTAAAAGAACCGATTTTGTTGTAACGCGAGCAAGTCGGTTTGTTTACAAGTTGCACTCAGTAGACAATACATATATTATTGTAGGGACTTGTTGAAAAGGAAAGCATTGATTCATTTAACATCCCCATTTACGCACCAAGCCTTAAAGAAGTGCAACATGAGGTCGAGGAAGAAGGATCCTTTGTAGTCGAATGCGTCGAAGCAGTTGAGATAGAATGGGATGTTGGTGACTCGAGTGGTCTCAATGAGTCAAGTGGCACTCGATTTGCTAAATCCATGCGAGCTGTGTTCGAGCCGTTGCTAGGGATTCATTTTCATCTCGAGGCGGAAACAATGGATGAGTTGTTTAGAAGATATGCTAAAATCATCGATGTTTGCTACTCCAAAAATTATATTATTAATCTGCTCATTTCTCTTGTGAAAAAGAGTTGATCTCTTGATTCTAAGCTTATGTTTGTTTTTCTTCGGTTTCTTACCTTTTCCTAATGTTATTTTGCTCTTTTAGTATATCTATTGCGACCCAAATGTAATTTATAATATTTTTTTTATGTGTTGATTGTGTATTAACAAATATAAAAATGTGAGCATTTTAGACCAACCTAAAACGTTTCATTTTTTTATATTGACTGAATATATTGTTATTTGATCATTACTAATTAAGACTAATAAATGCCTTATAATAACATTATACTACATGACCTACAACAAATTTGTCCAAAAGTATAGTTTTACTTATCCTATTAAATTCAATAATCAGATTCCATTCCAAATATATATCAACTTGTCATCGACAAATATTAATTAAAGTGATTGTAACCGGCAAGTGTTTTTTTAATTATGTTCTAGAAAATGATATTCAAATATTTTGTTGTCACTCAAAGACCAAGTATACCGAGCTATATATCAAACTGAACTTCACATCTTTGTTTAGGTTAAAAGAAAGTATTATGGAACCACAAAGATGGTGGCATATTCGCAAAAGGTCTAGAGGGATGCTAGCGCCTCCTGTGTCAGGCTTAGTATCATACGGATGTATCTTAAGTATCAAATTGCCAAAGATTTAATTTAGTCAAAGCCATCAAAGAAAGTTATTATGAATGTGTTTGATATCTAGAGAGACAGGATGTGACCAAAAAAATAATATTTCTAAAATCTAAACACAAAAAACTGTAAGATCACCTTTAAACTAATTATCTCTTTCAATAAAAGTTTCATAAAGAAAGCAATATTATATGTGTATTAAAATGATAATATGCTATCATGAAGTTGAATGTCTCATTTATGTTTCCCTAATTATATGAAATCATGTAATTATTGAGTTTTATATAAATTTAATAAGTTTTATATAAATTTGTTTAATTGGTGTTTTTACCTCTATTTGTTATTCTTTACTTATATGATTGATGAACATGAATAACCTCATAAGACATATTTTTAGACAAAGGTTGTTTATCTATATGCAAGACAAAGTAATATATAAAAAGAGAGAGTTAAAAGGTTTTAATTTCATGCCCACCTATGAAATGGGCTATAGAAGAAATTGGTCTGATGTATCTTAGTAGTGTTATTTTCAATTAGAATTGATCCAAAGGTGGAGATCCCTTACTACATTTTTCACCATAACTTCTTTTTTCATCGGAACCCAATCCTACAATGTAATAAATATATAAATATAAGGGTTCAGTCAAAGACTGGGCTGCCCCCAGCCCAATCAAAGATTTGGCTGCCCCCAGTTCGGTCAAATTTTGTGGTTGGGCTCTAGGTTCAGCGTAAGCTTAATCGAGATAGCGACGGATAAGTGGGCTGCTCGTGGATGTCCGATACCATCGAAGAGGTGTGCGTGTGTGTGTTCGTGATAATCATTCGTTGATTTGATTCCGCTATGTCTTCTAAAAATAAAAGTAAATTAATATAATAACATTAACAATAACTTAAGAGATAGGCAAGGAATGGTCTTAAGCAGTTGTTGGGCTTAGTCCCAAAAAGCCCAGTAGAAGAAAACCATGATCTATTGATCTATTCTAATAGGTTAATTTTATAATATTTTTAATTTTATGGGCTAAATAACTTTACATCCTATATAAAAATACTATGATAAGTTTATACGATGGTTTTAATAAATATTTTAATAAGTTATCTTATAAATCTAGTAGGTATATTCGACGGATCAACTAAAAAATTAAAGAAAGACAACTAAAAAGAGTAAAATTATTTATTAAAAAAAGAGTGAGACTTTCTATTCGAATTGAAGCTAGATTTGAGGAAAGAACAACAATGAGACAGGCAACGATCGAGATATGAGATATTAAAAAATAAAACTTGGCTACTATCCTATGAAATAAACCCTTATTTAGAATACGATAGTTTTTTTTTATATTAAAAAATAATTCATCGGTTCTTAAATAATCTTTAAAAGTTCAGATAATAACCCATCCCTTATTATTAAAATTTTGAACATAAACTAATTTATGTTATGTTATTTCTTATTTAGTAAAATCAATATTCTTATAAAAAAAGATATATATAAAATAGGTAATGGTAATATTCTAAAATTTTGATATTTTAACTGTAAATAAAAAATAGAGTAAATTACAAATTTGGTTCTTATGGTTTGCAAAAAATTACGATCATGGTCTTTGAACCTTAATTTTCAAGATACGGATCCTTAGACCATCTCCAACCCTTGGCACTAAAAATAACACCAAAACACTAAAAATGGTGGGACCCTTAACACTAAAAAATGAGTTCAATTCCAACCATAATTCAAAAAGAGACACCAAATTTCTAAATCTAAACAAATTTTGATTCATAACTCTTAAATGGTGGGTCATATTGGTTTTGGTGGGTGAATAGTGTCACACCAAATTTGATGATTTTTAGTGAAAAAAAGATTAACACTGCAAAAAGAATTTGAGTTTGAAGTATGGTTGGAATACACCATACTGCAAATCATCAATTTTGCAGTATGGTTGGAGTTGCTCTTAATGTTTCAATTTGGTTACGATGGTAGGGTCCCTGAACTTTTCAAATGAGGGTCACTTTTGTCATTTTAACTCTTTATCAAATTGTTTTTCATTGGTACAAGTTTTATTGCTATTTGTACAAGCCCTTTAAGCATTTAAGAAAAACAAAATTTAAAAAAAAGAACCCATTCTCCCCAGTTCCCACCCCTCTCCAAAGCTTCTCCGGTCACCCTCTCCGATGGTCCTCTCCGGTCACCCCTCTCCAACGATCTTCTCCGGTCACCACACATCTCCGACCACCACCCATCTCCGGCGGTCTTCTCCGGTCAAAAATTAACTTAACCTTTTCCCCTCCCCAATCCCAATCCCTCGCTGACCACCGCCGCCTCTCACACCTGCAGCTAACAGCTCTCTAGTGAACCAAACCCACCGCCGTTGGTGGGTCGGTTCGATTGGGTCTGGGTGGTGGGGTTAGAGTGTCTCCGTCAGAACGCACTTTTTGGAAGTTTATTTTATAACTGTATAACTTTATAAATTTTAATAACTTTGTATATAATAAATGTTCCTTGAATTGCTAGGGAGGGTGATGGTTGAGTCGAAGCCTTGCTCCTAATTCCCCTTTTTTTTTTGTTAAAAAAAATATGGTTTAATTATATAAATAGAATAAAAAAATTAAAAATTAACTTGTAAACATTGAATTTTAGTTTTTACATATATATATATATATAGAAATAGATTCAAATGAGAATGATATCTTTTGAAGAGAATGCGAGAATGATTTTTTGTGTACAAAATCGCATATGATTAAGCACTGGACGAAAAAAATGGACACGCGCGACCTTGTCCGCGACTTAAGGTCGTGGGGCAAGTCGCACAGTTATTAATCACATGTGATTTTCTATATGATTTAGTATATGAATCATATATGATTTTGTACATGTTTTTGTACCTGAACTTTTCCTTTGTTAATCATATATGATTTTGTACACAAAAGTCATTCTCATATATTATTGGCCTGGGATGATTGGCTGAGATTCATTCTCGTATTCTTTTAAATTGATGTCATTCTCGTTTGAACCTTCCTCTCTCTCTCTCTCTCTCTCTCTCTCTCTATATATATATATATATATATATGTAGGAAAATAAAAAGTAATAACTCATACTTTTTTTTAATTTCAAAATTAGTTAAAAAATGCATATAAAAATAAGAGTTAATTACATTTCTGGTCCCTGTGATTTGGTGATTTTAACACTCTGGGTCCATTTTGAAAATAATTATGGATTTGGCACCTGTGGTTTACATTTTATAACGCTCTGGGTCCAAGAGGTTTACACTTTATAACACTTTGGGTCCAAGAGTGTTAACTCTGTTAATTTTTTCTGTTAAATGAATTTAGCACAGGGGTATTTTGGTCTTTTTACTTATATTTTTATTTTCATTTAAAATCACAGGGACCAAGGATGTAATTTACTCTCCTTCTTCTTCTCTCTTCTTCATCTTCTTTAACACATCACCACCACCAACACCCACCCACCACCACCACCACCAACACAACCCACCACCATCGCCACAACCCACCACCATCTTCTTCTCCTAAATCAATGAAATCTAGAACAATCGAAACCGTAAAGCTATTTAGATCTGAAACCAACTCCAGATCTACAAAAATATCAAAACCTTAAATAAAACCCTTATAATTACCTGATCTTCAGGAACAATTTCTTCAAGAACAAGATGAAAACGAGCAATGGAAATGGATCTGTGTGGCTTACGAAACTGGTGGGGCGATGGTGATGGGGACGGCCAGTGGTGGATGCAGGCGGCGGCGACGACGTGGGCGTCAGATGTGGATGCAGTTGGCGGCGGCGACGTGGACGTCGGATGTGGATGCAGTTGGCGGCGGCGATGTGGACGTCGGTGGTGGATGCAAGCGGCGGCGACGTGGGCGTCGGATGTGGATGCAGTTGGCGGCGGCGACGTGGACGTCAGTGGTGGATGCAAGCGGCGGCGACGTGGGCGGTCAGTGGTCGTGGTGGGCGGTGGCGACGTGGGTAGCCGGTGGCTGATGGTGTAGGTGGCTGACTGGTTGTGGAAGATAAAGCAAATTGAGGGGTTTTGAATCTAGTATACTGAAATTGGGTCCTTGGGTAAGATGAAGCAAACAAATGGTGGGCGGCGATGGAGGGTGGTGATGGAGGTTGGTGATGGAGGGTGGATGGTGGGCAGCGTTAGAGGGTGGTGGTGATGGTGGAATAGGGTTTTTGGTGGGTTAAGAAGATGAAGCTATCAAAAGGTGTTTTTAATATCTGGTTCATATAATAGGCAAAATTACATTATTGGTCCCTGAAATTACAGCTTTGGTCCTTGTACTAGTAAAAGACTAAAATACCCTTGTAGTTTATTTAGTTAACAGAAGTTTTAACGGAGTTAGAAGCCATGGACCCAGAGCGTTATAAAATGTAAACCACAGGTACCAAATCCATAATTATTTTCAAAATGGACCCAGAGTGTTAAAATCATCAAACCACAGGGACCAAAAATGTAATTAACTCTAAAAATAATAACTAAAAACAAAATATCAGTTATTTAATTGAACTATTAAATGTTCTAATTATGGTTATACTAAAAACCAAAATTTATTTTAGAGTAAATTACGGATTTGGTTCATGTGGTTTGATACTTTTTATGGATTTGGTCCATAAACTTTGATAATTATGGATTTGGTCCCTGTGGTTTGAAGTTTGTTTTGAATTTTGTCCCTGAACTAAACTTATGTCTCTTTCCTTCGTTAATCTTAAGGATATTTTTGTCTTTTTATATTTGTTTTCCTTTTAAATTATGTTTTAAGGTTTCCTTTTAGTATTTTGTCTTTTTCTATTTTCTCTCTCTTTCTTTCTTAATTCCAGTCAAACATGAAACCATTTCCTTCCTTCATACCTCATTTATCTTCAAATCCATTTCCTTCAAAAAAAAAAAACCCATTTCCTTCAAAAACCCTCACCATCTTCAAACTCAGCTCTCTTTCTCTCTTGATCGTAGGTGATATTTATACAACCACCACCACCAACTGCGGCTCCACTACCACTCACCACCACCGCCGCCACCACCCCCTTTTTTCCACCACCCACTACCGCTCCACCACCACCATCGCCACCACCCCCTTCTCTCCACCACCCACTACTGCTCCACCGCCACCACCACCACCCCAACTCAGATCTGGAATAACCACCATCAACTCAGATCTTGGGTTTGTTTTGCAACTTTAGATAGGGTTTCAAAAGGGTTTTTAGGGAATCATATAGGGTTCAAAAGGGTTCAATTTCTTTCCTAAAGAAGAAAATAGAGAAATGATGAATCAGATAGGGGGTTGAGGAAGACGAATCAGATGGGTTTCAAATGGATTTTTTATTAAAAAATGAAAAGAGAGAGAAATGGACAGATTTACCCTCGTGTGCTATGCACGTGGGCTGACTTAACGGGCATAAACTAACGTCCGTTTATGGTGGGGACCAAATCCAAAACAAACTTCAAACCACAGGGACCAAATCCATAATTATCAAAGTTTAGGGACCAAATCCGTAAAAAGCATCAAATCACAGGGACCAAATCCGTAATTTACTCTTTATTTTATTATGGTTGTTTCTACATAAATGTTTAAACAAAAAATAATTAAATATTTTTTTAAATATAAAAACAACTAATTATTTAACTAAAACAAATAAATACTTATGTGATTAGTTTTTTTTTAAAGCAAGGCAAGGCACACTTTATTCAAAAAAGAGAAGTCTCCAAGAAGGAGACAAAGCACCAACAGGAACAAGCAAAAGGAAGAAGAAACAGACAAAGAGACCTAACAGTCAAGAGGATAGCAAATCCAAGCATCCCAAAAAAAGAGTACCAGATCTGCCTCTATGGAAGGCCCATAAAGCAGACAAGCGCTGAATTTGAGGGAAGAGATCTTCATGATCCAAAGCCTCAAGCACCCGCGGACTCTCGGCATGGAGGATACGGTTACGCCAGTTCCAAATACACCACAGAGTTACCATACAGATTGCACCAAAACTGCTGACCCAACTCTTCGATCTCGAAGGGGGGAAGAGTTTGAACTGGAACTCTTCGGTAGACTTAAGACGACCACCAGACAATCTCATCCAACTCCAAACCTTTCGCCAAATCCCATCTACTTTCGAGCAGGTAAACAAACAGTGATCCACGACGTCCAAACCCGAATTACATAGGACACAGGTGGAGTCTTGCAGAACGACACCTCTTCGCAACAAGTTGGCTCTAGTCGGAAGCGCATTGAGAAAAAGACGCCAGATGAACACGTTTACTTTTATCGGAACAAGAGACGACCACTTACAGCAAGCCTGGGTCGGGGCAGGAGGGTTTAACCTTTGGTGGAGAAAGTTGTACATTTTTTTTACCGAGAAAAGTCCGTTTGCGTCTTGATTCCAGTACCAAAAATCCTTCCAGTAGGATAGGAAGTTCGAGCCATTGAGAAGGTTTTCCATGCTGGTAAGGTCTCCTAGAGTTCGAGTACGAAAGGCTGAGTTCCACGACCAATTCCCCTGCCAACCATCATGAGAAAACACCCATCTATCTCTGAAGGGGGCATCTTTATTAGTTTTTTTTGGCGAAGAGACGAGGAAAACGGGCCTTTAAGGGAAGACCAGAGCCAATCCATTTATCCTTCCAGAAGGGGACAAGAGAACCCGCCATAATTTTCTTATCAAAAGTGTTGAGAATAGGAGGGACAATATCGAGATTTTTGACAACTTGCACGATTTCCGACCAAGGGGAGTTCTTCCTCTTTCTAAGACGACCTTCAAACCCGCCAGACTGGCCAAAAAGCTCGGAGACGACATCCTTCCAAAAAGAGTTTGACTCTACTTGGAATTTCCAGTACCATTTTGAGAGAAAGGCTAGGTTCATCGATTGAAAGCCCGCGACCCCAAGGCCACCTTGATCTTTCCCTAGCAAAACCTTATCCCAAGCGACCCACCAAATATTCCTATCACCTTCTTTGTAGCCCCAGAAAAACCTTCTACGGATAGCTTCGAGATAAAAGGTAATAATTTCATAAGAAATTAACAGGATAAAAGGTAATAATTACATAAGAAATTAACAGGTTTAAAGAATATTAAGTACATTTAATACGCAACTAACATAACTAATGACCAAGATTCAAGAAACAATTAATGGGATTCGACTATTACCATTAAAAGCTTATAACTCCCGAAGCGGTTACAAAAAAAACCTATAAGAAGACATTGGAGCTCATGTACAAAGATGTTAGAAATGTAATTTGGTTATGTCAATTTGTAATTGTTTTAACTTAGTTTTCATTTTTGTAATTGTGGATTAGACCCATTGCTTAGGACTCATCCATTTATCTCTTATAGGCCCCCATCTAGTAGTAGTTTAAATAGAGCTTTGGAATTCATTTCCAACTCTTTTTCCTCTTTTACACACTTTGATGCTATTGTATCATTGATGACTACTTATACTTGTTCATACTTATTCATCATATTCATGACTAAATATTCCAAAGATCTTGTACTTTTTTGCTTTCATCATCTAGATCATAGTGTTCTTGATTAGTTGATTTTGGAACCCACAAAAGGGATAACTCTCTCGGCTACAAAGAAATCTATTGCTTTGTTCTCTCGAACATTACTTACGATCCATTGTACTTTTTTACATGACTTGTATTTGTTTATTCGTTGTAATGTACGAACGATCATTGTAACATCAAGGACATCGCCTCTGGTTGGTGATACATAATGAAACGTCGACTATCTCTTAACTCGGCAACAGGTTTTTTCATCGGTACGAGGTTTTTCCTGCGTCATCAACCCCTTTGTCTCTTTTTCACTTTATTCGCACGACTTTATCGAACCAAGTTTCTTTCTTTAGTTGGATCAGCTCCACATCTACATTAAGTTGTCCTTAGTGCAATTTTTGGCATTGATGCGGTAATTATTGTATATAAAAAGCGAAACAAGTTTTAACCTCTAATGCCTAGCCACTGTCTTACCACATTCACAGGCAAGCGTACCTGATCGTGAGTAATATAGTGTAGGAAAGTCCAGGTATCGTATCCACCACTGGGAACAGTCAGTTTATGTAAACTATTAATCTTGACTAGTTTAATTAACCTAAAGCTTTTGGGGTTTTTATGAAAAAGGTTTAATCAATAAAAAGACAACTAAATTAACTAAGAAAACGAAGAAAGCAATAAAAGATTATTTAAAACTATATGAATGAAAACAGTAGTACTTATCATGGTATAGTGATTCCCCAAGTGGATGATTTAAATTGGTCAAAGGTTTGGTTGTTTTGGTTATTGTAGGAATTTAAGTCTGAGACACCCTAGCATGTGATTATTATGGCTATCAACTAGGTTTTTGGTCCTCCTAGTCCTAATACGTAGACTGTTTGTCAGGCAATCTAGTACCAGTCACCCAATTCTATCTCTATTGCACGGTATTCTACCACTTGGTCGCTCTCGGTCCGAGTAACCACCTAACACAACTCTCCTGGTTACGAAGGGAAGGTCAAGAAAGGTTGATTAACCTATCGGAGTCTATCTATCTTGGTCCAACAGATACACCCAACCAACGAGTTCAAATAACCAAACAATACGAATCAAATCGGAACCATAACATACATTCAATAAACCAAAAGCAAACCAATAAACATTAAATCATAAAATCATCATCCACAAGGTTCATCAACCATAATAAGTACCACTACAGAGAACGAGAGAATAGAAACAGACATTATACCGACAGTACAACGACGAATGATCGAGAATCAAACCCCGCAGCGTATCGGCACAATAACTCTCTCTCTCTCTCTAACACTAAAGAACTCAAATTTTGCTCTCTGAAAATTGAAGGAGGAGGCCAGTATTTAAAAGGATAGACTCGGAGCCCGTTTTGCGATCGCCAAGCGGCATCCTCGCGGCGCGAAACACTTAGGTCAAACCCTGGATTTCAACTTTGACGAACTTGGCGGCGCCAGACTTGAAACTTCGCGGACGCGAAATGGCTACTGGATTGTCTTTGTGCAATTTTCACGTTTTCTCGCCTTTTTCCGTATTTTTCCGTTCCAAGGCCTCCAAAACCTATAAAAGTAAGAATAAGTCCAAAGTGTGAGTAATTAGACAAGAAATGGGTGAGAAATGGGGTGAAATCATTCAATTAAGCATAACCAAAACATGTATAATTTTGGTGTTATCAGGCATTAACAGACACTAAAGTAAATTTTTAAATAACATAAATAACATAATATTTAAGAAACTAATATAATATAAAGAGAGAACTATATTTAATATTTTACAAGAGAATTGTGTATTATATTGAACTTGTATTAGTAATATATGAGTCAGTTTTACTTTGTTCCACTATATTCGAATCTGATTGACATAAAAGTCTTGCAAAAAATAAAATTGTAATTTATCATGATCTTTTTTATTCTGTCTGATACCTAACGCATCTCGCTTCTCACTTCGTTCCTAAACCAGCAACGCCTCCATCTGATCTCTTCTCAGATTGCTTCTCGTCACTAGTGACAACTCCAAATTCGTGCTCTCTTCTTCGATCAACCAACACATTGCTACACAAGTATGTTTTCGATTTTTCTAATCTACTATCGAATCTGGTGGTCGATTTTTCCATTCTGTTGTTCGATATTTGTTGCAACAAATATTGGAATTCTCAAACTTTGTTTATTAATACCGAATAATATTGTCTTTAATAAACTGGCCTTAAACTAAAGAACTCCTCTTCCATCGCTTTTGGGATCCAAATTTCGAGTTGTGAAATTTGTGTGCTCACACACTAAGATTTTCAACATAGTTTAAGCCCCCAATTCGAGTAAGATATTAATAATAAGCCCCCAATTCAACATAGTTTCAAATTTTCAATCTTTCATGAAATGCTATATAATTTGTTTATGATAAAAAATTCTTGCACATAAAAAATTAAAAAAACTACTGACTTGTGGTAGGATCTTACGATCCTGATCCTGATCTTACGATCCATCTTAAGGTGATCCTACGTAAGATCCCGATCTTGATAATCTTGCTTATACTGTTTTCTAAGCGCACTATAAAAAACTAATTAACCAATATCGATGGACGCCTTTACAGGTTAGAAAGTTTTTTTAAAGTTTTTTTCTCCTTAAATTAGCTTTTTATAGATCTCTAAAAGATTTGATAGGTATATATGACCTATAGAGATGACAGGTCCATAGCGACATTATTAATATTTTTTCACATATTAAGCTAGTCATAGAAATTTTACGGAAAAAATTAGGAACTATAATAACATTCAATTTCTAGGGGCATGCATAGAGGGGTGGTGAAAGTAGCATGTTCCTTCATCGTAAGGTAAAAGATTTTAGGTTTGTAATGGATACAATTGGTGCATTGTGCCTTATGGATGATACTTAAGAGTTTGACTCAAATGCATTCTAAGGTATATTTATATGTGAAAAACGATATTATTATAGCTATTGTTTAAGATTTCGGGACTTTTTAGAATTTGAAGTTCTCTCGATTTTAGAGAACAAGATAAATAATCTTTTGAAGTAAAATAGATAACAAAGCTCTAAATTTTTTTAGAAGATCTATAGGGGATACATTATAAATAATCTTTTGAAGTAAAATAGTTTTGATACGCCAAATGGTAAAAATGAAAGTCTAGTACATACAATAACTTTTCATGACAAAGAAAGTGGATATACTTTCGTGAAGTAAACCTTATTAAAGAATATAAAAATTTACGTATTTTAGAGAAACCCATATGAAAAATATTCTCCTTTTTTTGATCCTGATTAAATATTATTGCCGTTAAAAAAATGTTATTATTTGATCAATGCTTTAATTAAATAAATCCGTTGTTATATGAACTTGTTAAACTTGTTATCGGCAATTAAACACTAATAAAACTGATTGTACAGACAAGTTGTGTTTATTTATGTTCTAGAAGATGATATCATATATTTTGTCGTCGCTCAACAACTAGTATATTAAACTATATATCAAATAGAATTTTACATGTTTTTTTTTGCCAAATAAAAAACTTCATTACGGGTGGATTTGATATCTAGACATGACAAAACAAAATAATCGTATAATATTTGACAAAAAGGTGTTAATATCCTACCATTTTCAATCATTTTTTCATTTAGATTATTTCATACCCTCTACTTTGGACCTCACCTACTTACTCAAATACACCTATCCATACTTCTATGAGAGATGTTTGAAACTTTTAAACTATATAGAAGAGTGTAAAATAGAAAATGAGAATGTAAAAAAATATAAAATAAATTAATTTTAATGTGTTTCTGATATTCAATAATATGATCAAATCACCATGTTACGCATGGCCTTATACAACTAGACGGTCTTCTTTTTTTGTGTAGTTGGCACAAGTGGTTTTGTTGGGGGAAGAACGTGACTCCTCATGTTGGGCTTTTGATACCATATGGAGTCGCCCTCTTCGCCCGACATGCGCAAGATTCAATATTTTATGAATCTCCAAGGGAGTTTTTCTCCTCGATCGGCCACCCTAAATTAACCGACGCACAACCAACTATATTTTTTAACTAGTAAATACAAGTTTTTTTAGGGTGTCAAAGTTAGGGGTCGAATTTGACATGAAATGCAAATTATAAGGACAAAAAAATAGTTTTTTTTTAAGTAGGGACCATATCCAAATTCTAAGCAAACCACGGGGACTTACAATGTAATCCACCATATATCGTTTTATTTTTTACTAATTTTTAAGAGAGAATATTAAAATTAATCGGAAAAAAAAAAGTAGATGTACAATAATTGATGATTTAATTACAAGATGAAAACGAAAAAGTATATAATACCTCAGGTTCCTTCATTGCCCTTTTCACATAAACGAATACAATTGAATCATGCAAGTTCTTCACATGAACAAAGGAGATGGAGAAACAAGCTATGCCAAAAATTCCCTACTTCAGGTAACACCATATAAATACTAGTTTGAAGTTATCATTTTTCACCGTTTAGTTTACTGGATTGAGCTTCGATGAAAAGTTGATACTAACGTGAGAAGTGGTTATCAACTGTTGAATGAGAAATGAATGCACATTAGGATGAGATACAAAAGATCAATTCCATTCTGAAATGAAATTCACGGGAAGGCATTAGATTAAAAGTGTTCAAACGGTTCAGGTCTATTTCTCATGTTAACCTAAACTTGCCACACAATCCTTTGTCTTAGTTTACTTATATACATCATATAAAATACATAACTGCAGAAGGAGGTAATATCAATTGGTAGTTCAATGATAGAATCTGCAAGCTACAAGCATGGGGGTAGCAGATCTTGGCTGCTCATCGGGACCCAACTCCTTGACCGTCGTCTCCCAGATTATCTATATGGTGAACAATGTCAGCAATCAGATAGGCCGACATGTAGTGGAACTAAGTATCTTCTTGAACGACCTCCCTGGCAATGACTTCAACTATGTCTTTCAATCATTACCAAAGCTTTACCAGAAACTGAAGTATGATTTTGGTATTGAAGGTAACTATTATATATCGGGATTGCCAGGTTCTTTTTACGGCAGATTGTTTCCCTCTAACAGTCTTCACTTCATTCATTCTTCTTCAAGCCTCCATTGGCTCTCTCGGGTTAGTTTACATAATATAATATGATTAAATTTATTGATATGAGCGTATTCATTTGAGTAACGCGAGAATCAACCATTCATGAAATATTCATAATAGGAATGCATGAATATTCTACTATATTCATCATGATTTATTCTTGAATAGTTGTTTCTCACAATTCTTAAAAATACTTACAGTTTCTAAATGAATTTTACCTACATCAATAATGTTGTTTTATTTGCCACAATTAAGTTGACTTACATCTTATGATGTCTGAAAAGATGCCATCAGGTTTGGAACCCTCGATTGGAAATCATTTGAACAAAGAAAAGATATACATATCGAAAAATAGCCCTGCAAGTGTAGTAGAAGCATACCAACAACAGTTTCATGAGGACTTCTCATTGTTTTTAAGGTCACGTGCCGAGGAAATGGTTTCTAAGGGACGTATGGTTCTCTCATTCATGGGTCGACGATCCAGTGACCCGCGTGCAGATGAAACTTGCGACATATCAGAGCTTTTGGCTCATGCTTTACTGAGCTTGGCTTTAGATGTGTGTACAATTCCTTCTCTTGACTTGACTTTCCATGTTATATATAAAAAACAAATAGCTAGGGCAATAAAATGGGCCTTTTAGAACATCAATACTTAATTGGACAAAATTAGACAATTTGATAAGTTTAACGGACAAATCTTGAGCAAACCTAATGGACATAAGATTAAATCTATCATATTTGCTGCCCCTTTATATATAAAATGTCATCAAGAACAAGTTTTATAAGTATGAAAAAGAACATTTTTCAAAAGAGTAGTATAAAAAGTCAAAATGGTGTTTTATTAGGATATCCTATTTTTATTAGGCATCCTAAAAAGAACAATTTGTTAATGCAAGAAAGTGGCTTTTTTATCACATGTTATAAGCAGATAATATAATCATATGTTGTTCTAGGGACATCTTGAAAAGGAACGAATTGATTCGTTTAACATCCCGTTTTACACACCAAGCCTAGAAGAAGTGCAACATCAAGTCAAGAAAGAAGGATCATTTGTCGTCGAATGTGTTGACACAGTTGAGATGGAATGGGATGTCGGTGACTTGGGTGGCCTCAAGGAGTCAAGTGGCACTCGACTTGCTAAAACCTTTCGAGCTGTGCTGGAGCCGATGTTGGGGATTCATTTTCATCTTGAGGCAGAAATGATGGATGAGTTATTTAGGAGATATGCTAAACTAATAGATGCTTCCTGCTCTAAAAAGTGCTTTATTAATCTGTTTATTTCTTTCGTGAAAAACCTTTGATCACTTGATCCTAGCTTATGTGTTACTTTGCTTTTTCGAATCTTTCTATTCGGACCCGACCATAATTTATTTTACTTCAATTGTGTATTAATTATGTATTAAGAAAATAAAATTTTGCATGTTTTAGACAATCTAATATAAAAAAACATAAAAGATGTTTCACTTTTTGATAATTGATATTAATCAAATGTACTTTCACTCAATGGAAGACATTGCTCCGAGAAATCCGTCGCTAAGGAGTCATTCATTACAAGACCATCATAAAAGTTTGTGGGTAAATTAGAAAACGCAAGTCAATGACAGATTCCCAAGTGCCCTGATGTAAAATTACCGATGTAAAATTTCTCAAACGATTTTTTGGGTGATAGTCGTTTATTTTGTCTTATTTGATCAATGCTTTAATCAACAAATGCTTTATAATACCATCATACTACACCATAATAGTTACATCTGAAAATATAGTATTCACTTGTCCTACCAAATACAATAATCAAATTCTTTTCCAAATTGGCAAATATCAATAAAATAGTTCGTCTGCAAGTTCCGTTAATATTATTTTGACCAAGTATTATTCATATAGAATGGTGGTAAGATTCATGAATGTTTAATGCATGGAACCTTTATTTTGCCCGAGTTCCATGAGTTGTTTTTTTTTTAATTTCTTGAGTGAATTATGGATTTTGTATAAGTGGTTTGCTGAGTTTTACGAAAAAATCATTCTTGGACTTCATTTATTATGAGTTTGGTCCTTGCCATTAGGGGTGTGAATTTAACCAATCCAATTAAAACCGATCGATGACGACGGGATATCCAAGTGACGACGGAACAAAAAAAGTAGTTTTTTTTAAGTAGGGACCATATCCAAATTCTAAGCAAACCACGGGGACTTAAAGTATAATTTACTCTTTTATTATTAAGTAGGGTAGGTTTGCATTAATTATTTGATTAGAGATAGATCTTTGATTTTTAATGCCGTTGGTTAATTTAATCACAAACCCGCACTCAAAACATGAAATCCACCATGTATGGTTTTTTTTTTACTAATTTTTAAGAGAGAATATTAAAATTAATAGGAAAAAAAAGTAGATGTACAATAATTGATGATTTAATTACAAGATGAAAACAAAAGAGTATATATTACCTCAGGTTCCTTCATTGCCCTTTTCACATAAACACATACAATTGAATCATGCAAGTTATTCACATGAACAAAGGAGATGGAGAGACAAGCTATGCCAAAAACTCCCTAATTCAGGTAACACCATATAAACACTATTTTTAAATTATATTTGTCACCATTTAGTTTACTTAGAACATGGAATTTGTATAATTATAGAAGAAGGCAATATCAATTGGTAGTTCAATGTTGGAATCTGCCATAGTGAACATCTTGAGGGAGGTGCAACCTACAAGCATGGGGGTAGCAGACCTTGGCTGCTCATCTGGACCCAACTCCTTGATAGTCGTCTCTCGAATTATCGACACAGTGAATGTTGTCAGCCGACATGTACCTGAACTATACATCTCCTTGAGGTAGCGTTTGGTACGCAGACAGGATTGGACAGGACAGGACGGGACTAGACTGGACAGCACAGGACAGGACAAGAGAGTAGGACAGGACTGGACGGGACGGGACAGAACTGGACAGAACAAATGTCTGTTTTTTATTTGTTATGCCTAGGACTGGACTGGACAGAACTAATCAAGTTATCCCAAAAAATTATTTGATGATTTTATATATCACATAATAGTTATAATTAACAAAAATAAACTAAATTATATAATTTATTAAAAATACACAATTTTCATAAACATAAACACACACACATATATTTATATACACATGTATGATTTTTATGTAACTGATGTTGATGGTTATGGTAGAGGTGGAGGTGGTGACCGACGGTAATACTAGTGAATAGTGGTGGCGGTGGTCGGTGGTTGTGAAGAACGGGAAGATGCTGGGTGGTGGTGACCAACGGTGGTGGTGGTGGTTGCGATGGCGATGGTCAATTGTAGAGGTGGCAGATGATGGTGGTAGGTAATCGTTGACAGTTGTAGAGATGGTGGAAGAGGTTGTTGTAGCGGAAGAGGAGGTGGAAGTGGCTGATAGTGGCTACCGGTGGCGACGGTGGCCACGACTAGTGGTGATAAACACGAAAACAAATACCATATTGAAGTTATATATCAAACGAATGTTAGTTAGTAATATATTAGTTTCTGTCTCATTTTTATCCCATGTTGTTCCACCTATTTTGGTGGAACAAAAAAACAGCCCTTTTTGTCCCATGTTGTCCTACATTGTCCCAGTTTCTGTCCTGTCCCATGTCGCACCAAACGTGGGACAGTGAATTCCTGTTCTGTCCCATGCTGCACCAAACGTGGGACAGTGAGTTTTGTCCCGTCCTGTCCTGTCCTGTCCCACGTACCAAACGCAGCCTGAACGACCTCCCTGGGAATGACTTCAACTTCGTCTTTCAATCATGACCGGAGCTTCACAAGAAATTGAAGCATAATTGTGGTATTGAAGGTAACTATTACATATCGGGTGTTCCAGGTTCCTTTTACGGCAGATTGTTTCCCTCCCACACTCTTCATTTCATCCATTCTTCTTCTAGCCTCCATTGGCTCTCGCAGGTTAGTTTTAATATCGTAATATGATTAAATATATTGATAGAAGCATATTTATTTGAGTAATGTTGAGAACCAACCATTTATGGGTTATTCATAATATGAATAATAACTATGCATGATCTCCATGACTGATAATCTTCAAAACGTTTTGGTACATTCATCATGATTGATTAATTCATGAATACTTGGTTCTCACGATTTTTAAAATATTTAGACATCCTAACTAAACTTTCCCTATATCGATAATGTTGTTATAGTTGCATAAATTAAGTTAGTGTACTCAAATCTTGTGATGTTCGAATAGGTACCATCGGGTTTGGAACCCTCGGTTAGAACTCATTTGAACAAAGAGAAGGTGTATATATCGACGAGTAGCCCCGCAAGTGTAGTGGAAGCATACCAACAACAGTTTCATGAGGATTTCTCTTTGTTTTTGAGGTCGCGTGCTAAGGAAATGGTTGCTAAGGGACGTATGGTTTTGTCATTCGTGGATCGACAGTCCCTTGACCCGTGTGCTGATGATGCTTGCTTTAAATGGGAGCTATTGGCTCGTGCTCTAATGAGCTTGGCTTTAGATGCGCGTACACTTCTATCTCTCAACTGGAATTTCTAAGTTATCAAGAAACGTATAGGAAAAAAATGTGTCTTTTAAAACATCAATACTCAATTGGACTTTTTATTTGTAGGACCTTAAATTGTGTGTCTTATATAAAGACATACAATAAGTTGTTTGAACCAAGTTAGACAATCTAACGAGTTTTATAAGTTTTGAGCAACATATGGACACAATAATTAAATCGTCATATTAGTCATTGTATATAAAAAAACATCATCAATAACAAGTTTTATATAAAGGATAATAGAAACTTTTCAAAAGAGTAATTAAAAAAAATCAAAATGACGATACGTTTGGAGTTCTATTGAACAGACAATGCACGTACATATGTTGTTGTAGGGACTTGTTGAAAAAGAAAGCATTGATTCGTTCAACATCCCCATTTACGCACCAAGCCTTGAAGAACTGCAACATGAGGTCGAGAAAATAGGATCGTTTGCAGTCGAATGCGTCGAATCAGTTGAGATAGAATGGGATGTTGGTGACTCGAGTGGTCTCAACGAGTCAAGCGGCACTCGATTTGCTAAAACCATGCGAGCTGGGTTCGAGCCTTTTCCGGGGACTCATTTTCATCTCGATGCGAAAACAATGGATGAGTTGTTTAGAAGATATGCTAAAATAGTCGATGGTTGCTACTCTAACAATTATATTTTTATTATGCTTATTTTTCTTGTGGAAAAGAGTTGATCTCTTAATTCTAAGCTTATGGGTGTTTTTCTTCACAACTTCTTTCCTTTTCCTAATATTATTTTGCTTTTCCAATATTTTTATTGTGATTCGACTTTCATTTATAATACTTTAATTACGTGTTGATTGCGTACTATAGAATTAATATAAAAGTTTACGTATTTTAGACAAATTAAAAACGTTTCAGCGCACTTTCTGATATTGACTAAATTTATTGTTATTTTATTATTACTTCAATTAATAAATGCATTATAATAACATTATATTACATGACAACAACAATTTTATCCAAAAGTATTGTTTTACTTATCCTGCCAAACCCAATAATAAGATTATTTTCTAAATTTATCAACTTGTGATCGATAAATATAAATAAAACTTATTGTAGCCGACAAGTTTGTTTATTTATGTTTAAGAAAATGATTCAAATTTTATATCCTCACCCAAAGACTAATACTATATAGAATGTGCATCATAGAGAACTTCACATCTTCTTTTTAGGGCAAAAGAAGTTATTATGGGACCCAAAAGGATGGTGGTGTATTGCTAAAAGGTCTAGGGTTTCAAGGGGTTAACCGGTTTAGGTTAAGGGTAACCGGTCCCGCACTCGCCAGGCCCAAAACTGTTAAGGCTTTTTCTTTTAAGAGTTTAAGAGGTTTCAAGGGTTAGCTGGTAACATTAGAGGGTCAACACAACTTATTTATAATGTTTTTGAGGTTGTAACGATAACATTCGAAAAAATACGGTCAAATAAATAGTTACAAACGACTAGTTTTTCTTTTTAATTCGGATCAGGTCGGGCCCTTAACCGTCCCAGACCGGATTGAATCAGGCCTCCGAATCCATCCAAAACAATAACCGGTTAAGGATTTCGAGCCTATAACCGATTGCTACCGATCATGGCTGAATCGGTTAAAGAACGGGTCAAGAATGGGCCCAACAGTTTTTCATAAGTATATTGTTATGGATATGAAATGTGCACCTGCAAAAAATTTGACGTGTGCTTTGGGATATTTTAATAATATAAGAAATATCAACCAAAAAACCAAAATAAGTCTCATAAAATCAACCAAAAAACTAAAAATCTTCTAAAATCAGTCAAAACACTTTAAAAAATCACTCGAGATAGTGAAACACACGATGACTTTGGGGCCTTTGATCCATCTAGAATATGTAACCACCAGTAAAAACTCTAGTATGTCTTTGTCGTTTCGATGCATTATAGCAAAAAGACAAAACTTGCTAAAAGAATGAAATCGCTCATTATTTAACAAAAACTTTTAACAACTAATAGAGGGAGGGGACAAATCTAGATGCTTTTGCAAATTACGATGAACATCTTGTAATTTTGAAACTGCAATAACAAAAAGTGTTGACCAATTAGTAGTTTACTCATGAATAAACCAAACAATGATACAAGCATATAGTAATTCAATGCATTATCACCAAAGCAACAAATTCATCGATGATTCGTCGGTGAAAGTTGGTATCATCATTGCTCTATCGTGAAGGTCTAGCAATTGAAATTTCATGGATTATAAAATTACCTGAAGAATCATCAGCAATGAGGTTTTTAGATGGTTTACCAAAGGTTCAAGTTATCGACAATTTACCAAGGATGAGGATCACCGCTAGGCTACTGAGGGTGAGTGTCCCCGATGGATTACCAAGGGTAAACATCACCAACGGCTTAACAAGGATGAGCATTACCGAAAATTTGCCAAGGATGAGCATCACCGATGGATTATTAAGGTGAGGATCACAAACGGATTACAAAGGGACTATCGTGGGTGAGGAATACCAAGGGATTCCCATGCCATGACGAGTAGCAGATTATGTTAAAAAACAAAGGGAGAATTGGTGACCATCACCCATTCACCCCGCTCAGCATGGAATGCTTGATGTGGTAGCGGGGTGAAATAGTGAACACCACCCCCACCCCCTACGCGGTGCAATTTGAGATCCCGTCGGGTTAGCCATCCCTGCGGTGAAACTTCTCTTTTTTCTCTCTCTCTCTCTCTCTCTCTCTCTCTCTCTCTAATCCGTGTATATATCTCTCTTTTTCTTTTTTCTTTTTTTCTTTTTTTCAAATGGTTAATGGAGTGTAGGGTGGAATAGTGACCACTACAGCGGTTTTGTAGGAGTAGAATGATGGAAGGGAAAGAAAGTAAAATGCTAATGTGGCAAGAGGGATGGAGGGGTGGAATGGTGACCACTCCCTCCACCCTAACAATGCAATTGGAAATAGATAACTTTATATAGACAAAGTGTCAAGCTATATACTTTTTCAGGGTCAAGTGTGTGTATATATATATATATATATTAATGCAAAAGTTCAATTTTATGCCATAGAAGAAAATTTGTTTTTAAGATTTTATGGAGGTCATTTGACCCCCTAGTAAAAGAGTAGATCCGCCAATGACCATGACTCACCTCGTTGGTACGAGACTTTTCCATGTGTCGTTAGTAAATGCCCACATCTTTTGTATCGGGCTTTTTGTTAAACGAAATGGAAGTTTTCTAAAATGTTGTTTTTCGATTATAATTAAACTGAAGAAAAAAAAGTGTTGCTAGCACTTTGATATAAGGCCATTTTTGAATGATACGAAAATTTCCAGAAAAAAATATAGGACTAAAAATATAAAACTAGTGCATCAGGGTGTAATTGGTCCTTATGGCTGGGCTTTTCAGTTTCAGCAGTAAGCTAGTCCGTCCTGTTTGGCTGTTTGGGCTTTTTGTGAACCTCTAGTGACTGTACCATCATTCCATCAACTACAACTACTTGAATAGAAGAAAACATCAAAAAGTTGAGGCCCAAACTCATACATGTGTGACTAGTGAGTAATGACTAGAGATGCACAACTGACCGATAAACTAATTTTGAATAAGTAATCATTGAGGACGAGTCCAAAGAAGGACCTGTCTAAGGACCGGTTATAGGCAATGTTCAAAAAAACTTGACCCTAACCCGATCTGTTTAATAAACGGGTCAGAAATCCCAACCCTAACCCGACCTTACCCGTTTAATTTTCGTGTCGTGTCGTGTCGTGTCAACCCGTTTACTTAAACGGGTTTAAATCTATTACCCAAACCCATTTATTTTGTGTCGAGTTCATTTGTTCATGTCGGGTTAGCGTGTCGTGTCAGTTTTTGTCAGGTCTAGGGCTAGACGGTTAGTTCTTAAATAGTTAAAAAGAATTTGGGATAGACCCCGGATATAGTTCTTGGTTAATGGAAAACCAGTGCACTTAAAGCACTGTCGAAACCCGAAAAATATTGAAGACTAACCACCCAAAAAAAAACCATTCAACTTGATGATACAAAAAAATTCAAGAAGAAAAGAAACAACAAACGTGGACGTCAAAAAGGATTAATTAATTGGTAGTTTAACCAATATTTATATTTTATTATAAAAGTCACAATTTTTTTCTTACAAAAAAACCCAAAGGCCCATTGGCTAACACATAAAAGCCCATATATTTATGTATTTATGAAAGAAGAAAAGAAACAACAACGTGGACGTCAAAAAGGATTAATTAATTGGTAGTTTAACAAATATTTATATTTTATTATAAAAGTCCCAATTTTTTTCTTTACAAAAAAACCCAAAGGCCCATTGGGCTAACACATAAAAGCCCATATATTTATGTATTTATGATTTTTCAGTCTGTGAAAATACAAAAGCCCTTTAGACTAAACACACCAAGCCCAATAATTTGAAAAGAAAAAGTTGTCCATGAAAATATTATATTTTTCTTTTATCAAAAAACCTTTTTTCCTGGATTTCCTTTCTGAACCCCATATTTGATTGATAAATCAAATATTTTTATTAAATTATGGGGTTATTATAGGATCGTTGTTCCTAGCATACATCAAGTATTGTATTTAGATTGGTTGTAATGGGCAATATAACAAGCCTTGTTTTTAGAATAGTACGCTTGTAATATTCTTTTTGATAAGTGTTTTATAAAAAGTTGTTATAACGATTTATTTCTCGTGTCTTAAAAACTTATAAATTTTATTAAAAGTTATATTAGGATGGTCGTGAGCATCTAACATGCCATTTTTGTAGTAGTCTGGTCACATATTAAGATAACCTTATTGATATGTTCCAGCAGTAGAGGTGAGGGTGTAATCTATATGTGTGACGTTCCGTGTTTCAAACATGGGCATCACACCTCTGCCAATGTGATGCATGCGCTGATTTACCTCCCCCCATGATTACCGTGGGATCGATGCAGTCGGGCGCCTTAGAGATGGTGTCTACCTTTTTTGTCACATATTAAGACAATAATGCATTGGAGTTCATTTTTTTAACCCCTTTTTCTTTATTCTTTTTACCACGGTTAGCACTTATCAGATAAATTATTACATATCATGCCATTTTTTATGGACTAAAACCTTATTCGGTAAGTCATAATATTGAGTTTTGTTGATAGGCAGTTACTCAATGAGCGTTTGGTAAAAAAGTACTATATCTAAATGTAACTAAAAACAGATAGTATAAAAACTCCAATAAATTAATAGTCATAAACCATAGAATAAATAAAGTATATGTTAAGATGAGCATATATCCTAAATCAAGAAAATGGACAAATTCACAACATACACCAATTTGGTGTTATATCTTGTTATATATTTAAATATATAAAACAAACACACATGCATCTACTTATCTACACACCAATTAGAATCATTTCATGCATCCCAAACAGCCAACTTCAATTATAGAAGTTGACAATCCACGGACAGACATAAGCTGCCACCAATGCATCCCTATGGGGTGGGTTCAAATACAAACCACTTTTTGGTTATAAACGTGAGGACAGCCCAGAGCGCGCCACTTGTCAGTCTGAATTTTTTGCGACTAAGCTTTATTCATAATGAATAACACTATTATTCAGACTGAATAAAGCGTTATTCGGTATGAATAAAGCTTAGTCGCAAAAAATTCAGACTGACACGAGCGAATTGTGTGCATAAAGCCCGCGACTTAGCCTTATTCATTATGAATATAGCGTTATTCATTATAAATAACACTAAGTCGCGGGCTTAAGTCGCGGGCTTAAGTCGCGCGTGTCAGTCTGAATTTTTGCCACGTGTCGCGCTCTAGGCTGTCCTCACGTTCACAACCAAAAAGTGGTTTGTATTTGAACTTTTCTCTCTCTCTCTCTCCTCTCTCTCTCTTATATATATATATATATAGGGGTGGGTTCAAATGTGAACCACTTTTTGGTTGTGAATGTAAGGACAACCGAGAGCGCGACACGTGGCGGATAACTAAACGCGATTCATGGGAGGGCATTGAATTAAAGAGGGGACCACACTCAAAGCCGCCACGTGTCGCGCTCTCGGTTGTTTTCACGTTCACAACCAAAAAGTGGTTCACATTTGAACTTTCATCTCTCTCTCTCTCTCTATAATATATATATATATATAGAAAGAGAGAGAGAGAGAGAGAAAGGATTGTGTAAAAGACAAACATTATGAGCAAAACCGATAAATTTCAATATCATGTATACTTGTACTCTTTTTAGGTATGTTTAGTTATATATAGTTAATTAAGTTTGTATATCATACGTGTAATTATATATTATAGGGATACTTCTTACACTCTCATTTAAACATGCTCATCTTCCCCCCCCCCCCCCCCCCCCCCCCCCCCCCAAATATGTATAAATGTGTGTATGTAGGGGTGTTCTTTTGTAAACCTTATAAAGGTTCTAAACCAATATTTATGGAGAAATTGTTATCAACCGCTAGATAATTAAGATGTAAATGCATGTTATTAGGATGAGGTATATCTTGATAAGATGTATTAGATCAATTTTCTTCTAAAACACAATTCATGAAAGGACATGAAATTAAAAGTGATCAATGGTTCAGATCTAATTATAATCCTTCTCAGAGGTGGAACACAATGAAGGCCAAAGGGGTCATGCCCCTGCGACTTTAAGAATAAATATTATATATTAGCAACTAGGTTAGTAGGGTAAGAGGGTACCCGTCTCGTTACCATTCCTAAGTTAGCTTTTAATGTTTAGTTGAGATAGTTATCATCCCTTGGCCACCTTTTGGGTTCAAATTTTTTTTGTGCTTATTTTTTTTCCCTCTTTTTTTTATCAAATATTATTAATTTTCTTTTATTACATAAATCTCTTCCTCCGATGTGTTGAGTCTCTCCTCCTCTGTCCAACACATTTTGTTACATATAAGTTTTCTAAATTGTATAAGAATATATAAATTGGTTTGAGTTTTATATAAATAATGTAAATCATCTAGATTTTATTCTTAAAAAATCCTTTTTACTTTTGATAATTTTTTACTGCATAATATTTAGAAAAAGTAACAAAAAGAAGATATTTTATATTGTAATCCTTATATTATTAAAATATTAAATAAGCTAAAAAATTTATAAAAATTTACTAGTTAATCATAGGAAAAAAAAACCAAACAAATCTGTAATGCTATATTTCAGGTTTCGATTTTTTGTAATATCATTTTTCAGCTCCTAAAAATATAATATTCATGTTCTACTACTGACACTTTTTACGTTAAATTCAACTTCTATACAATTCATTTGGATACACATCCTCTTGGGTTATTATGCAAACCCTTTATAATTATAACCTTAGAACCAATTCCATACAATAAATATAGAAATATATTTCGAAGTTAAAAAAATAGAAAAAGGAAGGTTGTAGGCACTAGATCTTTAGCTGTATGTCGTTTGGTGATGGTGGTGTTGTTGCTAAATAAACAATAAAAACAAAAAACGTTTAATTAAAAAATAAACGAAAACAGGAATCTATTATCCATCCATGCAAATATTTAATCACTAAATTCCACCAACAATTCTTGGAAGTTGGTCGTAACTTATTTTTAGTGTCTTCATTTTTTTAAGCATCATCACCTTTAATAATTCCAGGAATAATTTTGGTTTCTTATGCCCACTTTTTATTTTTATCATAGTCCACTTCACTTTTTTATAGGCAAAACAAACCTTTCATCGGAACATCAAAATATATACACATATAACCATTAAGGAGACTAACGACCCACTCAAATGCAGAGCTCAAACACGAACATGAACACGAACGTGAACACAAGCCAATCAAACTAAAAACAATGAAGAGAAAAAGGGGTGCTCAATTTGGACAAAGTTTACGAGAGATAAACTGTACCAATCAAAGTCACTACCCAGTCGGGTCCCTCAACTACTCGACCCAGTCCACCCGATCTTTCGTACTTCTACTTTTCACCCAAATGAAATCCTTTGAAATTCGAAAAATAGATCTAATATATTGCTTTTATCCCCGTTAAACACTTCTTATTTCTATGTTCCCATGCATATAAGATAGATAAACTCACTTTATCCCAATCATTTAGACGTACCTTTGGATTTCTTGGGCAAAAATGAATCTTCTTCCAATAGATCATGACAAGTAGTGATATTGTCCAAATTCCTCTTTCAGGGTCTTGGCCTGTGGCCACCCCTCATCCGCAAACGCTTTCTACTGAAATGTTACCTGACTCGGATTCGAATCCAAGGGTTGGCAAGATGTCTTTACCAGTGCAAACGATAGGGGTCTACTTGTAGGGTCCATAAATATGGACCACGGAGCCATGGGTCCCTGCAAAAAAAAACCTACTACAAACAAGTATTGAAAAAAATACATGAAAATTGGTTTATGGTTTGTAAATCAAATAAGAAAACTAGGATAATGATCAAATCATTTTTTATTTTTCTACTCAAATCAAATATAATTACCTAAGAGCATCAATGCAAGAGATGTGCGAGCGATTTAGCATATATTAATGTAACATGTTTATTAAAATTATGCTCATACTGATTTGTCAAAACACTCGATGCGTGAATATAATCTATATGTGTGAGATTCTAAGTTCAATTCTAGACGTCACTCCTCTATTATTGGGATGCATGTCTAGATTTACGTCCTTCATGATGACTATCAGACCGTGCAGTGGGGACACCTCAGAAGGTGGTCGTCTATTATTTTTCTTGTTTATTAAAATTACTATACATTTAATATTTAATGTTTTAGGATATCCGATAACTCTATAACAATACGAATAATCAAGTTATAAATATGTGTAATGTTTTGATTTAACTGCATCTCCAACAATTACGCTAAAACAGAATAAAGTAGGATTTTACTAATCTTTTGCTCCAACAGATATGTTATCGTGTATGCTAAAGTAAACAACAAAGAATAGTGATTGTAAAAATCTCTAAATTTAGAGAAATCTGTAAAACTTGATAAAAGAAAAAAGAAATAATATTTATATAATTTTTTTTCCCACCAATTGAAGACATTGAAATTGGATGTGTAAAATCGAGTAATATATATTATTATATTAGATACATTTAATATTTTATTATAGTTAGTATTATAAATGCTAAAATAGAGTATCGGTTGAAATTAAATGCAATTTTTTTTCATACTTTATTATAAAAAAATTAACATTCTCATTTAAACACCAAGTTTTTATTTTACAACTCTTTTTAAATAAATCCTACACACGTTTCATGCATCATTTTATTTATTGGGCATAACATTATTTAGTTCCTTTTTATGACAACTATACGTCTTTCTTATTTAAAGCATTGTCATACCAATTATTATTTAATAAAATTAATTTCCAAAGTAAAGTCAAACCAATTATCATCTATCGGAATTTATATGATTAAATAATAAAATGTTCTATCTAAAATTTATTATAATATATTTATATAACGTTTTTGAGAGTCATAATAAGTTTTTTAGGACTTTTTAAAAATAAATCATCATAATAAATATGGGTTAATTACATGGGTGTGTATCGACTTGTCACGTTTTTTCATTGTATGTATCCAACTTTTAAAATTGTCATTGTATGTATCGAACTTGCTAAATTTTGCCATTGTATGTATGTTACCTGCTTAGAAGGTAAACCGATACATACAATTGCAAAGTTTAGCAAGTTCGATACATACAATGGCAAAGTTTAGCAAGTTCGAAACATACAATGGTTACGAAAGCTAAACTTTGCCATTGTATGTATGTTGCCATTGACCGGTTACCTGCTTAGAAGGTAAACCGATACATACAATGGCAAAGTTTAGCAAGTTCGATACATACAATGGCAATTTTAAAAGTTGAGTACATACAATGAAAAAACGTGACAAGTTCGATACACACCCATGTAACTAACCCTAATAAATATTTTATAGACATTATTTGAAAAAAAAATGTCTTGTAAAAATGAGCTCCATATAAAAAGATTTGTTGTAGGACACTTCTTGAAAGTATCCTACAAAATATCTAATACGGCGTGATGCTTAAAACCCCACCACAAGCCCTAACTGTTAAAGTTACTCATTGATGTCACAAGCTACCACATTGGCTAGGTCCCTAGAGTTCCAAAAAATAATAAATTCAAGGTCTAGTCCCGGATAATCTCCATTTACACATAGTGATTTAAATTGTAAATGGAGAAGTTGTAATATCTTGTACATTAAGACCAAGGATGAATACACTTCTAAATGACAATTAGTTACTAAAATTTGTTATACAATCAATCGCGTTACCAAAACGGTTGCTACATTACATCAGAAGGTGTTTGGCCTTTTGAGCGCAAGTTGTGCCTTTTAAAGTGAAGGTTCGATAACTGAAGTTAGCCTTCTAAAAAGGTTAATCTTCATAAACAAAGTCGGTCTTTTGAGCTTAATTTATCCTTACTATCCGAGTTCAAGACTTGGTACTTTCAAACGGAATTTTGCCATTTGAATGGCAACACCATGGTTTTTCCTTTTAGACTTTGCTAAGAGTGTTACCCTTAGAGCCCTGCTCCGTGACGACATGCATCCAGTAATCCCAAATGCTAGTAAGCTGGTCGTACAAGTTTACACTTCACACTTCCCAACCGGTGTTATAGTTTTAACTACCAACCCTTTTCATTATCTTGTGAATTCAATTATATAAAATAGATGAATAATTTACTAAGATAGATCACTAACAACAATTATCGTAATTATTTATGATGTTTATCAAAAATGACAATATGTTATATCTTTTCTATAAACAAGAAATCATGTTGTGAGTCTCTTTTAAAATTGTGACATTACGTAAATAACAGTTGAATTACAAAGTTATGAGACATTTAAAATAAAATAAGTTTTTAGGTTGACAAAACTAGTCTAAGCCAGCTGCTAAGCAGCTGTGGAAAGCCATTTTTTTTGTAATGATTAGTTGGTGACTTGGCGGTGGTGGTATGTTGGAAGAGAAACAACATTACAAACAGACAAAAATATTTATTAATTATAATAATAATAAAAAATTAAGACAAAATATGTATTTGAAGAAACTTATATAAAAAGGTTTACTTAAATGTCTAAAAACTATTTATTTAATACTCTTTCAATATTTATACGAAAAAATTATTTATCTATCCAACCACATAAATACATTTAACCTTCTACCCACTCTCTCCTAATTTTACCCAAAATACCCAACCGGCCGCTATTCGACGACCGCTACCAACGTCCGGCAGCCGCTATCGGCGGTCCGGTAGCTGCTATTGGCGGCCCAATGTTTTTCCGGCCAATGTGCGTTTGCCAAACGTTGGGCTGCCAATAGCGGCTGCCGGACGCCGGTAGCGGCCGATTGGGTATTTTGGGTAGAATTGGGAAAGAGTGGGTAGGAGGTTAAATGCATTTATGTGGTTGGGTAGATAAATAATTTTCTCTATTTATATCATAAACGGGATTAAAAATTAGTTTTGAAAATGAAATGAGAATAAAATATATATTTATACACATCCATTACTATATCCTTACATTTGTCAGGAAAAAAAATTCTTCTCTTTATATATTTAGTTTTGAATATTTGAAACAAAAATGCGTTTTGCCTTGGTGGTAAGGTGTTTACGCTTGCTGGTCTATGTTGCGAGTTCGAACCCTGGCGATATCGTTTTTATCTTTTATTCTGTAAAATCTATTCTATATTTACAATTTTGGTTTTTTACACTTTTATTTATAAAAGTTATATCTCTCCCTTAAACTTATATATTTATTTAGTTTATGCTTTTAGTTTTGTATATTTAATTTTAGATTTCAGTAATTAACACATATAGTCGTACATTAAATAATATATGTTAAAAATTACGTTTTAATTGTAACAAATTATACCATTATAATTGTATCGTTGATACCTTCGAAATAAGCCTAATATTGAATATTCTTTTATCGAATTATTTTATTATATACCATATGTAACACGATTATATATGTATTTGTTATGTATTTGTAATGTAACATATAATCGTGTATTAATAAAATACGTTAAAAAAACTTTCGATACACGCACATACATCATAACCCGCAACAACGCGCAACATTCACAAAAAAATATTTGATTAAATTACATATTTAGTCATTATAGTACTACTATTTTTATATTTTGTATTTCTCAAATTACATAATTCACACTTTTTATATTTTTACTTTATTTATTTTATCAATGCATTTTGTTTTATTGATTAATTATAAACTATTGTAACATTAATAAAAAATAATCAAATAATTTCACTAAACTATTGATAACTACATAATATTTTTTTTTTCAAAGCTCGAGGTTCAAATTACTTAAATTTAATATTTTTATTTAATCTATCTTACTAACAACCGTAAACAACAACAATCAGGGCATCACTTTTTTCAATGTACAGAAATTGTTGAACATTTAAATAGTTGTATGAGTTCATGCTATTCTTAGTTTGTTTTGACGTAAATTACATAAGTAATCTTATATAACAATCTTTTATATGACTTTATTAAACCAAAAAATTAGGATTAGTAGACCCGTCGCAACGCACGGGCTATTCCACTCGTTTTGTACTAAATATCAATGTAATTGCATTTTTTTTCTTATTATTACAAATGGATAAGATGGGCCACTAGATATAAAAAAATATTTTATGTGTATGTGTGTATATATATATTGCAAAGGGGGTGGTGGATATAGAAAACGAATTAATAACAAAAATAAAACGAAAAGTAGCAACTTTTAATTTATTCGTATATTATATGCAAAAATTGTAATAACAAATTATATAAAGAAGGTTATATGTCAAGGTTTAATTTTATGATATTTAGAGAGAAAAAATGTTTGAATGCTAATTTGGTCGAATATTTTTATATGATGATGACCGATTAATATCACGTGATTGTTTACCAAATGCTTATATGAATAAGCACTTATTGGTAAATTAAATAGTATCCCTTTCTAACATGGGTTATTCATATTGTTGCAAGATCAAACTCCTAAATTAACTTGTAATAACATTTTCTATGTTAATGGAAGATTAGTTAATGACCCGTATATTATACGGGCATTTGAAACATGTTATTTTAATTTTTAATAAGAATAGACATTTACATGACAATTGTCATTACCATTTAAATACTTATGTAAATTATATGTTATACGACAATTGCCATTATAATTGCTTATTACAATAGATATTTTAGTTATCTAATAGCTGTTAAAATTTTAAAGATTGAAAATTTATTATTTTTTTGTCAAAAGATTTGAATTTCGTGAATAATTTTAAAACTGGAGGGATTCAGAAATAAAAAAATATGTGTAGTGTTTTGATTTGTAGGATTTTAAATAAAATATAATTATTTATAAATAATCTACAAAAATAGCTAGATTAAAAAGATGGAATCTTTAAATTTCAAGAATATTAGGAATTGAGTTTTAAATAAAATAATATTTCATTACTTATAAATAATATATAAAAATAATTAGGATAAAAAGATGAAATCTTTAAGTTTCAAGAATATGAATAATAGAATTGTAATAAAATCTAAACAAATTAATTTATATCTATTTTTATAACTGGAGGGATTCAAAAATAAAATATGTAGTGTTTTTTATCTGTAGAATTTTAAATAAAAAATTAATTACTTATAAATAATCTATAAAATAGTTAGATTAAAAATATATAATCTTTAAATTTCAAGAATATCAACAATGGAGTTTTAAATAAAATAAATTTTAATTACTTATAAATAATCTATAAAAATACTTAGGTTAAAAAGATAAAATCTTTAAATTTCAAGAATATCAAGAATAGAACTGTAATAAAATCTAAACAAATTAACTTATATCTAATTTTAAAAATGTAGTTAAATTAAAAAAAATATTTAATATTAAACTCATTTTGAATGTATTCTCGAGACGATTATAATAGTATAATTTATTTAAAAGAAAAAACAGAAATTTTAATACATTTTAATTAATATATATTATTATCTTAAAATGATCAGGATGTAAAGTGAAAGATGAGAAACTAATGGATAAAAAGTAATTTAATCAAATAATTGTAAGGATAATAAAATGTAAATTATAAAGATAATTATGGTATTAAAATAATAAGAATAATTGATAACATCATCATTTGATGATTCTTTTTTAATTGGCCAATCAAATGGCTCAATTTCATAATCATGACATCAGCAAAAACCTTTATTTAATATATATAGATTAAAAAAAAGTTGTGATTTCTACCAACTACTTTTTAGTATTATATTTTATATATTTTAATAATTTATAACGTTATTATAATATTAAATATGGTTTATTATAATAAAAATAATTAATTAACAATAATTTAAATAAATAAAGTCCATAAAAGTATCATTTATTTAAAATGAATCGTGGATATAAGTTTTAATTAACATATTACAGTTGATATTCAAAAATTTTAATAGATTATTAGGTTTATTAAAATACTAATTTTTAATATTTAAATAAAGTAAACATGCATAACATTTTTTTTATAAAAATAATTAATTTATATTAACAAGTAAATTAGAATTATTAATTTACAAAAATATATTAATTCATATAAAAATAAGTTTATTTATATAAATAGAATTAAAAATATAAAATAGAATGACGAAGGCTCGAGTTGATTACTTTGTAAGAGCATCAACTCCAACAGCTTCTCAAAAAATTCTCTAAACTAAAAAAAAAGTTCAAAATCTTCTATATAAAAAATGCAACCAACTTCAACACATTCTTTATTTTAGAGATAGTATCATTACTTATAATATTAAAAATTACATATATTTAATAAAATATTATTTCTCTCTTCTAAATATTTTATTTCAAGAAATTCCTATTGATGGAACATAAAAGAAATTATTTCTCATAGTAATCATTTTTGAAGATTTTTGGAGATTGTTATACATTCTCTCTCCTACTTTCTTCATTTTAGTCTAAAATGTGTTTCCACGGCTTTTCCAAAACTTTCTCCAAAATGGAGAAAATAGTAGAGAGAACGAGTTTTATTTCAAATATGGAGATAACTCCAAATATTATTATTATTTGAAATAACCAATAGGACGTCTTATAAATAAGAATTTGGAAAAAAGAAACAACTTTTAATAGATGAGTTGAAGAGTTTAATATTAAAATTGACGCAGAAATCTTTAAAATGGAAAAGTTGTTGGAGATGAAAGAAAAATACTTTTTAGAGATTTTAACTTTTAGTTCTCCATTTTGAAAAAGTTATTGGAGATACTCTAAGTCTTTCAGATGCGAATGCTCTTACAATATCAGTAAAAAAAAACTATCTATATACCCTCCAAAATAAATAGCAAAAGTTAACATGTCAAAAAAATAAAAAAATTGTATTCAGCTCGTACAACATATTCTCCGTATGAATTTCAACGATAGTGAACTTCTTTGGATTGTTTCCCAAAAAATGAGACCCACAAAAAAAGACAAGTTTTTTTAGACCAACAATTGTGTCTTTTTTGTCCGTGATGGTATATTAGAATCTTAGGTGACTAAAAAGTTGTTCAAAGAAATTCGTTGTATTTAGCTTTATCGAGAATGTATTTATATCACATACACATTCATGTAAGCTCGTCTCTATATACTAGAAATGTACTTGTTTTAAGTATATCGATTCAATCTCAATATTTGAGAAGTTAAACCATCAATCATGTTTGATGCTTCTATCACCTATTTGTCTTAATTTTATTTTTAATATTTTGTGCTGTTTTGGAAGAATGAGAAAGTAATGGGCTGATTATTAATTTTATGAAGAAGGATGTCATATTAATATGAAGTAGTACTTATCTTTTATTTGAATGTTTATATCGATTGTATACAGTTAACTATATGAAGTTCAAACATAGAGATTTAAAAAGTTGTATGTCGGCCATAATAAACTATGAACTTGAACTTTAAAAGGTTTAGACTAAGTTTAGGTGAGACCAGGCTGTTTTCGTGACACTGGTGAGACTAACATTTTTTACATGAAACTTCATAGCAAAACACTGTGAATGTTTAGACTAAGTTTAGGTGAGACCAGACTGTTTTCGTAAAAACACTGTAAATGTTACGTTTATGATGTTTTTGAGGTGAAAGTTCGATTTTTTTTACCTTCACAATTTACCTTCACAACATTTTGGCTGTGAAGGTTCGAATTATTTATTTGTTACCTTCACAGTTTTTTTGAGCTGTCAAGGTTTCGTTTTTTATCTTTTTTGGATTTTTTTTCTCAATAGAGTTTTTTAGTATGTTTTTACGATTAATGTTCGAATTCTTTTAACCTTCACAGTGTTTTGCTGTGAAGTTTTATGTAAAAAGTGTTGTTCTCATTAGTCTCACGGAAATAGCTTAGGCTCACCAAAACTTAACCCTATATATATATATATAATGTGTGTGTTTGTTGGTTTTTTATTTTTATACAATTTGTTTCAAATTTAAAAAAAGAGTAAACTACAATTTTGGTCTATGAAGAAGAAGGGTTGCCGTTTGAACGAAAGAGAAAGAGAGATATTAAATGAAGTTACCATTTGATTCTTTTTCTTTCATTTAATCAAAAGCAATTTTATTTAATTGGGTTATTAAGAGCATCTACAATGTATGAGCTTTTGATCAAGCTTTTCATCAAGTTTTTTCATAGTTTTTTTCTTACGCATTATTATTTCCACTATGTGAAAAACTTCATCCAAGCTTTTTCAAATTTTCAGGGTTCCACCATTTTAACTTTATATCATTTATATTTTTATTTATAAAAAATAAATACAATAAAATTATACAAATACGTATTTATTTATATCAAGAAAATACTATTACATTAATTATGTATCTAGTATATACATAATTTAAATCTGAAAACTTTATATAAAAAATATAACTGATTAGTACGAGATTTTTATAAGGTTTTATAAAGTTAAAATAGATTAAATATGAAAAACCTCTGAAAAAGCAGATCGTGGAGTTACGACCTATGATGTAAAAACCTCCGAAAAACCTAATCCGAAAAACCTTTACACTATGTGAAAAACCTCAAAGTGATGTTTTACTTTTTGAAAAACCTCTTGAAAACCTTTGAAAAACTACACTGTGGATGCTCTAAGGCCATCCTCTATCGGGCCGGTATGGGGACCGGTTCCCTACCGGCACCGGCGGGAACACCGCCGTGAGTGACCGGTAGGGAGACCGGTATGCACCTCAACGGTACGCCCATGCCGGTCGGCTCTCCCACCTCACACTTTCGGATTTTGTCAAATTTACCCCCCCCCCCCCCCAACGGTAATATAGCCGTTGGGGTAAAAAAAAAGAATTTTTTTTTTTACTTTTTAAACATTCCCTATATATATTTCTTCATATTTAAAAAACCAACCTACATCTCCATCTTCATCTCTACTCTCAAATATTTATCTCTTTATCTCTCTAATATTTTCTCTATACTTATCTTCATCAACATCTTCATCTCAATGGATCCATACGGCACCCCCTCCGGTTCGAGACGTACCAACCCGAACCAACCGAACCAACCGAACCAACCGTATAACCTACCGAACCTCTCATATCACCCACCTAACGTAGCATCGGATTATTGGATGTATGCGCACTTTCTTGCGCAACAACAACCACCACCACCACCACCATCACAACACTCCGGTTTCCACCAACCTACCGGTTCGCACCAAGCGACCGGTTCGCACCAAAACCCGACGACGGGAAGGTGGGCACTACGAGACGAGCAATACCCTTCCGACGACGATGACGACGAACTTGTACCCGAAACACAACCTTTCTCGTCGCCGTCACCGCCACCACCACCACCACCACAAAAAAACAAACGTGGACGCAAGGGTAAGAGTGCGGCCACGGAGGCGGAACCGAGTGAGAAATGAAAAAAAATAATGTTTGAATTAAAAATAAAATGAAGGGTTTGAATTAATGTTTTATTTAAAAAAAATAAAATGAAGGGTTTGAATTAAAAATAAAATAAAATGAAGGGTATGAAATGAAAATTAAAAAAATAAAGGGAAGGGTATGAGGGGTATGATAGTGGATGAAAGGTATGGAGTTGGTAGGGTAGTGGGAAAGCTGATGTGGCCGCTGATGTGGCAGCAGGTATGACAGGTATGGCCTGCACCATAAAGGATGGCCTAAGGGGACCAATTTCGTTGGTTTATGTAAACCTTAGAGACCAAAATTGTAGTTTACTCTTAAAAAGATATTATTTCTTTTTATTTGACTTCAAAACAAAAACATGTTTAATAAGTCTTTTCTTAATTAAGTTCAAAATAAAAATGTAAAATATGACCCTAATATTTAAGACTTGTAAAATGTCAATGTCATTGTTTAACCATCAACATAAACTCGTTAAATACTATACGTCGTTTATTTTACATTTCCTTTAAGATATAAACCATAAATCAAAATAAAAAATGTTACTTTTAACACTCACTAAAGATAAAAAGATAAACCTTAACCACTTAAACAAGTCGCCATCATTGAAAATGGAATCTCTTAACTTTATCATTCATGGCATCAAACCTCTTCATCCATTATTGTACACCCATTATACAAGATTAATTCAACGAACTCACAATGAGCTAATTAAGGATAAAATGTATGTAGTCTCGATCTTGTTTATTCCAAAAAAATAAAAATATTATTTTAGCAAAAGTTCTCGGCTTGTAAAAAATAAAGTATACATCGTATAACACCAGTGTAAATCCCAAATGTTACACCAAGGACGATTAATCACCGTATTAACTAGTTGTTGATGCTAAAATGAGCTCAAAAGCAAAGCCAAGAGCATGGCCACGTAAATTTAAATGTAAAATTGGTCGTTAAGAGAGATCTACATTAGCGTTGGCTTAGTTGGTCATTCAAAATTAAAGATATCTGAAAAAGATAAACCTCATCAAAAAGAAAGAAAAGGGGATGGGCCTTTGAAGTGTCAATGGAACCAATGGTCGAAGGCAAAGAAGACGAACCAATTTCAAATTAAATATCTTATATACATGTGGTATATATACCGACAACATGTGATAATGGAAGTTTTTGCGACAAGTATGAGAAAGGATTAATACCCTTGATCATTTTTAATTAGTGTTAATCTAATGGTTTAGATTATGACCTAAAAGAACCATGAAGTAGCTTTGAAAGGCATTTTCAATTTGGATTGATCAAAAGGAGAAGATGTCTTTTTACTTTTTTCACGGTAACTACTATTCATATTGGAAACCAATTTTTTTCTCATTTAATTAGGACCCTATATATTATATATAACTAGAAAGAAATATAAAAAGAAATTTGGACTCTTCGTCACTTTTTAATCCACTCATGAATTGCACTTTAAACGAGAATTGATCAAAGGTATTTCATTAGTCTTGATACAATATTTCTCTTCTATTATAATTGATCTAAAAGTAGAGATCTTTTCTTACTCTTTTCACATTAACTTTTTTTTTTCTTTTTCAGAAATAAAACATTCTCTTTATATAGAGGGAGGTTCAAACGTAAACTCTATAAACAACATAGATTGAATTGAAATATATGTTGTATTTACTATGGAATATATCTACTATCCATTTGTGATTTGATGATCCCAACAAATGCCCCAATGAAAAGGTAATCATCATGGAGTAGTCTTTATGAGAAGGAGATGACTTGACTCACTTTTAGACTCCACTCCACCTTTCACCCTGACCATTTAATCTCACAAACTTACCATTAAATACAGCAAGAAAATTCATACCAAACCATAATCACTATCCATCTTTTTAACCAAAATCATATCAATCAATCAACAGACACACCTATCATTTCTCACAAAATTCAAATTCCATACCACCAAAAAACCAAAACTATCATCCATCATCATTCATTTCTATTCCAAATCCATAATTTCTGAAGAAGAAGCTTTACACAATTATAGTAAACTAATAATGCATGATGATATACTTAAACTGCCATTTTCAGCCATATTCAATAGTAATTACTGCTAAAAAATTCATTACTATTTCCAAATCTCTTTTTGAAAACCTCCTTAACTGCCATTGTCAACCATACTCTGCTGTTTCAGAAAGCTTTGCTGCTTTGAAATGAATGCTTCAACTGCAACTCGAAACTCCTCGTTGCTCAGCCTCTCCACCGCCTGAAACGACGTCGTCGCGGCGGCGGAGGTTGTCGTTAACTCGCCGCCGTTCCTCCTCCTCTCCGTCTCCGTCACCGACCGCCGTAACTCTCGCCGAGATTTCGTCGAAATCTCGCTTTTCAGTTTCTCAGATTGCGTCCTCTGAAACCTCTCCATCTGCTTCACCGCCTGCTTGATCGCCGTTTCCGCCATAACTACTTCCGATTCCGATTTGATCACCATCGCCTCCTCCTCATTTCGAATCATCCGATTTTGACTTCGATTTTGACTTTCCGTCACCGTAACCGTCGCAATCGGCGGTTCAACCACCGGTTTGGCCGTCGTCGGAGCGTTAAACTTCCGGTCGCCGTTGAATATTCCAGAACCTCCGGAATCGTTACCGGATTCCGATCGGCGAGAAAGGAAGTAACAGAGAACAACGATTAGGTTTCCGAGAAGGAAAACGACGTGTTGATTCATGAAGTAAGACGAGAACTGAAAGAAATACTCGCCGGAAAACCTGAAAACGATCGGAAGACGAGTAGACGACCACGAGATCAATACAACAGCGAACAAAACCTCGATGAACTGTAGCGATTTCGCGAGATTCGTGAACATTCTGTATCTAGCAATCGCATTTGCCTTCTCGGATCCAACAGTATCAACGAAATCGTAGGAATCCATAGCTAGTTTTGCTTTGCTTTGCCGTTTGAATGAAATCGAAAACTGAATACAAAAAAGAAAAGTTTCAGATGAAATCGGAAAGTGTGATTATGGAAATTAGGGCTAGAAAGTGGAAGAAGAAGAAGAAGAAAGGAAAAACACAGAGAGTGTGAAGTGTGTGTGTGTGTGTTGGAAATTTTCAAAATGGGGGTACGAATTTATAAGGGGAGAATTACTTCTATCTCCTTCTAAAACTTCTAAATTACTTCTATATCCTTATAAACTTTTAAAGTACTTCTATATCCTTATAAACCTTTAAAACTCTCTTATATGTCCAAAATACTTATTTTAGGTTTATTAGATCATTTAAATATTAATAATAACTATTATCAAATTCAAATATTTATAACATTACTCTATTATCCTTATATTATCTTTTTATTATTCTTAAATAGTCATCTTCATCAACATATGAATAAACCCCTAATTGTAAATTAAGAACCCTAAATTTAAAACCACAAATGAAATGAAATCCTAAAACTCAAATATCAATCAAAATTTAAAAATATGTAAGGAGAACATGGAATCAAACTACCTGCAGTTTTCTTAATTTTGATATATGTGTGGACAACATAAAAAATGGATCTATGATATATTAATGATAATAATAATGATATATTTTTATTAATTCTAAAAATGAATGAAGGAAGGTAGCTAGGGTTGTTGTTGTTGGCATAATTGAAGCAAAAGTTGGAAGAGAATGACGTGGCAGACTTGTAGCATACTAGCATTCATTGGAAGAGAAGGCGTTGGAAGATATGATGGATAAGTAGATGTGCAGGTGTCCTTCGGTACTACACCACGACCACCCGCTTTCGGTTGATGAATCAAAAATTAAGACATCTACAGGTTGTATTGGATCCAAGCTTTCTTTTCAGTTTTTGATGGGTTTGATTTGATGTTCTCCATTAATGTTGTAAGATTGGTTTATTGTAGGTTTTGAAGTTTGATTGATATTTGAGTTTTAGAATTTTATTTCATTTGTGGTTTTAGATTTAGGGTTCTTAATTTACAATTAGGGGTTTATTCATATGTTGATGAAGATGACTATTTAAGAATAATAAAAAGATAATATAAGGGTAATAGAGTAATTTTATAAATATTTGAATTTGATAATAGTTATTATTAATATTTAAATGATTTAATAAACCTAAAATAAGTATTTTGGACATATAAGAGAGTTTTAAAGGTTTATAAGGATATAGAAGTAATTTAAAAGTTTAGAAGGATATAGAAGTAATTTAGAAGTTTTAGAAGGACATAGAAGTAATTCTCCCAATTTATAAAGGTGGGGGAGAGAGAGAGGGAAGTGGTGACGAATGAAAGGGAACCAAACACAAGATTGAAGACCAAGCCACAACATAATCCTTTTTTCTCCTACCATTTACCATTTTTACCTACCCCACCTCATGCTTTTATTTATAAATATATATCTTTTCTATATCTATACTTGTAAAATACATATATATATATATATATATAATGAGATACTGGTTTAGGTTCAGATTCAAACGAGATGGTGGTCAATTTTAGTAGAAAATAAAAGGTTTTCGGTATCATGTATGACTATACACATGATATATATGTTAAATTAGAGAAAAGTTCATGCGAGAAGTATATCAATTTAAAAGAACGTGAGGAGCAATCTTCAGCCACTCTTCTTCGGTTACGGTAGACGTGATCATGGAGGATTGACGCGATTCATGGGAGGGTATAGATTATTAAATAAGGGGGAACCGGTCAAAGTCGTTTTTATTGACCGAATGAGTGGATAAGACTGATTCTCACGTTCTCTTAAAAAGTTATGTTTCTGATTTGAACATTTCCTTGTTAAATTATATATGATTAAATACATATTGCATTGACAATGATAAATGTTTAATGTTTAATCATGTATTGGTTAAACACACCAAGAGCGGTACAACCATAGATGATATTGAAACTTCTTGTTTTTTCACACATTGATTAACTTCTTACATGATTCTTTCTATATGACAAACATGTAAACTTAGAAAGATTTAATAGAAAATCTTGTATGTTCAACTCCAAATGCAGCCATACTCTTTGTGAGTTGGCCCAGGACTAGGTTGTTATTTTTGCGTTTTATTTTAGTGAAAAGTATAGTTTAATTTAATTAATATTAGTTTAAATGAAAATTTTATATATTTCAAGGTTCTTTTATATACAAATTTTAAATTCTGGTTACAAAGAAAATTAGAAAAGAGTTGGTTGTAATTTGTGTGTGTGTATTTAACTTTATAAAAAGATAGAGTTACATAGATGTGGCATCCTCAAATGGATATAATGATAGTACAGAAATAAATTTCTAGGATTATTTTTCTAGAATACTCTCTTCCATGATTAGCATCTTTAGGTATTTTTTATATTTTAAAAAGGACATGTTAAAGAAAAGATGTATTTTCAATTGAACTATTTTTCCTTTTCATTTTGAAACACTACTTGTTTTACTCACCCAACCATAAGACAAAGAGCTAAAAGATATAGTCGTTCTTTTTATACTTTTTATAATGAATAAATGTTTTTATATATCATAGTACAAAAACAAAAAAACAAAATCTGTTCTTACAACTTCTATATAGTCTTTGTAAAACTTGTTTTATTTTTTAGATTTTTTTGACTCAATGACTATTAGCATGCGTAAGTTTTTTGTTCTCTTGCCGTATGGTGCATAAGTACGAGAGTTTTGTGAATTAATATCAACACTCTAAAGCCATTGTTTTATCTTCATTAATTATTTCATTTACATGGAAAGAAAATATGTTGATTATTTAAGATAAATTACTGACTTAAAAATGTTTTTTTTTTTGAACGACATGTTAGTATAACGGAGTATCATCGTATCATCATAGCTTGACTTAATAATGTTGATATTAATTAATCATTATATTATCTTTCTATGTTCAAATAGTTAAGTAAATATATATGTATACTACACTTATTTTTAAATCATTGCATTGGGTGTTTAAGCCTGGATGAATTGTCATACAACTCAATTTAACATATCATGTTAGTTAAGGATTATTGTTAGTTCGATTAATCATGCATGTCTAACTAGAAAAAGAAACACGGAGGGAATAAAAATACAACTATTACATTTATCATCAAAAAAGACACCGGTACTATCAAACTAACAAATAGTTAGTTCATCACGTGATTTCTTAGTTTTATAAACTTTAAGACACTAGTTCTTCTTATCTTAGGCATGGTTTGTCTAAAAAAACAAAAAATTATAAATCAATTTATCTTTTATACATGTTTGGATAGAACATAAAATAATTATAAATTTGCCTATACGGTAGTTTATTGATGATTATTTAAAGTTTATAAGAAGACTTTTGTCAATCTTTTTAATTATAATCGTGATTAATAATAATTAATAATTATTAATCAAAATAAATTTTAATTATTAATAAATATATATTAAGAGTAATTAAAATTAATTAGAAATTGTTGATTAATTTAGTTATACATTATATATAAGTATTTATTTATAAATTTTATTAATTAAATCATTTATTAGTTTTAATTTATTTAGTTTTTAAAAAGAAACTATAACAATTTTAAAAATATTTATGTAGGTTTAAATAATTTAATAAAATATTTAATTAATTATTAAATATATTATTATAAAAATATTAATTGGTTAGGATATGTGAGGTTGAACAATTTTATTTGTGTTTATATTATATGTAATAGTTACTTAAAATTACAAATTACTATAGGTTTCTTGTAAAATTTGTTTTAACAAGTTTAAAATTTATCGTATATATATAATAATCAATTTTAAATATTTTCGATTAACATATTATATTATTTTTTTACGCTATCTTTTTTGCATTATTTAACATGGTGTATTATTAGAAATCTGTTTTAATTATATTATAAAATATTTGTAATTAATTATTGCTTCAAGATGTTCTTTTATCTTCGTATATGCTTTTAAGTTATTAGTTATTAGTTTCTGCCAAATATAATTTGTTCATTAATTAGTTTATCAACTACCGGCTAACTTATTAGTTATTAGCTAGTTTTTTAGTTATCACCTAACTTATCAAGTAGTTTTTCAGTCGTCGGCTAGGTATATTTAATTTTCGAGCATATTGAATTATAGTACATTTTTGAATTTTCATTTCATTTAGTTGGTCTTTTGACCCTTAGCAAGTGTTATGGGGTTAATGAAGTGAAAATGGAAAAGAGTACAACTAAATTGCGCTCAAAGTCTTGTTTGGTTGCATTTGGTAATGAAATGGAACATTTCATAATGAATTTCACAAATTTAAAAAGCGGGTATTTTTTATATTATATCATGAATGAAATAAAATTACAAAATTTACCCATTCTCCCTTCTATTTTTGTTAACGAGGGGGTATCATGCCCATGTTTTCATCATACCTTTTAATGAATCTTAGGTGCACTTTTTTTTATGTTTCTTGTGTTGCTTACTATCTCAATCATTATATTTGCAAAGGTTTTTGTAAGGCTAGTTAAGTAATTAGCCAAGAAGGTAGATGGGATGGAAACACATAGAATGACGAGGGTGTAAGAAGATATTTAAAAAGGGAATACTTTTTTAAAATGTATCAAACTATACTCGAAAAGTTATTGTGTGTATCCACCTATCAAAAATGTTTTTTGATGTATTAAACTTTACTTCTTTTGTTATTATGTGTATTGTGATCTGCACAACCGGTTACCGGCAGTTAGTGACGACGGCGGGAGGTTCTTGGCGGTTGGGATGATGGTTTTGGGTAGCTGTGGGTCGATGGCGATGGCAATAGTGACGGTTCGATGGTGATGGTGGCGGTGATGGTTCGATGGTGATGGTGGTGGTGATGGGCGGCGACAGTTCGATGGTGATGGTGATGGCGACGATGATGATAATGGTGCCGGTGGTGGTGATGGCGACAGTGGAGGTGTGAACCTGGGTTGTTCACGGTGGCGGCAGCGGTGGAGGTGGGTGGCGGTGGGTGATGGTGTGAGGTGGGGAGTGTGACGGTAGTTCCCGGCGGCAGCAGCAGTAGCGGTGACCTGCTCAACAGCTTACAAGTCATTTTGTAACACAATAGAGAAAAAATAAAGTTTGATACATCAAAAAACATTTTTGGTAGGTGGATACACAATAATTTTTCGGGTATAATTTGATATATTTTGAAAAGTATCTCTTATTTAAAAATACGAAATTAATCATATTTGTATTGAATCAAAGTGGAAATTGTTGCAAATCTTATTAGGTGAATATCATTTTAAACATATATGTAAATATTGTTATATAAACATTTGAATAAGTACTAAAATTTTAACTTCTTGAGAACTTCATTTGTTACTAATTAATAATTATAACAATTAGACACATGAACCTCTTGTTGTCATCCAAAAGTAGAACCCTTATTCCCTCCCACATTCTAGTCTATTCCAAAGTGTTGAATGTGTTATGAAATAATTTGTTCTATATGTGATCATCGCAACAAGATTGACTACATGAAATATAACTATTTATAATGAAATAACATATGCGTATTGGTTCTACCTTTTCAAGACCTTGCGAGTTGCGAACATACATGTATAGAACCTAGTTTGAGATGTTTCTCCAAAACTATCGTCTTTTAAATCAAGATAGAACTTTGAACGAAAAAAACTACAAACATGCAAATCATTTCATTACTTTAAAACTTAATTGTCATAATCTATAAGTGAAAGTCATTAACGGTTGACGGTATGTTAACATAATGAGGATGAATGCCTCATCCTGTGAGAACATTACTTCTAGTCATTTTACGTTTTTGATGATAGTTTTTTTAACAGCTTGTTGGTGCAACAGAGTATCATCATGCCACCATGGCACCAAATCATGATGACCCAAGTTCGAAACCTCTCCAAGGAGAATAACCACCCCTAATCTAGCCATCCAGTTTCCATTTTAAAGGCTTCAAGGCATCAGCTGAGATTCGAACCCGACACTCATTCAGGGAAAATCCCCACAATGGATTCCAGTAGGAGTCGAACTCCTGACTTTCATCATATGGAAACTATAAGGGGGCGTTCATTTTGTGGGAATGGATTGGAATGGAATGGATTTCAATGGGGGATTTGGATTTGGATTTGGAGGGATTTGGATTTCAAATCCTTGTTATGAAGTGTTCGCTTTGCGATATTTGGTATGGGATTTGGAATGGGAATTGAATTGAACTCCAATCCTTGGAATGGGATTTCAAATCCTACCCAACATTGAAGGATTTCAAAATCCCTTATGTATGGGATTTCAAATGCAGCTCCGGATTTCAAATCCCACAGTTGCCAAATTCTATGTCTTACCGAACACGGGAATGGAATGGATTTGAAATCCAAATCCCTCCAATTCCATTTCATTCCAGCAAGACGAACGCGCCCTAAGTCTATAATTCATGCATGAGATTAACTGAGCTGTCTAATCTATATAAATCTCTTTCATTTTCTTTTAGATAATTGGTTTAATTTAAAAAATTCGTTGTATAATTTACTGATAAGGGATAACCCATGTGCGTTCTCCTAACATTAAACCAATGTTTTTATACAACAACGTATTAGTCTAACCGTTAAAAACCTAAGGTCAAACTTTAGTTGGGTGTTTGAAAAATCAATAAAAGATAGTCCAAATTCAAAATTCATTAAAATTTATATCCATTTCGGAATGTTCTTTTAGTGGAGGTCGGTTTGTGTTAACATTTTTAATTTTATTTTATAATTAATATATAATAAAATTTAGTTTATAAAATCTCTAATTTACAAAGTGTAGTAATAAAATATTTTATAGAATCTAGGTTTATATAAACAAATAATAAAACGTCATATCTAAAAGTGTCAAATAAATTAAGATACGTATGTGGTTAGCGTAACGACTTTTTCAAAATAAAATGTTGTATTACCTAATTTTGTATGATGATTTTGAAAAATGTTTTATAAACCCATCTTTTTAGAATACTAGTGTTTATAATATATTTTTTTTCAAATAGTGTTTTATGAAATAGTTAATATGATGTTCTATTTGAATTTTTTCTAAAAACTTAGGCTATGTTTGGCAAGCGTAGCTTATAAGCTAGCTGATAGCTGATAAGCTAGCGGATAGCTGATAAGCTAGCTGTTGATTGATAAGCTTGCTAGTAGCTGATAAGCTAGCTGTTGAACAAATTATGTTTGGCAAAAACTAGCTTATGAGTATGTAAAATGACCAAAAAGGGTATATTTGAATTTAATAATTAATATTAATAAGGGTATAATTGGAAAAAGCTACAATAAGCTACTCAAAGTAGCGTTTCAAAAAGCTAGCTTATAAGCTAGCTGATAAGCTAGCTTCCTGGTACATGTTTGGATGGACTAGCTTATAAGCTAGCTTATGCTTGCCAAACATAGCCTTATTATAATGTCCAAAAATGTCTTATAAACATCTTTTTAACACTTTTGGATATGACTTTTTTTGTTTAGTCCTATAAACTTAATTAGGTTTTATAAAACACTCTGTTACAAAAGTTATTTATTTAGGCATCATATAAACTCAAGTTTATTATTGTGAAATTATTAATGTACTAAATATTATTATAAAACTAGATAGAGATTTAAGGGAAAATTAGAAAATTAAGGAATACCCTCATAGCCCTTCATTGAACTGTATGTACTTGTGAATAAAAATAAATTTTTTGGATAAGGTTCATCTAGGCTTTCCCTAGACCACATCCTTGGCAATTTAGAACTGAAAGAAAATTCGGCCATCTAAGACTGAGCCTGGCCACAAGATGTGCACGAAGGGATTCGAACCTGTGGTGAATGAGATACCATTCACATCCCCACAAGCCTACCGCTACACCAAAAGCCTTGTGGTTTAAATAAAAATGAATTAAGTCGTTTTTTATTTTTATGCAGGCGTGCATATTACAATTTATTGATATGCGCTAAACATACGGTCTAGTTGAAGACTACGATATTGTTATTCAGTTTTTTTTTGTTCTTAAGCATGACCCTATAAAACTGTATTAGTAAACTTATTTATGAGAATAAATATACTTTTGCATGCTTTTTAACACATTATTTTTCATTTATTTATTAACATAAAATATATTTAAATTTATTTTTGAACATTTATAAGAAAGAGAATGGCGTATTGGGCGGGGGGTTAAGTTGGCGACAATCTCGTCGACGTATTTGGAGGATTGGCGCAACAAAAGTGGTGGAGAGGTGTTATGCCTTCATTAGCCCACTCCATGGACCACCTTCGATATTGATTTTTGGATAAATTATTTAAAAAAAAGTCATAGATATAGGAGTTTTTCTTTTCTTTTTTGTTTTAAGGTAAATATTATTACATACAATAACAAAGTATTGTATGTTAGTTTTATTTTAAACATTATGCCTACTTTAATGTAAAATATTAAGGTAGTTTATGAAATACTAATGATATAAGTGTTTATCGGCAAAACTTGCCACTTTTATATACCTAATCAGGTAATATTCTTGATTATGAAAATGAATTCTTGGTGAATGTCTTTTATTTGAAAAAAAAAGGTCTTTGTTGTCATTTATCAGGTATGATCCTTAGTTATGTATGTTAATAGGTAAGATTTTCGCTCTTCGTTATGTTCTGGACGTTTGGTAAACAATCCCTTAGTTTCACCCATTCTTGTTAATATCTATTAATTATAATTGGCTTGACCATAAAATTTGGATTAGTATAACAGTTAAAGTACAAAATATGTGAACTAAATGGAAAATGTTATCATTTTGCATAAAAATGATGTCCTTTGATATGAAATTCAATGTAAAATACGTAGTTATTGTCGTAATGTAATCTTTTTGTCTAAAACAATGGGGTTTTTGCAAAAATTGATGTTTATTTTGTATTTTAGTGAAAAAAAAGAATATCTTATAGTGATCTAGAAACTTAATCACTTTTGAAAAAGTGGTAAGTCTATGATCAAGTTTTCATTTGATATTTCATCGTCATCAACCTGAATGGCCAGAGAACCATCTCGACGCAAGGACCACTAGGAAAAACGTTTGATTTTTTTTAACTAAATGGCTAACATGCCGTAGCATTATATTTAATACGCATCGTAAAAGTGCCGTATTTGTGATGGAAAGTAGAAATATTTTTAATACCCATAAGGCCATAATACAACATAAAAATATTTTCTAAGTACAAACATCATTGATGACAATTTATATGAGATATTTAGATTAAATTTAAATCATTACCTTATGGTCCCAATTTAGATAGATATAATAACACTGAATATACCTTTTTACTCTAAATTACAAGAGTAAATGTAAAAAATCATTACTCTAAAAAATCATTACCTTACTCTGGGTTGGTTGTAAGACGAGTTAGGTTAATGTAAAAAATATGAGAAATGATTATTAACTGTTGTATGAAAAATGGATGCATACTAGGATGAGATGCAGTAAATCAATTCTCTTCTAAAGTGAAATTCATGGGAAAACATGAGATTATAAGTTATCAAGTGTTCAGATTCAGTTCTCATGCTTCTCAGGTTAACCTCCTTTCTCATACGATGATTCATCTAGAGTTCTAGACAACATTATTTTGACAATTTAAAAATAAAACTTAATACACTGTCCATCCAGAAGTAAATTTCAGTATAATTGTGATAATTTGGTACTCTATTCCGTCAAATATATATGACGTATCCTCGATTGGGACTTTGTGTGATAGGTTTGTACCGATGTGCCAAAATCAAAAGCTCCCGACATGATGCAAAAGCGTGAAAAGTATTGCTATTTTCATCAAGATTTAATACAATCTCTTTTTGGTTTATTTGATTTTAGACGATATTTATAGATTTATAAGATAATTTTGACCAAAAAGCAAGTATTTCATTTTGTTTATTTGATTGATGGATGTTGAACCTAAAAAAAGGACAATTGGAGGGTTGAATGTATAATGATGGAAATATTGAAAGTAGTTAGAAAGTTCCAACTTTGAAAGTGGATAATCGTGAAAATTTTAAACTTTATTTGCATGGGTACCTCATGAAGCTATATGTGCTTTCGATTCAATTTCTATGCAACTTTTTAGGTGTTACAATCACACACATTTCCACCCATTTAATTTTCTTTTTTACTTTTTGTTACTTTTCAAGAAAAATAATAAATAAATAATTGTTCAGTTGAAGTTTACAGTCTGGATATGAGTAATTGTTTTATATAAAACATGGATGGCAGAATTAATTATGGTATATAGCATTTCTTTCGTTAACTATTATAAAAAATATTTGGCCTAAGGCTACTTGTATCACTCTGAGGGTTTAGGGCGGGTTTGGAGGCCACCTCAGCAGGTAACCGTAAGAAGGCGGTATGCCTTCTACGGGTACATGCGTGCGGATATGGGGGCGGACATCCAAGCCCGACCAACCCATTCTCTCTCCTTCCCTCTCCCTCTCCCTCTTTCTCTCTCTCTCTCTTTCTTTAAAATATGTATTAAAATAATAAAAAAGGGTTTAGGGTATGAAATGAGGCGGTACTCATGGCCTTATGCTTACCGACACGGCAAAACCTATAAGGCCTTCTGTAGCACACAAGAGGTTGAACCTTCAACCTTTCACTATCACATCATCATCACATCAGTTTTCACTTTTCTACCCTCAAACCCTCAATAATCTTTCAAATCCAGTACCACAAACCTTTTATACTCTCTATTTTTTTAATTATTTTATTTATTAAATAAAGATAGCAACTTCATTCGGTTCGTGAACCCTCAGCCAAACCTGCCTAAGCCGTAGCACATGCGGGCTTGAGCCCGTGAGCCCATAGCCAGCCCACGCCTTGAACCCGTGTGTGGTACTCTAATAGCCTAACTCAAATTTCAAAATTTAACTTGAAATTTAATTTTTAAATTCATTAAAACTTTAAAACCAATTATTCATTTGATGGATTTTTATCCAAAGGGATAAAGTAGATTTTATTTGTTTAAAATTACATAAAGAAATTAATTATCAAAATAAACACGATTTTATCTGTGTAAATTTCAATCACACGAGTCTATGAAAAATCAAGGCTATAAAACATTTCTTATTTTCCAAAACTGATTAGAAAATGTTTATACATTCAATTAAAATTTATTTGAGATTTTTACGAGCTTTTATTTTGTTTAATCTTGTATATTTGTATAGAAAAATTTACAAAATTTTATTAAGTTTGTTCAATCTTCTATTTTGATAAGCCGGTTTCCAAAATCTTTATAGTATAAAACCCAACTTTCAAACATAATTTAATGTGGGAACAACATTTTCAAAATTTATTAACTAGGATAACATAATGAAACTAACTTTAGTTTTTTTTTTTTTTTTGAGAAGGTTCACCTGGACTTTGGCCAGACTACATCCTTGGCAATTTTTACCGAGAGCTAAAGCATGCTCCCCTGGGATTAATACTCAGTGGCCCCTGGTTGTTCACCCCCGGATTCGAACTTGGGTGGGTTTTTCCCCAACACCAAGCCTTAACCGGTAGGCTGCCCCATTGGGGTTGAAACTAACTTTAGTTTCATCTCATTTATAGACATAAATTGGCTTACCTGGTTTTTTAAATTACAATTTTTGAAAGTTAGTTTTCTCAAAACCTATTTGAAAGAAATAAATACAAAACCAAAAACCCACCAATCTACAAGATGGCGAAATAGGCCAACTACCTGTTGTACTGATTTAGGATTGTCTCTCTTTAACCATTTATATTTTTAGACGAAAATCAAAGCCTGAGCTAGGACATGTTTTAGGTGAAATTGGTTTCAGGACCGGCTCGATTTTCTATCTAAAATTTATTTTAAATATATTTTAAAATGTATTTAAGTTTATTTGATTGAATGACAAAATGTATTGTCAAGTGTATTTTATTAAATGTATAATAGTAAAAATATTTTTTTAAGATATTTGGTTGACCAATTAAATATTCTAAAATTTATATTTTATTGAACAATAACAAGAACATATTCTTTAGTATTTTGATTGACCCGATTATAATAAAAACATGTTTGTTAATGTATTTGATTGAACAAATTATTCAAAAAATATATGGGTTTACTTCATAAAAGTGTATCCAACTTGTCAAGAAAAGTTATTGTATGTACTATACTTACGTTTTTACCTTTTGACGTATCAATACTTTCAAAATTGAAATTTCAATGTATCCGGTTACCTGTTGGACAGGTAACCGGTAAATTTTATAATTTTTCTTTTTTTAAAACACACATATGATGATGATGATGAACATGAAGAACATGAAGATGAACCCTAAAATCTGGCCTTGAATATGAAACCTAGAAGCTAATCAAAACCAAAAGCAATGAACAAATCAAAACAATTTGATACCTAAATCTGGGTATCAATACCCTAAATCGAACACCAAACAATCTAATACCTAAATCAAAACGAAACAATCTAATACCTAAATCTGGGTATCAATGAACCCTAATTCGAAAACCAAACAATCTGACATGAATCAATACCAGATTGAAAACCATGAACCCTAAATCGAACAAATGCATATCAGAAACGTTAATGAACCTGGTGGTGGTCGCGATGCTGGTGGTTCGATCAGGCAGTAGAATTCGAAACCCTAATTGGTGAATTGATTTGGAGGAGAACGATTTGGGGGCTTTGGGTTAGAACCCTAAATTTCATATGAAGATGAAGATGAAAACCCTAATTGGTGAACCGATTTTGTTTTTGCTTCGATCTGGAATCTCAAAACCCTCTGTAAATGTCGATACCCTCTGAAAATCGATGGAATGGGTGTAGGCGTTAGATCGACGGAAATCAATGGTCTTGTTTGAACTCGTTGGTAGCAATGGCGGTCGGCGGTAAGACACCGGTGAAACGCTGCCGGCGATGATTGCTTCTTCCTTTTGGTGATCTGGTCGATGACTTTTTCTTCTTCCTTCTGCCTCACGAAGAACACCAAGAACCCTAGCTGGGTTTTTTATTTTGTTTTGTTTTTTATTTATTTTTATTTGCAACTAAAACACAAAAAAGACATGTCAGCGCCTAGTCAGATGCCACGTCATTAAAACCGGTGCCACATCAGCGGGTAACCTGCTATAACAGGTTGGATACATTAAAATGTCAATTTTGAAAGTATTGATACGTCAAAAGGTAAAAACGTAAGTACAGTACATACAATAACTTTTCTTGACAAGTTGGATACACTTTTATGAAGTAAACCCAAAATATATTGTATATATTAAAAACAATTTAAAAAAATAAAAAATAATAAAGTGGGCCCGATTTGGTCCCAATCCAGAATTGATTCTAATAACCAGTACTTATAAAAGTTAGCCGATCATTCTTATTTGGGTCGGGATCTAGACTCGTTACTTGTTCACTATTTAAGACTGGGACTGATTTGGACCTGAGCCAACCTAACTTGAGACCAATTTTTGATCACCTTTAGATCTACTAGGAAAATGTTATACAAGTTCATCTAGTTTTCTTGCTTAATAAAAAAAAACTAGTCCGATCCCACGATCATCATAGGGGAGATAAATCATCTTAATATATATCAAGGTTAGTGATAAGTCGACAAAAGAAAATAACTTTGATGAAATTATCATATTATGAATATGTCATTTTCATTATTATTTAAAAAAACTTATATATTTTAGAAAATGAAAATAAGTTTTTTGAAATGGTGTCTTAGGCGTCTAGAATTGAATTCTGAACATATGAGATATTTCATTACAACCTCGGGCCTCAACCACTATATCATAATTCTTGTGGTTGAAAGAAAACAACTTTTAAAACATGAAATAATATTTCTTTGGTTTTTAAGTAGTATATATATCAGACAAGCACAAAAACATCAGTAAGATTCATACTTTAGAGAAATTAATTTCTCAGTCCATTATACTCTTAACATATCATAACCCTTTTCTTTTCAAAATAGCCAATGTCTTAGTTAAAAAGAGAACTCCACTAAAATTAACCTTCGTAATTGTCGGAGAAGGGTTGAAAACATAAAAGTCTATCAATTCAGGGGTCAAAGGTGTATGTCGTTAAGGGACCAAAAATATAATTCTGAAAGCTTTGAAAAGAAAATAGTTAGGAAATGTTAAGGGTATTTTTAAATGGCTAAAAACCCAATTTCTCAAATTTTAATTTCATTTACGTTTTTATTCATGCACATAAAAGAACATTGCCGACTTATCATCAATTTTTCTTTTCAATTCTATACATCAATCAAACATATAATAATAAAATTTTACATCCTGTTCAATCACTTTCATTATCATTCCATTTATCTGTAATTTTATTGTATCCAACTAACCGTTTATTTAGACAACAATATTCTTTTACATATACTTTATAGATATAGTTATAAACATGGTTATTATTCGTTTATTTTTAGTTTTCATGTTTACATTGCCAATATCCAAACGACAAAAAAAGAGCATTGATTAGAGCACTAAATGATGAAATTGACATACATTTATATAATTATATTTTCATTTTATGAGCGAAAATTTTACTTCAAATAAAAATGAGAATATTCAAGAAAGTTACACAATCATATCCTTCCATGATCACCAAGTGATTGAAGAAGATCTTTAGGGTTTGGACCATGGAATTAGAAAGGAAAATCAATGGAAAATATGTAGGGGTTTTGTTCAATAAAGATTGAAATTATGGTAACTTTTCAACTATTCTAAACACTTTAACCTTTAATCATGTCTTGTAATCATCATTTTGCTCCCCACTTTTCAACTTTCCTTTTGTAATTCTAATTTTTTAAGGTTAAAGTAAGCCAAATTTCTTGTATTATGGAAGTACATATCTTATCTCAATATCTTCTTTTTACTTTGTAATAACAAAACATAATACTAAATAATTTAATCCTTTATTTAGTTGAACGAAACTCCTAAAAATAGATCAATTATTTTGTTGGTTAAAACTCTAATCGATTTTTACGCTCACATTCATCATTATATGATGAGTTGAAGGTATGGGGTTCAACTCCAGGATAGACAAGGAGTATAATGATGTGAGTCAAACTCGTACATCAATATACTAGACTTGATGCGAGTAGTTTAAATCCAAACTCGATTCGACTTGTTAGTGTGCGCCAACTTGGCAACTTTAGCTCGAACTTGAGTCGAATGTTGACTGAGACAATTTTGATAAGCTCATGAATTGTCTTGTCTCATTTACACGTTTAATACCATCAACTACAATACTATTTCTAAAGTGTCACGTCAAGTTTAGAAATTATCTAGAAATTACTTTATACTATAAGATTTCTTACCAATTTCTTAAGGGAAGCATCATTACGTCAAGTTTAGAAAATTATCTAGAAATTACTTTATACTATAATGATTTCTTACCAATTTCTTAAGGGAAGCATGATCATATAAAACTATATTTCAATCAAATTGCAAAAAAATACAAATAATATTATAGTAAATTACGGATTTGGTCTCTAAAGTTCATTTATTACAAATAAACCTTCCGTTATGCAATTTGTTACGGATTTGGTCCCTAAGCGTAACGAACGTCTATTAATCCATTAAATGAGAGCGCAAAATGACTATTATACCCTTTTCTTCTATTTTAATAATTCCACATTCATGTTCAAGAACTCATCCTCATCTTTAAGAACTCAATTTTCAAAAAAAATTATCTTCAAGAATCCTAACTTAATCCTCACAAATCAAGCATCTAAATCTCATTCAAATAAAAAAATGTAAACCCTACAATCAAAATTCTAAATCAAACCCCACAAACCGATTAATTTCATTCAAAAGCAAAAATCTAAAACCTTAAATGAAAATTCCAAGTCAAACCCTAAAACTAAAACAAATTATATATCTAAACCCGTATGAACCCATAAATCACAAATCCATTTGAAAAAACAATGGGTTAAGTACATGAGAGTGTATCGAACTTGTCACATTTTATCATTGTATGTACTTAACTTTAAAACTTACCGATTAATGTACCGAACTTGCTAAAATTGCTATTGTATGTATTTCATGACAAGTTGGATACACTTTCGTGACAAGTTGGATACATTAAATGGTAGGTTTTTGATAAGTTGGATACATACAATGGCAATTTTAGCAAGTTCGGTACATTAATCGGTAAGTTTTAAAGTTGAGTACATACAATGATAAAACGTGACAAGTTCGATACACTCCTATGTACTTAACCCAAAAACAATTGCATAATCAAAAAACGTGAATACATAGGGGCCAAAAATTCTTTTTCAAAAAGCCAGATCTAGAAAACGTAAAACCATAAAACGAAGCTTGGGAAGAACTACAGAGACGAATGTGTTTCGTATGTCCAAACATCAACGAAAACCCTTCTTTTGGCAGAGGGAAGAGTAGCGGCAAATAGAGTGTGTTGGTAGAGGGAGGGCGACAGTATAGACTAATTTATGTGCTTTGTCCATGTACTTCGTTGTTCCTGAGGTCTCGAGCGTCCATCATCGATCTCTTTGTGGGCTTATCGCTACATTTCGATTCTTCTACAATGTTTGTTCTAGATCTTGAAACGATTAAAGATCTTGAAACCCTTATTCCATATCAACTTCTTCTCCATTGTGAGTTCTTTTTAGGTGTTCTTCATGTTCTGGATATGGAACCGGTTTGTTCAATAAAAGATTTTTAGGTTTTTCCATTTAAATTTTGATGTGGATTTTAGATTTGGGATTTGAAATAGATTTTGATTTGGTATAGGAATTGGAATTGGGTTTGGAATTCTTTTTGAAAGTTCTTGGGGTTTTTGGAATTGGATTTAGGATATGATTGAAGGTTTGATTTGGTTCTAATTTAAGTTTCCATTTTAATTTGTTTGTAGGTTTCATTAATTAAAAAACAGTGGAGGAGATTGAAGGTTTGAATTTGTTAATGTTTTTAGAGAAGATGAAGATTCAAGAAAAATAATTAAAATTGCTAAAATGGTAGAAAATGTAAAAAGACAAAAATGCTCTTCTACTTAATGGAAGAATTTGAAGAACGTTTTCCGGATGGATCAAATCCATAACAAATTGCATACCCGAAGGTTTGTTTTGTAATAAATGAACTTTAGGGACTAAATCTGTTACGTTTAATAAACATCAAGGACCAAATTTGTAATTTACTCTAAATGTTATTTTACTATAACTTAATCTTTATTAATTTATTAGTTAAACAATTACAATAATGGTAAATAATCAAATCATGTAAAATATTTATTTTACTGAGTAATTTTTGCTCAAATGTTGGACTTGATTTCTAAAACAAGCTATCTACATTAGTGATTCTTAACTTTTCATTTTCATAACATTCATTATCTTTCCACTTAACAATGTTAGTTAGCAACCCTTATGAAGGATTATCATATCTTTGAACAAACAATAAGGACCAAAAATATAATATGCTCTTAACTTTAACTGTTTTATGATTCTTTTGGTTTTCATAAACAACCATTATGTTATTTTAGTTATTTGTAGTTTGATCTGAAATCAGCTAAATTTAATTTTCAATACTTTGATTGCATTTTTTAATTTATCAACCCAACATATATGTGAATTTATTTTGATTTGTTTTGTTTTTATAAACTTAGAGATTTTTTAAAGCTAAGTTTCTTTTTATGAATTTAGTATTTTTTAAATAAATAAAAAATATTTTTAATAAAAACTTAAAAAGAAATTGTGAATCAAATAAATTTTTTATAGCATGTTATATTTTTGTCCCTGTAGTTTATTCAGAGACGAGTTAATCTTAATTTTATAACAGTTTCTAACTAAAATTATTAAGTAGAGGGACCATGAATGTTATAAAAATGAAAATAATAAGATATATTTAATATTAAAATAAATAACTGTTTGTAATTATATTAAGAGTTAATTACATATTTGGTCCCTGTGGTTTACACGAAATTATGATGGAGGTCCCTGAACCCTAATTTTCATGCCTACGGTCCCTGTGGTTTGATTTTCGTTACGATGGTAGTCCCTGCCACTAACTTCCGTTAAATACAGTTGTTAAAAAATGTCAAAAGACAAAATTACCCCTATCCCTTCCCCTCTTCCCCAACCCCAAACCCTAAATTGCAGCAGCCTCCACCGCCGGCCACCTCCACCGCCACCAGTCGTCTGCAAAAACTACCACTACCACCACCAACCACCACCACCACCACCACCAACCACCACCAACAACACCACCAACAACAACCACCACCACCACCAGCACCTACAACCACCACTCGCCACCTTCAGATTTGATAATATCGTCACCCACCTCTAGATCTGAGACCACCACCACCCACCTCCAGATCTGAGACCATCGCTGTAATTACTCAAGTTCTTCCCCTAATTTGACCAGATCCGATGGTTAGAAACCAAGCCGCCACACCGGCAAACGCAGAAAGACTTCTCCGGCGGTGATTGGAAAGCTTCTGCTACCTGCGGCCGGAGAGTTTTACCACCGACGAAGAAGAAGCCAGAAAATGTGTAGAAGGTTAAGATGGTTACCGGAGTTGTTGAGCATGCCGAAAAACAATGAACCTTGAGGTGGCCGGAGTTGCAGATTTGTGGTGGCCGGAGTTGCAGGTTTGGCGGAGATGGTGTCGCCGGAAAAAAGGTGAAATGGGGAGAAAACGAAAAAAGAAGAAGAAAAAAAGAAAGAAGATGAAGAAAAGAAGAAATATTGGTTATGGTGGTTCTGTTGGGGAAGAAGGAAAGAAGAAGAAAGAAGATGAAGCATGTGGGGTAGGTGGGGTAAAGGGCATGTGGGGTAGGTGGGGTAAAGGGGCACGTGTCATAACACAAATATAAGATTTTTTAAAATTTTAATAGAAAATAAAAAATATATAAAAAGACGAAAATACCCTTGACTTAACAGAGGTATTTAACAGAAGTTAGTGACATGGACCACCATCGTAACGAAATACAAACCACAGGGACCGTAGGCATGAAAATTAGGGTTCAGGGACCTCCATCGTAATTTCGTGTAAACCACATGGACCAAATATGTAACTAACTCTTATATTAATTAAAAAATAAGATTATATAATGTTTTCGTATAGTGTTAATCTATTTTTACATATGTTTGATTAACTAATGGAAAATTAAAAATTATATTAGGCCATCCACAGTCCAACGTCAAAAGGCATCGGTATGGTGGCGGGTACCGATTGGCAAGGCCGGCAACACCGGCGAGGTTGATTGTCAAGGAGTGAAAACGGCATGGACTTGCCGACTCCTTAGGCTACCTACCCCTACCCCACCCTCTTTCTCCTTTCTCTCTATCTCTCTCTTCTTTTCTTTTCTTTTTTCTTTTTATATTAATTATTTAGATTGGTATGAGAATCAAGACTACTATGGTTAAATTGGTAAGGATTAGGCCATCCGCGGCCGGGCCTACACGGCAGCTGCACAGGCGGTAACACCGCTGTGGTGGACCTGCACGGGAGCTCCAATGGTACGCGGGTACCGTTCATCTTTTTCTTCTTTCTCTCTATCTCTCTCTTCTTTCTTTCTCTACTTTTCTTTTTCTTTTTATTTTTAATTAATTATTTAGAGTGGTATCAGTAGTACGTGTAAGGATGGAATGGTATGATAGTGGTAAGGTGGTAAAGCTGAGGTGGCGCTGAGGTGAAAGTTGGTATGACCTGTATGACTTGTACGGGTAAGGATGGCCATAGTAAGGTGTTGATAAGATAGTGGAAAACTAATGTGGCACTGATGTGGCAGCTGATATCATTGGCAAGAGGCAAGACTACTCTGGATGGTACACAAATCAATAATAAATGCTAAAAGGTTAATTAAAACACATATGGATTAAATGTTAAAACATCAAATATTAAAAAAAAACATTTCATTAATCACATTTTATTCTTTTACCATTTTTTTGTCAAATCCTATCAATCAAATTTCATTGTAAAAAATGATTCATTGATCTATTACCACCTGTAAGCGAACATCAACACTGCATTTTGAGAAAATTATTTTCGTAGCCCTTTATAATTACACGAAATCACCTTTAGCCATTCTCTCTCGACGTTTCGCGAAATAGCCCACCAAGTCGCCGTAGGCCAAGTCGCCGGAGGCGACTCCCCTTTTTCCGGCCAAAATACGCCGTTTCCGGCGACTTTGTCCACGCCGGCGACCAAGTCGCCTCAAAGCAAGTCGCCGCCGGCGACTTCTTCATATTTACAATTCGACCCCTGTAATGACCAGGGTTTAAAAGTTAGTACTAATGTTAGTCACTCGTTAAAAATGACTCTTTTTGAAAAGATTTTGGGAGTTAGGGGTGAAAAATGTCATTTTTATTTAATGTTTGGAAGTTGGACTTATACCATAAATGGTATGGGCTTAGCCCTTTAGCCCATACTATTTATAGGCTAATCTAGGGTTTTACCATTTTTGGGGAACTTTTGGTGTGTGTGTTTAGTGTGTGTTTCTTGAAGGTCAAGTTAGTGCTACACTCATCTTCAAGGTCGAGATTTCTTCACCAAGGTTAGTTTCGATGCCCTTTTAGCTAAGGAAATGTTGATAATTGATGTAGGATTACCTTGGATTGTTTGAGGAAGCGTTTAGATCAAGCTAAAACCGATTTTTGGCTGATTTTAGCCTTTTTCCGGATCTGGTTGCGTTTCCCGAATTGGGAACTCATGTTCCCCGAATCGGGATTCATGTTTCCCGAACCGGGAATTCATGTTTCCCGAATTGGGAGTTCATGTTTCCCGAATCGGGAAAGCATTTAACCCGAATCGGAAATTTCTTGGGTGTTTGGGTGGAAACTCATTTCTTCGTTTGCCTTTCCCGAATTGGAAAATCTATGATTTCCGAATCGGGGATTTGGCCATCTTAGTCGTCACTTTGACCTCGTAACCTTTGGATTCGGAATTTTTGAGTTGGATGCCTCCCGAATCGGGAATTGGCATTTCCCAAATCGGGAATTGCTATTTCCCGAATCGGGAGTGGTGGTATCCCGAATCGGGATTTGTGAGTCGGGTTTTGTAAGTTGGTTTTCGAGGCCTGCGTCTGTAGAGTTAGTTTTCGGAGAGATTTTTCTATAAGGATCTAACTCCCCCGTGCTGAGTCTGCCTAGGGATATTCTAGTTGTGGGTTTTTCTAAGTGCGAATCACTAATGCCTTAGGAATTTATACAGATACCGGGAGTTAGAGTAAGCAGCGAGTTAAGCTCAGGTGAGTTCCCTTACCTGAAAATGAATGGACTGCTTTTACTGTTTTAAACATATCCATTCGATTTGCAAATGTTTTGATGATGTAAATGTGATTTTGTGAAAATTATAAATGGTTGTGAATGCTATATTGATGATCATCTTATACATGCTATTTTAACGTTTCGGGATTGCATCGTGAGTAATGAGCACCATGGGACCGTACATCCCTGGGAAGTTTAGTGGTGTGAGGCACGGACTACGTCCGTCACTCCTTAAATGAGAATCGGGGAGATCGGCCACGTAAGGTTGATTGTGGGATGGTGCGAGGCACGGACTATGTCCGTCACTCCTTAAATTGTGTATCCGGGGGATCCGGCCATCCGGTTTGTTGTATTGTGATTTTATTACTCATGATGCTTTCCTATTTATTTGAGATATCTGATTTTACGGCCAGCGGGCCGGAACTGTGTTTTAAACTGTTTTTGAGGGAATTCACTAGACCTTTCGGTCTAACCCTCGTTTTCAAAATCTCAAACCTTTTCAGGGAAAGATCGTGTGGTGAGAGGCAAGGAGAAGGTAGACCTCTAGAGTAGCTCTACCGGTAGAAGCGTAGTAGTTTATCCTAAATTTAGAATTTCAGCTGTGGAGGGATGTTCCGCATGCACTCTTTAGCTATTTACTTTTGAACCAAATATTATGAGATTGCGTTTTAGATCACTGGGATTTATTTTATATGCATATTATTATTGTTATGTCGGTTTTATTGCCTGGGTTTCGGGGCGTTACAGCCCCTGCAGTACCACTTTGGAAGAGTTGTCAAAATTGCCCCCTATACTAAGTCGCCTCAAGGAAGTCACTGGAGGAGACTTTGACCTCCTTTTGACCGACACGTGTCGGCTCCCTGATGCACCAAGACAAACCCTTTATCTCATCCATCTCTTTCCCAAGAGAAACCCTACCCCTTTTTTGAATTTTCAGCCGACAAAAACACATACACCACCACCTACCCCTCTTTCATCTATCTCTATCTCATTACTTCCTCTCATCTATCCCTTTCTCATTCAAACTCTCATCTAACTTTATCAATTATCTTTCTCATCCAACTCTCAACTATCTCTATCAACTCTCATCTTTTAATTTCATACACCATTTTAATCTCTAATATACTTCAAAGTGGGGACCAATTGAACAACGACGTTGAAGCAATTGAACACGTGATTTTGTCGGTTCACCATCAACACAAACGAAAGGGGTTACAAACCATCAACAAGACAAACATCAATGGCGTTGCAATATGTAAGTTTTCTAGATGTCTTTAAGTTAGAATGTTTACGATTGTAAAGGTTAATTTTTATGTGTATAAAATTTAGATGTTTAGTTGAGATGTTTATGTAAATATTATGTTGATGTATATGTGTATAAAATTGAGATGTTTAGTTGATGTATATGTAGATTACTTGATGTTTATGTTTTCTTGATTTGTAGAATTAGACGAGTACAAATGATGAATATCCGGATTTATGTAAATTTTGACGTGTTTAATTTTTAGTTGGTTAAAATTTTTTATGGATATATGTAGATTACTTGATGTTAAATTTTTATGGTTAAAAATGTATATAATTTATCACTTGGATTTATGTAAATGGTTAATAGTGGTACATGTTAAGTTTTTGTAAAAAAAGTTTATGATGGTAATTTATCTAAATTTGTAATAGTTTTTAGATGTAGATTATTTTAGAAGTATGTTTTTAGATATTTTTGGATCTAGATGTATATGTGAAGATTTGTATTTATTTAGACGTAAAGTGTTAAAAAAATTTCCTTCATTTTTATCTATATAATTTTAGAGGTTAGTTTTGAGATGTTTATAATTTTAAATGTTAAAAAATTGTAATTGTATTAGTTTTTGGATGTAGGTTTTTAAGGTTTATATGTATATGATTATTTATTTATATAATTGACAATCATTTATTAACTTTTGTATAGGGAGGTTACAATTGGCCCAAACTAACGTTGAGGAGTACGTTGTCGTTTTTAGCTGATATGAAATCTAGGTTAGATGACGACGCACAGGCAAAGATTAGAGAGGGTCCGTTTGGTCATTGGTTGGATTATGTAAAAACACTACGTGCCTCTCCGATGGCTGTAGTTTTATTTTTACAAAAGCAGGTTGAGGTCGAACATGGAGACCCCGAGACTTTATATATTAGGGTCAGTCCATACACACGTCGTTATGGCCGACAAGAGTTTAATCTTATAATGGGACTCCCTTTTGGCCTCTTACCGACCCAATACAATTCGGATGAGAATTCCTTGGTTGCTAGATTATTTCCACATGTAATTAGTCAACAACCTAGGGACGGACCCTTTCGGTTGAAGTTGGAGGACTTGATTGCGAGGTTTAACGACATGAGGAACTTAGACACCGACGATAAAGTTCGTATATGTTCCATTCTGATGGTGGAGAAGGTATTTTTTGGCCATCAAGAGAGAGTGTATGTCGATAACGTACTATTAAATGCTGCGAGACACTTGGAAGCGTGGAACGTATTTCCGTGGGGTTCATACATTTGGACCCATACATACAAGCATTTGGACGGCGCCTTTGAAAGGCGATTGGCACATTCGGCGAGTAAAATGACGCTATACGGCTTTCAACACGCGTTTTTGGTAATATATTTATCATTCTTTATATGAATCTTTTTATTTTTTTAAATCAACGTTATAATAATGTTAAGAAGGTTTATATGAATAATGTTTAAATGAACGTTATAATAATAATAATGTTTATATGAATAATGTGTCTATAATAATGTTTTTTTAAATCAACGTTATAATAAATGAGTTATAATAATAATAATTGTTTTTCTTTAATAAATGAGTTTATAATAATAATAAATGAGTTATAATAATAATAATTTTTTTAAATCAACGTTATAATAAATGAGTTATAATAAATCAACGTTATCCAAATAAACACTATATGAGTGTTTTTCTTTAACATAATAAATCTAAAAGTTATTATTATAATTGCAGATCTGGATTTTCAAGATCTTCCCGCGGGCAGAGACGCATTTTGATAAGAATAATTCGTATCCGAGGGCCTTCCGGTGGAAGAAGAAAAATAAGACAACGTTGCAAAGGGATGACTGGTTGGCATTCCTTAATGTCCAGGTGCTATGTTTTTTGTTGATGTTTTCGTAGTTTAATTTACACAGTATAGTTTATTAATTCAATATGACATTAAATGTTTTTTAATATATTAGGAGGCACGATATATCCCACGTGAGGGGCTTGTAGCGGACGAGTTTGAGCAGCAGCAGGGGTGGTACATACGGAGCCAGGAATGGTTTCAGCATATTGTAAGTCGAAATGCACCGAAGAGGCCCAGACTTTTACATGTACGTGATGATGAGGATGCCCCGTCGCGGACGATCCTATGGACGTAGACAGATGGGAGAGGTTTAACAGAGTGGAACATGAACATAATGGGTTGATGACAAGGGTGAAAGATATTGAGGATGAGTTAGCTCGAATACGGGTAAATGTTTAACATTATAATTTAATATTAAAGGTTCATGTTTTGTCTAATGGTTAGCATGTGCATGCTTTGGTTAGGTGTCTGGACGACATTCTGTTTCTACTACCTGTCCAACCGGTAATACTGGTTCCATGCCTGTCCAGTTCTCGCATCATGTAAGTTAGCCATTAAAGTTCTCTTAAGTTATATAATGTATAACGCTATAATAATGTATATGGATGTGTTTATAAAATTTGGTTTATATAAAAAATGGTTTATATTTAAATGGGTTTATTTTAAATAAACACTATATGATTGTTTAGGAGGATGCGAGACAGTCTTTTCACATGGGCGGGGGCATGAGTTCGTCCTTCGGATATACACAGCCGTCGTACGCACAATTTGTAAGCATCTTGGATACTTATTATTGCGCTTGCGCTTAATAAGTTTGAGATCCTGCTTAATAAGCTTTATATGATGTTTGTAGGGGCAGAGTTCGACCTTCGGCATGACTGGGCCGACATGCTTTACACCTCCCTCTCACGGCATGTCTGGGGCTTCATTCTTTATACCGACCCCGAACATGCAAGCTGTAAGTGTTATTTAATTTGTATACATCTAATACCCGATACGTTGTTTAGTAATTATGAATGTCATTTCGCAGGCTGCGTTTTCTGGTACTGGGTCTCTGGATCCTGCATGGGGCTCGTATGCAGACCTTATTACTGGATCAGGCTCAGCATTTAGCGCCTTCGGCCAGGCCTACGGTGGTATGTCCGGTGCTGGAGGGTCGTCATACGGTGCTGGAGGGTCTTCATACGTTGCTAGAGGGTCGTCATACGGTGCGGGAGGGTCGTCATACGGTGCTGGAGGGTCTTCATACGTTGCTGGAGGGTCGTCATACGGTGCGGGCGGGTCATCATACGGTGCTGCCGTTGACACCGACCGTGCTGCTGTTGACGCGGAGATGGACCTTGAGGCGGAGTCGGAGGCCGATGAGGAGTCGGCGCACAATGAGGAGTCGGAAGCATATGAGAGTGAATCTGACCCTCAGCCCGAAATACAGAACCGGGGAAAGACGGTGGTAGAAATGACTCCGCGACCTCAACGGGTAAGGAAGCCAGGTGAAAAGACCAAAGCACCATGGACGTCGGGCAGTCAGTTTACAGCTAGTGTTAAGAAGGTATTTGGTGGGTTGAAGAAACAATCCAAAAAGTAGACTTGTTTGGAATGTTTATGTTAGTGGATATTATTAAAGTTTTTGTGTATGTCTATGTTATGTTTGTTTGTACTAAACTTTAATTTAGTAGAACATCTAATTTGAACCGAATACAAAGATTGTTTTTAAAACTTGCTACAAGACATACAACACTAAGATAACAACACTTCTAAGGGGATGATTTCATTTAAATTAAAATAAATAACAGCAAGTAAAAACAAACCCCTGTTTGAAACATCAAAGGGGGGTCATTTAATTGAAAGCATGAAATTACACAACTACACCATAAAACTGGTACAAACATATCACACCTCCTCCACCTCAAAAATAACATCGTACAAGGTAGCCATCCCAGTAGTAGGTCGATCTTGAACAAGCTTGAACTTCAACCAAGCGGCATCTTGTAGCTTGTGTTGGATAAACATGAGGCGAAACTCGCCGCACATGCAGAAACATCCACTTGGCATAAGAATCAGCTCCATAGGATGGCCCCATCTTCCAAACCTTATTATACACTTCTTGTGATTGTTCAAATTCCACATATTCACAAAGGGTAAAGGAATATGCTGAATTTTTTTTGCAGATTTAACAAATTATCTACATTGTAATGTGAAATAAGTTGAACTATAATGTGAAATAAGTTGAACTATGAAGTTGTTGACAAAGCTTACCAAAATGCCAATGTCAGTCCAATCTTTTTCATTCTGAACTGTGAAGTAAAGGGGGTTAGTTGACGAAGAAGCCATTTGCAGTTTTGGAGTAGGATGTATGTTTTGCAGATTTTTCCAGTTGTGTGGTTTCGGTTAATGAGACCCTTCCTCTTTATAAGCTTGAACATACCATAAATAATCAAGTGTAACCCATGTGACTTAATTGTTGATAAAAGCATTCAGAAGTAGTCACATGGGTTGATTGAAAATCCATGATAAAAAGACAACACTACTGTAACGCCCCGTTTTCAGTTTTGGGACTTACCGGTGTTTGGTTAGTTATCTAACTCAGTTGCATGTTTTAGGAGTTTAGGGGCTGAAGTGTAAATTGTGGAAGTTCAAGGGAGGATGTAGATACTAATAAGAAAGGGTTAGAAACCCTCAACTCCTTCACTTGTCAGTTTCCAGAGAAAGCGTATAGAGAGGGAGACAACGAATTGGAAGCAAGGGGAAGCAATTGGAAGTCATGATCAAGCAATTGGAGAAGTAATCGTGTTAGATACGTTAAAGGTAAGAATTCTATGCAAGTTTTGATGTCAATTGTTATGTAATTCGAAGTCTATTGATAGTTAGGGTTGGATGTTGGATTGATGATCATAGAATCATCAATTGATGTAATTGGTATGTGGTATGTTATTGGTATGTTTTGGGGTCGAATTACTCACTTATAATCGTTAGTTATCGACCCTAGTTCATGTAGAAATCGTAATTTGGATGGTGTAGGTCGAAAAGTGGGTTTATGGTGTGAAATTCGAAGCCAAAGTCGTGTTTTTTGGGCATCAGGAAAACCCCGCGACCTGGCCCCGCGACCTGAGGTCACGGGGACAGGTGGCGCAACTTTCTGTTGCATTTTCAATATTTTTCGTTTGCGGCCCTTTTCAAGATTTGACTTTGGGCTTATGTTAGGGATGTTATGAGATGACTTTGGGTAGATTTTAAGGGCAATTAGACTAGTCTAGCTATGGCTAAGACTAGTGTTTCGGTATGGAGTATCGAGTGGTCCTTTTGGGCTATGTTTGATGTGTTATGTATTTGTGATTGGTTAGGTGGTTCGAAGTGATTATGTTAGCTTGTGAAGTGTATGAATTGCTAGCATCTTGACAGGTGAGTACCTCACTTAACCCTTGTTGTTATGTATGTATAGTTACGATTGCATGTGTGATTATGTGTATGCGTTCCTTCGGGGACATGGCAGAGTACCTATGGTGGTAGTAATACCCCTAGGGAATTATTATGAGATGTGTTCCTTCGGGGACTTGGGAGAGTACCTATGGTGGTAGTGATACCCCTAGGGAATTTGCAGAGGCCTGGTACCAGTGTCGTTTATCCTTCCTTGATGGTATTGAGCCGTAAGGAAGATTGGAGACTTACATGTATGTAGTTGCTATGTACTTGTGATTGTGTGTGCATGATGGTAAGTGGTTAAGTGTGTGCTCACTAAGCTTTATGCTTACCCCGTTGTTGTTTATCCTTTTTAGTGTCAGGTACGTCCCGGAAGGGAAAAGAGAAAGATACCGTATGAGGCTCCGTGGTGGCAGTTCAGCCAATAGGTTTTTGGAGAAAGTGTCATGTAAAAACTTTAAGCTCTTTTGTTTTGAAATGTAAACAATGGTTGTTTTTCCGTAAATCCTTATACTTATGTTTTGTTGTTATAACCTATGGGTTAAAGTTTCAAATTTTTGTTGGATTTAAATGTTGGTTTGGACGAGCTTCCGCTATTTTGTAAGAACTTGGTTACTTTCAGTTAAATTGAATGTTTGGAGTTTTGGAGTGTTACAAGTTGGTATCAGAGCCTAGGTTTAAGGGATTCGAGTATTCACAAGTGGTGGATACTTGAACTTAAACCAAATGCTCGTGTTTTCGTAAATAGGAGTAACCAAAACGAAATGTTTTATGAAGAGATGAGTATGAAAAGTTTTATAAAGAAATGAGTATGAATTGTTTTATGGAGAGATGAGTATGAAATGTTTTATGGAGAGATGAGTAGTGAGACTGAACTGCGGACCGGAGCATCAGAACGGGGGTGAGCACGCTAACCTTACCTATTTTAAGGCATGTTGATTTATTGTGGATGTATGTATGAATTGCATGAGCTTATGGCATGTGTGGCAAGTGAGCATCAGTTGTGTGAATAACTGATGCTATGTAGTTATGTTGAGCATGTACTCCTATGATAGATGTTATGTAATGTAATGTATGCAAGTTGTTGCGTGTATGATGTGAATGTGTGGCATGTGTGATACGTGAGCACTAGTATGTGAATTACTAGTGCTATGCAGTTTAAGTTAAGCATGTATTTCATGATAGCTGTTATGAAACGTATGAATGCATGTATGTCGTATGTGGCTTGGAGATATGTGGATATGAATAAAGAGCATGACGTCTGTTATATACTTAATTGGTAGATGAGCTATTAAAGCTGTATGTATGATAAGTTATGTAAAGTTATGGCATGTGTAGTATTTGAGCAGAAATTGCATGATAGACAAGCATGTACTACTATTGTAGTTGCTTGAAATGTAGATATTGCATGTAAGCCTGGTGTAGGCTAGTAGTACTTGACTATGGGTAGAAAAGCATGTAGCTTGTTATGTGATTGAACTGATAGACGAGCTATTAAAGCTCTAGTGTAAAGGTTATGTATTGGACAACTAGTTGGGGATTGGGATTTTTGTGATGGTGTCGAGGCTAGATACGTAGAGTGTGTTTATAATGATACAAGGGCCCGTATCATTGCAAATACATTGTGCATATCGGGAATTGATATAGTCACTGGAATTCTATGAACTAACTGGATTGTCGGGATGGGGTAGTAGCATGATAGGACCTCCGTGAGTGTCCTTTAAGGTAAGTAGTTAGACCCCTAAGAAACATGTGATGAGGAGAGAATATGAAGCTAAGGTCATTGACCTGAGCTAGTAGACGGCATGGGACGGAAAGTAGAGTGGTGTTTAAAATGGTATGTTAATTGAGTCAGTGAGGATAGACCACTCAGTAGTATGTTGGGAAAGGAGAGGTATAGTGGGGGTCGTTGACCCGAACTATTATGGGCAGAATGAGGAGGAAAGTAGTCATTTTAAAGTGTGATGATTGCATGAATAGATTAGACGCGTATAGTCAGTGGATTAGAGAGTGCAGTAGATGAGGTAGGAGAAGTTCTCTATGAGATCCTTTCTGGACTTTCGAGCGTGAAGAGCAAGAAATAACCCAGTGGTTAGCAGCAGTCTAGAAGCAGTTATGGCCGCATGAGTCGGTGATGCAGTAAGCTCTCAGTCTGCTGAGGCTAGAGCAGTAAGCTCTCTTCTTCGCATGTCGACCGCCGATGTTCGAGGGAAAGAAGGATCCAGTGGCTAAAACCATCGGATTTCTGTGATGAAAGATGCTATCTGCACTGGTTTGCATGGCGGAAGTAGAGGTCAGGTTGATGTGAGCCTGCTTAGAGGAGTCGCAAAGGATCGACGGAAGTTGATCGTTTGGTAAAGGACAATGAAGCAAGTGGACAGTATGACGTTGGAGCAACTCTCTGGCTTTTCGGAGAACATAAGGTACCTCGGGTAGAGATAGAGGGGCTGACCAGCGAGTCATTATCGATGGTTCAACCTACCGAGTTAGTGAATGAGATGAGACTACTTGCAAGTTTCTAGAGGCGATCAGTCTATTGCTCAGAGTATGTCACGAATGAGGGAAATAAGGTATACGGATATGTGGAGGTGTTAAAGCTGGAAATAAGAGAAGTTATGGTGGCAGTAAGGTGCGCTGATTTTATCAGATGCATGAGGTAACTTGGGACAGAGAGAGTTAGAATTGGAGAGGCAAGGAAGAAGGGTGATACCTCCGGACTCGGGGGCAGGTGTTCTAGTTGATAGCAGAAGAGGCAATGACGGAGTTAGACGTTGTGACAGGGTAAGCAAGGGAGTTCGTTAGAAGTGGAAGTACGCAGCAGACGAGGAGTAACGTTGGAGTAGTGATGTGTATAAGGATAAAGTGGTAGTTGGGATAGATTGGTTAAGTCAGAGCTCGCACTGACTGCGAGAAGCAGCAGGTAGTAGTTCAAACCCAAGTGGGGGAGAACTGACTATCGAAGGACATGGGAGGAGACTACTGAAGGTATATGCTTGGGCTAAGGTCAGGAAGCATGTCTTTCATGGAGGTAGCAGCTACTTAGCGTACGTGGTCGATAGCCGAGCCGAGACAAGAAGAAGACGGTAGCGAACGTGCCAGTGGTCAGCGAGTATCCAGATGTATTCCCGGATGACTTGCCTGACATTCCTCATGAGAGGCAAGTGGAGTTCCGGATCAAGCTAATTCCGGGGGTGGTGTCGGTAACTAAGGCCTGTACCGGGTAGCATCTCCGGAGATGCAGGAATTGTTGCGGATGTGTATCGATTACCGAGAGTTAACCAAGCTTACGATAAAGAATAGATACCCGCTGCCGAGGATCGACGATCTCTTCGATCAGCTTCAAGGAGCCATGCAGTTCTCGAAGATAGATCTTCGCTCAGGGTACCACCAGTTGAAGGTTCGGGAAGAGGATGCGCATAAGATGGCCTTTCGTACTCGATATGGGCATTCCGAGCTCATTGTGATGCCATTTGGGTTGACGAACGCGCCAGTATCTTTTATGGACCTGATGAACGGGTCTGCAGGTCGATGACGGATAGATCAGTGATTGTATGCATAGATAGTATACCGATCCATTTGGGATCGAAGGAGGATCATGTGGAGCACTTTCGAGATGTATTGGAGACTTTACGTAAGGAGTAGTTGTGTGGGGAGAAGAGGAGACAGTAGCGATCGAGACATTGAGAATAGGGCTATGCGAAGCACCGGTGTTGACTTCACCGGAGAAGGTAGAGGACATGGCAGTTTATTGTGGTACTTCTTACCATGGGTTAGTTGTAATATGTTGTAGCATGGGAAGTAAGTGAATGTTGTAAAGAACTGTATTGTGTGTTTGTGTTGTACGTGATAGTAGAGGGTAGTTATATGTTGGATGTGAATAACATGTTTGTGTGCTTACTGACAGCCTTGTACCTATATGGGTCAAGGGGATAGTATCGTTCTTGTTAGAGGAGAAGGCAGGATCAGTTCCGTTCTTGGAACGGAGAGCAGTTATATGTGCAGATGTGTTATGTTGTGGAATCCGTCGTATTCCGTAGGAAACGATGTGATGATGAGACATGTTTTGGGTTGTGACCTGGACTGGGCAACTCCAAAGCAAAACCGTGAGGGAGTAGGGGTGACCGGTTAGGGCCTCGTGTCTCCAAAGCGGGCAAGTTGTGGTCTGTTAAGTCGTTGAGACTGCGTGTAGATTCCAGTATCAGAGACGTAAGGTCGGATTGCTAGTGGCCAGAGTTGAAGGGGATGTGGAACAGTGCTAGACGTGTCTAAGAGTAAAGGTTGACTTAGAGTTAGAGTTACCGGATGGAAGTAAAGGCATGTGACGAAGAAATAGATTGCAAGGTTGGTTATACTTTCAGAAATCATGATGTCATGGAGGATAGTGGACAGACTGACGGGCAGAGCGAGAGGATGATGCAGACTCTCAGGTGCATGTTAAGAGCTTGTGTGTGGACATTTGGAGGAGGTTGGGATACGTATCTACCGTTGGCAGAGTTCTTGTATAACAGCAGCTTTCATGCCAGCATCGGCATGCCTTCTCATGATATGTTGTGCGAGATAGGGAATGTTCAAAGAGAGCATAGGAAAAGTTCGGAATAAACGTGGAAACCGGATGATGGGATGAGACGGAACTATTCAGAGTTGTTCCAAGTTTAAGCGATTTCGGGGACGAAATCCTGGTAAGTGGGGGAGAGTTGTAACGCCCCGTTTTCAGTTTTGGGACTTACCGGTGTTTGGTTAGTTATCTAACTCAGTTGCATGTTTTAGGAGTTTAGGGGCTGAAGTGTAAATTGTGGAAGTTCAAGGGAGGATGTAGATACTAATAAGAAAGGGTTAGAAACCCTCAACTCCTTCACTTGTCAGTTTCCAGAGAAAGCGTATAGAGAGGGAGACAACGAATTGGAAGCAAGGGGAAGCAATTGGAAGTCATGATCAAGCAATTGGAGAAGTAATCGTGTTAGATACGTTAAAGGTAAGAATTCTATGCAAGTTTTGATGTCAATTGTTATGTAATTCGAAGTCTATTGATAGTTAGGGTTGGATGTTGGATTGATGATCATAGAATCATCAATTGATGTAATTGGTATGTGGTATGTTATTGGTATGTTTTGGGGTCGAATTACTCACTTATAATCGTTAGTTATCGACCCTAGTTCATGTAGAAATCGTAATTTGGATGGTGTAGGTCGAAAAGTGGGTTTATGGTGTGAAATTCGAAGCCAAAGTCGTGTTTTTTGGGCATCAGGAAAACCCCGCGACCTGGCCCCGCGACCTGAGGTCACGGGGACAGGTGGCGCAACTTTCTGTTGCATTTTCAATATTTTTCGTTTGCGGCCCTTTTCAAGATTTGACTTTGGGCTTATGTTAGGGATGTTATGAGATGACTTTGGGTAGATTTTAAGGGCAATTAGACTAGTCTAGCTATGGCTAAGACTAGTGTTTCGGTATGGAGTATCGAGTGGTCCTTTTGGGCTATGTTTGATGTGTTATGTATTTGTGATTGGTTAGGTGGTTCGAAGTGATTATGTTAGCTTGTGAAGTGTATGAATTGCTAGCATCTTGACAGGTGAGTACCTCACTTAACCCTTGTTGTTATGTATGTATAGTTACGATTGCATGTGTGATTATGTGTATGCGTTCCTTCGGGGACATGGCAGAGTACCTATGGTGGTAGTAATACCCCTAGGGAATTATTATGAGATGTGTTCCTTCGGGGACTTGGGAGAGTACCTATGGTGGTAGTGATACCCCTAGGGAATTTGCAGAGGCCTGGTACCAGTGTCGTTTATCCTTCCTTGATGGTATTGAGCCGTAAGGAAGATTGGAGACTTACATGTATGTAGTTGCTATGTACTTGTGATTGTGTGTGCATGATGGTAAGTGGTTAAGTGTGTGCTCACTAAGCTTTATGCTTACCCCGTTGTTGTTTATCCTTTTTAGTGTCAGGTACGTCCCGGAAGGGAAAAGAGAAAGATACCGTATGAGGCTCCGTGGTGGCAGTTCAGCCAATAGGTTTTTGGAGAAAGTGTCATGTAAAAACTTTAAGCTCTTTTGTTTTGAAATGTAAACAATGGTTGTTTTTCCGTAAATCCTTATACTTATGTTTTGTTGTTATAACCTATGGGTTAAAGTTTCAAATTTTTGTTGGATTTAAATGTTGGTTTGGACGAGCTTCCGCTATTTTGTAAGAACTTGGTTACTTTCAGTTAAATTGAATGTTTGGAGTTTTGGAGTGTTACAACTACAAAGGTAAAAAGATGACAACACTGATAAGCTGACAGTAGTAATTCATACTGATAAAAGCAAGAGTCATTAACACGTTCGTACAACTCTTCACGTGATCAGTGTAGTACATCCTTCAGCCTTATGCAGAAGCGTCAGTCATCTTTTACTTTTCAGCCTTTTACAGGCATTAATGATTCCGCTGAAAAAGCCTTAGTGAATCATGTGACTGAATAGTTAAGAAATTTTACTGAATATTGGTTTTATCAACCAAGTGAGAAAATATTGGTTTATTTTACTGAATAAACTGGTTATAAATAGGGGATAACTCATTAACCAAAAACTCACAAATCTTCAATACTTCATATATTTTGTTCACTTCCTAAGGGAAAAAAATGGCAGCTTCGGCATCATCGGGATCATCGGCATCATCGCCATCATCGGCATCATCAGCAGCACCAGTTCGTGATCGTTCATTTATCACTAAGTTTGATGACTTTGTAATTGACCATGGCCGTTGGGTAAGTTTTATTTTTTCAATTAAGTAAATATTAGTAGATGTAATTACTTTATAATTTATTTCCTTATAATTTTTTCAGCAAATTGATGAGGATTTTGTAAGACTGTGGGGTTTGCACAATTAAACTAAGTGTGTGATAAGGGTTAAAGGCATAAGCTATCCTATGGACATAGCCGTAGGATTTGAGGCATCACCTGGATCTCCTTCTGACCGTCTTATCGTGAAGGGTGATTTTGAGCGTATACTATACGACCACTACCTGGACCCCGATTGTTGGTTGGTGGCCACTATTGCGATTGATCCACCAACTGAAGTGCTTACTTTTGACGTCAAGTATTTCCGTTGGGACTAGGTGTCATATGTGTGTGCGAGGTGGATGTTGTAGAAGTGTCTTTAACTTTCAATGTCTTTAACTTTCAATGTCTTTCATTTTCAATGTCTTGTGTGAGTTTTCTGTTATCTACCGTGTAAAATCAAATAAATCATCCACCTTTCAATAATTCATACAGTAACTCTTCACGTGATCCTTACAATTGACATGTTTCTTGTGAACAAACAGTAACTCTCGTACTTTTTCACGTGAATATAAAGCATAAAAAGACGATAATTCAGTATAGCTTTAATCAAACATCATTTGCTTTTCAGATACTTCAGTATAGCTTTAATCAGTCATCTGATTAAAGCCTTAATGAATCATGTGATTGAATAGTTAATAAAGACCCGTGAACACCTATATATAGGATACCAAATGTCTTCAAATAATCACATTGCAACCGTAAATCCTCTCTTCAAAATGGCAGGATTTTTACGTTCGGGTGACCACAGATCCTTCTGTGCTAAGGTTGATAATTTTGTATACCAAACTGGCCGACTTGTAAGTTTATTTTTTCAGTTTGATAACTATTACTATAGCAAATTCCAGTTATGTTACTTACAGCTAGTGTTCGGTCATTTATTTTTTTCAGCAAATTCCAACCGAGTTTGTGAGAATGTGGGCTTTGAACAATCATAATAAGTGCCTGATGAGGGTGTTAGGCATGAAGTTTCCTATGGACATGAAAGTAGGTTTTGAGGCATCACCTGGATCTCCTTCTGACCGTGTCATCGTTAAGGGTGATTTTAAGTCGTGGCCTTGGTCTGGCCAACTGGACCCCGATCGTTGCTTGGTGTTTACTCTTGTTCAAGACCTACAAATGACGCATGAGCTTATGGATGGCTGCAATATTATTTTCAACGTAAAAATGCTTTAATTATGTTATTTTCCCGTTGTCTTAGTTTCCAGTCATGTTTGTTTTCCGCTATGTCAGTTTCCCGTAATTCTTAATGTTCAATAAAGATAAGTCTACCAACTCAATAAGTGACAACACACCCCTCAATTAGTAAGTAGATAGTGTTATTTCCGACTCATATGGCGTAAAGATAAAAGCAAAAGCCATACAACACGTTCTGGATCTCCTTCACGTAATGCTTACAATAATTCATATGGCGTGAAGATAAAAACCATACAACACTACAAGGGTACATAAGTCAAACTGATAAAAGCAAAAGCCATACAACACTACAAGGGTAAAAATGTCATACAACACTGCTAACATGTCAGACTGATAAAAGCAAAAGCTATCGGCATACGTTTCAGACTGATAAAGCAAAAGCTAACATGACAACACTGCTATCAAAGACTTTTAGTTTCAGCTTTTACTCAATATTGGTTTCTTTTACTGAATAATCAGGTTATAAATAGGGGATAGCTCATTAACAAAAAAGTCACAACTCTTCAATACTTCATCTCTTTTGTTCACTTCCTAAGGGAAAAAAATGGCAGCATCGGCATCATCGGGATCATCGGCATCATCGGCATCATCGGCATCATCAGCATCACCAGTTCGTCGTGATTCATTTATGACTAAGTTTGATGACTTTGTAATGGACCATGGCCGTTGGGTAATTTTTATTTTTTCAATTAAGTAAATATTAGTAGATGTAATTACTTTATAATGTATTTCGTTATAATTTTTTCAGCAAATTGATGAGGATTTTGTAAGACTGTGGGGTTTGCACAATCAAACTAAGTGTGTGATAAGGGTTAAAGGCGTAAGCTATCCTATGGAGATAGCCGTAGGATTTGAGGCAACACCTGGATCTCCTTCTAACCGTCTTATCGTGAAGGGTGATTTTGAGGCTATACTATACGAGCACAACATGGACCCCGATTTTTGGTTGGTGGCCAGTATTGTGATTGATCCACCAACTGGAGTGCTTACTTTTGACATCTTCAGTATTTAGATAATATTGAGGTGGATTGGGTGTGATATGTGTGTATGAGTTATCTGTTCTAGAAGTGTCTTTAAATTTCAATGTCTTGTACGACTTTTCTGTTATCATCGTTTAAATTAAATAAATCATCCACCTTTAAATGTCTTGTTTAAATTAAGATGTGAATAAGATGACAACACTGATAAGATGTGAATAAGATGACAACTCTGATAAGATGACAGTACAATAATTCATACTGTAAAAAGAAAGAGTCATTAAGACGTTGGTACAACTCTTCACGTGATCCTTACAATAATTCATCAACCATGAAGGTCAAAGTAATAAAGCATAAGATGACAACACTGATAAGATGTGAATAAGATGACAACTCTGATAAGATGACAGTACAATAATTCATACTGTAAAAAGCAAGAGTCATTAAGACGTTGGTACAACTCTTAACGTGATCCTTACAATAATTCATCTGCCATGAAGATGACAACACTATAGGGGTAAATAAGATGGTACACAAAAGCAATAGTCATAAAAGCAAAAGTCATTCCTATGATAGAAGACAAACTATGATTTGATACTGATAATTCGTAGACATTATTACTCAATGGATATGTAGGTACATATCCATCTGTAAAATGAAACAGGGTAGAACTCCAACACTCAAACTAAACACTCAATCTCAACATATTATCTCTTTTGTTCACTTTTTCGCTTCATTCATCTTCCTTGTTTCTTTCACACCTTACATTGATTGTTGCTAAGACAAAATGAGTTCTAATGTTGATAAAGTTAAGGTAATCCTTCGTTTCAATGGTGAATGGGTCGAACGAAACGAGGGGTGGGATTATGTCTGTACTGATGAAACGGTTAACTACCGTGTAAAGTTATTTTCAAACGGTACGCATAAACACTTGCTTCAATATGTTCAAAAGAAATGTGGAATTGATGCGTCAGTTGGTCAAACGAAGGTGGTGTACAAGCACGATGGTGAACTACTTATGTTAACCGACGATGAAGATGTTAGTGCGTTCATTGGATTTGCAGCCAACTCACCTCAACCTCCTACACTATTTGTTGACGTCGATTATTCGATGTGTGATGGCGGTGGTACATCTCACACTACAACCCAAGAAGGCGGTGGTACTTCTAACACTACAACCCAAGAAGGAGCCAACGAGTCCCAAATTGACATGTCCACCGTTAATCCTACATATAGTCATGATCATACATATGGTCTTAATGACTTTTATGGTGATGTCGTTCCAGAGACACAACAACAACAACAACAACAACAAGGACAACAAGAAGCTTTTAATGAAGAAGAAGATCGTACAACCAATAGGGGATGTGCTGACGACGAAGCCCATGTTTTCAACTTGTCTTTCGCTGGTATTACTTTAGATGACGATGAAGAAGACGACGAGGAAGACGACGATGAAGACGACGAGGAAGAAGACGAGGAAGAGGATGACGAAGGCGTCACTTTGAGAGCAGGTGTAAATGATTATTTTGAAATGCCTGTTTTCGTTCCAACCCCAGAAGTGTCTACGACGACAAACCAAACAGTACCTTACAATCGTAGTTCAAGGGTAAAAAAAAGGTCAAGTTTTCGAAACGAAAAATGAAATGATTACTGAGCTTGGAATCAAGTGCCTACAAGAGGGGTTTGAGCATCGGACGCACAGGTCCAGCACAACCAGGTATGAGGTGTTGTGCGTTAACAGTGGTTGTGCCTGGCGTATGACCGCGAGGAAGGTGGGTGACAACGGGATGTTTCACGTACGTTTCTTTAATGACGTACACACTTGTTCTCGAACCCAGCAGAACTCCAATCACCGTCAAGCAAACAAAAAGGTATTGGGTGCATTAATAAAAAAAAATTCCTCAGAGCCAACAGAACATATCAACCACGAGACATTGTCGATGATATTAACCAACAGTTTGGTTTATCTATCGGGTATGCTACTGGGTGGCGTGCTAGATGGAATGCTCTTGATTCAATCAGAGGTAGCCCTTCGGAGTCGTTTACCAGGCTCCCCGCCTATCTGTATAACCTAGAACTTACAAATCCAGGTACACAAACTTCAATAAGGGTAGACACCAAAGGGCGTTTTGAAGAGTGTTTCGTCGCCCTTGGTGTAGCGGTACGTATACAAATAGCACCACTTTTAAATTTTATAATGTACACTTTTACTCCATGAAGTTATAGGAAATACCGATGTTGACTTTTGACGTTTATGCAGATCCATACCTTCTTGCAAAACTTACGGCGTGTCCTTATCATAGACGCTGCTCACCTAAAGGGGCCTTATTTGGGTACTATGTTCTTGGTTGTTGCCATGGACGGAAACAACAACATCGTGCCCATTGCCTTCGGAGTAGGTAAGTCAGAGACAGCGGATGAGTGGACTTGGTTTTTGAGCAAGCTTAAACGATGCATCGGTGAGCCAGAAGGGTTGGTGTTTATGTCAGACAGGGCTGTTTCTATAAACGCCGCTATCACCACAATTTTCCCAAATTCACATCACGCTTTATGTTGTCGCCATTTGGTGATGAACGTGAGATCCAGGGATGCCCGAATAAAAGTTTTCAAGACCCCATACTGGAAGGCATGCAAGGCCTACACGACGTATGTGTTTGATCGAATGATGAATATCCTTCGAGTCTCCATACCTGACGGTGCCCGATTGGTGGAGGAGGTTGGGGTGGAAAGATGGTCAAGGGTCTATTTTCCTGGCATTCGGTACAACATAATGACATCCAATAGTGCTGAGTCAATAAACGCTATGTCCAGGTTTGCACGCAGGTTGCCTATCGTCGGACTGATCGAATATTTTAGAGCATTCCAACAAGAGTGGTACTTCATTCGTCGAGCTAAAGCAGGTTTAGCAACTTTTATTAATCAATTTTAACTGACACTTTTATGTTTGTTATTTTTGTATACCCTTTTATATATTTGTATGTTATTTATTTATTTTCTAGATAGCTTGGATCACCCACTTACTGAATGGGCTCAACATAAGATCTGGAAGAGGGTTGGAAAGTCCGTTACATGGACTGCTCTTGGGATTGGCTACAACGTATGGGAGGTACACGACGGTGGCAGGAACGCAAACGTGGACATGCATCAACATATTTGTGAATGTCGACAATGGCAGTTGTCCGGTTTGCCTTGCGGTCATGCCATCGCTGTTGCAAAAAAGACTAAAATACGGGATGTGTACTCTTTGGTTGATGTGCCTTATTTCAAGGCCGAAAATTACAAAGCAACATACATTGGGGTAATTAAACCTGTCGGTCCTCCTGAAACGTGGCAGTTTCCCGACACCCCTCTTCAATCCGTTCGTCCCCCGATAATAAAAAAGAGACGGGTCGGAAGACCGAATGTCAATGCTCGTCGCCCATCTCGTGGTGAAGGTAGTTCTCTAAGGAGGTGCCCTAGGTGTGGCGATCACGGACATAAGAGTGATACATGTCCATTGTTTCCAGCGTCTAGCGGAAGCAGTCAACAATCCATGCTAGAGCCACACGGAACTATCAGAAGCGATAGTCTTTACCAAGATTTCCAGTTTAATTAGCTAAGTGTGTACCTTTTAGAGCAGTTGCGTTGCATTAATAAAACATATCTATTTAGTGTGACACATCATATCTCAATATTTTATGTTTATTTTCTATGATTTTATTACTGATATTTTTTCTTTAAAGAGATATCAACATTATATGTTTTTTTCTAAAATTATTTATAATTTAAGAAAAATGTACCTAATATAATTTAAACGTTAAATAATCTAGACATTAAAGTTAACATTCAAGACGTTAAAAAACTACATTTAACATATTAAAAAAAACCACAAACATTTAACACAAACAACATAAACTACTACATAAAAACCGGGTTTTCAAACAACCGATACACAAATAAAACACAAACACATCATAAAAGAAAATGCAGCAAATAACTTGGAGGAAATACATAATACTTTCCTAATTATCCTCCGGATACATTCCCTTAAGGTGCGCAACCAAGATGAACTTGTCTTTGAGCTCTTCCTCAATCAGGGGGAACTCAGCGTCTATGAGATCCACTTTGCCTTGTTCCGCTCGAACGTCGTTCCTCGTCGACATTATCAGCGCATTCTTCTCGTCGATGATTTTCTGGAGATCCCGTTTTTGCGTCTTTAGTAGCTGCTTGCGTGCTTCTAGTTCATCCATCTCCTCGATAGTCTTTTCCAGCGTTTCTCTAACCCTTCTTGGCATTATTTGAGAACCTTGAGGTGGGTTTGAGGAAGAAGACATAGAAAAAAGTAGAGAGTTTGAGAGAAGATAGAAAGAAGATTGAAAGAGGATGAAAGAGATATAGTGAAAGAGAGTAAAAGAGATAGGGAAATGAGAGTGAGAGGGTGAGGTTTTAAAAGATGGAAAATCAGGTTTTTATTGAAAGTCGCCGGAGGCGACTCATCTCCGGCGACTAGGGTTTCTCTTGGTGCACCGTACGCCGACACGTGTCGGTCAAAGGCTGGTCAAAGTCGCCGGCGGCGACTTATGCCCGGCGACTTAGTGCAGGGACCAATAGCGTCTAATTTCCAAAGTGGTACTGCAGGGGCCGAATTGTAAATATGAAGAAGTCGCCGCCGGCGACTTGCTTTGAGGCGACTTGGTCGCCGGCGGTGACAAAGTAGCCGGAAACGGCGTATTTTGGCCGGAAAAAGGGGAGTCGCCTTCGGCGACTTGCTTTGAGGCGACTTGGTGGGCTATTTCGCGAAATCATGAGAGAGAATGGCTAAAAGTGAATTCGTGTAATTATAAAAGGCTACAAAAATAAATTTCTCCTGCATTTTAAAGAAAATTGTATGAACATCAACTTTGAAAACTTTTAAACAAACAACATTGTAACTTCATGTGTTGAATTTGAATTTGAATTTTTTTTTGTCATCTAATTTATTTAATAAACATATTAATGATAGATTTAGAAGAAAGAGAAATTATTTCTTTTAACTATTTGTGAATTCCAGTAATACTTTCTAATCATTTTCTTTCGAGAATTATCAAAATAGCCGTTTTCTCCGCTAAATAGGGAATTTCGCTAATTTTTTTTTTTTTTGAAAAGCAGGGAATTCCGCTAAAATAACCTCTGCTAATAGCAGAGATGTTTAAAAATTACACTTTTGGTCCCTGAAAAACATACACCTTAGACCCCTAAAAACTTATAAATCGAAAATATGAAATTATCATCTGGTGTAGAAAATGATGTTACATAACCATTTAAAAGTATTACATTTTTAAGCCATATAATTTTGATGAGTATTAGCCAGTTAGCCTTTGCATTTGTCTTTTTCAAAAATATCTCTACATTTAACAAAGTTGGAAACTAGATGGTGTAGTAGTTGACTTTGGATACCATGCCCGGACCCCTACCACCCACAACGTATGCTTTTGGTTCTTGGGTATATCTTATTGGAGGTTGAATATATATTCGAATGTTTATCCATTAAGTGTTTCCTATTAACATTATATGTTATAACGTACTTTATCGAGTAAAATTATATATGGTTTAATGGTATATATCGCATCTAACGATTTACCTAGTAAGTACTTACTAGGTAAGAGTGTAACCTTACCTACTAGGTAAGGCTCTATTTCTATCATTATTTTTAACGGGTAAGATTTTGAGCTATTACCATGTTCATAATCAATAAACAATTACAGGATAAGAGTTTATTAAACAACCCCCTTGCTTCAATTCAAATGCAATTATTCATTGCTTTGATGGTTTTGTTGATTAATCTTGATGATTACAATGGATTATGTTTTCGAATTGTATGGAACACATTGAGTTCAAGATCACGGGTTTACAGGTCCAATTAACAAATCTTGAAAGGCTGAACAACAAGCTCAAAAATGGTTGATGTAAGACAAAATCATACCCAAAACGAGACAAACCCACGTGGATTGACAATATGTGTTCATGGTAACGATGATCTATGTGACCCTACGAAGCATTGAGTGACACTTCTATGATTTTGAAGGAATGACCCTATTCTCTCTTTTGGATAAAAAGACTTTTGTATTTCTACTAGGGATATGCCTCACACTCACACATACATGCCCTCCTCACCCAGGGCCTACAAAAATTAAGGTCTCTTATTTATTAGAACTTAGTAGTATAGTAATACTAAAAAAAATAGTAAATAGAAGGGACATAAATACTTTTAGCATCTAATAGGACCCTAAGAGAAATTTTCTATTATATTAAGGACCTAAGTTTTTTTATAATTAATTATGTATGAGAATAAAATATCTAAAAACTAAAATGTTTGTTTGTTGTTTATTTTGTAGTGTTATTTATTATACCTCCAACTTTTTTTTTATCTAGTATTCAAACCTGAAACTACTTGCCTAGAAAACCTTGTTATATTCTCCATTATTCATCTCTCAGTCTCTCACTAACTCTTTTGATCATTCCATCCCCTTGAATTCTATTTTTGTATTCGAATGTAATGGATTTCTTGCAAAAACGTTTTGTATTTCTATATGCCTCATTGCCTCAGTATTAGTTGATATACTAGCTATTAACTGAAAACTAGTTGTTGCCAAATAAATTAGTTGCTAACTGATAAACTATTTGAAAATAATTGATAAATTTGATAATGACTTAATCTCACTTACCTTATCATATAACATTATCAGACATCAAAATAGATTGTTTGTAAGCGTTTTAAACCCGATATATATGAGCATTTTGCTTTGACCGGGTAAGACTCCCGATCCTTGCTATATCTTTTGTCGCGTAAAATTCTCAGTCATTACTATGCTTAATCGATAAGGCAGGTGATGTATAGGTAAACACTTACGAATTAAGCGTTTGGTAAACGATCCTAAACAAAGATCAATGACAAGGGTATTAAATAAGTTTGACCGTTGTCCCTTTCGTTGGTCTAGGTTTAATAATCACGAGGAAATGTTGGCACAAGCGAAATGTAGTAAGTCAACATTAAAGTCGAAAGAATATACCATCAACTTAGGTTCGAGTCTAGACGTCAGCATTCTATGGTCAGACTTAGTCTCAGAGGCCCTTTCTTATTTTCAAAATTGCCAAAGATGTAGTCTAGACAAAGCATAAATGAACCTTTCCAAAAAAAAGGTTGAAAGAAACCAAACATGTAAAACCGGTCCCATTGTTCGATCGCGCTTTTGATTAGATATTTTGAAAAGGGAGGCACCAAAAGACACCAAATGCCTTGGTAGGGGCTGCCATTTTACGTGTGAAGTTATACCAAGGGTGCAGGTGGTCTGGTGGGGTGTGGTCGTCAATATCTTATATGTATGTATATATGATATATTCATATATATTGAGAATAGAAGGTTTGGTGAGAAATGTTAATATTTTATATGTATGTATATATATAATATATATTGAGAATAGAAGGTTTGGTGAGAAATGTAAGATTTTTTTGGTTGACTTTGATAGGCTTTTTTTGATTTTTTTTGTTGAATCGAATTTTTTTTTTGGGTTGTTTGATTGATTGTGAGAGAATTTTTCGGGTTTTTAGTTGATTTTGAAAGAATTTTTAGATTTTTTGGTTGATTTCAAGAGAAATTTTTAGATTTTTTGGTTGATTTTGAGTGAATTTTTTTGTTTTTTGATTGATTTCGATAGAAGTTTTTGTTTTTTAGGTGCACACCCTTGAAGTTTCGAAAAGGATATGGTGCCACCTTCCAAAATAATACGGTTGCACCTTCATAAAATTGTAAAATTTTATATTTCGACGCACAAATTATACGGTGGCCCATGCCACCGTGGCCACCCCTTAAGGTCCATCCCTGCCATATACATATGTGCATAGAAGTGATTTAAGTTGTTTTTTGGTTTTTATGCATTTATGTATATGACATATTACCTCCATGCACAAATGCATACGGTATAGATGAAGGCTACGAGCATGTTTCTCAGTTTTTGGTTTTTTGAGATTTTCCCATAACTTGACCATATATATATGCACAAAAACGCAAAATAAATGGAAAATCATGAAGAAAAAAAAAACAGATGAAAAGTATACCAATATTGATGTCAAATTGACAAGAAAAATATTACTGTTATTTTGGTGTAATTTGTTTCATTCGACTTTTGAACAGATTCCATATTTTTTCAATTTCAAAAATCGGAGTGATAGATTTTTTAACTTAGATATAAATTTGTAACCGTCTCCTTGATCACATCCATTTGACGGATTACTCTAATGGCTAGTGAAGTGTATTCGGTTTTTATTCTTTGAAGTTTTCCCTAAACCTCCTCTCTCTCTCTCTCTCTCTCTCTCTCTCTATATATATATATATATCTGTGTGTGTATGTGTGCGCGCGCGCATACGAAGGATTGTGTGAGACGAAATGGATCTGAAAAGTTGATTACTTTTAATCTCATGCGCTCCCATGAATTGCGCTTCAAAAAGAAATTGATTTGCTGAATCTTGGTGCATCTCATGCTATACATCTAATAGTTGATAACCACTTCTCGCACTTATCACATTAACCTCAACTTTTCATTAGAACCCAACCACGCACAAGTTCAAACAAGAACACTCCGATTTTACAAAAATGTTAAAAAACTTATGAGTGCCCAAATTATTTAACCCATAAAAATTATAATAAATGAAAACAAATTAACATTTATCATCGCTTATCATCACTTTTCTCCTGTTTGAATTTTGTCCTTTTCCCTTAAATGTTGTTAGTAGCATCATAGATTTTTATATTGATATCATTGTTGTTGATAATGATTAAATTTTATTGTGACAAAGATGTGATATGCTTTGATGAATCAAAGACTTCTTATTGTTGTACTAATTATGATCGCATCCAAAATCATTATATTTGCCAATTCATTATGTGATTGCAGTTTCTTTTGTCCATTTTACCCCTACATTTATTCAACATTCCAAAAAACAAATAAATATTTCTTTGATATTTTATAGCTCCATCACTCCTAAAATTGTAAATTAAAGTAGATTGTTGAGTTTACAAGTGTTCTTGCATAGTTGCATTTCTATAAATTATTAGTGTTCGGTTCAAATCCTCTCCACCCCCCACCCCCCCAACACACACACACACACACACACACACACATATATATATATATATGTATTTATATGTATATTTGTAGTAATACTTGAAAAAATATTATACTTTACCACTTCAATTAAATGAAGGAAAGGTTTATTAAGTAGAGAAATGGAAGGAGCTATTTTGTCAAGGTGTCAAACTAAGGAAAGTTGATGAACTCTTGTTACCCTCTATTAAACGAATTCATTTATATCTCAACTCAATGTTGAGTTATTCTAATTAATTTACTAAATCACAAGAACTATGAAGGCAAATGAAAGGTTGGGAAACAGATGTTGAGATTGGCTATAAAAGGAGTGGGTTGTAGATTGAGAGAGAGAGGATGACGATTTTGTAGGTCAATCTCAACAAGTCTGACGTAACTTGTGACGGACACTTTGATGATTGGTATGGGCCTGCGACTTATCCTATGACTTACACGTGACTTTTTAATATGTGTTGCGTACATTATCTATACTTTTATGTTAACTTGCAAATTTATTCATGATGTTATCATATGTCGCATTCGGACAAATTTGTGATATCATGTATATTTTGATATTTGCATGGCAATGAGTGTGAACTGCGTTGTTGACTGCAAAAACAAACATGTTGTATAAGTCTGTCGGCCAAAACCCAGCTACAAGCGCACGCGTGCCACGTGAGCTTGTCTATTTGCTGGATTTAAAATTTTAAACCTTAAGAGCGAGCAAGCTATGTGACCTCGCCGGGAAATGTTGTCTATGATAGACAAACTTCATAACTTCGTTGCTTTTATGAGAAAGTATGATTTTCTTCATTTAAACGACCATGCCATGTGAGCTTGTCTGATTTTATGGCCACGAAAGACATTTAATTGAGCTCTTCGGTTTCATTCATGATATTTCAAGTAATTCTTGGAAGAAACAAAAGTTCCAATAAAACTTAGAAATAGGATCAATAACCTAGTGAAATACTTAATAATGTAATGTTATTTTTTTAACATTTTAGAAATTGCATGAGTTAAAACTGTAAACCTTATCGTATGTTTAATTTAGATCAAAATATATTAAAGTAGAACAAAATTTTGTTTTAATTCTTATCTAATGTGAGTCAATGACGTGTAGCTCAGTTGGTAATGAGTAGAAGGTAAGTTTGCAACAAATATCAAATGTTCCGGGTTCGAGCCTTGTCTCGTAAACGGACGTTTCCATAGCCACAACCGCTGAGTGAGTCAGGAATGCTCCTCACAACACGCATTGACAATCCATGGTGAAACGGTTGGGGTTGCCGGAACCAACCTTTACAATAAATTTTGATCTAATGTAAGGCTTATTATACCCTTATATCAATTTCCAAAATGAAATGAATAGTAAAAATATGAAATAAAATACGACTTTGGTCCCTCTAGTTTGATAATTTCCAAAATGAAATGAATAGTAAAGATATGAAATAAAATACAACTTTGGTCCCTATAGTTTGATAATTTCCAAAATGAAATGAATAGTAAAGATATGAAATAAAATACAACTTTGGTCCCTATAGTTTGATATTTAGAATGTTTTTAGTCATTGATCTTTAAAAATTGTATTTTCATCCTTATGAGTTTTTTTTATTCCATTTTCATCAATTCTTCCAACTTTGTTAAATTTAGTTGGTTAACTCATACAAAAAAATGTTTAATTAAACTACATATTTGGTCCTTATAGTATAACATCTTTATATTTTTTATTCAGATTACATAATTCACATTACGTTACTTTACTTTACTTTATTTATTTTATTACGACATTATTTTTTGGTTAATTATAAACTATTATAACTTTAATAAAAAATAATCAAGTAATTTCATTAAACTACTTATGATAAAATCTATCACAGTTTATAACCCGGTACAAAGCTCGGACTCTTAATAACTAGTTTTCATCAATTATTGATTGTATTTCAAAGACATTTTTTTTAATATTTTTGTGTTGCTAATGTTGATTTTGATTTGTTTAAACACATCCCGAATGGATTAGGTTAAAAAATTTCAAACCGTCAACATTGGGTTAAATTATTCGAAATTGGTCAAATACATCAACCTAATCAATTTAGCCCATGAACACCCCTAAATCCTAACAATATTTTCCTTTCGTTTTTGTGATCTTCTTAGGCTAAAATTAAGGTTTATCTTATGGTATGATCTTGTTTTTTTTCTCAATTAACGTATCAAAGTTTCATTTTTCCTATTTTTTTGTGCTAGTTCTAATTTTTTATATGATATTTTCTTTTCCCAACATTTTTAATTCCTGCCACCAACTTCAGCTACCATTTAGTCCGTCCTCAACTCCGACCAGTGTCCTTGAGAGAAAAATAAAAAAAGAAATAAAACATATTATTTATTATGGTTTATTCGTTATTTATTTGTTATATTTGTTCTTAACTTGTTATGCGGTTTTGTTATTTGATTTACACTAAATCTGTATAGTCATTTTTTATTTGCTAAAGCCTAGTGTTATATTTAAAGTGAAATCGAGTTTCATAGTTAATACTAGAACTCTAGAAGTCTTAGATGAATAAGAAACAAAGTTGAAAACCTATAAAAAGAAAGGTATAAGAATAAATTAGAAACCTACAAAAGAAAGTAAGTATAACGACAGACAATCAAATATAAATTGTGAAAATTTGTGAAAATGCCAAAAAAACCGAAAATGTCTTCGAAATAGTGGAACTCGGCTAAGCACATGTATTACGGTGTTGATTCTTGCTCAATATGTCGGTTTTATTTGGAAAACGAGTCTTACTCCCAAAATCACCAAAATTGACGTCCTGGGTCGTACCGTGCGGACTTTTCTTAGGGGTCAAACCACCATATTGTAAGCTTTCAGTTCACCTTTGCATCTACCGAAGAAAATCCTGGGTCTACTACTATATTTCGCTCTAATTCTTCGAATTGAAAAGATATATTACGGTTTCAATTATCATTTGGATGAAACAAAGTACAAAAATAAGGTGTGGGGTGAAAGCCATACTACCAGGGTTCAAAACCCACTGGTGACATTTCTAAGATATCCAGACTTTGGATCTGGTCCTTTGGGCCAGGTTCGGGGCCGGTATGAGAGGATCCAGTCTATGGGATCCACTTCCCTGCCGGTCGGGTTCAGCCATAGGTTGGGCCGGGTCGCAGCGGATCAGTGGGATTGCCCAATTGAAGGCCCGATACTGCTGGAGCGTGTGTGTGTTAACTTCCCGTTCAAAAAAAAAACTTATGGAGGGCACTTAGCTAATCCAATTTCTTTATCTAACTAATTATTACAGTAAAAACCAAACCCTTTTTAACAAACATATAATTTGCCAAGTGGTTGGACTTGGCCATAACCTAACCAGTCTAACAGATCGTTTATCTTTTAAGAAAATAAAGATGTATATAAAATTAGAAGTTATGTAAAATCATTCGAGATATATTATAATTTTTCTAACTTAAAATAAGACTTCAAAATATAACACTCACAGCAAATTTGATAGAGTTAATACCTTAACCTTATTTACCTAAAAAAAATTACTTTTAATATAGGCTTACTTTCCACCTTGAGTCTTTTTGTTCTTTTTAGTCATTTGCTGTGTTTATGGAGTATATGATATATGGAACAAATATATGACTCATACACCAAATTGGCTAAACTTTCAAATTTGATGTAATCCTATATATCACTGGATTTGTAGCTAGCTTTTGGAGTTCATTTGTTGGGCTTCATACTTGGATTGGTTTTTGGGCTCATTCTTGTGTGACTCTGTGGGCCTAATTTAAAGAAGAACTCTTTGGCTTGAATCTTAATTTTTTAGGCTTAAACATCTAGCGTGCGTTTGGTTGTAGAAAATTTTTCCGTTTTTCAAGGAAATTGAAATTTTAAGAAATGCATTTGGTTCATTGAATTTTCAAAAGTTTTCTACGAAAATGAAAACGTTCTGTTTTCTAACTTCTATGTATAGTAGAAAACTGATTTTGGTAGTCAAAATTTTCTAAACGTGTTTTCTAGTTTTATAAATGGAAAATGAAAAATTCACCATTTCAAACGCGGTTTCTAAAATTTTCACAGAGAATTGAAAATGAAAACTCGACTCCGTCTTCTAGAAAATATTTTCTAGGAAATTGGAAACAGTTTTCCACAACCAAACGCACCCTTGATTACTTTTGGGCTTATTTTGTTTAACATGGGCCTTAAGCCCATTTTAGTATTATAAACAACTTTTTTTAAAAGATATCCTAGACATTTTGTCTAGGCCAATCTCTGATAATTATTGACTGTTAAGGGTGTAACTCTGAGATAATTTCTCAATCGCCACAAGTCGTTAACGCCCGAATAAAATGGGTGAAACCTCCTGGACAACCTCAGTACATTATCAATATTTAGGTGTAACTTTTTGGATGGTTCGCATATAGATCCCATTCTTTGTTCCCATTCTCTCCAAGATGGTGTTAGACTGTTAGCCAACTGTGAAGAAACATCAAGTTGTAGTTTTTGTTTTTAGTATTCAATATTTAGGTGTAACTTTATGGATGGTTAGCATTTTTATGGATGGTTAGCATATAGATCGCCTCAATTGTTTTTATTTTACAGTTTTTAGTATTCAAAATTTACACTTGAATTAGAAAACTACTTTTTATAGTTTTTTCCAATTTTCATTTTCATTTTCAATTGTCGTACCCTTCTCGTCGCCGGCCGCCGCCGCCGCCGCTACCGCCACCACCACCGTTGTCGCGCTACCGCCGTCCCCTTCTCGTTGCCCCAACCACTGTCGCCGTCGCCGTCGCCGACGCCGCCACACTGCCAATGCCGCGACCACCCTCCCACCGTCGCCACCGCCGCCGCCACCATCATCGCCACCGCCTCCGAGGCCATTGCCACCACCGCTGAGGCCACCGCCGCCACCATCATCACCGTCGAGGCCAACGACATCGCCGCCGAGGCCACCGCCATCGCCGCCGAGGCCACCGCCACCACCGCCGAGGCTGCTGTCGGCGCCGCCGAGGCCACCGCCAACACCTCTGTCGCCGCCGAGGCCACTGCCAACACCGCCGCCAAGGCCACCGCCACTACCGCCGGTGCAATATTTGAAAAAATGAAAAATGAAAAAGAAAAATGATGGAAAATGCACAAATAAACGAGTTCTCCAATTTTCTAAAAATGGAAAATGAAAACTCTATCATTTCAAATAAACGGGTTTTCTAAAATTTTCATATAAAACTGAAAATGGAAAATGAAAACTCAACTCCATTTTTTGAAAACGTTTTCTATGAAAATAAAAACACTTTTCCACAAATAAACGAACCTTATTAAAAATCCTTTCATGACTCACGGTTATTATCCAAAAGGCTGAAGCATGGTTTCCTAAAGTAGTACGTGCAAGTATTTTTATAATTGAGGCAAAACTTAACTGGCAAGTTTTCAGTTTGGTTTTTTTTTCGCATTTACCTTTTAGTAACTTAAATTATGATGGATTTACACTCTGGTCCTTATAGTTTGCTTAAATTTTGGATTTGATTTCTAAAGTAAACTATCTACGTTGGTGGTTCCTAACTTTTCAATTTAGTTTCGGCAGTCCTCCTACTTTAACACCGTGTTTTAACAAAATCATAATCCATCAGGTGCCCCTCACACGAGGTGACGACAAACTTTCAAAACGATGAACTGACATTTGCTTTTTTGATTATCTTCTTTATATGATACACATATACTCTTGGCTATTTACAAAATTGTACGCAAATAATTGCTTAAAATACATTAGAACATAACAGAGTTTGTTTAGTTCTTACTTAATGTAATGACAAAAAATTTTCTTTCTTAATTAAACTATCAATTCTTTGAAATCTTGTATCTCATAATGATGTTGATGTCAAATTGTTAAGTCGTATTAACATTGTCAATTATAAGGAAAATGTTACATCAAAATCAATCATTGGTATATAAGTTGAAATTTTGTTTATAAAATAAAATGAGTATAAAAGAGATCTGTCACATGATCACTAATTCACTATACTATGTCGACATGAATGTCGACTATTATTATAATTTGAATATGGTAGATTTAAAAATAAGAATGCGGTTAGTTAATGTTAACTATATATAAATAATGTAGGTTATATTTAATGTATAATAAATGTTATATTCTTGAAATTTCAAAGTTTTAGAAACTCCATCAAAATGTTTTATACTACATACCAACTTTATGTTGTCTTACAATCAGAGGCGGAGCCAGAAATTTACAATGAGGGGGTTGTTCAATGTGGTACTTTACTGTAGAATAATCACAACAAAATAGCGTATTCGGCCAATGAAAATTTTCTTTAAATTTTAAGAAACTTACATCTTAGAATATCAACATATGTGTTCACTTTTTATTTTACTATGTTGGTTATTGAGAATGCTTAAGATTAAAGTTTGTGCTCTTATATCAAGAATAAAAAAATCTATGTTGTTATCCCTCGAACTTAACCATGAACCTTTTTGAGGTTCAACTCTAATTATCTTTACCATATCAACCAAAATTTCTACAAGATTATCATAGTTAGGATGTTGTTATGACTCATTAACATGTTCTTTCAGCTTAAGAAAATAATTGATGGTTCATCTCCTACCCATGATTCAAATTAGGATTATAAGAAAATAAGAACTCAATCTTTTATAATCAAGGTCATTTCAAATTTACATATATATGTTACTCAAATTTCAAAACATGTTACAATATCCCAACATTTATATTCAACAAAACTAGGATATTTTTATAATCAACAAACATTTAATAGATATTATAATAGAAGTAGGTTCAAACAAGAACAAACTCAGTTTGCAAGAATAAAGGAACAATTGGTAACCACACAAATCTATTTAAGAAACCAAAAATTAATTTAAAATATATCTAATTAGTTGGAGGGTATTTTTGGTATAAAGTTACTTTTTGAGAATAATACTATTCATACAAGATTTCCCTCTCTTTTGCTTTTTGAAAAGACTACTATTCATATTAGATTTCCCTCTCTTTTGCTTCATATCTAAGATATTTGAAGATAAATTATCACTATTATATGTCATTTTGTACAAGGTTTATTGTAAAATCGTATATAATTTCAGAATTATATATGATTTTGTAAAATGTTATTGTAAAATCATATGTGATTTTAGTATCATGTATGATTTTGTACAAGCTTCTTGTGAAATCATATGTGATTTTCAGTATCATATATGATTTTATGAAAGGTTCTTGTAAAATCACATGTGATTTTCAGTGTCATTTTATGAAAGGTTCTTGTAAAATCACTTGTGATTTTACAAGAACATTTCATAAAAAGTTCTTCTATGATTTTCAACGTGATATATGATTTTATAAAAGGCTATTATAAAATCATATGTGATTTCAATATGATATGTGATTTTGTATAACGTTATTGTAAAATTATATCTGATTTTAGAATTAGATATGATTTTGTAGAAGGTTTCTTGTGAAATCATATATGATTTCAGTATCATGTATGATTTTGTACAAGGCTCTTGTGAAATCATATGTGATTTTCAGTATCATATATGATTTTATGAAATGTTCTTGTAAAATCTATTTAGGAACCAAAAATTAATTTAATATATATCTAATTAGTTGAAGGGTATTTTGAATATAAAGTTACTTTTTGAGAAAAAAACTTGAATTTGATGTGAAATATTTCAAATCTATTATATACCTAATTTACCCCTAAAAGAAATACCCTAGATGGAAAGTGGATATAAAGTACATTTAATTACTGATATGTCATCTAATATAATATGTATTATCTATACTAAACTAGTGGCTATGAAGTGGTTCCTTTATTCTTACAAATGGGTATGTTCTTGTATGAACCTCCCTCTATTATAATATATATATAGAGAGAGAGAGAGAGAGAGGAAAGTTCAAATGTGAACCTTTTTTTAGTTGTGAACGTAAGGACAGCTGAGAGCGCGACACGTGGCGGCTTTGAGTGTGGTCCCCCCTTTTAATTCAATGCCCTCCCATGAATCGCGTCTAGTCATCCGCCGTGGACCTGACGTGACGCTTAGTCATCCGCCACGTGTCGTTCTCTCGGTTGTCCTCATGTTCACAACCAAAAAGTGGTTCACATTTGAACCCACCCTTATATATATATGTATATATATATATATATTATATGGGTTGGATTCTGATAAAAAGTTAAGTTAACGTAAGAAGTGGTCATCAACTGTTACATTAGGATGATATCTACTAAGACGCACCACTGTTATCAAACATGATTCATGGGTGATCTTGAGATTAAAAGTAATCAAGAGGTTTATATCCGTTTCTTATGCTTCTTACATTAACTAAACTTTTCATACGATACTTCGCCCTTTTTTTTCAAGGCATACTAGCATTGAACCAATGAATGACTACCACGAACACATACATGTACGCCTTCCCTATGGTATCGGGGACCCACAGATAGCTCACTAATCCGCCTTTACATAATTACATCTAAGTATAAATGTCTAACTAAACTACTTATTTAGAGTTATTTTTTTTTTGTTATTTGCATTAAAAAGATAATTAAATACTAATAAATTGAGAAAAATTATGGAATATGTCTATGATAAGTTGATAACATATAAATAAATGCTGGAGGCAGAGAGCAATAAACCATTTTTTTCTTTTTTGTTAAAAGAATCCACTATAATTAATGTATTTAAATATTAATCTGCTTGGGGTGGCTATATTCTTTGGAAACACCTTCTATGTCATATTTTTTTAATTATGAATGAGAAGTTGGGATGAGGTTGGAGGGGGCTAGGCACCCGCCTGTCCCCCCATTCCCTACGCCTCTGCTTACAATTACTAATATTCATTTTATAACCCATTAACATTCCGTATACAAAACTTTCAGAAAAACAAACAAACAAATTTTATTAAAATAGAACTCTTATTTGGTTTATCCGTCAACCGAACAGCAAAAACCGAGACTGATTAAACCAAACCTTATTTGGTTTAGTTAGCAGTTAGTTCGGAAAAATCTTACATGGTTCTCGATTTATTTCAACTTAACATTGTCGTACGAAGAAGGCTCAACTTTTTCGACTGTCGAGTGATCAAATTAACCGTTGTTGAGGGTTCCGATAGGATTATCTCATAGCCATCTCGAAAAGAATCCATTCCTTCTACCAGTTGTTGCCAGAACAGAAATCCGGCCGCGGCACCACCAACGCTGGCCGATTTATAGATAGCAGAATAAGTCTCATTGAGCAATGCATCTCTTTGGGTCACTTTGTAGCCCGGATCCTTTACAGATTTTCCGAACTCCGTAAGAAGAATTGGTTTTCGAAGAACGTGTGTCGCATCTCGAATATGATTGTTCACCCAACGTCTCAAGAACTTGAGTTCGGTTGCACTGCTGGGATAAGTTTGAGTGGTAGAATTAAACAACCTACGAAAATAGATCGATGTTAATTATTCTTGTGACTTCACCACGGCAAGTTTCGGTTTACAATACGTCTCTAAGTATCTTAATAGTCTATTTTATAGAATTCAAGTTTAATTATAAGACTAAACAATGGCATGTCATATGTAAAAGCATTGCAATAAGTTTATATGACTTTTTTGGACGTATTAACGAGTTTTGAGCACACTTTTGTGAAAGACATTATTAAGAAAATGTCGTATACAAACAAGTGTCGTATAAAAAGATATGTCTATAAGACAGTCACTTAACAAATGTGTCATGTAAAAAAGTTGATACAACATTTCATTTTAAAAGTACCCTAAAATTTGTTAGAATGGCCACAAACGTTATATAAACTTTTATTTTTTGTATTCGTGTCCTAGGCTATCAGGCTAATCCTAGCAAGTTGTGCTTGTAGACATCAACCCTGATAAACTCACTAACCAACCCACTATATTGCAATATTTTTTTACATGTCATGCAATTTCATGGTCTTATAAACTCAAGTGTCATAAATCAAATTGTTAGAGTCCCACATCGGCTAGACTTGGACCAAATCTTCACTATATATGTTGGAACCCCCTTCTCTCCTCAAGGTATCTTTTGGAGATTACATCTAGGGGTTCCACATATTCTCACACAAATCATGACATTTGAACATTTTTTACGTCCTATAAGCCCGATTTTATTGTAGTGTCATTTGTTGGTATTTTGAGAGTTCATTTGTTGGTATTTTGAGAGTTCCATGGGATGAAATTTTGTACCATAGCTTGGTGTAGGCATGAAATGCTACGAAATCGATGTCGTGGATTTGATTCTCGCTGATGAAATCGCTACCGAGACGTACCGAATTAGGGTTCTTTTGAAGTGAATATGGTCCATACCACCCTTCTGTACCCACTTCTAGCAAGTGATTTCTATCTATGGATTTCAAGTAAGGAGCCATCTCTGCAATCCAATTCTACACAAGAATTTCATCAATATTTAGTTTCATTGATTCATAAACATGTATCATAACAAAATGGGTCTTTTATGATCGTATGTTTTAATAGAGTATTTAACAAAACTTTTGATTTTTAAGATCAACAACAGTTTATCATGTAGTGTGCATTACAGTTACAATAAATTGTTCTACTGGCGTTAGTGGATCAAACAATTTTAATCAATAAAGTTGGACAACGTAATAAGACACAAAAAATAAATCATGTTATTAGTCTTTTAACATGAAACTTTCGAGAAACGTCATATAAAAAACTAAAAAGTGTTCTACAAAAAGGTTGACAAGATGATTCATTTCCTTTGTCGTACTAGGTTGTCCAACTTCATTAATGGAACTTGTTAGGTCGGTATTTCGTCTTAACAAATACTGAAATAATATTTATTTCGTGTTGTAAACTTGAAGTTGTGTTAAAATTAATACTCTACCAGATTGGTTAAGGATGGTCAGAATGTTGTAGTGTATCTACAACATCTAGACTCACATGTATGGTAACGCCAGAGGGGTCTGATTGGCAACGAGGCTCGTTCATCAACTCCCACGCCATTATCGTTGGATCGTCTTTGTATGCTATCCCAGTAAAGCTATTTACCCTTGTAAGAACACTCTACGAAAACGAACATCTTAAAACCTCAATTAAATCAATCATTTTAATTACTTAAACCATGTCTTAAATCATAACCTATATGCCATTAAGAACATTTCAAAAAATAGAAAAGTTGGTTTTATTATTTTAACAGATTTACGAAAAAAAAAATCTTTAAAGCAAATAAAAGTATGAAGGGAAGAAATTATCTCCATATTGAGAAATTTTGGAGAAGAGAGACTATACTTATTTTGTATTCATTTTTAAAAAATAAAACAGGTAAAAAGGAACATAAAATTGATTTTCTTTTTCTTACATAAAATGCTCTTTTTGACATTTTAAAATTCCTTTTTTTGTTTTAATTCTTTCTTTTCCAAATCCGTTAGATACGTATGCCAATTATATATAAAAAAAAGGGGGATTGCTATTTACATCATTTTACTAAGGGTTTGAATACATTGAAAATTGATATAAATGCATTGAGAATGTAAAAAATGTACATTGATGTTGATGTGTGTGAGAAGACAGATTCACTTTTGGAGTATAGATATCAATTCAGACGGTGTACGTATTTAGCATCTACCAAAAAACATACCTTAATATGATTTTTGTAAAATTTCTTAACAATTGGGTTGGTATAAAAACCATCATCATTAGGGATGTGTTCTCCATATTCTCTACCCCATTTCACATATTGAGGCTTCCCGCCAAATCCCTCAAAATTGTTGACCAAGCTTAGTATCAGTTTTACTCCAAATCTTTTTGCTTCCCATATTACAAAATCCAATCCCTGTATATATAAACAACAAAATTTTATAATCAAAATATTTAATTGGTTAGTTCTATGGATAATGAGATTTTGTTTTTTGGGATTCTTTTTCATAGAGCTATTAGATCGAGTCTCTTTTAAGTTAGTTTACTGATGTTTTTCCTAATTGTTCTATATAGTTGAAGAGTTCCATTAAATTAATCAATATTGTGCACACAAGTTGGCCTAAATAGTCGGACACCCATGATTAACAAAAATAAACTTTAAAGTGAAGTAGGAGAAAAGCCTCTGTTATATATCATTTTATCGGAAAATTCTTCCTTAAAGTTTTGTCCTAAAATAATAATTTTTTCATCCTAGAATAAGTGATTATATCTCTATTTAAGGACCAGATCTGGGATTGCGATCCTAATGGGTCCTTTTTGGTTATAAGAAAAATAACAAATACATGTATGCAAGAATGAAGTGGACAATTTTATTTAAAAAAAGTTACTACAAGTATTTACTTAGTTGTAAACTAATGATGACCGTGGACTAGAGATGGCCATCGTAACCGGTTACGACCCAAGAACAGTTATGAACCGGCCTAGTTGTTGAACAACCGCCGGTTTGGACCGGTTAAGCATTTGGATGGTTTCGTAGAACCGTTTAAGACTGAGACCGGTTATATATGGCCCAGTTAAGGCCCGACCCAGTCAAGTGGAGGCGCCTAAGAATGTGACATCTACCTTTTTTTGTAAACCAATTAGTCATAACTCATATAAGAAACAAGAATTAGTTGATCTAAAACATTGCAATTAATTAATTGTTTTAACGTCTTCGTTATTTTATCTTTTCGTCTTGAATATTTTTCATATCTTATGGTCTTCGTTATTTTATCTTTTCATCTTGAATATTTTTTCATCTCCTATGGTCTTCTTTAAATGTTCATATTCAACCATCTTTAGATATAAAACATCTGACATTCTATCTAATAAGTGTTGTAATAAATTAATGCCTCCCTCAATTTTCTTTAGGGTTAATTACATTGGTGTGTATCCAACTTGTCACGTTTTTTCATTGTATGTACCCAACTTTTAAACCTACCATTGTATGTACTGAACTTTTTAATTTTCTCATTGTATGTATCAGATGACTTGTTACCTACAAAATGCTGACGTGGAACTGGTTATATCCGACGTGGATTTTATTTTTTTTATTTTCAAAATGAGTAATTTACAAATTTGGTCCCTTAGGTTTTATCTAACAAAAATGAAATAACAAGAGGTTAAATTGTAACCCTTTTAAATCTATCCTCTTTATCTCTCTCTCCCTCTTGAACCAGCCCCACCACACGCCACACCATGCCCACCACCGCCGATCACCTAATTCCGGCATGTCGCCGGTGTTTGCGCCGACAGACGCGGCGTTTCAGGCCGGAGCGCCGGATCTGGATGCACTGACTAACGCCGAGCTCATTTCGTTGCTTCTGTTTCACGCGTGGTCGAATTACATTCCGAGAAGCTCTTTGAAATCGGAACGGAATCCCATACATACTTTGGTGACGAACACCGCCGGAAAATGAGAGCACGGCTCTCGATTCGGTTCCGATTTCGATCTTCAAAATCGCCGGCATCGGCGCCGGAAGTTTCGACGAGCTCTCCTTCGTCACCTCCGTCACCGTTACCTCCTCCGACGCCGTCAACGCCGTCGGTTTCGTCTCCGGTTGACGGTGGTGCTCCGGTTGGGTAAATTGGTTGATTTATGATTTGATTTTTAGGGATTTTGGGTTTGGTGATGGTGGTGGTGGTGGTGGTTTGGTGGGTAGGTGGTGGTTTGGTGGTAGGTGTGGTGATGGTGGTGGTGGTGGGTCGATTTTGATGGTTGTGGGTATGGTGGTGGTGGTGGGTTTGGTGATGGTGGTGGTGTTTGGTGGTCATGGGTGTGGTGGTGGTGGTGGCAATGTGGTGGTGGCTGTGGTGGTGGTGGTGGTGGCGGTGGTTTGGTGGTGTGGTGGTGGTTGTGGTGGTGGTAATGGTGGTGGTGGTGGTGGTGAGTTTGGTTTTTCAAAACTAGAGGGACTAAATTTGTAATTTACTCAATCAGTTGGCATCCTATGTGGCATCTATGTGGCAGCCTATGTGGCATTGTGACCAGTTACCTGCTCGGCAGGTAAACTGATACATACAATGAGAAAATTAAAAAGTTCAGTACATACAATGGTAGGTTTAAAAGTTGGGTACATACAATGAAAAAACGTGACAAGTTGGATACACACCCATGTAATTAACCCTTTTCTTTATTTTGGAAAAAAAAAATAGAAATTTTGTTAGAATAAAAACTTTTCCATGAATCCCAAGTCTCTACTTTAGAGAATTTCTTTGGAGATATTTTGATGAAAATTAAAAGGTAAACTTTAAAATTCCATCAAGACTTAAACAATTAGAGTAAAAAGTAAAAGGTTAAGTTTTTAAAAGTTGGTATTAAATTTATAATACTAATAATAGAAATAAAAGTCAAAAGAAAACATATTAGTAAAAAGCCTGTGGACCATGGATATATATGGGACTAATGAAATAATTACATGTACAATTAGGGGATATGCATTTATTTTTTAATGTTTTACAGATTGTTTTAAATTTAGATATGAAATTCAATAAAATATTTTATTATACAATATCGATATGAAATCCAATGAAACAAGATGAAAAAAACTTCGTTAATAGGCCAAATCCAATTCATTTCGCTTTAAAATCTATTAGTTATTTATTTATATATGACTTATTAAAGCATTTAAAAATTTATTCATTTTGCAAATATGGTTGTTGAGTTTGTCCAAACCTTGGTTTACTTCATTAAACCATGCATCAAATGGTCATAATCTATGGAAGCATGTGTTGTGTGTGATGGAAATTAAAGGAAAAAACCTGAAACCAATTTTCATTGTAAACTCCAGGTGATGGTTGCAGTGAGTTGGATTCGCCATCGCTGAATGCCCAAGTTCTCCCAATCACAAGTGAACTAGCTACGGCTTCTTGAAAAGCCAAGGTTACTTTGTATCTCTCAGATGGATTGGATGCCATGGCCATTAACCAGTAAGCATTGAATCCATTTGCATAAAAGGGTGAACCATTCAACATGAATCGAATCCCATCCATTCGTATGAACCCATCCTCTACCCCAGATACTTGTGTTAACCCTTGTTTATGAATCAAGATCAAAAAGAGAGAAAACATATAGGTTATCAGATGGTTGCTCATACTTTCTTCGTATATAGTTGGATGCTTGTGAAGAATTGAAGGAATGTCGTTTAGAATGTGTAAAGTATATGTTGTTAAGGGTGAGGAAGTAGTCTATATAGCGAAATGTTGTAGGCAACATATATAAACGTATGTTATAAAGGCTGTCTTAATTAATCAATTAGTTAAATATTAAATGTGCATAATATACAATCTTATTTAACTAATTATATATTAATGTACATAATGAACTATCCTAATTAGCTAAATATACAACGTCAACTATCTTAATTATTTGATTATATATAATATGTTCAAATGAAAATACTATCTTTAATAAGAAAATGAAATGATGAATTTTAGCCAGTAATTTATTTAAATTATGTCTATTCTAAAAAAATCTTTGGAAATGGCATATGTGACATTTGTTTGTTGCCTCTTGATTATATATGGAAATTCGTTTATTTTATAAAGCTAGTCAATACATTTAAGGCCCTGTTTACTTCCGTCTGACCCAACTGACTCGGTCAGATAGATCTAACTCGGTCAGCAGTCAGATCGTTTACCAAACCCTATATCTGATCGAGAACTGACTAATTCCCTGACCGAGGACTGACTGGACCAGCCCCAAAATCACGCTTACCCCAGTCAGATTACGAGTTTCCGTCGACTACCCTTCCACTTCCAGGTGTATCCGCCGGCGTTCGTCATAATGGTGATTTTCCGGCGACAATGGTGATTTCCGGCGGCGTTACGATTAGCAGGTATATGTGGGTTGAAAAATACAGTGAAGGGGTTTGGAGGATGAAGATCTGCTAATGGGTGGTGATGTGGTGGTGGGAATGTGGTGGAGGGACGACGGCGTGTGGCGGAGGTGTAGGACGAAGAATGAGAAAAGTTGGGTTAGAAGAGGGCGGCGTCTGGCAGAGATGAGAGAATAGAGATAAGAGATACATACCTTTTTACATAATTTTATATATTTTAAAAATAAAAATTAAATTTTCTTTTTTTTAATTAAAATAATATTAAAATAACTGCAGACATGTTAAAAATAGATTTTGTTTGTTTATTTATTAAAAATTTAACTTTAAAGATAATTACATGTTATTTAAAATGTTTTATTTCTTTCGTAAACAATTAATATTAAAAATAATTACATGTTTATTTTATTTTTTTACTTTTATTAAATAGTTATTACTAGAAATAATTGCAAGATTATATAAAATAAAATTTATTGTTTTCCTTTTCATTACAAAATTAATATTAAAAATACTACACCTTATTCAGCCTATTATTGCAAAAAGGTTAAAATGGTCATTTTTTAGTTGGTAAGCACTTACCAAAAATATTTGGTAAACACTCTAATCCAATCAAAACTTACTAAGGCCAGCACTTACCAGGGTCAGCACTCTTACTCGAGTCAAAACTTATCCGATTAGAGCAAGTAAACGGCCCATAAGTTATTTAAGCTAAGCTTTTTTTCATTTATAAATTTTGTGATTTAATCACGATTAGTTTTTATTTAGAATTTTCACTTTTATGGTATTTAAAAAAATAATGGTGATTTAGTTATCATTTAGAACATTTATTTCTATTGAAACAATGTAGTTAATTTTCTTTTACATGTCAAATATCACATATGATATTAATCGACTTTTCAATTTGCAAAAATATCATCAATTTACTCAAAGTAACAAATATGATATTAATCGTAGTAAATTTAAGTTGAAAAGAAATTGGAAAAAGGTCTATTAGTTGTCTACCACTTGTCATTATGGTGGAAATTGTAATTTTTTAAAATAATGCCTTAAATTAAAGTTAAATTCTTTGAACAAAAAGTTCAAATTAGCTTATTTCAAATGCTTTAAATAAAAGTTAAATCCTTTAAATAAAAATTAAATCACATTAAAGTTCAGAAATATGGTAAAAAGAATCATCTTAAATAAATGTCTTAACATAAATAATGACTTTCATACCCTTACTATTCATTTCTTGAATTTCTACTATAACATTCATCTTGAATATATATAGTGAAAAGTATAATTCGATATACGACCTCTTTTCATAGAATTGAAACTAGAACTGGAATTGAAGGTTCCTAGAATAAAGAAATTGGAATCGTTTATAGCGGTTCTTTATATTTTGAAACCGGTCCCGGAACCGCCAGGAACTGATTGCTATGCTGAGTACCCGATGACAACATTTTGGAAAGAAAAAAAACTTCAGTTAGATAGACCAAGAGAAGTTCATGTAGTTGTATGCCAAAAAAAAAATTGTAAGCACGTTTGCAAGTTAATGGACCATCAAAGATTGGGATGTTTCCATTTTAAAACAGCTTTCAAAAAACATAGTATAAGAAAACAAACAAGAATTTAAATTTTTACCAAAATTGAGTTATTGACATTTTCAGTAAGCCTTTGTTGCAAATGAAAACAAGGATTTAAGTTTTCACCGGTGGATAATGGTTCCAAATAAATGAAAATCGGAACCGGTCTTGATTGGTTCCGTATTTTAAGAACCAGAACCAATTAGAATCAGTAGTTTTGGTTTTAGAATTAGTAGTTCTAATTCCAAAAACGAGTACCCTCTTTCGATCTCACCCCAAAAAATATATATGTGTGTGTGTGTGTGTGTGTGTGTGTGTGTGTGTGTTCACCTATATATAACAACACTTCAATATCATATATTTGTATGACATTCATCATAATTATACATTTTCATTATAACTTTCATCACACACACACACATATAGAGAAAGAGAGAGAGGGTGGGGGTAGGATCAAACGAGAATAGTAAGTATTTAAAAGAACACACGAACCAAAAAATTACACGGATGGTCCCTATTATTTGCATTTTGCTTTAAAAATGATCCATCCTCGTTAACTCTGTTAAAATGTTTCTTTAACTTAAGGGCATTTTCGTCTTTTTCATTTTTGCGATCTTCGACGATGACCTCGACAACATCTCATTGTCGCAATCGCCGCTGTTTCCTCCAGCCAACCTCTGGCCGCACGCAGATAGATCGTCGAAGTCTCCTCCATCCAAACCTCCGTTGCCGCCATCGTCGCTATTTCCATCGCCACCACCGCCTGCTTCTGTTGTTACCACCACTGTTGCACGTCCTGGTGCCAGAGATGTTGTCGCATGTCCTGGTGCCGAAATTGAGTCTTAGAAGGTCATATCTGGAGGTTTGGCCGGAGGAAACAACGACGATGGCAGTAATGGGATGCTGTCGAGCTCATCACCAGAGATGATGATGGTGGTTATGTGGATTTTCACGAGAGAGGAAGGGTCGTCAGAAAATCAACGCCGAATATGGAAAAAATGAAAAAGACAAAAATGCACTTAAGTTAACGGAAAATTTTAACATAGTTAACAAGGAGAGACCATTTTTAATAAGGCTGGCAATTTGGGTCGGGTTCGTGTCATTCGGGTTCAGGTCGTTCGGGTTCGGGTCAGTTTCGTGTCAACCCAATTCTGACCCATTTATTTTCGTGTCAAATTCGGGTCGTGTCGTTTCTTTTCGAGTCGGGTTCGTGTTGACCTCCGGGTCGACCCATTTCGGCCAAATGTGTTGGACGAATGTTTTTTCCGGTTTTCGGATACGGTTCTCGAATATGGTTTTCTAGCACGGTTTTCTTTATAAAAATTTTAAATTACATGTTTCTTTCTAACTAAAGTAACAATAAAATAATAAATAATTTTTTATTAAACAACTAAAATAAAAATTATAACGATTATCAAACAAATCAACCGAAATGTCAAAACCATTAAATACGGTTATAGTTAAAAAGTCAAAATATCGGATATCATCATAATGTAATAGTGTACTACAAAATTTAATACAAAAGTACCAATTGGGAAATGTAAAAGTCTGTTAATTGTAAAGTCTCGAAGAGAACTAGAAGAGTGCCGAGGGTTTATTTGTTGCGTCTTAATCATTTAAATTGTTTAAGGCTAAAGTCAAACCATGTGATGTGAGGTGTTAGCCTACTATTTCATATTTTCATTTTAGTTTTAAAAAAACTCGGGTCAAAATCGGGTTGGCGGGTCAACCCTAACCCGACCCAATTTTTTTCGTGTCGACTTCGTGTCGACCTGATTTTGACCCGCTTCGGGTTCGAGTCGGGTTCGTGTCACTTTTTTTCGTGTCAGGTTCGGGTCGTGTTTCGGGTCGGGTCAGAAATTGCCAGGCTTAATTTTTAAGCAAAATGCAAACAATAGGAACCATCTCTGTGATTTTTAAAGTTCAGGGACCATTTTCGTTGATTTCTGTAAACCTCAGGGACCAAAATTGTAGTTTACTCTAATATTTTATGAAACTTAAAATATATTTTCCAAATATTGTTTTATGATTTATCATAGTCTTGTTATTTGAAAAAAAAAATATAGAAAAATAAAAATAAAAAATGAGAAATGTGAAATTGTGAATAGCTCATGGAAATGAAGAAGAACTAAAGAGACCAAAAGAAACTATATTCCTTCCTCCATCAATTGCGCTTCTAATCCAAATCTCCAAATCTCCAAAATTCTACGATTTCTTCTCTTAGGTGAGCTCTAAAACTCCGATTGCTGTTACTTTCACTCGATTTATCTCATTATATATCTATAATTAGGGCTCCATCTTTTCAATTTCATGATTTATGTACAGATTCATAGGTTTTGATGCCATTTCCATGTGTTACTATGATACTGTTTGCATAATCAATCCCTAATTTTATCAGTTCTAGTGATTTATTTATCTTTTTGAACATCCTGATTTGGAGTGTTGAAGAATTAAATGTGACTGTTTAGAGGTAGGTAGACTAGAATACTTGATCTCATTTAGTTGAATCTAAATGAATTGAAACCAGTAACTAGCTTCTAGTTGTGCAAGTTTTGAAATTAGGTTTTTCTGTAAGAAGATTGTTATGGTAGTGAAGTCATTTGGCTTTTGTTGAAACTTTAATGTAGGATTGTGCTGAATCTTATTGTATGTAAATGACTTTCAACTTCTTATTCCAAAAAGCAGTGGAAATTTGATGAGAATAACACAATAATTGGTTATCAACTCTACGTGGGACGGACTTAGGACAATTTTCAAACGGTGGCACCATATAATTAAGTTTTTGGTTGATTTTGAGAAAAAAAATTGATTTTTTGGTTGATTTCGAGAGAGTTTTTAAGATTTTTATTTATTTATTTATTTCGATGGACACTTTTTTGGTGTTGAATCGAGAGAGAAATTTTAGGTTTTTTGGTTGATTCCAAAAGAATTTTTAGGTTTGTTGGTTGATTTCGAGTGAATTTTTAGGGTTTTTGGTTGATTCGAGAGAATTTTTTGGTTTTTAAGTGCACACCTTGAAGTTTTGAAATGATAGGGTAGTACCCTCCAAACCGATTCGGTTACACCTTTACAAAACTGAATCCTTTTACCTTCACTGGAGATAATACCGTGGCACGTGCCACCGTGTACTCATAGCTAGGTCCGTCCATGGACTCTACACTATTTGAATTGTGTTAGAACTTTAAACCATTTGTGACATCAGTGCAGATTCGCCTTTTTTGTGTGTACGAGTTATGCTGTCATTTTGCGTTCTGACTTCTGAGTTATGGATATCATTGTACAGGAAGGGAAAAGGTTGGTTTTATATGGAAGGAGTAGAGAGTGATGATGTTTCGCCACTAGCCAAGTGGAGAAACGAATTCTCAAGGGCCTTCCAGTTTTATCTGGATAAGTCAGCACCGCTTCCAGTTCATAGGTGGCTTGGGACCCTTGCTGTTGCAGCGGTTTACATCTTGCGGGTCTATTATCTTCAAGGGTTTTACGTCATCTCATATGGTCTTGGAATTTACGTCCTGAATCTGCTGATTGGATTTCTCTCGCCAAAGGTTGATCCCGAGCTGGAAGCTTTGGATGGGGCTTCGTTACCTAAGAAAGGTTCCGATGAATTCAGGCCATTTATCCGCCGTGTTCCAGAGTTCAAGTTCTGGTGAGTTTATTAGCCTTTGCAGTTTGCATAACTGTTTATGTGAATTTTGACGTCAAATCATATGTTTACAAATAGGCTTATGCGTAATTGAATCATGTGATTAAAATTATATGTTTACAATCATTTAATTTGGTAAATTAGATGAAGCAATCAAATATCTATATGTTTCATGTTCTCTTCTACTTGGATGATAGTTATGATGATAACTACAAAATAACTGAATGTGAAACATAGACAAAGAACTAGTACCTCTAGCAATTTGAGAGTGCTAGTCTCCCAAACCCACTAATTTTCTGCATACCCTACACCACCTGCATCCCCTCTATTTATATCTAACTTTATTGTAAGTAAGTACCTAAAATACCCTTTTTTACCCCTTCTAAAATTACAACGATAAATGCGCTGGGGCCTAAGGTGGGTACAGGACATAGTGGTCCTAATATCACTATTCATATGGTAAACAGGAATGAAACTTCTTTTGTTACTAATTGGAAATGATACACATTTGCTATATATTACATACTTCACAGTGAAAATGTTCAACATCTGATTGCTTAAATAGATGAAGAGACAAACATTTAAACATCCTAAATGATGGATATCCAAATTGGTGATGATCAAAGGAAAAATGTTTCTTTTATATGAAAGAGACTATAAAACAAAGGAACATGATGTTATATAATAGTAATTGATTGATTCCGTGTTTCACTAACCCTGGTCGTAGTGTGGATTTATAATCCTGATGGACCGTGTATATAGCAGTTAGTCTCTTGTAGTTGTACTGACAATTGAGTAGGGACAGCATAAGATATAGCGACTACAAGAGACTAACCGGGATGTGTGTGTGTGTATGTGTATATATATATATATATATAGAGGGAAGTTATTTTGTAAACCACAAATAACTTGTAAACCGTGTAAACTCATGGTTGCATAGATTAAATCAATAAAATTGATTTATGGAGTTGTTTAATATGATGAAAATGTTTCATAAACATCAAATTTTGATGAAATTGTTTCATATTTTGGTATTTTTTATTCATATGAAACTTTTTTTCTGGTTTCAATGAAACTTTTTCATTTCTACGTAAATAAACACCTTCATATGAAACAATGTCATCAAAAAATTTAGAATGTGAAACATTTTCATCATGTTAAATAACTCTACAAAAGATTTTTCATTAATTTACATATGCAACCATGAGTTTACACGGTTTACACGTTATTTGTGGTTTACAAAATAACTTCCTCTATATATATATACACACACATATGTACAGAATCGGGTTCAAACAAGAATGCAACCCAACTTGAAGATGCGGCCAAAGTTGCCCGTACACCTTTATTTGACCACTAATGTAAGATCACATGTAATTTTGCACCTGATTTGGCCGTTTTCGTATTCTCTTAAATATTTAACATTCTCGTTTTATCCTCCCTCTCTCTCTCTATACACACACACACTCATCGCAACGGTGATTGAATCTATGTTTTTATGAAAAACTAATGAATTCAAAGGTTTTTTTGTCAAACAACAAAGTCTGAATGGAGGCAGACTATTTATTTGCAACATTATCTCAAATTGGTTTCTTAACTCTCCGTATTTCGACTGCTAAACTGTCTTGTGTTTCATAATTATAGGTATGCCATCACCAAGGCTTTCATCGTAGCCTTTTTCCTCACATTCTTGTCTGTGCTAGATGTCCCTGTTTTCTGGCCCATCTTGCTGTGCTATTGGTTCGTTCTGTTCGCCCTCACTATGAAGCATCAAATCATGCATATGATCAAATACAAATACGTTCCCTTTAACGTCGGGAAGCAGGCAAGAAAAGAACCCCTAAAAATTTCCCCCTTTTTCTCCATGTAACAAACTTGATTTCCCATTTTTCTCTTGTACTTACGAAACCCGTCTTCTTGAATTCAGACGTATGCTGGAAAAACGTCACCTGGAAGTAGCAGCAACGTACGAAGGCACTGAAGTTAGAAACGCAATCAAATAGGACCAAATATAATATACATACAACTCGGGTTTTTCCTTTTTTTTGGGTTATTGATAGCAAAAAATATGTAGTAGGGACTAGGGACCCTTTAGAAATTAGAATTCTAATTTCTGATCAAAGAATTTGATTTCTTGTATGATTCTCCAATGATAATTCTGCCTGTTGGTTTGTGACTAGCATTTTAATCAGTTGACAGGTGGCCTTCTGTGATTGCTCCAGCTTGGGTAGCTAAGGTATGTGTCTAATTACAATTTTGACCCCACAAAAAGGGAATTTTTTTTCCTGATGGAATCTGTCACCAAACTGGTAACAAGGACTTGCCAACTACCATAGAGGCTTGAAGTTGATTGTTAACTTAAGTACTAGTTGACTTTTCATTTCATGTATAAAGCATATATTATTAACAATTGGGACAGTGGTATTAAATAATGTTGTTTTATTGTGAATAATTTCTATTTTTTTATAAAGCATTGCTAGCTAATATGTGCTTTCATTTTGAAGGAATTTCCAACAAGTTGGTTTGAAGATATAAGGACATATCACTTCTTCTACCAAATTTATTCTAGCAAATTGTTTCTAGAGGAAATGGTGGGAAGAACCTTTCTTGTGATACTATTCTTTTGGGCAGCTCTCACCATTGTCACACCGATCCTTGTTCGCATGTCAGCCTCTACGAGTGTGATAGATTATAACGGTATGTATGTTTTAACATGTTGGCAGTTCATCTCGCGTTTTGTGTCTTAAGAATTGTCGTGTTATTTAGGATGATAACCTTCTGACAAAAAATTTTAAATGCATGATCTTTTGACATACCTAAGAACACTCCCGCCTAACAAAAGGATATGTTTTTTTAATGAAAAAATCTCATAAAATTTGTTAGAAGGTATGTGTTGTAAGAATTGTCGGGTTATTTAGGATGATAACCTTCGATTGATGTTTTTTAAATGCATCATCCTTTGACATATGTAAGAATACTTCCGCCTAACAGAAAAATGTTTTTTTTTTCTAACAGAAGAATCCTAGAAATTTGTTAGAAAGTATGTGTTAAGAATTGTTGGGTTATTTAGAATGATAATGTTGCGGGGGTATATTTTTTAATGCATGATCTTTTGACGTATTTAAGAACACTTTCATCTAACAAAAGAATGTTTTTTCTACTTACACAAGAATCCATAGAAATTTGTTAGAATTGACGGGTTGTTTAGGATGACAACCTTTCGACAGATTTTTTTTTTAAATGCATGACCTTCTGACATGCATAAGAACACTTTCTACCTAACACAAATGTTTTTTTTTTCTAATACAAGAATCTCTCAAAATTTCATGTATTTAGGAAAAAAAAATCTTTGTAAATAACCGAAGAATTGTGTATGTTGAAAAGAAATGACCTCCCTACTCTCTTATAAAGTAGAGTTAAGGTCCGCCTACATTCTACCATCTGGTTTAATTGTGCAGGTTTTGAATGAATTTTCGGTATGATTTTGTAGATGAACTGGAGGGTGGCCCTAAAAGTAGTAGAGAATTTTTGTTACCCCGAAGAACACTTGTATCTACCGAGCACCCTTTTGCACCTGCACTTGCACCAACACCCGCACCTTGCCCGCCTAAACGATTGGTGATGCAAAGATACTCGAGAAAAGCTTTAGCGAATTTAGATGGCATAGAATTATACAAAAGCGAGCTACGACCATGCTGAAAGGAGCAACATGGTGCTCGTTATCAGGTTACGGTGTATATTATTTTTCTTTTTCTAACCGAAGGAAGTGAAAGTTTTCGACTAATAATAATGCTAATATATCGAATCCGAGCATGTTTTTGTGAGCATAATAACTTGTCGATATCTTTCCCTTTATACATGGGTTGAGCTTGTAAACGAGCTGGAGTTTTTTTTATTTAAATAAACAGAACTTGCATAAAACGTTAAGTTATATAAAATCAATCAAAATATATAATTTCCTTCTAACTTAAAACAGGAAGTAAAAATAAAAGTGTATAAATTTGCTTATAAAAATAGGGAAAAGTCCAAAAAAATCCAACGAACTATTCCATTTGAATGATTAAGTCCCTAAACAATTTTTTTGAACAAAAAAGCCATTAAACTTTCTCATTTTAAATGATTAAGTCACTAAACTATTATTTTGAATGAAAAAACCATTAAACTTTTTCGTTATGATTATTAAGTCCTCAAACAATTTCTTTTTGATAAATAAACCATTAAACTTTCAAAATTTAGTTACTTACCTCCTTTTAATAAAAATAAAAAAAATTAAATGTAATCGACTATGAAGGTTTTAAAGGTAAAATATAACTATGTTAGTTTAGGTTAAACAAATACAAGTAGCAAATTTTTAAAAATTCAATGATTTATTTTGTTGAAAAAATGTTTAGGGACTTAATCATTTAAAATGAAAAAGTTTAATGGTTTTTTCATTCAAAAGAATATTTGAGTGACTTAATCATTCAAAATGAGAAAGTTTAATGGGTTTTTTGTTCAAAAAAATTGTTTAAGGACTTAACCATTCAAAATGGAATAGTTCGTTGGGTTTTTTTGGACTTTTCCCATAAAAATATAATAAATCTCATCCTAAAACTTTCTATTCAAATATAAGAGGAAATCTGAATTGTTTTGAACACGGAAATGCAAAAATTTATTCGTGAAAATGCCATTCTCATCAACATTTCGATATTACATAAACACACGACACGGACATCGTAAAACCGAAACAACGACAATAGACAACCGTGATCATACGATAGTTGGTCAAATCTGTTGGCTCAAACAAACCGATTAAGGTATTCGTCGATGGTGGTATACTTCACATCCGGGTAGAGCTCTGAAGCCTCAACACCAAACGACGGTTCTATTTCAAAGTTGGTAAGATCTCCTTTCACAAAAATCGAATGGTTGATCGCGAATAGAATGTTCATCGGGAAGCCAGAATCTGAAGCAATCACGAAAATGGAATATAAGAAACAACGAAAAAAATAGCATCGAAAATGAATAAAACCGAAGGGTTTTTCTTCCCACTACATACCTTGAACGAGCTTAAGAACTTGTTCTTCAGGGATATAAGTTTTCTCGAGGATTTTCCAATTTTCTTCTCCCATAGGGAAACAAGGTCATTAAAGGAGAAAGTGTTGTTAGGGGGTTTGATGTAAAGAATTTTGTTTAACGTTCTCGGATCATCTACCGCTTTGATGGTGTAGGTACCAATGTCGTGTTCTTCGTTAAAAACAGCTACAAATACAAGTAAAAGATCGTTAGTAAGGACACACGAAATTCAAGATATATTTTTCCTCTGGTTTATACGAGGCAGTGGGCGGACACAGTGTAGAGCACATAATGGCACGTGTCACCATTTTGTTTATCTGTTGTAGTGTAAAAATAATAGGGTCATAAAAAGTGTCACCATATCAATTTGTTATGTGTCACCATAAATATTTAAAACTACAATAAGGACACAAGTTTTTTGTAGTAGAGTTGGTTTACAAGGATTTTATTCCAATGTACTCCCAGCCCAGGTTTGAGTCTTGTTAGAATTATTTTCCTAGTTTTTAGCTTTTAATTTTTAGATTTATTATGTTTCTAAAAAAACTTGCAGTAACAGACTCAAACACAAGACCTGACATTTGAAAGGTTGGGAACTAGCCACTAAACTAATATAGATTTTATAAAAAATTGTCCATATACTTTTATAATGAAATGGTGGCATCGGTAGAAAGCTTTCCACTTTTGCCTCTAATACAATGCATCACCAAATGCGACCGCGGTTACGTACCTTTGGGATTTCCATCGCCGAGGATGGTTACTTTGTCTCTAGGAGGAGCGGTGACTCCGGGTTGCACCAACGTAGGCAAAAAGTAGCCGGCGAAGCAGTTTGAAGCGACATATGTGAATGGAATCTTTTCGGCCTCAATTGCCCTACGAATTTGCACTTTCATTGCAAACGCCGAACTCGCAGGTTCGACAGCATTTTGATGATCAACGTCCGTCCCAAACTCGGATGGAAAAAACCTCTAAAACATGGAAAATGTCAATCGTAATACGCTGAAATTGAGTTTTAGTAATAAAACAAATATAATTGGGAGCAAAACTTTTATCTCAAATTAACTTATTAATGTATATGTATGCATATGACTATATTCTCATTTGAATATACATTACATGTAAATTATTAAGGTATATTCACATCTGAATGCATATCAAATACACGGTGTTCATTTAAATACGAGCAAAAGATACTCACACGTGTACAGGTGTAGGGTCAGCTTCAAATGAAAACTCGTTTTCCCATTGTGAACGTGAAGACAATCGAGAGTGATTCATGTGGTATATTCACTCTGAATAATTATGCATTATTCAGAGTGAATAACACAACATTTAGTATTATTTAGAGTGAACGACACAATATTTTGTATTATTTAGCATCATTCACTCTGAATAACACTAAATGTTAGATTATTCATTTTGAATAATACATGATTATTTAGAGTGAATATGTTTCATGACGCTATCTCAGCAGTCCTCACGTTGCAATCAGATTTAAGTTTACATTTGAACTTTTTTTTACAGGTGTATTATGATTAACCATGAAAAAAATCTAGGAAAGGATGGCATGTCTTATCCAATATGTATGTTACAAATCATATATACATATAAATACACGTAGCGGATATGTATTGAGATAAGTATGAATAGATAATGGTTGAGAATTGTTAGACAAATTTTTTTGTCATAAAACTTAAAAATAATATATAGATGTAGATGTCGAATTAAGAGAATAATTTTTATATAATTTACTACTCAAAAAGTTTATTATAATTTAATGCTTTACATCTAAAAATAGGAAATACCTGTTGTAACTTTATATAATATTTTTTTTACTAAAGAACAATGGTGCATGATAAATGGATTATTACTTTATCATTATATTTTATCTTCTTTTATTTAGTATCCCATTAATAACCTTCCAATAATCAAGGAAAAACACAAACCTTAACATTTCCGGCTTCTTTGATGGCCGCAATGATTTTTGTTTGTTCTGCGATTTGCATATTACCAACGGCCGAAATCACAACATCGACTTGCTTAATCGCCTTCACTAGACTTCCATGATCATTCAGATCTCCCTGCGTATGTATATTCTCATTATTAAGAATCTAACACTTTCAACTGAAAAGTATAAATATTTTTAATACATACAGTATTCACAATGAATATCATAAGTATATTTATATGTATATTCATCGTGAATAGTTAGTTCTTACTGTTCTCAAAACGTTTACAGGTTTTTAAACAAACTTATCCTTAACCCCTAAAATTAATAAGTAGAATCGAGAATCAATAGATATAAAAGAAAACATACGTAAACAAGAGTGACACCGGAGTTCTTGAAGCTCTGGACGAGCTTACCCTTCACAGGGTCGGCCACCGTGGATTCTCGAACCAGAACGAAAGTTGGGTGGCCGGCCTTTGCGCTAGCATCTACCACGAACTTTCCGATGTATCCAGTGCCTCCGATGATCAAAATCTTGTTAAGTTGCGTTGCCATTTTTCTTTCAATTCTGGCAAAGGTTTACTTGGTTGGAGGAGGTTGTGGAGTTCTTTAGCGAACAACCTTCATCAAAATTTATGCTTGGTGTAGAAGGAAGGGATTTTACAAAACTGCCCCCAGGTTGATAGCCTCTCCAAATCCATAAGGTTGGTGGGCATTAAGAGAAAAGAATAGACCGACCATATTGATAAAGAAAAGTTCAATTTTGTAACAATTAAACTCATGGTTAATTCTTTTAAATGAATAAAATCATCTAACATTTTGAAACCAAGCAATTCTAACTTGTAAAACAGGTGAATGTCATAAAGTTATGATAAAATTTTAAAAATACTACAGATTTTTAATTTGAAGAATTAAATTTCTAAATATTTTTTTAACGAATAAATTTGTGAATTTTTTAGAACTGATTAAGTAATTATCTTTAAATAAAATCAATAAAATTAAGAAATATACCAACTTTTGAATGTAATAAAAAATTTAAGTCACAATTTAATGCTTTTTTTTCTTTTTCATTTGTACTTTAAAAGCATATGTACCTACATGATTGGTTACAAGGTCGTTTTTATAGATCAATGTTATTTATCTCAATCTTTGGAAAGTTTATAGATTTAGTTGGTAAAAAGATTCAAAAACTTTTGGTCGTGAAAAATTCTTTTCATTTTCAATTTTAAAAAATTAAAAAGTGTGTTTTAAATTTTCCTGACAAACTGCTATAATCAGTTTTTTAATTTACATAGGAGTTAGAAAACACTAAATTTTCATTTTCTTGAAAAACTTTTGATAGTTGAATAAAAACAAACGTGTTTTCTAAGTTTTCATTTTCCTTAGAAAACTAAAATATTTTCGACAACTTACTCTAAATAAAAACGTTTGTTAGAGCATCCAAAGTGGTGAAACCTCCAAAAATCTTACTTACCATATTTTTTTTTTCTGCCACATATTGTCATCTCAGCAAACTAAAAACCTTCTTAAAACTCTACAACGTAGATTCTTACAAAAGCTCACTTCCCTATTCTTATTTACAATATAATTTTTATTTATGTAAATTTATTATTAACAGAAAATGAAAGTATTACAAGAGTTTGGGTTCTTGTTCAAGCACCTGGTTTCAATAAAAACTTATAACTGGACAAGAACCTATGTTCCACAGTAATTCTTGTAAAAACCTCACAAAGAACCTCCACTGTAATTGCTCTTTAAGTTTTCTAAATTTTCTTATTCGTTATTCTTACCTCTTTACATTATAATTAAATTAAACACCAAGTTTTATAAATATGAAAAACAAGAAAAAGATTAAAGGGTAGATATGTAATTGTAAACGCCACGTTTTTGCCGTCCATTGCACTCGATGGTGAAGAAAAGGTAATAACTTAGATCATAGTCCACCGAGTTGGTTGGGTTGTCCCCCACCACTACCGCCCAAAAAACAAATATGCATTTTTCAATCATTATGTAATAATATTATTATTTTTATCATATTAAGAATTACAAATGTTTAAATGTAAAATTATGGAATTACTATTTGCATTTTTATAAATGTCAGAATTAAGTAATTAAGTCATTCTGTGTATTAGAAACATAAAAAATAGACTGTGATGTTGATGTTGATGTTTGTAAGAAGAGTATGAGTACAATTAGCAATTATAGAGATTAGAGATACAATTAAACTTCCCCGTAAATTAGACCATCCGCAACGGCCAACCCGATGGCTTCGGCTTGCCATCGGACCAATCGTGTCTATCGGCAACACCGCCATGGGCCGATCGGGTTGCGAGGTCACGGCTTGGCCTTGCCGACTGCATAGACGCACCCCCACCCTACCCCCTCACCGCCTCTCTCTCTCTCTCTCTCCATCCTTTTTCTCTATCTCTCTCTTCTTTCTCTCTCTCTTTTTTCTTTTTTCTTTTGTTTTATTTTTAATTAGATGGTATTGTGTAAATCATTGTGTATGGAGTGAGTTATATTGAGTTGGTTTGGATAATATAGTGGAAATCTGATGTGACAATTAGATTGGATTGGGTTGAGAATCTACGAGTAAGAATGATCTTACATTTTAACTTTTTAAGCAAAGTTAAATATAATTATATTATTAAAACAATATCTATATCCACCATCTAAATGCATTTTTCTAAAAATAAACTTTACAGTTTTATAATAGATTCAATATTATTGATGGAAAATACTTAAAATAATATATATTTGTCATCAATTATATGTTTTAAAATTGGTTTTTGACTTCTCTCTTTTTGTTTTCTCTTAATTTATATAAATTATAATTGTTTGGAAAAAAAACTATTAGTTCTCTAAAATCCGTGTTTTAATGTAGTTATTGAAGACTTTAACATTTTTTATTTAAATTTAATTATTTGTTGATTTTTTTTTTGTTTTCTAACTAAAAAAGTTCTTTTTTGAAACTGTTTATAAAACGATTGAACCGAAAGTATGATTAAAAAATAAAAGGTTGACGTGGTCCATTTTGGTTTAGAAGATCTAGCAGGTCGCATAGAGTTGTAGTAAAAAAAATATCTAACATGATCCAAAATATATATGGATATTAGTATTCGAATCCTTCGAGTCGTTTGAGCCTTCTGTCATGTTTGCATCACATCATTGTCATATCAGTTTTTTTATAAACCCCATTAGGCTATCCGCACCGGCCTCGTCGGGCTCCAGCGGGTATGCCTGCCGGTTTCAAAAAAGCCCGGCGGGTTGGGTGCGACCCCATGGTACCCGGCGGGCTGGCAGGCTTGGCGGTGGCATGAAGCCGCTTTGTTTGTGTGTGTGTTGTGTATGTGAGGGTTGGGTAAGAGTTGTAGAGGGTTATGAGAGGGTAAAGATAGGGTTGGAGAAAAAGCTGATGTGGCATATTAAAAAAGTGAGTGGGTTGAGAGGGTTGAGAGGGTTGGGTGTGGGTAGCCTTATAAGTCTTCTGAAGCTCTCTTTGTTAGTATCCAAACCTAAGTAACCAAATATTCAGTACATTGATTATATTGGGTTAACCAACAGCATCAATACAATTCTCATTTCTATTCCCATTCCCCTGCATTTCCATTTTCATTTTATTCTCATTCCCTGGAATGAACCAAGCACCCGCTTAATGTGATTTCTAATGATAAAAGCATTGTATTGAATGTTTTTCCATACTTATCGAGGATACTTTTTACATACCACAAAGACCTTCTAAAATATCACGAACAAACCTGATATGTTGTTCATTTTCAATTTGGTATTCAAAAAAATATTTAGCCAAGGAATTGCCAAAAATCAATTCTTTTCTAAAGCATATTTTACGGAAATCATGAGATTAAAAGAGATCAAGGATTCAGATACAATTTTATCGTTAACTCAACTTCCACATATATTGTGGAAAAAAACAGCTACAGTAACTCAATACACTCAGGTACCTTTCAATTACATTTGTCTATCTTTATCTCCATTTATAACTCACTATCACAAGACTTGTACACATATTTTCATTTCATATAAAACTTATTGAAGTTTCAGGTACATATAAAAATTGATGTATAAAAGTAAATGAATATAGACAAGAGATATAAATGTACATGAAAGTTGGATTCAATACTTTGTCAGACGAGAATAGATCTAAAGCCTTAAATTAGATCAATACATTGATGGCCATTGGCCAGTAAAAGAATAGGGTGGCAATATCGATTACAATAAATCCCAATGGGACAGCCTAGCGGTTAAGGTTTAAAAAAGGTGTAACAATCAACCCAAGTTTGAATCCGGGGGTGAGCAACCAGGTATTTCTTAACTGATATTAACTGATATTTCTCAATTTAATGTACATATTTATTATTAAAGCTATATCAGAATTACCATAAGTTTTTTATAGCAAAAATTTTAATTAAACAAATTATCCATTATATAAAACGAGTATTCTGTTTTTATAGTTTTTAAAAGTCTATCTTACTATTTTTCTTATTACATACACATTTTATGATTTTATATTTTTATGGTTTAAAACAAGCAATGAATGGTAGATGGTGGCGCTGCTGGTGCTGGGCCGTGGTGGCCGTGGTGGGTGTGGCGGTGGATGATGGTGGTGGATGGTGGTGGGCAATGGTGGGTGATGGATCATGTTAAATGGGAATCAAAAGAAGATTATGAGAATGGACATAGAATACTTGCAAAAATAGAAACATAAAGTTGGCCTCCTTCCAAAACCTTTCTAAGGTATCAAGCCATCCATCCATCTATTTACCTATTTACTATAAACTCTCTTTTCAATTTCCTTCGTTCAAACACAACCATACCATACCATGTCGGACCCTAGACCCTCCTTTCGCTTCCGCATGCCGCGCTTGAGACCCTCCGTCCCACCTCCCCGCACCACCACCCGAACCACCACAACAAGACCGTCACCTCAACCAGAACCGCCAACAACAACGCCGCCACCAATTCAACCTCAAGCCAGACCAACACCATTTGCAACAACTGCATCACCAGTACCACCACCACCATCTGCATCAGCTACACCTGCACTGCGCCTGCACCACCTGTACGACCACCACCATTTGCATCAGCTACAACTGTACGTGCACCTGCACCACCTATAATACCACCACCAACATCAACCCCACCTACACCTGCCCCACCTACAATTGTACCTGCACCTTCGCCACCTGTACGACCAACCACCATTTGCATCAGCTACAACTGTACGTGCACCTCACCACCTATAATACCACCACCAACGTCAACCCCACCTGCACCTACACCCGCATCAACTGTACTGCCACCACCACCATCATCCGCACCTGCACCACCTGTACTACCACCACCACCATCAACCGCACCAGCACCACCACCACCACGTGTAGCATCAAAAGCAGCTACACCTATACCACCGTCAGCAACATCAACCACACCTTCAACCACAGTACCACCAACACCATCAGCGCAACTGCCCTGTTCCTGTACCACCACCGCAAAATGAACCAAGATCAACGCCGCGACCACCACAAACCGCACCACCACCTTCTCCGACCGTTCTCTTTCACGAAACTTCAACTACCAAATCTCCAGAACCCACAAAACCGAGTCACACCATCTTCACCATCTCAACCAACCATCCGATTGCGACTTTCTCCACAACCACCATCTCCATCTCGTACGTCCGCCAAGCCACCATCCCATCCTCCACTCACAACTCACCTCTCAACCTTCATCTACACCACCACCATCTCCCACCTAACCACCCCAAAACAACAACCAAAAGAATCATCATCTCCTTCACCAAACCCTACACCATATATACCTTCAAACAACGATCAAAACGACTCCGACCTCACTCAAAATTCAACACCCGAAGCTACAACCGAAGTCGAAGAAAACGAAACAAAAACAACCGCAAAAACAGTCGAAGAAACATTCAAGGAGAAACCAACAATTGAAGCACCAAAGGTAGAAGAAACCAAATCAATCATTTCGCAACCAATCGACACCAAATCCTCCCAAAATCCAAAAACAACAAACAAATCAGAAGCTTCCACGGACTTAGTAAGACGATGCAAACCCTAGAAATCAAAACTCGAACGAAAAACTTGCAAGTGTAATCACACTTGCAGGAGACAACAGAGGTACATCCATGCGTATAAATGGCGCAGCCAAGCGCGAAACAAGATCCACATCCACCGGAGGTATAAAACCGATCCCGACGAAATCACAGACACGACCACCGACGAAGAAGAAGGCGAAGGCTCAAATGGAAAGAAATCCGAATCGATTCAAAGGCTAATGACGATCTAGAGAAAAATGCATACATTAACTGCAATATTCAAGGAATCAATAACTCCATGGTGTTCAATAGCTCGTTTGCCGAGCGGAATCCCGGCGTTCATCTCGGTCGTAATGTGGAGAATTTGAAGAGATTGAAGAGGAAGAAAGTTATCAAAGGCAATGGATTCGAAGAAGAATGTGACGGTTAGAAGGAGATGCCTTAGAGGTTATTTTATGGAGTCGAGTGATTCCGGCGAAGATGGTGATCCGATGAAGCCGAGACCGCCATGGTTGCCGGTACACCGGCGGGGAGAAGAGTAACAAGGAGGAGGAGAAGAAGAAGATGGATGATGTTGTTTGATTTTAAGATTGTTTGGAATGAATTTATGGCATATATAAGCATGATGTTACTATGGTCTTTTCTTAATCCCACTTTGCAATCTTTCTGATTTTTTGGGCATTATTTGGTAAAACCTAAAATAACTTATATGGTATTTAGGAGAAGTTAGCCAACATGTCCAATTTGAAATTGTTTATTGGCCTCTAAAAAAAACCTCTTTCATTTTGCACTCTATGGCAACGAGATCCCGTTAAATTGGCTCGCAAAATCCCGTTTTGAGGAATCTCCATCGTATTTAACTGGATCTACTAAAAGACAAAAAAATAACGAAAAATTGGAGATTCCGTTAAAAACTGTGTTAAATGTTTCCGCAAAAAACCAAAATTAACGGAATCTTGGAGATTCCGTTAAATTAACGGAATGTCCACTAAAGGACAAAAAAACCAGTCAAAAACCCTAGTTTTAAAGAGATTCCGTTAATTTAACGGAATCTTGAAAAACCCCGTTTTTGCGGACCTTTTTAACTAACAAATTTAACGGGATCTCGATTTTTTGGTTTTTTTCTTTTACTAGATCTCGTTAAGTCATCGATGGAGATTCCGCAAAACGTGGTTTTACGAGCCAATTTAAAGGGATCTCGTGGCCATAGAGTGCAAAATGAAAGAGGGTTTGGATAGGAGGCCAATACACAATTTTAAAATGGACATGTTGGCCAATTTCTCCTTATTTAGTGTGTATATATTTGAATAGACAAAAGGTAGCTTATAAGCTAGTTTTTTGATAAGTTACTTGGAGGTATTTTTTTGTAGCTTTTTCTAATTATAACCTTATCAATATTAATTATTATATCTTAATATACCCATTCTGGTCATTGTGCATACCTATAAGCTAGTTTTTGCAAAAAATAATATATTTATAAGCTAACTTATCAGCTACTAGTTAGCTTATTAATCAACAGGTTATCAGCTACTTTACCAAACATAGCCTAACGACCTTCGTAATAATAAATTGTTTTGGATTTTTTTTTGACATGTATGTACTTTTGCATATCTTCATAAGTCTTCATTTTACGAAATATATCAATTGTATCTTGATTATGAATGTCAAGTGTCAACAAACACATTTGTTTGTCCATTCTAAGTTTAACAAGGAAGAAGAGAGAGACTGACGACAAGGATAGACGATCATCAACAACATAAGAATGAGAGGTTCTTTAAACACAATTTTAATAAAATTTAAAAACTTGAATGTAATTTCGTACAATAAATACTTTAAATCATGGCTAAAAATGTGTTAACATTTTTTGGGTTAGGATAGGAATAATAAGATTTTATAAAGTATAAGAGCTGTTAGGTAATTTCATGGTTAAGAATTAAATTTGAAGGTGGAACAAGAGTTTCAAACCTAAGCCTTCACTTAACTTTTTAAAGCAAACTCATGGTAGAGGTACTATTTTATAAACTTCAAGGGGATAAATCATAAATCTCGAAAATAAAGTCATGATAGACTCGCCTAATACATGCAAGCCCAATCTTTTGACCCATAATTAATTGTAGCATTTTTTTGAGTGTAGCTTTTACGCAAATCTTTTGGCATAATTGTTAATTGCGGATTTGGTTTATCTGGATCCGCCTTAACCTGTCATTTTTAAACCCTAAATCATAAAATTAAAGCAATATTTTATTACTTATGTTATGTTCAAAGCAACAGAAGATTGATGTTTTTCTTATATTTCATTGAAATAAAAATCGTGAAAAAAACACACACATACATGCACAACTTAACTTTTGTTTGCTACAAGTGAGTGACAGAGTAAATTCTACAAAATAGCAAATCGAATCGTGAAGATATGGAATTCCTCCATGGGTTGGGTTTACAAGAAACACATCATCATGGGTTTACAAGCCCACAAACGGATTCCATATCTTCTCGATTTCCATTTTGTTATTTTGTACAATTTCTTTTCAATGACATTTAAAAAACATCAATCTTTTACTGTGAACATAACGTAAATTACAAAATGTTGCTTTAATTTCTTGATTCATGTTTTAAAAAAGACATGTTAAGACAAATCGTAAACCTAATCCGGAATTAAAACTTAAGATTTGAGAGAAGCTAGGCCCAACAAATGCTAGAATTAATTGTGGTTCAAAAGATTGGGCTGCATGTATTGGGCCAATCCATCAAGATTTTTGTTTTTCTAGATATACAATTTATCCCCCAAAAGTTTCTAAAATAATACTTATGCCATGAATTTACTTTTAAAAATTAAGTGAAGGCCTAGGTTTGAAACTCCTATTTCCCCAACCCTCAAATTTAATTCTTGACTACCATGAAATTACCAAACAACTCTTGTACTTTATAAAGTTCTATTATTCCTATCTTAACCCCAAAAAAATGTTAACATTGACATTTTTAGTCATGATTTAAAGTATTTAATTATTTATTGCATGAAATTACATTAAAGTTTCTAAACTTTATGAAATTTGTGTTTAAAGAAGCTCTCTCAATTCTTATGTTGTTGATCATTGTCTATCCTTGCCATCAATCTAGTCATTCGCCCTTGTTAAACTTAGAATGGTCAAACAAATGTGTTTTTTTTAACGGCATTTATAACTCACACACACGTTCCGGGGGTATCCGGATCTATACGGGCACCGACTAATCCCCCCGTGCTCATGAGCCGACCCAAAGGCCAACCCATGAACTCGCCCCTGAACTGACCCGAAGACCGGTCAAGAGCTGGATACCGCAGAAGAGGTCTATAAGGACTTTGGCCTTTTTGTACTGAGCGGGGCTCGAACCCACGCCAACCTATCTTTCAAGGCAACCGCAAGGATGTTACCTACCACCGCTGGGCTAGACATTCATTGGTGTCAAACAAATGTGTTTGTTGACACTTTTTTAAAAAACTCCGTTTATCATCACCATAAATCAGTAAACACTTAGAGTTTAAAAATGATATGAATTTACTTTATTTGTACTATTATATCATTCAAAACACTAACATACATAATTACCTTTTTCGTATGATTCACAGCGGTCAAGAATCTGCACATTTTGAGAAGATACGGGTGTGCGAGACCGGTTTCTTCTTCGCCGCTTCTATAAATTTTCAAAGATACACCGGTAAGACTAAAAAAATTATAACGTTTTAAGTAAACAGATACGATATCGATACTAGTTTCTTTGTTTGTTACATACATTGCCGAAAGACAAGCCTACAAAGAGCCGCATGGGCATGCACGGACTGTGAGAGAAAGAAGGTGAACAAAACATTTGTGTCCCAATTCATTTACCGGGAGAGGAGGGTTATTGCAGGATTGACAGAGTTCTTGGACTACAAAGAGATTCTAGAACTACTTGAAGATGGGTCAAGCTTATAAACGACTGTTTCAATTTAGTTTCTTGAAGTATCGACCTCAAAATTTTCATTGAGCGAGACTAGTATAAATGCTAATTGTGAGCAGACAACACAATGACTATGGATGACTGTTTGAGAAAGATCAAAGACTGGTTGGTGACTAGAACGTCCTTCATTCCATTAGAATTCGTTTACATTACATTGGTATTTTCCTATTCATATTATATAGATATACAATTAACATCAAAATTGACGAAAAAGAGATAAAAATAAAACATGGTTATCATTTCAAGTTTTTGTCTTTAGGTCAAAATACACCTGAAAAGTTTCTCCATTGTATATATTTAACAAGTAAGAATTAAAACATGACATTTTGAAAAGTGAAGAGTTTGGGGAAGTACTAAAAATGGGAATAAAGTAGTAACGAAAAATGTTGTTTGGAGACAAAGACTTCTCAAAAACAAAATTCATCACCGCTCCTTTCAACCTCCTTCTTCACTTTTAGGCTGTTTGGAGAGAGAAAGTTAAAAAGTTGAACTAACAAAGAGAAGAGGTAGGGGAAAACAGACACTATTTAAACACATCCTTTCACTTTCTCAATCATTTCTCTCTCATCTTTCTTGCTTACCTGTGTTCTCGAATATTCGTTCATTTAATCACCAGGAAAACATATTTAACTAAAGTGCAATTCACGGGAGTGCATGAAATTAAAAGAAATCAAGGATTGTGTGAGAAGTTGAGTAATTATAAGAAACGTGATAAGTGAATTTGAATCAATGATCACTTTTAGTTTCAAGCTCATCCATGATTCTTGATACAGGGATTGATACGGTGCATCTCATCCTAATATTATGTGCATCCAACGGCTGGTAACCACTTCCTATGCTTCTCACATTAACTCAGAATTCTCATGGAATATATATATATATATATAGGAAAAAGTTTGGCTACGAACTCAAATTTCATTGTGAACGTGACAGTATTATTCAGTTTGAATAATACTGAATGTGGTATTACTCAGTCTAAATAATATATGATTATTCAGACGGAGTATTTCACATGGCGCGCTCTCGGTAGTTTTCACGTTCACAATGAAACCACATTTGAACGTGACCTTGTATGTATATATGCATGCACGCATGCATGTATGTATGTATAAAAGGTTGGGTTCCAGTGAGAATGAAAGTTGATTGTTGGTGATTTTTGTGTCATCGACCATTTATGTATGATATTGGAATGAACACGAGTGTTGATGGGTTTCAAAACCGTTATCTAATACAAGTTTGGATACAAGTTTGGGGATGCCGGTGTGCACATTTGTATATGAGACGAGTTTGAACCCGGACATGATGAAATGGCGGGCGGGGGTCAAAGGGGTCGCTCCCCTAGGGGTGGTCCTTGAAGAGTAGTGGGAAATGTGATCGTTGAATCGCTAATTGGCTTCAACATTTTCCTATTTAGTTTCTTTTTGACACTGCTTCTTATTCTTTTTCTATCATTGTCTTATTGTTTCCCTTTGTTACATTTTTTGTTTGTCCCACCATTGATGTTCCCTTACATTATTTCTTGTAGTTTTTCATGACTTTGTGATGTTCATTCTATAAAGTTGATGAAAACACATCTCTTTCACTACTACCTAAACACACACAAGAATTTTACTATAAAGTTGGTGAAAACACATCTCTTTCATGTTATCTATTCAAGTGCCTAATGACACTTTGAGTTAGAACCAACAATTGAATGGTAACATGGTTTTTAAATTAACTTTGAGATTATTACCTAATACCAATGTTTTTCTTTTTCCTTTGAAGAAACCTAACACCAATTTTACACAAAGACATTTAAATTCCATATTCGTTGAGGGTGGAATAATAGAAGTTTCAAACCTAGGCCTTCACATAATTTTTAAAAGTAAATTCGTGGCAGAAGTACTATTTTAGAAACTTCAGGGGAATAAATTGTAAATTTGGAAAAACAAAAGTCCAGATAAATTGGCCCAATCTTCTGGCCCATAATGGAATAACTTTTTAATGCGGATATGGTTTACCTAGAGCTTAACATATCTTTTTTTTTTTTAATAAGTGCATTTTTATTTTATTTTTTACTTTTACGTCTTTTTTATTTTTTTGTAAGCTATATAATTATATCCATGAGCTGGTTCATTTCGCCGATCATTGTTAACGTTGACATGTTGGTGGTGGCCGTCACATCTTCATCACATATAAGATACCCAGATATCGGTCAAAATCAAAGCAGAGTAGATGAACTTCATTGAGTGAATCTCGTAATTCTTTGAAAATATTAACAGTAGCCAAATCAAATAATTGAAGAATGACAAGTTGAAAATACCTCGAGATCTTTGTTGTGATTTGAAGTATTATACACCGTAAAACCTAAAGATCAACATATCAAAAAAATAATTATTAGCAAAACATCATATGTGAATCAGTGAATCTGAAGCTAAAACAGATGCATGGGGATATTTGTCCCTCACATAGCGTCCGTTGATGCGGAAATAATATCATGGATCAAAGAAGTACCTACTAATCTGTGAGTGAAAAAAATTATAAATAATTAAAAATCAAAATTCACAATGTGTGGGTGATTATGCATACCATAGGATCTCCAAAAACATTAAAAACAATTTAAAAGACATAACAAGGCTTATTATTTAAATCATTGCCTTCATATAACGACATAACGGTTCAAGCTGCATTTGCATGATCAAATCGAAGTTTCAAATCAAAGCATTAGTAGCCTAGTGGTCGGTAACATCCTTGGGAGGGACAGTGAATGACATCCCTGTCTACCCGTGTTTGATTCATGGGGTGAGCATGTAGCGATATTCTGACCATGGATCGAATTCGTGTCAGCCTATGGTCCCCAAGGATTAGTCGGAGTATGGATCCAAGATATCTTGTTGACTTCGTGTCGAAATGTGTACATAAGTTATATGTTGTTAAAAAAACCCCGTAAGGCCGTAACTATCAGTTTGTGAACAATTATGAATGATATGGTGGAATGGGTTTGGTCAAGTTTTAAAAAACTTTTGGAACATTGAATCGGGTATTAATACCCAGTCAAGTAAAATAAATTCATCAGAACCCAAGCAGTTTATAGAAAAATCGTTATAACTCCGTATTTTTCTATCTATACTATATATATAAGATTCTTAATCATTAAGCAAAAACTGTTTTTCACCAATATTACAACTCTTAATACCCTTAGTACAACTATGTAATGCATCAATTAGAAACTCCTCCCACCCACGTCTTCAATTTCAATTGATAACTTACACTCTATATCCCTATAGTTACTTAATTAAATTACTTTTACCCCCTCACTTTTTCATTTTTCATTTTAGGGTTAATTACACGAGTGTGTATCGAACTTGTCACGTTTTTTCATTGTATGTACCCAACTTTTAAACCTACCATTGTATGTACTGAACTTTTTAATTTTCTCATTGTATGTATCAGGTTACCTGCTGAGCAGGTAACCGGTCACAATGCCACATAGATGCCACATAGGATGCAACTGATTGAGTAAATTACAAATTTAGTCCCTCTAGTTTACTAATTGGTCCCAATGACCTGTTTTGCCTCTTTTGAAAAACCAAACTCACCACCACCACCACCACCACCACCCCTCTACCACCAATCCACCACCACCACCAACAGCCACCTCCAACACCCACCACAACCTCCCACCACCACCACCACCATCTCCACTACATCCACCACCACCAAACCACCACCACCATCTACGATCTGAACCACCACCACTACAAACCACCACCACCATCTCCGATCTGAAATCAACCACCAAACAACCACCACCATCTCCGATCTGAAATCAACCACCATCACCATTACAGATCTGAAATCAACCACCACCATCTCCACTATCAAGGACCTGAAATCAACCACCACCATCTCCACCCACAAACCACCACCACCATCTCCGATCTGAAATCAACCACCACCATCGACCACCCCAGATCTGACCACCACCGCAATCGATCACCGTTAAAGAGAGAGAGGGGAGGGGTTTTCGGAAGTGGTGGTTACGGGGGTGGTATGGCCGGAGACGAAGGTAGAAGACGGTGGTTCACTACGTCGCCGGAGACGGTGGTTACGGGGGTGGTGTCGCCGGAGTCGCCGAATCAGTTAGGTGGAAACGTCGTGGATGGAGGTGGTTGCGAGCGACGTGGCCAGAAACGAAGGTGGATGGAGGTGGTTGCGACGTGGCCGGATCTGGATGGAGGATGTGGCCGGAGACGTTGCCGGAAACGTCGCCGGAGTCGCCGGAGACGTTAGGTGGAAACGGAGGAGGGGTTTATATAAGGGTATTTACAGTTTAACCCCTTGCTCTTTCATTTTCTTTTTAAAAAAAGCTTAGGGACCAAATTTGTAAACTACTTATTTTGAAAATAAAAAAAATAAAATCCACGTCAGATATAACCTGTTCCACGTCAGCTTTTTTAGGTAATAAGTCATCTGATACATACAATGAGAAAATTAAAAAGTTCATTACATACAATGGTAGGTTTAAAAGTTGGGTACATACAATGAAAAAACGTGACAAGTTGGATACACACCCATGTAATTAACCCTTCATTTTACACCCTTATTATATTAACATAAATAATGTAAATTGCGTAAAATGTATTAAAATTTTTATTTATATTTTTAACAAATTATATTATTATAATCGTCTCGAAAATATCTTCAAAATGAGTCCAATATCGAATATTTTTAGATTTTAATCATATTATTAAATATTAAAAATACATATGGATTAATTTGCTCATATATTTTTACATTAAATGTTAAATTGTTTATAAATTTGGAAGTTACAGTTAATACCCTTATGATTAGTCATTTAGTTTACTATTAATCCTCTATTTTTTCATGTGTCATTTTAAATCTTTATCATATTAAGATAAATAATCATATATGAACAAAAATATGTTAAAAAAAATCTTAAATGTTGTTTTTCACATGGGTCAAAAAATAATGATCAATTATCCATCTTCGTTATAGAATTTTAAATGCTTTGTGCGGCATCGCGCACGGGCAATTTCTAGTTCATATTAAAGCAACATTTTATAACTTACGTTATGTTGTGTTTATAGCAGAAGATTGATGTTTTTTATACCTTCTTGACCATTCTGATTTTAGGATACGTAAAATCATAAAATTGGTATCGTGTGGTGTAGAATAAAATTGAACATGAATCACAATTATTTTTTTGAGTTCTCAACTTTAGATTCGAGAAACTTTGTGTTGCATCGCACAAGGATATTGTCTAGTTATTATATATATAATTACAAAAAGCAAGTCTCCTCCAAAAAGGTTAATGTTGGCGAGGAAACCCTAACCCCGTGGTCCTTTGGACCCAACTGATCCCCACCTGATCAGCCCCTTGGCAAATTACATCATGTCTCAGCGCTTAGCACAATGGAGTGGGCCGACCTCGAACCCTGGCCATTTTCTCCAAAAGCCCTCCATTGACTAAGTCAACCGAGCATTTGCGGATGGGTGGTGGCCACTAGGCCAAGACCTAGTGGTTATATATCAATATAATATGAATAGCGAAAACCCAATGTAACCTAACGAATTCAAATGAAACCAAGGACCGTCTAATCACCAACCATAGTGTTTGAACTTTCCCAAACAGTTATTCATAGTCATTGTGATTTCTGCTCATAGTTAGCTTTTATACCAGTCTCGCTTAATGAAAACTTTGAGGCCGATACTTCAAGAAACTAAGTTGGAACAATCGTCTATAAGCTTGACCCATTTCAAGTATTTATAGAACCTCATTGAAACCTAAGAACTCTGTCAATCCTATAGTAACCTCTTCTCCTTATAATTGAACCAGGACACAAGGGTTTTGTTCACCTTCTTTCTCTCAGAGTTCGTGCATGCCCAGGAGGCTCTCTGTAGGCTTTTTTTTTTGGCAATGCTTGTAACAAACAAAGAAACTAGTGTTAACATCGATCTGTTTGTTTAAAAAGTTTTAATTTTTTAGAGTCTTACGAGTGTATCCTTGAAAATTTACAGAAGCTGCAAAGAGAGAACCGGTCTGGCACACTTGCATCTCCATAGAATCTACATATTCTTGACCGTTGTATCACACAGAAAAGGTAATTACATATGTTAGTTATTTTGAATGATACGATAGCATAAATAAATTAAATTCATATCATGTTTTAAATTCTAAAAATGCTTATTGACTTATGGTAGTGGAAAAATGAGTTTCTTTAAAAGTAATTGGATTAGTTTTTGTGGTGGTAAAACTCAATAAATTAAAAAGTGTTTGGGAGTGTGTTTCAAAAGTGTTTATTTTTTTTTAGAGGGTGTTTGGGAGTATGTTTTAAAAGTGTTTATTGATTTATCTGAGTTTTCCAAAAGCAAATAAGTTAAAAATAGTGTTTGATAACTTTAAAAACATTTTTCAAAATAGTTTTTTTGATAAAATTGGAAAACTTGTTTTTCAAAAGTACCGAAAGAGTGACTTTTTTTTTATTTTGGCTTTTGGCTTTTCTCTTTCACAAAATCACACTTTTTAACCCAAACACTTTTTAATTTATTGATTTTTACCACCACAAAAACTAATCCAAACATTTTTTTTAAAGAACTCATGTTACCACCACCATAAGTCAATAAACACTTTTGGAGTTTAAAACATTATATGAGTTTAATTTATTCGTAGTATCGTATCATTCAAAACACTAACATACATAATTACCTTTTCCGTGTGATTCACAACAGTCGAGAATCTACGAGTTCTGTCGGGACACCGGTGTGCCGGACCAGTTTCTACTCTGTCACCACCACAAAGCTTCAAGGATACACTGGTAACTCAAAAAATTAAAACTTTTTAAATAAACAGATGCGATATTGACACTAGTTTATTTGTTTGTTACAAAAATTGCCAAAAAAACAAGCTTACAAAGAGCCGCCTGGGCATGCACCAACTGTGAGAGAAAAAAGGTGAACAAAACCCTTGTGTCCCTGTTCAATTATCGGGACAGGAGGGTTACTGCAGGGTTGAGAGTTCTTGGGCTTCATTCAGATTCTAGAACTACTTAAAGATGGGTCAAGCTTTGAAACGATTGTTCCAATTTAGTTTCTTGAAGCATCGACATCAAATTTTTCATTGAGCGCGACTGGTATAACTTTTGATTATGAGCAGACAACACAACAGCTATGCATGATTGTTTGGGAAAGTTCAAAGACTCGTTGGTGATTTGAATATCCTTGGTTTCATTTGAATTCGTTTACATTGCATTGGTATTTCCCTATTCATATTATATAGATATACAATTAACATCAAAAAAGACAAAATAGAAATAACAATAAAACATGATTTAACATTTCAAGTTGTTGTTTTTAGGTCAAAATACATCTAAAAATTTATCTCTATCTCTCTCTCTCTCTCTATATATATATATATAGGGGTGGGTTCAAATGTGAACCACTTTTTGGTTGTGAACGTGAGGACAGCCGATAGCGCGACACGTGGTGGATGACTAGGCGCCACGTCATGTCCACGGCGGATGACTAGGCACGATTCATGGGAGGGCATTGAATTAAAGGGGGGACCACACTCAAAGCCGCCACGTGTCGCGCTCTCAGTTGTCCTCACGTTCACAACCAAAAAGTGGTTCAGATTTGAACTTTCCTCTATATATATATATATATATATATTTAACAAGTAAGAATTAAAACATGAGACTTTGAGAAGTGAAGTGTTTGTGGAAGTACCAAAAATGGGGATTTTAGCGGGAGGTGCGTTATTTTAGCGGGAGGTGCGTTATAACGCACCTATAGATGCATTGTGGGGGTATAGCTTGCAAAGAGAGAGAGAGAAGGGGTAAAAAACCAAATGGGGGGGTGCCCCTTGGGGCATTCTGGCCAAAATCCCCTTTTCTCTCTCCCTTTGCAAGCTATACCCCCACAATGCATCTATAGGTGCGTTATAACGCACCTCCCGCTAAAAGACAAAAAAATTCAGCCTTTGACGAGCAAAAGTCAACAAAAAACGCAGTTATGACGCATCTATAACGCACTTGCACAGTGACGCATCTATAACGCATCTATAACCCAAAGGCTGAATTTTTTTTGTCTACAAAAAACGCAGTTATGACGTATCTATAACGCACCTGCACAGTGACGCATCTATAACGCATCTATAACGCATCTATAACCCAAAGGCTGAATTTTTTTTGTCTTTTAGCGGGAGGTGCGTTATAACGCACCTATAGATGCATTGTGGGGTATAGCTTGCAAAGAGAGAAGATGAGAGAGAGAGAGAGAGAGAGAGAGAGAGAGAGTAGGAGAGAAGGGAAAACCAAATGGGGAGTGCCCCTTGGGGCATTCTGGCCAAAATCCCCTAAAAATGGGAATAAAGTAGTAAAGAAAAACGTTGTTTGACGACAAAGATTTCTCAAAAACAAAATTCATCACCGCCCCTTTCGATCTCTTTCTTCGCTTTCAAATTGTTTGGAGAGAGAAGGATAAAGAATCGAACTAACAAATAGAAGAGGTAGGAAAATTAAAAAGCACTATTTAAACACACATTTTCTCTTTCTCAATCATTTCTCTCTTCATCTTTCTTTCTTACTTAGTGTTCTCGAATATTCATTCATTCAATCACCTGGAAAACATAATTAACTAAAATGAAATTCATGGTAGGGCATGATATTAAAAGAGATCAAGGTTGTGTGAGAAGTTGAGTTACCATGAGATGAGAGATGAGAAGCCTGATTAGTGAATTTGAGTCCTTGATCACTTTCAATCTCAATCTCATCCATGATTGAATCACTCTTGATATGGATATTGACTCGGTGCATCTCATCCTATTGTGCATCCAACGGTTGATAACCACCTCTCACGCTTCTTCCGTTGACTTAAAATTTTCATAGAGTATATATAAATGGTTGGGTTCCGTAAGAATGAAAGTTGATTGTTGGTAATTTTTGTGTCACCGACCATTTAAGTGTGATATTGGAATCAATACGAGTGCCAATGGATTTCAAAACCGTGATCTAATACAAGTTAGGGGGTGCCAGTGTGCACATTTGTATATAAGGAGTTTGAACCCGAACATGACGAAATGGCGGTGGTCAAGGGGGTCACGCCCTAGCGCTGATCCTTGAAGAGTAGTGGAAAATATGATTGTTGAATCATTAATTAGCTTCAACTTTTTCCTATTTGGTATCTCTTTGACACCGCTTATTCTTTTTTCTATCATTGTCTTATCGTTTCCCTTTGTTACATTTTTTGTTTGTCGTACATTTAAACCTTATTTTCCCTTACAATATTTATTGTAGTTTTTCATGACTTCGTGATGTTCATTCTATAAAGTTGATGAAAACACATTTCTTTCACTACTACCTAAACACTCACAAGAATTTTACTATAAAGTTGGTGAAAACACGTCTCTTTCATGTTATCTATTCAAGTGCCCAATGACACTTTGAGTTAGAACCAATAATTTAATGGTAACATGGTTTTTAGTTAACTTTGAGATTATTACCTGATACCAATGTTTTTCCTTTTCCTTTGAAGAAACCTAACACCAATTTTACACAAAGACATTTAAATCTCATATTCGTTAATTATGTGTTTTTGCTTCAATCACTTCTAAAAAAATCTTTTTTATTGATGTATATATGTCACGTTCCTATGATATGGACATGAGGAGTGAATCATTGATTCATTTTTTGGTTAAAATTGTAATACAATTTTGATGGTTTTACTTGCATTTTATGTGATGATGAATTAAAAGTATATGATAACAAATAAAATCAGGTATATGTAAATATATTTGTTTAATAGGATTCTAGTTTAATGCTTCCTTAATTCTCAATGACTTGTACTTTACTTATGGGTTTAGCCATTGACTTGGGCACGTGCCATGGTAGTGATTTTTTGTTATATTCTTAGATGATTAGTGCACTCTTTAAGAAATGATCAATGAAAGATTGTCATTGACAAGTACTCAAGCCAGATATCATGTTGGATAAAAATCTCTTAGTTCTAAAATCACACGTCTCATCCTATCCAATCAATGAAATTTAGAGACTTCATATTTTATTTTATTATTATATATTTTAGAATTATTTTATTCAAATTCACATCTTTTTTATAATGATGTGTATTCATATGATTGGTGGACAAGAATAGAACATGAAACTTTAAAACGAGAGAATGTTATCCCCAATAGACTATCAATTTTTTCCCTAAACAACAGGCAACATGATAATCATCAAATCGAGAATAAATCTCTTTCTATAAATCAATGTTCGATGACCTCAAATAACTAAAATCTACATTTAACATCACCAACACACCAAGTGATGAACCAACCCTTATTTTCTAAACCCTTCCTAAACGTCCAAGTGGTCTATACAAACAATTGGTTGAATAGGAGCTTCTCACCTTTTTTTATTGGTTTGGGTTGTTAGGCCCATGATGATGTAGAGAATGGGTTTATACTCGATTATAATATGATAGAAGTCAACTTTTGAGTTGAAGTCGATTTCACCAATATTTCAGTGATTTTCTTTCTAGATTTCGTTCCTAATTATCTTCAACGATCTTTAGAAAATAACTTTGCCTCAAATTGGCTTAAAATTTTCATACTTTGTGGCCCATTATATTTAATAGTCTTTAGCTAGTATGGCAACAATTGGCCTATTAGCTCAGTTGGTTAGAATAAATACCTCGAAGAATAAATATTAGTGTAAAACATACGTCGAAGAATAAATACTGTATTTTACACTATACAAATAGATTTCTTCTAGTTCCTTGTGAAAGATTACAATTTTCTAGAACAAAAGAATGTATTACAATTTTGTTTGTAAACAAAGTTTTTTGAAAATGATATCCTACTTTTTTGTCTGAAATGTTTTTGAAAAGTATCAAATGGATGCTTAGGAGTAAGTTTTTCAATAAACACAAAAGCGAATTACTAAGTTATTTTTAATACAATTTATCTTTTTAGTATTTAGGTTATGTTTGACAAAAATAAGCCAGTCATTGAAAATGCTAGTTGAAATAATTTATAAATAGTTTATTGTAATCCTATCAGTTATACCCTTACCTAATATTAACTATTATTAGTTTAAAATAAACATTAGTTATTTATTATTAATAAATATTAATTTATAGTAACTAAAATCAATTAAAATAGTTAAACAAACTTAATTACACATTATATACTAATTATAAGTGTTAACTATTTCCAAATTTTGTTAATTATATCAATCGTTATTTAATACTATCAGATTTCAAAAAATCAAATATAATCATCTTTAGAATATGTATGTAAGTAACAAAGAAATAAAATTATATTTTCTTCACAAATAATGAAAACAAGCTAAATATTTTAATAAAAATTATTTAATTCAATTCTTAATTGTATATATTTTTAAATTACTATATATTTAGAATATGTGAAATTGATTATTTTATTATTTATTTTTGTTATATGTAATAGAAATAGTAATTTAACTTATTAATTAATGTAGATTTTTTCTAAAATTTGTTTTAATTATATAATCAAATTTTATATCATTTCAAATAAATGTAATATTATTTAACTAATTTATTATCTTGTTTATATTAATAAACATATTATATTATTAAAATTTTATTTTAATTATATTATTCGAGATTTATCTTTAATTATATTATAAAATATTTATAATTAATTATTTATTCACGATGCTAGTTTTTATCATTTTATATACACATAAGTTAAGTTTATCAAACATAATTTATTTACCAATTAATTTCCAAACTGTCCAAAAATTGTTACATCTTTGGACTCAGTGAACCACAATTTCACGTGCTAGAATTGTTATAATAATTAAATGTTCACTAAATTATAAATTGTTATAATTTTGCTATATATCATATCTTAAATGTAACAATTAACAATTATCAAATACAACATTTATTTTTATTTGATAGATTTAAAACCATCACCATCTACTAACACTACTTTACCTTTCAAGCTTCAAGAGGACCTACTCGGCTTATCCAATAGGATTTTATAAGCAATGACAATTCATCGTATTCTTTGAAAGACGATAAATATAATAAAACAAAATAAACAACAACACCGACTACTATTGGATGTAAAAGCATAAAAATACAAAAGTCAAATGAATATAAGGAAGACCACAACTAACAGAATATAGAACAAAACCACGAGCATCAAAAACTGAAATAACAACAAGCCATAAGAATCATTTTTCTTCTACTCTTTCGGATGTTTTCATATTTTAAGAGATTGAACGGTGAAAAATCAATTTAATGATAACATCTATTTTTGTCGTGGTGTTATTTTTTGCTTTTGATGAATTGCATTATTCTAGTTTTATTATTTTTGTTTCAACACTATCATTGACTATGTTATTTCCATTGAACTTTCATTATGTAAAATGAATAAATGATGGATATCATGTTATATATACATATGTGAATTTTGTTGGAATATAAAAATATTATGAAAAGGCCATATTCTTTTTAGTAGTTCCTATGCAACTTGGATTACATGGTTTTCTAATTTATGGATGAAGAGTGAGGATGAGATATGCTTTGGGACTCTTATTCTCATTATGCTTTACCATTTTTACTAAGATCAAGCTAAAGAAGGCAGATATCTTTAACAAGTTTAAAATTGATTAGGTAGGTTGGCTTCATAAGCCTTTCCTAAGTATTTCCTTTAAGGCTGCTCGCACCGTCTGTGGCTTCACAGCGGCTTCACAGCGGGTTAAGCCGGCGGGTTTGATGGTTTGGGTGCGCAGGGATTGAAGCCGGCGGCTTCAAGGCAACAACGGTTTGGGAGAGCCGTTGTCAAACGGCTCTCTCAACGGATAAATTTTTTTTTTAATTTTTTTTTATTTTTTTTATTTTTCATTTAATACCTTCTATATATATATATACCCTCTATACACAACATATACACATACCCAACCAAATATTATTACACAAATTTCTTCATCCTCCAACCATATTTCTTACACCACTACTCTCTTCTACATACATCCACAATGGCACAACCCGGTTATTTGAACGATTCATCATCCACGGATACCGACGAAGACTGGGAACAAGATGCGCAAATCTTTGCGCATCTTGTCCAACAAGCAAACGCATCATCATCGATTCGTCGTTCGAAGGCCCCTAACATAGACAGGGGTCGGGTAGAAGCTAACGCAAGGCTAATGGCGGACTACTTTGACGATAACCCGACGTACCCGGAGAAGACGTTCAAGCAACGTTTTAGGATGTCGAGAAATCTATTCACACGAATAGTCTATGATTTATACACACGGTACCCATATTTCCAACAACAGTACGATGCTACGGGGTTGCCGGGTTTGTCCACACACCAAAAGTGTACGGCGGCAATTCGGCAACTGGCGTATGGAATAACCGGTGACGCATGGGATGACTACGTCCGCATGGGAGAGTCAACGGCACGCAAGTGTCTAAACCGCTTCGTTGAAGGAATTATACAAATGTATGGAAAAGTATATTTACGCAAGCCGACTTACGAAGATATTCAGCAGTTGTACGCCGCGCACGATGACCGTCACGGATTTCCCGGCATGCTCGGTAGCCTTGACTGCATGCATTGGGAATGGGCGATGTGTCCGGTTGCATGGCAAGGTCAATACCATCGAGACGATAAACCGCATCCGTCAATCATTTTAGAAGCGGCGGCCTCCCAAGACACATGGATTTGGCACGCATTCTTTGGTTGTCCCGGTGCCATGAACGACCTAAACGTGCTCAATCATTCGCCCATCTTCGAAGATGTGTATAACGGAATCGCACCCGACCGAACTTTTCAAGTAAATGGGGCGACCTACAAGCACGGATATTATCTCGGGGATGGGATATATCATGAATGGGCTACTTTTGTCAAAGCGTTTTCCTATCCGGAAGACGATAAACGAATTAAGTTTAAGGGAGCGCAAGAAGCGGCACGTAAAGATATCGAACGAGCTTTCGGCATTCTCCGTAAACGTTGGAATATAATCAAACAACCGTCTCGCTTCATGGAGATACCTACGATGCGCAAAGTTATGTACGCGTGTATCATATTGCACAATATGATACTCGAAAACAAAAACAAGGCCATTTGTGTTGTGCCGAACGATATTCCGGATCCACCTAACCCGCAACTCACTGAGGAGCAACGTATGGTGAATATTTTCCAAGTGAGAAACTCAACTATTCACCATAATCTTCGGGCGGATTTAGTGGAACATATTTGGAACCTCGATATTGATTTTTAGTTTTTTTTATTAATGTTATGTAATTTTTTTTATTAATGTTATGTAATTTTTTTATTAATGTTATGTAATTTTTATTAATATTAGAATTTTCAAATTATTTTTAACAATATTATTTATTTAATTAATGTTATTTAATTAAATAAAATAAATGAAATAAATAAAATAAATTGAAAAGTGAGAGGGTTGGGAGGGTTGGGTGTGTGTTGTAGAGGGTTATGGGAGGGTAAAGAGATGGTTGACCAAAAGCTGATGTGGAAGCTGATGTGGCATTCAAAAAGTGAGTGGGTTGAGAGGGTTGGAGAGTATGGGTGTGTGTAGCCTAAGTGATTGTTTGGTTTACCATCTTTTAAAGTTGTAGTAAAATTTCGTTGTTGTTAAGAAAATAATTACATGAACCCAGACAAATGGTAAGACCCAAATAGGATTTAATAGATAACAAAGGCCCAAATATTTTAACTAATTACATTGGTGAAAAAAAGATTAAAAACAATGGGAAAATTGCATCAAAATGGAACCAACTTTGACACAATTCCTATTTTGAGGAACCAACTATGAAACTTATCATTTAAGGACTTTGAAACAAACTTTTCATATATTTAAGGGTCTAGTTTACCTACTAACCTACTAATGATGACATGGTTCAGGTAAATGCCAACTAGAATTCCACATCATTATTAAACATGACAAAAATTAATTAAAAAAATGACATGGCATTCATATTTGAAAATAAAAAATAAAACCAAGAGTCTTCTTCTTCCCTAAAGTGACCCATTTTCACCACCCCCTAAACCTTCCTCGTATCGTCTCCTTTTCTGACCTCCTCTTTGCAGAAATTAAGCCCTCGATTTTGTAATTATCCCTCCTCATCCGACGCTAAAGCTGAAAATATTGTAAATATCTTTCTTGAAAATATTTCCCTTATTCAATAATTCTTCCTATTAAATCTGAAAATTCCATCAATATTTTGTAATGTTAAGAACAAATATTATGTAAAAGAAAATATTATACATTAGAAGGTTGTTGTTTGATGAATGAATAAATTTGTTTATTGGTATATTTGCAGAGATCGAGGAGAGGGAAGTGTGTGTTATTTCGATGAAGCATGCTAGTGTTGACACAATCAACTTTCATTTTCTTTAACTTAGTTAATTTCTTTTGTTGCTAAATTATTTAAAGTTGATATTATAACTCAACTACAAGCAACATAATAAAAATAAATCATGGTTAGGTGATAAAATAGATTTTTTTTTTTTTTTTTTTGGAGAAGAAGATTGAGAAATATGTGGTGGTTCATGTTCAAAGAGGAAAAATGATTATTGTTGGAGGTATTTGAAGGGGTTTACTCTTGAAAAATGCCAGGAGAAGATGAGGCATTTGAAGGGGGGAAGGGGGTTAACAATGGAGGGAAGGGACGAAGATAAGGATATAGTGTTTTAGGGATGAAGATAAGGATACAGGGAATGACGATTAAAATTTATTTATCTTTTTAATTATTAATTATGTGGCTTTTTAAAATCCACCTAATATTCTTTTAATCTATTAATTTGTCACATCATGTTAAGGTGACCGGTTACCTACTAAACCGGTTAACAAGACCCTTAAATATATGAAAAGTTTGTTTCAAGTCCTTAAATGATAAGTTTTATAGTTGGTTCCTCAAAATAGGAATTGTGTCAAAGTTGGTTCCATTTTGATGCAATTTTCCCAAAAAGAATTTAACGGCCACTATTATATGATATTGTTTGTTTTTGCCTCTATGTTTTTTTAGGTGGGTCCAAGGTCCAATTGTATTGGTTATTAAAGGTGCACACGACCGGATTTTTATCCAATCCGGATCGAATTTATACTAAACCGGTTTTCTTCGGATTTGTCAGAAACTGGTTTTGTTAGAACCGGTTTCGGATCGGATTGAAACCGGATATTTTTTAACCGGATTTATACTAAACCGGTCCTCTATTGGGTTAGAAAATTCAGAAAATTCAATTGAAATCTAATCTGAATTGGTGTGGGCCGTGATTTTTTGATGGGCCGTGATTTATTTTTTTTAAATTGGGCTCAGCGAATTACATATGGAAGGATGGATCATGATGGAAGTGTCTTGGATTTTTTTTCAATTGAAATATAATCTGAATTAGAATATTAGACTTACTGACTTACTTAGTTGGACACTTGGACTTTCAGGCCCATAAAATTTGGGCTCCAATTCACAATGATCTATCATTACTCAATACTCATTACTCATTAGGCCTTGATCTATCAGTAATCAGACTATCATTAGGATTTTAAGCCCAACAGCAGTAAGCCCATATAGACATTACCGGTTCGGTTTGAAACCGGTTATCCGGTCAAACCGGATTGGATCCAATCCGGTTTGAAAAAAATCCGATCCGGTTTGAAAAAAATTCGTTTTTATAAAAGCGGATTCAGATAGTTTTTGCGCAAAATCGGATAACCGGATTTTCTGTGCACCTCTATTGGTTATTGCTATATCTATGCTTAGTTGTTTAGGTACTTCAACAATTCAACAAATAACTACTTTAATACATGTGTTTCATAATGCTATATGTTTTGCTCGATGTTATCTGATTCCGCTTCTATTGGGTAATGTTATTTGCGTAGCTACTTTTGTTGGCTATTGACATCTATTTGTGCTTCTATAGTTATATTGTACTATTGTTTGACGATCCATCAATTGTTCTATATGAGTTGTAATGTATTTCATGATTTTGTGATTAATCAATATACTTTCCTATTAAATGCAGTCAAGAAAAAAGAAAAATTCAAACATTTTCGATTTTCATCCATTGTGTGACTTCTTATCTTCTATTGGGATACCATTATACACCATAAAATTCATTTTAGTGCTTAACAAGCCATTCTTGAGCTTACCATATATGGCAAACTAGCTTATAAGCTAGCTGAAATTGTTTTAATACAACAAAAAAAATGAAATTGTTTTAACGTTGATTTTAGCAAACATCGTCTAGATTTTGTGTACTTTCCTAACTTTTCATGAATTGAACAATTTTAAAAAAATAAGATTTTTGGATATGGTCTAAAAAATATATTAATTAAATCGATTTTGGTGATAATATATAAACCAAATATTTACAATTTTTGAAAGGACGGATTTGTTTGGTCTTCGGCCTTATCAGGCCAAGTTGCCAACTGGTTGTGCAAAATAAGTAAATAACATCAAAACACTTGGCCAAATATATATCTTAATCAAATTTAAAAGATACGTATCAAAAGAACAACTATAAAAACCATTTTTCTTTATTTAAAAATAGCATTTCTTATTTTATGATTTAAGTTATTTTTATTTATAGAGTTTAAAATAAAAACATAGTAAACAAAGAAAGAAAATAGAGATTCAAGGGTTTTTATATAAATATTAATTTTGTGAAAAATATTTACAAAAACCATTAAACCATTAATTTCAAGGGTTTTTTGTACACAACAATAACTACAAAATGATATCAAAATGGTCGAAAACGATTAATATATTATTGTTCATAATTATATGTATTTAAAATACGTTATTCTTCATTTGGTCTTGGAGTTAGAAGAATAGAGTATAGTTACCTATACTACATTTACATTTTGTAGGGTGGGAAGTAAAAATTCATTGTAGGATGCATACTTACAGAATTACAGACACAAGTAAGAGTTCAATACTTCAAATCTAATTGTCGTAAAGTTGAAGATATAATTAGTCAATTATTTTACATATTGATATTTTTGTGGGTAATGGCCAATATATCTAATTTGTTTGGATAATACTTTTAAGACATGGTTATATGGATGATTTAGGGGTTGGTGGTTCCAACCTTTTTGTAGAAAAGAATTGGCTTGAAACTTTTGTGATAGAAAATAGGTTTCCTAGCTATTGTGATTTACAATGACTAAACTGAATTGTTTAAAATCAAAATAAAGGCACTACAATTTGGTGTTTTCTTGTTGTAAATTGTAAAAAAAATGTATTAAATCTCTGAAAATTAGGATTGTAATTAGGATTGTAATTAGGAGAGAGAAGGTTTTGAAAGATTAGTCTATGAGACTAATAAATTTTTATACGGTGGATTTCTTTTTAACATAATAAAGAGTTAATTAAAACAATTTTGTATATTTAATCGTTTATGATCATACTAGATCTTGAGACGATTGCAACCAGAGATATTGACAAAGAGGTAATCTACTTTGTTATTGGGGATAAACCAAAAAAGTTGAAATAGTGCAACTACTTCATGGTCCATTAAATTTACTCATTAGCCAACATGGCAATAGCTGGCCTATTAGCTCAGTTGGTTAGAGCGTCGTGCTAATAACGCGAAGGTCGCAGGTTCGAGACCTGCATGGGCCATTTTTAATTATTTTGAATTCTTTCAACATCGTCGTAGAAGTTGCTTTCCAATTTTTTTTTTTTTTTTTTTTTTTTTTTTTTTTGAATCTTTCAACATGACAACAATAGTTCTAAAGATACTATAAAAGGGTTAATTTCATATATGCCCTTATTAAAGTTGAAAATATCATATTTAACCAACCTAATCTATAAATATCATATATACCCTTCCTAACCTATCAAAATATCATATTTACCCAAATAACAATTTTTATCAATTTTAAATTATATTTAATAATAAAAAACAGTTAAAGTACCATTATACCCTCTAATCCAAGAATATACTTATATTATATTTCATATCCTTCCTCCCCTCATGATCTTGAGACCTCCCATGGCTGCCGTAATTTCCTCACAAAAGAAGATTCATAAATAACCCAAAAACCCTCCCCTAGATTTCCACCAAAATCTACTTCACCTAATTCTTTCTTAACTGCTTGCAAAATATTTCCCCCAAAAATAAAATCCAATCTTTTTCACTTAAAAACATCATTCCACTTCTTTCTTTCTTCCAATGATATAGGTATTATTATTATTTTTTTAATTTCTTTCCCCTTCTTTTCCCTATTCGACCAACAGTTTCTTCAATTTATTAATCTAGTTTCTTTTTTGTGAGAAACCCAATTATTGTTGATTGCACACTGATGAGTTAGCCTTTTATGAGTTATGGCCTTCAATTTCTCATCAAGAATCTTTGTGAGTGATAGGGTAATTATTTTACCCATGTAACTAACCTATCTTACGCATTTCTTTTCTTTTTTCTTACTTTTCTCTCATCAAAACCACGCTCAATATCGTTACATACGTTTTCCTTATTCCACGTTTGTACTTATATATATTTCTCATGTTTTATCAATTAAACTTATGCAATCGTACGTGTTTTCAGGATATCGTTGTCATGGGCCGATTTCTTTTTGGATTTTTGCTGGGTCGGATTGATGGACGCGGACAGCCGCTTGATGGCCGATCAGGAGTTGGGCCACGGCCCAATTTGATGGTTGCTTGGTGGATTTTATTTGGCCCATGGCCCATGAACAATTTCCCTATATATATGTATGCTTGTAAATGAGAAAACAATCATCTCATCTCCCACCCCATAACTAGTTCCAACTCATAGTTTTTGTGGTTTTCGGTTTTCTCATATTGGCCGAAACCAAGAATAGTTAGCTACTTTTATTAAGCCATCATCGATACTTTAGTTTTGGTTCGGGTTTCCTCTCGGTGAGGCCGAACGACTCTTTTGAAAACACTTGGTATCATTTTACTTTCGGGTTTGGTAACACACTTTTGTATTCCCGAAAGTAATACCAAGTGTTTAGCATCATTTTCCCATTATAATCTACGTAATCGTTTTGTTACTACAACCTTGTGTTCATTGAAGATTTTCACTATATATATATATATGTTTATATACATTTCGGCATATATATATATATATAAGCATCTATGACTGTTTGATCCATGCATACACCTATATATATTTATGATAAATTAGTTAACATCTAACAGCTTCTCTTATAAATTGTTTTACTTACGCGCTCGAAATTTCAACTGGTCATTTCTCCAGTTTTCATCATATTATATGCTTTAATTTCCACTGGTCAAGTCCAGTAACCGTATCTTATCAACTGTTTTAATTATTGTATTTTATAATTATTTCTGTCGTACTAACGTTCTCTTGTTCAATTAATTTTTAGTTTAAAAATAGTCGTAAAACACACCCAAGCATGATAGACTAATTTCATAGTTTGGGGTGTAAGGTCAATTTTGGGATGAATCTTTGGTAAAGAAAAAAGTCTTTTATATAAACTCAATTTTTACCACTTCGAGTTTAAATGCCTCATTAAAGATTGTCCTTGGATTTTTACCGGTTAACCAGATGTACGAAAATGCGGTATCTTTTCAGAAGTTACTAAAATGTTATTTTGGGGATATATGAGTGGGTGACAACACTCGTTGCTATTATCTCACGTCTTTAGCATTTCATTAAAGAGTATGTCTATAAGTTAACTAGTAATAATCCAAGGACATGAAAATGCGTTAGTCTCTTAAGGGACTACAATTGGCACTATTCCTGAAGTGGTATCAGATCTAGTATCCCATTAAAGATTATAACTAATTATTTAACGATGAGTCAGATGCATGAAAATGTGTTAATCTTTCAGAGGTTACGTAAGTGTTGATTTTTAATATATTTTAACATTTCATTAAAGATTGCATCTAAACTCATCGATAAATAATTGGGCTATATGAAAATGTGATAACTTTTCAGAAGTTACTCGGATATCATTTCTGCATAATTGAGATTATTAAATTACTTCCTATCCAATTTATCTATTTTTATTCCAACTAAAAGACTTTACACCCCTGGCTCCTTTTTATAATTGTTCTCTTACCGTAGCTCATAATCAACCAACCAATCAAATACTTTTTCATCCAAACCCCATTTGAAGTTAACTTTCATAAAGACTGAATCTCGAGAGATTGTTTTCACCGCTTCCCTGTGGGATCGATATCCGGTACTTGTACCATTTTATTACTTGTTTTTAGAAAAACGACAGTAATTGGAGGTTTATACTTGGACCGAAGGTTACTTGTTTTATTTCTTTTTGCACACCTGTTTTTTTGGGCATCGTCCGTTCACTCAATAATTAAATAATTCAAAAGAACAGGGGGTTGTGCGAATCTATCAACAAGTTTTTGGCGCCGTTGCCGGGGAAGCAACAAAACAATTTTTCAATTTTAGTTTTAGAGAGTTAATTTTTCTACCACCTTTTTGAAAAAAAAAAGAATTTATATATAATTATATATTTTCGAAAAAAAAAACAAAACAAACAAAAAGATTTTTTTAGTTTATGCAAAGAAAATCACGTGGGGAATTTTTCAATCTAGACCCCGATATTGAAAGAACTTTTAGACGTCGTAAAAGGGAGCAAAGAAATTTGCAAGCTTCTACTTCGTCTGCAATGGAAGAAGAAAACGCATTTTTAGAGGAACTGCCATTTCCTGGAAACCCACCTGATGGGAGGTACAACAATGATGGTCTACCTCCACCTCTACCACCACCTCCTGGAGGTAATGGTAGAAATCGGCTGCAAGACATCCAACCACGTATGGCAGAACCACATGCTGGTCCTGTACCTATCATTCAGGAACCTGGACCACAAGTTCAGCAAGAAAATCCAGTTAATGGAATTTTACGAAATCCTCCACCACCCCTTAATAATAATCAACACATTGAAGATGCAGAACAACACATCTTTCGTCTGGCCAATTCCAAAGACAAGAGTATGATGGATTATGCTATTCCTATTGTACATCAGTTGCAAACAGGAATACGTGATCCAACATGCAATGTCCCGCATTTTGAGCTAAAAACTGTAATGTTTCAGATGTTACAAAATAATGGTCAATTTGCAGGATTGTCAAAGGAAGACCCACATGCTCATCTCAGATCTTTCTTGGAAATTGCAGGATTATTTAGACTTCGAGGAATTTCTGATGACGCTTTGAAATTAAAACTTTTTCCTTTTTCATTAAGTCATCATGCCAGAGCCTGGTACTATTCTTTAAAACCAAACTCTATTTTTACATGGGACCAGATGGCTGAAGTATTTTTGAAAAAATATTTTCCACCACTAAGAAATGCTCAGTCTAGAAATGAGATCTGCACTTTCCAACAAGAAGATGATGAGACAGTTCCCACAGCCTGGGAAAGATTTAAAGAATTGTTGAGAAAATGCCCTCACCATGGCATTCCCTACTGCATTCAGCTAGAGACATTTTATAATGGCTTGAATTACCCAACCAGACAAATGCTTGATGCTACTGCAGGAGGAGCTTTTACTGCAAGTTCTTACAATGAAGGATACAATATCCTTGAAAAAATTTCAAATAACAATGGCCACTGGGCAGACTCTCGTGCAAAACCTTTACAACTAACTGGTGTCAAGAACAATGATACTTATTCAACACTTGCTACCCAAGTACGTGATATGGCAGTGATGCTTAAGAATCTCACTACCAAGAAGCAAGTGGTGTCTGGTATTGATGTTTCTGAGGCATCCGAGTTACCTGTCCAATGTGCTTATTGTGGTGAAAACCATCTTTTTGATAATTGTCCGGGAAATCCAGAAAAAGTCAATTACATTGGAAATAATGACAAAACTGGACCTTTTTCACCAACCTACAATCCAGGATGGAGAGATCACCCACATTTAAAATGGAACAGCCCTTCTCTTAACCCACAGTTACCTAGGATACAGGGTCAGACTAACCAGTATCCTCAACAGCAGAGACAGTCCAATTTTCAAAACCAAGGACAGTCACATTTTCAAAATCAAAAGCGTGTTCATTTTCAAGATGAGGAACCACCTAGATTTCAACACACTTCACACAACCACTCACAAAATCACCAACAGACCACCTCTCCTAGATATCCACCAAGGCAAAACCAACAGGTTGAACCTTCACTAGAGGCCATGATGAAAGGATTTATTTCTCAAACCCAAGCATCAATCAAAAACCTTGAGACCCAAGTGGGTCAGATGGCTCTAGAAATTAGGAATAGGTCGGCTGGCTCTTTACCTAGTGACACTGAGATTCCTCAGAGACCAGGAAAAGAACAGGTTAAAGCTGTGACTTTAAGAAATGGAAAAGACTTGAGTAAATCTGAAAAGAAGAGTCAAAATCCTGAAAAGGATCTTGCATCATCTTCTTCCACTCCAACACACACTGACTCACCTACTCCAGCAGAGTCAGATTTTACCTCACCTATTCCTGACTTTCCACTTCTGTCTCCTGTAACATCTGCAGGGTCCCAAAGAACAATGTGGAAACCTCAGGAATACACCAGTAAGGATATGTCACAATCTAGTGACAGTCCCAAGACCATTAGTCACACATTTCCCAAGGAGACAGACACCACTTTATCCACCACTGTGATGAAACCTGTCTCTATCACACCTTCACCATCATCATCACCTACACCTCAAAAGACTACCACTCCTACTCAAGTCCCCCTCTATATTCCATACCCCCAAAGGTTAAGGAATCAGAGAGAGGAAGCCCAGTTTAAACAATTTCTTGATGTTTTCAAACAATTGCATATCACCATACCTTTGTTGGAAGCAATTGAAAGAATGCCAAATTACACAAAGTTTTTAAAAGATATTTTAAACAAAAAGAAAAGGCTGACTGAGTATGAGACTGTAGCTCTGACTGAGGGTTGTAGTGCTCTGTTAACCAAGAAAATTCCACCTAAGATGAAAGACCCAGGAAGTTTTACAATTCCCTGTTCCATAGGAGGTAAGATCATTAGGAAAGCCCTATGTGATTTAGGTGCAGGCATTAACCTTATGCCTTTATCTGTCTTTACTACCCTAGGAATAGGTGAAGCAAGACCCACCACTATATCCATTCAGTTAGCTGATAAGTCCATATTTTGGCCTAAAGGCAAAATTGAAGATGTTTTGGTGCAAGTAGATAAATTTATTTTTCCTGCAGACTTCATCATCTTAGATTGTGAAGTAGATCAAGAAGTCCCTATCATTTTAGGAAGGCCTTTTCTAGCAACAGGACGAACACTGATAGATGTCCAAAAGGGTGAATTGACCATGAGAGTCCATGACCAAAGGGTGACTTTTAATGTCTTAGATTCTCTTAAATACCCTGATGAGAGAGAAGAGTGTTCCACTTTGAGTGAGATAGAAACCTGGTGTGAGGAAAAGACTTTAGGAGAAATCTTGTGGGATGCAGACACTGATGATGAGGCAGAAGATGAGAGAGAGGAAGTACCCTTAGTAACTGCTGCATTTGAAGTTTTAGAGAATGAGGATAGGAAAACTCTTGTCCCCTCCTTAGAGGTTGCACCAGACCTAGAGCTAAAACAGCTTCCTTCCAATTTAAAATATGCCTTTTTGGGAGACTCAGGAAAATTGCCTGTCATTATTTCATCCTCCTTAGAGGCAGATCAGGAAGAAAAATTAGTTCAGATGCTTAAACTTCATACCAAGGCCATAGGATGGACCATTGCTGATTTGAAGGGCATAAGCCCTACAATTTGTCAACATAAGATCATTTTAGAAGATAAAAATTTCAACTCTGTTGAGCCTCAAAGGAGACTCAATCCAGTAATGAAAGATGTTGTCAAAAAGGAAATTCTGAAATGGTTAGATGCTGGTATCATTTACCCTATTGCCAGTAGTACATGTGTCAGTCCTGTACAATGTGTACCTAAGAAGGGTGGGGTAACTGTAATCACAAATGATAAAAATGAACTCATACCCACCAGGACAGTCACAGGTTGGAGAATCTGTATGGATTACAGAAGACTCAACAAGGCCACTCAGAAGGACCACTTTCCTTTACCTTTTATTGACCAAATGTTAGATAGGTTAGCTGGTAAGGAATTTTACTGCTTTTTAGATGGTTATTCTGGTTACAATCAAATTGCCATAGCACCTGATGACCAGGAAAAGACCACTTTTACTTGTCCTTATGGTACATTTGCTTTTAGAAGAATGCCTTTTGGATTATGCAATGCACCTGCCACTTTCCAGAGATGTATGATGTCTATTTTTTCTGACATGTTAGAAAACTCCATGGAAGTTTTTATGGATGCTTTTTCTGTATATGGGACATCATATGATGATTGTTTACAAAACCTGAAAAAAAAATTCTTAAAAGATGTGAAGAAACGGATTTGGTTTTAAACTGGGAAAAATGTCATTTCATGGTTAAGGAAGGCATTGTGTTAGGGCATCTCATATCCAAAAGAGGCATAGAGGTAGATAGAGCAAAGTTGGAGGTAATTGAAAAATTACCAGAGCCAACCACAGTCAAGGGAATCAGAAGCTTCCTTGGCTATGCAGGTTTTTACAGAAGATTTATAAAAGATTTTTCTAAAATTTCAAAACCTCTTTGTTTATTGCTGCAAACAGACCATGCATTTGATTTTAATGAGGAATGCAAAACAGCTTTTAATATTTTGAAAAAGGCATTGGTCACAGCCCCTGTAGTAGTCACACCTGACTGGACGAAACCTTTTGAGGTTATGTGTGATGCTAGTGATTGGGCAGTTGGAGCAGTATTAGGACAGAGGAAAGAAAAGATTTTTCATTCTATTTATTATGCCAGTAAAACTCTCAATAATGCTCAAATTAATTACACCACCACTGAGAAAGAATTATTAGCTGTGGTTTTTGCTTTTGAAAAATTCAGATCTTACTTAATGGGAACTAAAGTCATAATTCACACTGACCATGCTGCCATTAAATATCTTATTTCTAAAAAGGATGCAAAACCTAGGCTAATAAGGTGGATCTTGTTGTTGCAAGAATTTGATTTGGAGATTGTTGATAGAAAAGGCATAAATAATCAAGTTGCTGACCACTTGTCCAGATTAGAAAAGCAGGACAATCCAGAACCTTGTACTGACATCTGTGAGACATTTCCAGATGAAAAGATTTTTGTTATAAAACAATTGTCAGTACCATGGTTTGCTGATATTGTCAATTATTTAGCTTGTGGGATTATTCCTAAGGAGCTAAATAAGCATGCACGAAGAAAATTAATTGTTGATTCAAAGAAATATTTATGGGATGACCCATTTTTATTTAAAATTTGTGCAGATCAGATGATCAGGAGATGTGTCCCTAAAGAGGAAACCACTCAGATTATCCATCATTGTCATTCTGGACCTTGTGGAGGTCATTTCAGTGGAAGTAGGACAGCTGCTAAAATTTTGCAGTCTGGTTTTTTCTGGCCTACTTTACACCAGGACTCTTACAGTTTTGCAAAAAGCTGTAATGAATGTCAGAGAAGTGGAAACATTTCTCGCAGAAATGAAATGCCACTAAACGGGATTTTAGAAATAGAACTGTTTGATGTTTGGGGCATTGATTTTATGGACCATTTCCCATCTCAAATAACTGCTCTTATATTTTGGTAGCTGTAGATTATGTGTCTAAATGGGTGGAAGCCATGGCTTGTCATTCCAATGACGCAAAAACAGTGATTAAATTTTTACAAAAACAGATTTTTTCCAGATTTGGTACCCCACGTGCCCTGATCAGTGATGAAGGTACACATTTTATAAATAAAATGTTGGAAGGTATTGGAAAAATATGACATTAGGCACCGGGTAGCTACCGCTTATCACCCGCAGACCAATGGATTGGCCGAACTCTCTAATAGAGAGATCAAAGGAATCCTTGCTAAAGTGGTCAAAACCACACAGGAAGGATTGGGCATCCAACTGGATGATGCCCTATGGGCTTACAGGACTGCCTACAAAACTCCTATAGGGATGTCCCCATACAAATTGGTTTACGGAAAAGCTTGTCATTTACCATTGGAATTAGAACATAAAGCCCAATAAGGAATTAAATATGAGTCCTGACAGCTGGCAAGAAAAGATTTTTACAAATTTGTGAACTGGAAGAACTTAGAAATAACTCTTATGAAATGCCAAATCTATAAGAAAAAACAAAAAAATGGCACGATAAGAGAATTATTCCTAAGGAACTTGCAACAGGCACGGGTCTCCTATTTAATTCCAGATTAAAATTGTTTCCAGGAAACTAAGTTCCCGATGGACGGGCCATTTACGATAGCAAAGGTTCACACCTATGGAGCTATTGAGTTAATCGACCCTGAAAAAGGTACCACTTTCAAGGTAAACGGTCAAGGTAAAACCTTTCTATACATCTTTGAAAACGCAGAGAAGGGTTAAAATTCGTTTTCAACTTCAAAAATAAGAGGACAATTTTTGTAAACCCCAAATTCTTTACATAATTTTGGGTTTCCCATAAATTTATTTTTCATTTATCGGCCCAAAGTCGCCCAAATTAAATTTTTCAAGACCAAAGTAATTTTGGCCCATTAATCTAAGAAATCTGATTTCTATTTATTTATACAAAGAATTAATATAAATTTTTTTTTATCAGTGCATTGAATGCACTGACATCTTCTCAAAATTTTGGAGGCGCCGTATACACCCCATGCAGAAGATCAGGGGTCATTTTTCCTTCTTCTCCTTTTCAATCAACATCCACAGACATCTGCTCTCTCCCTCCAGCTCTCCTCGCCGGACGAAGAAAAGGAACCCGCCGGCGATTTTGCCGACGAATCTCGTACAATCGAAAACGGCAGGTACGATCTTGTCCTCCTCTGACCTCTGCGCTGACCCCTGCACCCAACATCACCATCGCCGCCTTCGATTTAACACCCCCCCCCTCACTCCCATCAACCATCGAAGATCAAATCGGCGACAACCACCGGCCACCCTCGTACCTTTGACGACCACAGGTACCATCTGAACTCCCCCTGCCACCACGATCACCATCACCGCCACCCTTCTTCTTCCCTCTTTTCGCTGTCACCAGAAACCCTAACCCCACCCCCACCCTCTTTCTTCATCCTTACAACAATGCGACAACCCACACCCCACCGCTTGGCTATAAAAGAAGGTAAGCAACCTTCGAGTTTCAAACCACGCAATGACTAGCCAAGGAGCTCCGGAAAGAAAAAGCGCACTCAACGCCATCGGACCCGGTCGGTGAATCGAACCTACATCATCCCCACCACCGCCGATGAACCGGTCTCCGATCGAGCCTCACGTACCACTTTGGAAGTGGAACTCATCCCCAATGCCGCTTCGGACTCGATTCACGCCCTTGCGGATGCCGCGGCTATGATGGCGGCCACCACCGAAACCTCCAAGGGTAAGGGTAAAATGGTAGCTATGGATGTTGATGTTCAAGTATCACCACAACCAAAACCCACTTTTGACCTCAATTGCCCTCCCAATGAACCTACGGACCTAACCAAGGGCAAATCCATCACTTTGGAAACCCTCATCGATCAAGCCAATAGGAACCTAGCTTTCAGTCTAGCTCAGTCCAGATAATACCACCCCCACTGGCTTTAGGTCAGATAAGTCGAACCCACGACCAACCGTTTTCTGCCATAAACACCTATGTTAACCCTACGGTCCAACCAACGGTAATGATGCTCAATGCCTACGGTCAACCCGTTCCTTATGTACCACCCCATGCCAAACCGGACATACTCAACCCATATTATATCCCATCATCCTCACAGGTCACGGTTGCTAGAGCCACGGCTATACCCGTGACAAAACCACCTAGATTTAACCCACTGCCTCCGGTTCGGAACGTTTACAATCGACGTCCGCCTGCTACTCGTAACCCTAGTGCACCTGCCCCCACCCCAATCTCTTGGGCACCGCCTACAGTACCACAGTCTCACGGAGGTGGTAGTTCCTCTAGACAACTCATGGGGAGGTACACTTCTAACTTTATTTAGTAATGAGATCGCTAGTTTACGCTTTAATATTATTGTAATAAAATGGCACACCCACCCAAGGGATTTCCGGGTGAAACTGTTTCTCAATTCCCCAGAATAAGAAATATTATAACACTCATAAGTGGGATGTTTTATGTACCGTACCCGAGCAATATAACCTAAGCTGGATACGCGAATTTTACACCGAGGTGTCTATCAGGATTCTCATCAAATCCCTGTGAGGGGAGCAATTGTAGATTACTCTCCAACCTCTTTTCACAAACTTTTAGGCACACACCCTCACATACACTCCAAGCTCGATGCTTTGAGCAATATTTGACAAAAGCAGACTTGGAAGACATCTTGGCTACCCTTACCATTCCGGGATGGGACTGGTACTTCGAGGGGAATGTTAGGCATCTTAGGATCAAAAGCCTTAATGCCGAAGCCAACATATGGGCCAATTTGTAAAACACACATTATTCCCCACAAGTCACAATTCGAAGTTAAGTATAGATAGGATTCTCGTATTGTATTGTATCCTAAAGGGGTATCAATTTGATGTTGGCAAATTAATTTCCACCAACATAAAATTAAGTTGTACAAGGCTCAACAGTCGTTTGTTTTACCCAGCTATTATTCACAAGCTGTTGGCCTCAGCTAAAGTTTTGGTTTTTCCAACTGATATTTTTTCAAATGAAAAAATGACAATCGGAAAAAGGGTAAATGGAAGGCTACCACCCTCTGATTTACCCACACACCAAAGCAGCACCTCCACCAATGGTCCATCCACGGTGTCACTTGAGAAAGTTGACACCATGGACCGTGGTATAAATACGCACTGTTTACCTAACTCTAACTCTGAGATGCAGGATACCCGCGAGCTTCTGCGTATACAACACAACAACCAAATCCAGATTGGTTGGGTGACACGAGCACTGTTCCAGTTCAGGGAGTATGATGGCCACCGTGACCGTGTGTGGAGAGATTCAGTTCGCGCGATCAATAGAGATCTCTTGTACGGTCTACCACCCTACCCATCCCTACCACCATTGGAGCCAATGCTCCAACCACCTACTTACCAATAGTAGGCCATGGTTTGCTATCTCTCTTTCTCTCTCTCTCTCTCTTAGATAATTTACTTACTTAGTTCGATATCATAAGTGCTCATAGTCTCATTTACTAAATTTGCCTCTTATACTCTCCTTAACTTAGTTTCAGTCTTTTTATATACTTACTTACAACGTTTAGGGATGCATGGCTTCATACACACACCCCGCGGCTGTTAATAAATTGTTTGGATACATGGCCGGCTTATTCATTAAGCCCCGGGTAAAGAAGTGACCTGAATGGCACTGCGTCTCTCGTGCCATTAGCCATCCCTCGCAGCGAGTCTTATAGATTTCCATTTTTATGCATGGAGTTCTTGTACTCATTATGCCATGCATTTTAGTCCAACCTCATTCACACTTTGTTTTGGGCCAACCCAACCAATACAGCCCAAAGGCTGTTGACTGCTTTGCGTAAGCCCAACCACATGGCTGCTGTCTGGCCCACACCACAAGCACACACCACACGGTTGCATGTTTGAAAACCCACGCGCTACACTTGGCCTAGCCAATACGATGTCCGCATCTAAACGGCCTCTGGGCTGCTGGTTTTTGACAATACCACGTGAGGACACGAAGGTGTTATGGTTTCGTCCACACACAGCCTTAACACTGTTATTTGATCCACAGTTTGTGCACACACTCACATTGGTCCTATTGCATCCGCAACTTTGCAATGTTGGTTGTCAAGATTGGTAGCCACGACAGGTTTGAACACTCTAGCATTTCTTTAAAACCATCACTTGTCGTCTACTAGCTTTTGGACGTGATTGGAAAGTATCCCTTCTACCAAAACACTAGGTTCACTCTTTTAATACACTAGATTGTCAAAATCACCATCTGTTTTTCCAATGCACCATTGGAATTCAAATTCCTCTTTGCTCTCAGTTTCTTTAAATTTTATGTACACATTTTTTTTACTTACATTTTAGGGTTTATTGTGGATCAAGTTTGCATAACACTAACTTTTGTCGCATCTTCCACGCAAAAGGCTCACCATGACTCCTATACACTAACCCTCCACATATATTCAATTTTCTAACACTCACATGCTCTTATCTTTTAACTCTATGGCCCTCTCGGATGCAATACTTTCATTTGCTTGAGGACAAGCAAAATCTCAAAGTTTAGGGATGGATAACACCCCCCCCCCAAACTCAGTAAATAGCTCTAACCAATACTTAACCCAAAAGAAATTTTTTTTCTTCTTTCTCTCTCTTTTTCTTGCTTTACCACCCAAACTCTTGTACAAAACTCACGTAGATGAGGTACTTGAAGAGTAGTCAAATCAGCACATAGGCAAGAATGGAACTATACCATACCTCAATATGAGACGATGGCAGTAAAATTGTGCCATTTCAAAGGATGTATAAGTAACAAGAGTACAATACATACCTAAAACACCTTTTCCATGACAAACCGTGAGCTAACCTTGCAATGGAAGAACCAATAAAGTTTAACTATGCATTACTTTTTCAACTCCTAACACTAACTGTCAAAATAATAAAAGTGTTGCATAAAGTTGTAAATTCTCGTTATCTTTGGAAAAACAATGGTCGAGTTGACAATTTCTTGTTAACTAAAGGAGGCTATCTTAGTGAAACAAAATTTCATTCAAAATACTTTCTTTTCGTCGCTTGAGGACAAACAACCATTCAAGTTTAGAGATGTGATAGGGTAATTATTTTACCCATGTAACTAACCTATCTTACGCATTTCTTTTCTTTTTTCTTACTTTTCTCTCATCAAAACCACGCTCAATATCGTTACATACGTTTTCCTTATTCCACGTTTGTACTTATATATATTTCTCATGTTTTATCAATTAAACTTATGCAATCGTACGTGTTTTCAGGATATCGTTGTCATGGGCCGATTTCTTTTTGGATTTTTGCTGGGTCGGATTGATGGACGCGGACAGCCGCTTGATGGGCCGATCAGGAGTTGGGCCACGGCCCAATTTGATGGTTGCTTGGTGGATTTTATTTGGCCCATGGCCCATGAACAATTTCCCTATATATATGTATGCTTGTAAATGAGAAAACAATCATCTCATCTCCCACCCCATAACTAGTTCCAACTCATAGTTTTTGTGGTTTTCGGTTTTCTCATATTGGCCGAAACCAAGAATAGTTAGCTACTTTTATTAAGCCATCATCGATACTTTAGTTTTGGTTCGGGTTTCCTCTCGGTGAGGCCGAACGACTCTTTTGAAAACACTTGGTATCATTTTACTTTCGGGTTTGGTAACACACTTTTGTATTCCCGAAAGTAATACCAAGTGTTTAGCATCATTTTCCCATTATAATCTACGTAATCGTTTTGTTACTACAACCTTGTGTTCATTGAAGATTTTCACTATATATATATATATATGTTTATATACATTTCGGCATATATATATATATAAGCATCTATGACTGTTTGATCCATGCATACACCTATATATATTTATGATAAATTAGTTAACATCTAACAGCTTCTCTTATAAATTGTTTTACTTACGCGCTCGAAATTTCAACTGGTCATTTCTCCAGTTTTCATCATATTATATGCTTTAATTTCCACTGGTCAAGTCCAGTAACCGTATCTTATCAACTGTTTTAATTATTGTATTTTATAATTATTTCTGTCGTACTAACGTTCTCTTGTTCAATTAATTTTTAGTTTAAAAATAGTCGTAAAACACCTATCTGAAATGATTCTCCTTCGTGATGGTTATTCGATTGACTAGTAGACATTTTATATGAAGAAGAAGATGATGAATCGATGAAGAAGATGATGAATCGAAGAACAAGAAGATGATGAATCGAAAAAGATGATGAATCGAAAAAGATGATGAATAGAAAAAGAAGATGATGAAGAGTCTGGAAGAAGATAATGAATCCAAGAAGAAGATGATGAAGAGGAGGATAAGGAGGCGCAATATTCAGGGACTCTTTATTTTTCTTAACCCTAATTTCATTCAATTAGGATAATTACCAAAATACCCCTCCGCTATTCCACCAAAGTTAGCGTGCTCCAACTTTTATCTGTTGCAGCAATTAATAATACCCATTGATGAAACAAATAGAAAGTGATCCAAGGGCTATTATTACTTATCTACTTCATAGTTTTTTAGCACTTCTCATTTGAACCTCCCCCTCTCTCTCTCTCTCTCTCTCTCTATATATATATATATATATATATATATATAGGGAGGTTCATTTGTAAACCACAAAAAATGTGTAAACCGTGTAAACCAATCCACACCCTTGATTTTCAAGGGTGTGGATTGGTTTACACGGTTTACACATTTTGAAAATCAAGGGTGTGGATTGGTTTACACGGTTTACACATTTTTTGTGGTTTACAAATAAACCTCCCTATATATAGAGGGAGGTTCATTTGTAAACCTCAAATATCTTGTAAACTTTGTAAACCCATCGTAGCTCTTGATCAAAAAAATTAAAGGAGGATATGGATTCATTGAAAGTATGGAAATGTGATATTTATGGTAAGTCAATGATTATGGAAATATGGGAATGTGAGAATTAATTATCAATCATTGAATTGAGAAGTCGTTGTACATTAGAATGAGATACACTGGTCTACGACTCTATGAATCAATTTTTTTTAAAGTACAATTATATGAAAGACATTGAGATTAAAATGATAAGAGTTCAACTTTCAAAGTTTCAATATGACGTTCTCCCCTGATGACATAAATGAATTTCTTCCATTGTTCTTTTATTTAATAACATATAAAATCATTTTGAGAATAAATAAATAATTAGTTTTGATGAAATCACAAGTGCTAATTAGGTGGTAATTAATAATTCATTTAATATTCAAATTTTTTTCTACAGAATCGGAACATTTCACATGTCAACTTAAAAAGTATAATAATTGTCCATGTGATACTTGTTTGGTGTTTTTATAATCGATAAAATCATAATTAAATAATTAATTAAATGTATAAATATAATATGTATTTTGATAATTTGATCTTCTCCTGTTAACACGAATTAGTCTAATACTTAGGCTATGTTTGGCAAGCGTAGCTTATAAGCTAGCTGGTAGCTGATAAGCTAGTAGATAGCTGATAAGCTAGCTGTTGATTGATAAGCTTGCTAGTAGCTGATAAGCTAGCTGTTGAACAAATTATGTTTGGCAAAAACTAGCTTATGAGTATGTAAAATGACCAAAAAGGGTATATTTGAATTTAATAATTAATATTAATAAAGGTATAATTGGAAAAAAGCTACAATAAGCTCCTCATAAGCTACTCAAAGTAGCGTTTCAAAAAGCTAGCTTATAAACTAGCTGATAAGCTAGCTTCCTGGTACATGTTTATGCTTGCCAAACAAAGCCTTAGTTGATGATTTTAGAAGGTGTTGACAATGATTACAATAAGAGAGGTCTATGCTAAGATTTTTCTTATTTTAGGATAACAACTTTAATTTAAATCGGTAATCATAGGTTTTTGCACTTCTATTAATAGAATGAATTTGAAAATTTTAAATTTCCTAAAAGGATTTGAAACTATTTGAATTTAAAAGAATTTGTAACTTTGATGTGTTTAATTTTTGTATAATTAAAATAAAATTGAATTTCATTGTTTTAAATATTTTTTTAAATTGTAAATTATAAGTAATTATAGACATAATTAATTTTTTTCTTATTTAATTATACAAAACAACTGTTTTTCAATATATTTTAAACTATTATCACATAAAATTCCTACGAAATTCCATAAAATGATAACCAACATTTAGGATTTTAAAATCTTAGGGGTTGTTTGGTTTATGAAATTCAAATATGAATTTGATGGATTTGGAATAACAAATTCATTAGTGATGTATAGTTGGCAGAATGAACTTCATGAAATCATATTTGTGTTGTTGCTCGCGTGCTACGTCTCTCTCTATATATATATATATTTATAAATATTTGTTTTAATTATTACAAACAAACGAAATGTTTAATGGATCAACAACTTTACTTGATTGATTATCCTTTTGTGTAAAAGTTTTGAGTGTTCTCCTTTTTGCAAAAAAGTTGACTGTTTTGTATCTTTGTTGTAAAATTATTGTGTACGATCTTGTTCTACCATTTAAAAGAACAACACTAGTGAAGAGACTCGAGAAGTGTCTCGGTGTGGATGTAGCCAAGTTTGGTGAACCATGGTAAATCTAATGTAGCGTATTTTCTTTCTTATCTTTTTATTTTTCTTGCAACATTTAATTGTGTGTATGGGATTGTGGTTTTTGGTTCACAATCATGTGTTTGCTTCTTAATGATTTTAAGCTTTATGTTTATACAATCATTTATTATTTATAATTGTTTGAACTGGTTAAACTTTCAAAATATGTTAATTTTGCAATCCTATCATATAAATTGAAGTACTTGTCCATGTGATACTTCTTGTTGGTGTTTTACATGGTTCTAAATAACTCGTTATGGCGCGTTATGGCGTCAAGGCTTGGGATCGTCGCCACGTTAACCCCTATGGCTCCACTCTAAGGCTTGATTTGCTTGTAACGCGTTATGACACGTTACAACACGTTATTTTGTAAGTCTTGTGGTTACTTTTATATATAATATTGATCCAAGACTTATATGATAAATGATAACTATGTACAAGACTTAAAACTTAAATAAACATTAAACTAAAACCTTAAATACGTAAATACTTAATCTCATTCCCGTACATGGAGAGTTGAACATGAATTCTTTAAAAATTGAAGAAAGTAATGAGTAGGGATTCAAGAGATATAATCCCGATTTTGCACCTATGATATCATTTTTTTAAGCTTAATATACTTTGTATCAATGGTTATTCTTTATGTTTTTTGTTTTATTACTTACTATGAATTTAATTTGTTTTATGATATTATTCAAAACACTGACATATACAAGTACGAGTGTATGTGTATGCCACCTTAGGACACGCCATGAAAAACGTCATGGTCTCGCCATAACTCATAAGGTTGAGGCTTGAACTCTCCGTTACGCCACACCTCACGTCATTTAGAATCTTGGTTTTACACATGCAAGAGGGTGTTTCATTTTCATGTCATTAATGTTGTGTTTTTTAAACTCATTTTATGAAGAAAAAAAAAAGAAAATGAAAAACAGAGAAAAATAGAAGCTTATTGAAAGTTTCTAACCATGTAAATATAAAGGAAAATTTTTGTTGTTAATTATTATTTTCACATGTTTAGGCGTCAAATATATTCTATCAAAAAGTAATTCAAAAGGTTTAATTAGAATATAACTTCCCAAATAACATTTTTACAAGTACGAACATTTAAAATGGACCTTTCATAGAAAATATGTTTGTTTTCTATACATTTTGCCATCGTATATTGGGAATATTTGATTATCATTTGGCTTTATATATCATCAAATATTATTTTAAAATGGGCCAATTTTACAATATACATGAGTAAATATACTATAACAAACTGAGTTTACAAACCAAAATCCTTTGTTAGGTTTAGATTGAGACATTCACGTCCCCGGTTCATTTCGTGGATCCATGTCCAGTTTCAGGTGTTGCAAGTTATATTTCATCCGTTCATTTATTTTGTCGTTTTTAAATCTATTTAATTACATCACGTGTTAAAAATATTATATTAAAAAATTCTATAAATTTGTACTTTTTGATACAACAATTTTTCGTAGACATAATAGAAAATGAGATATTTAATATTTTAAAATATAAACGAATTCAAATACACATAAGGCTATCAGTACCTCAACACCCCCAACCTAACTGCCACATCAGCTGACACATCAGCTTTTCTCCAATCCTCTACAAGCCCTCTGAAAGCTCTCTGGAACCCTCTACAACCCGTACCCCAACCCTCCCAACCCTCTCATTTTTTAATTTATTAAATTATTTAATACAAATAAACAATTATAATTAATTAAAAATAAAACATTACATAATTAATTAAAAATAAGATTCATAATTAATTAAAATAAAATATTACATAATTAACTAAATTAAAATAAAACATTACATAATAAAAAATTACAAAATTAAATAAACTAAAAATCTAAACTATGTTTGGCTTTGATCCGGGCTTTTTTCGCCAAAACAATTGCCAACCGGTGACCCCGAAGATGGTCATGCGGGGCGGTGTAAAACCTCAGGTCTCGCTCCAACTCGGTCGATGGTTGAGGCCCCTCATCCGCGGGTGCGGGAGGGTCAATCTCTTCCTCATCGAAAGGGGTCATCATCTTGTACGGGTTCGGGTTGTTGGAATTAGGGGGGGGGGGGGGTTGGTTCCCCAATTGGGTGGAGGAAATGGTGAACCCCAATTGGTTGGAGGAAATGGTGAAAAGGCCCCGGGATTAGGAAATGGTTGATAGTTCCCGGGATGAAAAATTTTGAGACTAAAACCTTTGGGAGAAACTTCGACCGCATAATGGGGTGGATATTGTGGATCGAACCCGGTATGGGAAACTTCGATATTAAAAAAGGGGTTTGAAGAGGCATCGGGTTCCGCCGGACGTTTACCTCTCGACGGACGTGATGAAGATCTGGGGTTCCGATCCATGAGAGTTGGTTTAGAAGAGGTTTGAGGTAGAAGAGATTTGAGGTAGAAGAGATTTGAGGTAGAAGAGATATTAGTGAAAAAGTTGGAGATGGATGGTGTGAAAAAATAAGTTGGGTAAAAGAGGTATTTATATAAGGGTAAAAAATGAGGAAAAAAATTGAAAAACTTACCGTTGGCAACGACTCTCTTTCAACGGCTATGGGAGCCCGTGAAAGAGAAGCCCGCTGGGCTTACCTCGTTGAGTACCGGAACCCGCTCAAGCCATGGAGCCCGCCGGACTCAAGCCCGCATGGCAAGGTACGCATAGCCTAATAAGTGTTAAACCTCTATTTAATAAAACATATCCTCATCATTAACATTATGATAAAGAATTAATCAAATTATACAAAAAACAAAAAGTTTATAGTTTTTTTTTTAATTTGACATATAACTAATTTGATGTGAGCCTCTATTGAGCTACTCAAGCTTTTAATTATTTTAATTGTGTATAGAATAATTAAATATTATATATATATCGGGTTAGATTCAAGGGAAAACCTCAAATAAACGGAAATTTGAGGAACACTCTCGTGGCCCTACATCTAGAAGGTATGCACTTTTGCATACATGTAATTTTGTAATATGCATATGTTTTATAACGCACTTGTTCATAAAAAACCCAAAAAAAAAACTCAAATTACACATATGCACAAGTGTATACGATCCAGATTGAATGCTACGAAGATGTTTCTTAGTTTTCTATTTTTTTGAGGTTATATACTTTATATGGTTCTAACCAAAATTATAATGAAGTTATTTTTTTATAATAAAATGACCAATTCATGTGTTTCATCACATAAAATTAAATATTTCTCCATGCGATACTTGTTGTTGGTGGTTTACATATTCTAGAGAGTGTTCATATCAATGCTTATATAATTAAATAGTAAGGCATAAAGCTATAAAATAGAATACATTTGGATCTAGCTCAAGTCTTATCTTTCAAGTCTATAGCTCAATAAATAAATGTGTATAGTTTTAAATAACTAAAGTTGTTTGTTAGATTTAGATTAAGACATTGACGTCCCAAATTCACTTGATGGAGCCCATGTCTATAGTTCATATGTTGCCAATTATATTTCACCCGTTCATTTATTATGTTCTTTGTTTTTATTTATAAATGTCATTAAACCACGTGCCACAAAGAAGTATCACAATCTAGACTTTTGTGTTATGAATTCAAAAAAATTCTACAATTATATATTTTATACGATATTTATCATAGACGTTACAAGAAATGACATATTTAAGATTTAATCAAATACAATGAGTTAAAAATATGGTTGAAGCCGAACTTGAAAAACCTGCAATTCGACACAAGCAGATATGCATTCTCTATGTAGAATTATGGTTGTTTGGTTGGTTTTTTCATTATAGATAAAGTTGTTTGTGTGAATTAATTTATCTAAATAGATTAGTAAGGTTTTTGATTGAGAGGATTTTTCCATTGGTGAGAAGACGTGTTTTACAATTTATAATGACAAGTTTAGAGAAAAACTTGAATGACTACATAAAGCTTCTTAAAAACCTATTGAATGAACCACCTTCTACATCATCAACGAGGTGTTTGGGAATGTGTTCCAAAATTGATTATGCTTTTTTTTTCCCCAAAAGTGCTTATTTGCTATTTTAAAAAGTCAAAATTATTTAACTTATTAAAAACTCATTATTTGTTGTTAACCACCTATGAGCCCCCTTTTTCAATCTAAGCACCTAAAATTACTTACGAAATTTAATAAGCAACCCCAAAGACCCTTAAATTATTACCAAGCAATTATATATAACTGCCTAAATAAGCTATTAATTTCGCTACAGTTGTTAAGCTTCTAACAAATGGACTTTAGTTCTTACTTACTGCCATTTGATTTAGAGGGTGTTTGGGATTGCTTATTTGCTTATTGCTAAGAGCATCTCCAATACATTTTCTAAAAATTCTCCAAAATGGAGAACCAAAATCCAAAATCTCTACAAAAAAATCATTTCACTCTAACAGATTCTCTATTTTAGAGATAAATCATTGCTTAAATTATTACATATATGTATTAAAATATTATTTCTCTCTTCAACATTTTATTTCAAGAATTCTTATTGGTGAAACATAATAAAAAACCATTTTCTCTCTTATGATAATCTTTTTGGAAAATTTTGGAGTTTTCTCTAAATTTGAAGATCTTTGTACTCTCAAAAGTTTTTTAGAATACGTTGAAACCTAAAAGTATACAAAATCTACATTTCCCCCATTTTAGATAAATTGTTGAAAATGCGCCAATTGAAAAAATTAAAACCTTCTAACTTTTTTTAAAATCTCTTTTATCTACATATTGGTACAATAATAAACGTTTTATCTAAACGCTCTCAAAATTACTTATATATGGTAATTAAGGAATTTCAATTCTAATCCCAAACACCCCTTGGATTATTTAAAGGAAGGAGCAAAACATAAGCCGCATAAATATAGATTTCATCTAAAGTCTTAACAGGATCAGCTCAAAATCAAAATCCACATCATCATCACATCAATCCACCATCATCACCATCATCATCATCATCATCTCCATCTCCATTTCACTACTTCATTCCACGTTCTCCACCGCCTATATCCACCACCGTCTCCCCATCGCTTCCCGGAAAACCTCCGACAAACTCCGGAGATTTATGTAGTACATGTACAAAACAAAACAATCTCAATAAAAAAACAACAGTAGCAGAAACAAAAACAAAAAGGATCTAATAACAAAAAAATGAGTTTCAGAGATGAAACCGAAGACGGAAGGTCTTCGGATAGGGATCTCAGAAAGCCTTTTCTTCATACAGGCAGCTGGTATCGTATGGGGTCAAGGCAATCCAGTATGATGACGTCATCTCAGATGATCAGAGATCGTTCCGTCTCTGTGCTTGCTTGTGTTCTCATCGTTGCTTTAGGCCCTATCCAGTTCGGTTTCACTGTAAGCAATTCAATTAGTAAAAACATTTTTCAAATTGTGTATCAGGATTTTGTTTGTGTGTTTTTTTTTTTGCAAATTTGATGATAGTTTTGTTTGGATTGTGATGGTAATTGTTTGTTAATTTGTTATAAAGTTAAATGCAATTGGAAAAATTGCTTTTTTTGTTACTAAATAGCATGAGATCCATGTCAATTTTGAAGTTGAAGAAGATTTGACCTATTTCACATCTAGAGTTTTAGGGTAATATATAATACCTTCATGGAGAAAAAAAAGGGGGAAACAAGAATGGGAGGGTTTATTTGAAGGTGCTTATGACTTATTAGCTTCCTGGGAAAGCAATAAGCTGTTTTGAAGTGTTTGGGTGAGGTGCTTAGAGCAACTCCAACCATCCGGCAATAATAGCATTTTTGCCGGTGTACTATTAAATCCAACCGTCCGGCAAAGAGATTTCTATTTTGCCGGGGATGAGAGAGAAACGGAAAATATGCCGTTCTTCTCTTCAAATGGAGATGAATCGAGTTTTGGTGTGTATGGCCCACCGATTTGCCGTTTAGGGTTGGAGTTGGTCTTGTAGCTTCTTGGGAAAGCAATAAGCAGTTTTTTGAAAAGGCAAAAAAAATTAACTTCTTGGGGAAGCTGATAAGCGCTTTGAGCATGTAATTCAATTATGTATGATGTTTCTTCTTTTTCTTTCAGGGTGGTTATTCTTCACCTACACAAGCGGCTATTACTCGTGATCTAAAGCTTACGGTTTCTGAGGTTTGCTTGCTAATCATATTCTTTTGTTACTTAAAACCTAGAAAATGTTGGTTGTAGAGATCCACCCTATTTATATGAAACATATTTTGTTTGAGTTTTTGATTTTTTGTTGTAATGAACACGAACTGATTTTAAGCATTGGATTTCAGTTCTCTTTGTTTGGTTCTTTATCAAATGTGGGTGCCATGGTTGGTGCAATAGCAAGTGGTCAAATTGCAGAGTATATTGGCCGAAAAGGGGTATGCTTTTTTTATCTAATTATATTTGCTTGTGGTGAATAGATGCAATAGTTCAAAGAGTTTGCAAGATATTCGGTTTAGTTACTGTTTGGATTGTGTTGCTTAAATGACAATTTTCTTTTTTTGCCATCAAAATTGCAGTCTTTGATGATAGCAGCTATCCCTAATATCATTGGCTGGCTTTGTATATCGTTTGCCAAAGTAAGCTTCTAGTAGCCGGTCCTTTAACTGCCTTTTGTATTTGCAGCTTCTTAAAACTTTAACTTTTTAGTCATAATGGATGTGTTTTTCATAGGATACATCGTTTCTTTACATGGGAAGGTTGTTGGAAGGTTTTGGTGTTGGGATTATTTCATATACCGTAAGTCATATTCGTTTAATATTTGTCTTAGAAAGCAATTGTTGTATAAAAAGCATAATGATACAAATTCTCTTTCTGGATGTATTGCAAAGGTTCCTGTCTATATAGCTGAGATAGCGCCTCAAAATATGAGAGGGGGGTTAGGTTCCGTCAATCAGGTAAGTCTATATAGAACTTCAGTTTGTAACTTGTGATGCTATGATTTGATCACCTCATATGGTCAATAGATTTACTTTTTTTATTTATTTCTGATTGTTTTTTGTTTGTAGTTATCTGTTACAATTGGGATAATGCTTGCTTATTTGCTTGGACTTCTTGTCAATTGGAGAATACTTGCAATTTTGGGTAATACTTTTATATTTCTGATTGTTTTAAGTGATCTGTGAGTTGATTTTAAATTCTTTTGACTTCAATTCTGCCAATTGATATTTAATGTTTTGGATGGTAATGGGGAAGATCAGATTAGGTAGTGCATTAGCTAAGACGGAAACTATGCCTCATATCTCTGCATATCCTGTCAGGGAACCTAAACCAGGATGCAAACCAAATTGGAACAGATTCAGTTTGTAATCATTTTGTCTTTTTAAGCTCTTCTTTAAGCAAAGCATACTTTTGCAAGTAAACTATAGAAAAATAAATAGTCACACAATGAAATACTAGCATGGAAGTCATTAGCATTTACACAATGCAAGGTGTGGGAATATGGCAAGCCATAAGACCTTTTAACAAATTAAGGAGCTGTTTGGTTCGCAGAATTCAAAGGAGTTTGATGGAATTGGAATGACAAATTCCTTTGACCAAAGTCCAAAGTGATGTTTGGTTTGCGGATGAACTTGGTGGAATCATTTGAGTTCCTTAATTTAAGGAATTGATCATTCCTTGGCTTAAGTGAAGGAATTGAATTCTTACCAACCTAACGCATAGTCAAATTCCATTCCAATACCATCAAAGTCAAATTCCTTCGATGGATTCCAATTCCATTAAATTACATTCTGCAAAACAAACGCATCCTAGGGTTTTGAAATGGTTTGGTAACCATGTGGAATCCAAAATTTTCATCCATAGCACAAATCAAATCAAAATTGGAATAAAATAGTCTTTTGAGGGCCAGCACAACTGGCAAGTAAAGGCCAGGCCTTGGGGATCCTCCTCATAGGTTGCAAACTCCTCCTTTTCCAAGAAAGGGGTTCGAGTCTCCTTGTCACTGGGAATTTTCCTGGCTTTTATCTTTTAGGTCCCCATAGGATTAATCTAGGTGCACACAAGCTGATCCAAACACCCATGGTCACAAAAAAATGGAATAAAATTGGCGTGACATTTTTCCATATTTCCTTCTGCAGGAACTTTGCCCTGCTTAATTTTGATACCCGGTCTCTTTTTTATCCCGGAATCTCCTAGGTGGCTGGTAAGCTTAATTAAATCTTGTGCTGTGGTTGGAGTTTTTTCAATAGTAGTGGCTACTGACCAATTTTGTCTCAATCTTCCAGGCAAAGATGGGTATGACTGATGATTTCGAATCTTCTTTGCAAGTTCTTCGTGGGTTCGATACTGATATTACCGTCGAAGTAAATGAAATTAAGGTGAATCTTCTGATGATAAATACGATGAAGCATTTCAAACCGGAATACTTGTTTCAATATACGTACATCAAACCATCTCCATTGAATACACCTATGGATGCTGAAAAGCATCCTACCTACTCTTTTATCTTTGAGACAACAATGAGTGACCAACGTTTTGCATTTTTCAGAGGTCTGTAGCATCCTCAAACAGAAGAAACGCAATTCGTTTTTCAGATCTCAAACATAGAAGATATTGGTTCCCTTTGATGGTAAGCATTTTGCAATTTTTGTTCTTTTTCTCTCCGTGATCTGACACTAACGAACACGATATTTCCGTCTTGCAGATAGGAATCGGATTACTTGTTCTTCAACAGTTGAGCGGAATCAACGGTGTTCTCTTCTATTCTAGTAACATTTTTCAGTCTGCAGGTCAGTATACCATCCAGGCTATTGTTTTAGAGTTTTGTTAAGGGTTTACTTCACCGGAGTGTATCTAACTTGTCACGAAAAGTTATTGTATGTATTGAACTTCCATTTTTTCTATTGTATGTATCAAACATATCAAAACTACTTATTGTATGTATCAAACTTATCAAAACCAACCACGAAAGTGTATCCAACTTGTCACAAAAGTGTATCAAAATACATCAAATGGTAGGTTTTTATAAGTTTGATACATACAATAGACAAAATCAAAGTCCAATACATACAATAACTTTTCATGACAAGTTGGATACACTCCGGTGAAGTAAACCCTTTTGTTAAAATAGCAATGTGTTCTTCCACAAAAAATAACGTTTCTTAATTTGACTCCTCTAACTGGACAGGAATCTCTAGCAGTGATATTGCTACATTTGGGCTTGGGGCTATCCAAGTAAGCATCAACAGCTACTTATAACAATTTTTCTCCAACTTCATTTGTAATTTAAATGATTTTCTAATCAATAATGTATGCACTATTTAGGTTATTGCGACAGGAGTTTCCACGTGGTTGGTTGACAAAACAGGCCGTAGGATTCTGCTAATTGTAAGGAACCAATTGTTGCTACATAATGCAAACACTTCTATCTAGACTAATCTCACTTTTCCCCACATTTCGTGTTCTTTTTTCTTTTGTTTTGCAAACTGAGGGTCTTAACAGAAATAGTCTCTCTACCCTTGGGGTAGAGGCAAGGTCTGTGTACATCTTCCCTTGCTGGAACCCACTATGTGTAGGATATATCGATCTCGTTTGGTTTATTTTTATATAGATCAACTTAAAAAGGCCAAAATTCTGTGTTTTAGGTTTCCTCTGCTGGCATGACTCTCAGTCTTGTAGTTGTTGTGGCTTCCTTCTTCGTTAAGGTGATGATCTTTTCTTCCTATGAATAAACCACAATATATCTTGGGAAAACTAATGTGTTACTAACTTACTATATGCATCAATTTCATTCTAATATTGTGGAAAATTTCTCAGGGTTTTGTGGAAGACGGTTCTTCCTTATATGCTGCAATGGGTATCTTATCGGTCGTTGGTGTTGTGGTACTGTCTTTATTTTGATGACAAAGTTATATGACGATTGTCGATATGTTTTTCCCTCTCAAGTTCTTATCTTGTTTAATCAACTTCTTCAATAGGGAATGGTAATCGGGTTTTCTCTCGGGATGGGGCCTATCCCATGGCTTATAATGTCCGAGGTAATTATATTTGAACTACTGAGTGATATTTCAATTTATGAGTACACATCTTTCAAATCTTATATTTTCTATCAACTAAAGATCTTGAAATGTCTTTATTTTCTAATTGTTTGTTGTACATAATGATTATGTAAAAAAAAAACTTATATTTACTTCTCTACCCCTTAGGGTAGAGCTAAGGTCTGCGTATATATTACCCTCCCTGGTACATTAGTTCCAGTATCTCTGTGTGGGATATACTGGGTTTGTGTAGTTTTGTATGTAGATGATACGATTTGGTTGAAAATTCTTTGATGCTATAACCTTGATAAAAAGAAGTGATATGGCAACATATTCATTGGTGAATGGTGTATTGCTGCTCATTGACACATTGGTGAATACTGCAGATTCTGCCTGTGAATATAAAAGGACTTGCTGGGAGTATCGCAACATTAGCCAATTGGTTTATCGCTTGGCTGATCACAATGACCGCACCTTTGCTTTTAGAATGGAGCGGTGGAGGTGAGTTACACTTCTAATAATGAAAATTACCTGAGATTTTTAACTGTAACCACCACCAATATTAAGATATGTTCTAAATGTTTCTCTAAAAGAGCAGTTATTATATATATATATAGGGTTAGGTTCAAATGTGAAATCAATTTTGGTTGTGAACGTGCACATATCTTCAGTTACGGTGGACATGATTCATGGGCGGGTGGAGATTATTAAAGGAGGGGACCCGATCAAAGCCGCCTTTATTGACCGGATGAGTGGCTGAGATCCGTCCTCATGTTCACAACCAAAATTGAGTTCACATTTTAAGGTCAGGTTCAAGGGAAAACCTCAAATAAACGGAAAACCGAGGAACACCCTCGTAGCCCTCCATTTGGACGTAGTTGTGCATACGGGTAATTTTGTAATATGCACACGTGCATATGCATAGGTGCATAATGCACTTGTGCATAAAAACCCAAAAAGAACTCAAATTACCCGCCCGTATGCACAAGTTCGTCCAAATGGAGGGCTACGAGGGTGTTCCTCGGTTTTTCGTTTTTTTTAGGTTTTTCCATGGACCTCCCTCTCTCTCTCTCTCTCTCTCTCTCTCTCCTCTCTCTCTATGTGTGTGTGTGTGTGTGTGTGGTAGTCTGTGTCTAGTAAACATAATTGATTATAGCTTGCTTATGAGGTTGGGTTTGTTTTGACAGGAACGTTCACGCTGTACATGGTTATGTGTGCTGCAACGGTTGTGTTTGCGGCCATGTTGGTACCAGAAACAAAGGGTAAAACATTGGAGGAGATCCAGTTTTCACTAAGATAATAATATGTTGTTTGCTGCTTCAATCTTTTTCATGCTTAAATATTCTTTTTTTTTTTGCTTGTTTGTTCTTGTTGTAACTTATTTGGAATCTGTGATTCTTGTGTGCAAATGCATATTTATCAATCCCAGAACAACATTTGTTGTAATAATGTAATAAGAAAAAAAGAAGAGAGAATTAAGAGTTTTGTTTAGATGACTTGTCTTTAGAGATTACGTACCTAACGGAGGATCAAATAAGAAGGTTAAGGTGGCATTCGGTTCGGGTTTCTACGTGTCTTTGGTTGGTAGGAATCGAAATGGAATTCTTGTATATGATTTGTTGAATATAGCCGTAATGGGGGATGGAGGTGGTAGCGGTATCGATGATGGTGGTACCGGTGGCATTGGCGTTGGCATGATGGTGTGATGGTGGTGCCAAGTGACAACTATCTTTTAGCGATTCAGAAATTGTCTCCAAAATCTTAATGGAACTGTTAAAAGGTAAGCAAACAACCCATAAAATGGAGTGAATATTATAGCATAATTACTTTTCTTTAAAGAATATGAACGAATTGAAATTCCTTGTTAGAACCTGAGGAAACACTCCATGTGTGGAATTCGAAATCTAAGCCAAAACTTAAAAGAAATGAAACTAATGCATGAACAGTAGAACAATGGAATTGACCATTCTAATTCTTTCAAATTCCGTTGGATTCCAACGAACCAACATTACCTAAACATTGTGAGGTAAGAAACTAGGACTATAAAAGGAAGGTTTATATGTAACTTATTGAAAAAATTCATTTGAAGATGCATATGTGAATCAATATGAATAACATGCAAGAGATTTAGATGTGTACTTCATTTTGTATTTTTTTTTCTCCAATGATTGATATATAAACTTTCCCTTCTTACGGGCATAAATCTGTTTGTGTAACATTTATTTTGGAAATTATTATTTTGTTATAAAAATGTTGGAATACTTGTTAAAATGAAGTGTATGTTTTTTGTTTTTTTTATTTTAAAGAGCTTAGGCTTTCGGTAGCATAACCTACAACCCTTTAAAGTCCGAGCTGTCACATCAGCGCCACATCAGGTTTACCCACAAGCCCTCACCACTACCCAATATATATATATATATAAGGGTGGGTTCAAATGTGAACTACTTTTTGGTTGTGAACGTGAGGACAACCGAGAGCGTGAGGACAACCGAGAGCGTGACACGTGGCGGATGACTAGGCGCCACGTCAAGTCCACGGCGGATGACTAGACGCGATTCATGGGAGGGCATTGAATTAAAGAGGGGGACCACACTCAAAGCCGCCACGTGTCGCGCTCTCGGTTGTCCTTACGTTCACAACCAAAAAGTGGTTCACATTTGAACTTTCCTCTCTCTCTCTATATATATATATATATATATATATATAAAAGAGAAAGCACGAGAGAGAGAGAGAGAGAGAGAGGGTTACTCGGGTACCCAAACCCAATCTGCCAAGCATGCCTGAAGCCCACATGGGGGCGTAGCCCTACCCAGCTGAGCCCGTGAAACCGCATGCCATGCCCAGCTAAAGCCCGCATGGGACTCAAGGCCTTACAAAAAAATTGTTAAAGATTGCTCCAATTAAGGAGCAACTGCTCGATCAATTTAAATGAATCTAATTAGTTTAACCCCTGGCTTTTTAAATCAATAGTATGACTAGTATGAGCTGGGTTTCGGTGAGACCAAGTTGTTTTCGTGATACCGTTGAGACCAACACATTTTACATGAAACTTCATAGCAAAACACTGTGAAGGTTAAAAAAATTCGAATATTCATCGTAATATCATACTAAAAAACACTATCGAGAAAAGAAATCCAAAAAAAAAGGTAAAAAACAAAGCATTCACAACTCAAAAAACTGTGAAGGTAACAAATAAATAATTCGAGCCTTCACGGCAAAAATGTTGTGAAGGTAAAAAAAATCGAACCTTCACCTCAAAAAACACCGTGAACTTAACATTTTACAGTGTTTTTACAATGAATGTTCGATTTTGTTAAACATCCACAGTCTTTTGTTGTGAACTTTCATATAAAAAGTGTTGGTCTCACCGGTCTCACGAAAACAGCTTGATCTCACCTGAACCTAAGTCTGACTAGTATTCTATACATCAAAACCAAATGGTTAAATGTTAATTATCATACTTCAAAAGTTTATGAACTTATTTGAAACAACTATAATCATCATTTATATATATAAAAACAAGAACCTCCAAGTATGAGGTGGCACTCTCTAAGACAAGGATTAGCCTCTAGAAATTTTCTCATTATTTTGAGTTTTTTAATTATCAAATAAGTTAAAGACTATTCTACCCTTAAATGATAATTATATGTTTAATTATAAGAAGGACTCTTTGGTAATTTTACTTACAATTTAATTACCCTTAACTTCTAATTTATTTAACTTAATGAAGACATTAATTTACTCTCTTCATATTCCCATTTATTAATTAAAATGGAAAACCTACAACAAACTCCTTTATAAATAGAACCTAATGCCCATCAACATATGAGTATAACAACATGTATGTTCTTTGTTATATCCTATTGAAGTTGAATGTTTATTGTGTCTTTTTTGTAGAATCCATTTTCGCCGGTATTATTACCCAATCTTCGTAAAATTTTCAGGTGAAGTAACACATTTTTTATTTACTTTATGATTTATGTAAGTTATATGTTATTTTTGCGTGTGTATATAATAAGTATCATCGTTACCTTTGTTTTCTATCAAAATTTCAAATAATGATTATGCTTTTGTGAATTATGTGTGACTGTTACTAAACTTTCGAGTTTTATTTGGAATTTCTTTCACAATTATAATTTTTTCTCCTTTATCTTTTCATTTAATATATATGTTGTACACATTGTTATTAAACAAGTGTTTTCCACATTGTTGGTTTTCTTGATATTTATGTTATAAGACGGTTTTAAATGAGGTTTTTTCCCCAATTTGTTTTGTTTATTTTTCATAGTTTCTTAAAATGTTTCTTTTTGTTGACAATAATCAAACTCTAAATTCTAAAATATAATCTATGTGGTTTATTTACTTTTGGTTTTGTTGTGAATTATCTCTTTTTTCTTTTATATTTCAATAGTTTATCAATTTGTAATTTATAAGAAAAAAACACCAACAATGAGATGACATTTTCTAAACATTCTAATCCCAAATTTCTTATTTTTTTCTAAAATATTATCTTTTCTAATATAGTTATTAACAAAGTATTATACTAATTAAATTATTCATATTTTTTTTGGCACCTAAATTTCCTTATTTCATTTATTTACATCATTCTAATATTGTTATCCACATAACATATGGATAATGAATATAATCAACATATTTAAGAACTTATTATATATAAGAATCACAATAATTAATATGTATATTGTTATTTACATGATAAATTAAATATGTGTATTTCAATAAATAAGTTAATATGTGTATATTTATATATTTGATACTAACATCATGAAAACATTACTTAAATGAAATACTTATGTTAATTAAAAATCTAATAACTTATCATTAATATACTTTAATATAACTTTAATGACAATTATCAATTGCTATTGTTTATAAAATACTTTTTATATGTATTGTTTAAAATACTAAACGGTAGATTATGCCATATATATATATATATATTCATTTGTATAAATACTATTTTCATCACTCTTATATAAACATAATACATAAAAAAATAAAAAATACGATATATATCAATTAGACCTATTTTCAAGTGAAATTTCCAAAATAAAAAATACGATAAACAATTGAAGTCATTATATAAAAAAAACATTAAACCTTATAAATCTTATGAAAAATCAGTAAAAAGATATAAATGAAATTATAAATAATATAAAATAAATACATTTATAATCAATATATAGTTAAATATTATTAATAGTTCTCAAAATATACGAGACACTTACCATGTTTAATATCGCCTAAAAACATACGTAAATAAAAAATATGTATAATTAGAATTAGTATACAAAATATAAAATGACTACAATAATGTATAATAAAAAATAAAGTCAATAAAATAATTTGTGTAAAAGAAAATATTAAAGCAATATGTCACTTTAATTAAAAAAAAATCAATATATTAGATGAAAAAAAGTATTTATTACAATCACAAAATACATATAAATTAATTCATACTCTATTATTACTTAGATTAAATCAAAGTAAATATGTAAATTGAATTAGAATACAATCAATATATATATATAATATGACATTCCTTTGGTTTTAAAAAACACAACAAAAAAAATTATGAACAATGTGTATCAAACATTTTGTAACAAGAAATGACTAAGTATATATATATATATATATGTGTGTGTGTGTGTGTGTGTGTGTGTGTGCCACTTATGAAAAATATTTTTCATTTTAATTTTAGATATTATAAATTATTAACCGAATAGTTACATTTTAGCTGTATTTGGACAAGTATATCTTTAAATTATTTTTTGTTACCGCGCAGCGCGCGGTTTTGCCACTAGTTTCACATATATTGAAAAACCCATCTTATTCATACTTCTTGTATACAAATGGTATACAACAAGTGAGAAGGAATATGAAGTGTGAAATAAATGCAAGTGGAGGTATGAAAATTGAATGGTATGCAAGTGATGAGGTACAACCCCACTAACATCGAATAACAAAAAGGTCAAAATATCCGATCAAATTGCATTAAAAAGCCAAAAGTTACGCAAGACAAGAAAGCCGAAAAGAGGAACATGATCTACATCCACTCGATAACAATCTTTACATGTGAAACCGTTAGACCATTTCCAATCTATACCATAAAAAAAACACTCGTATACATTAAAACTCCTCTTTATTTTGGCTACACGTTAACATACAACTCCAAAAATCACCAAACATACAAATTTGTTGACCAAACACAAAATTATTGGCTATTGAAGATACTCTTACAAGCACTAACATCGACATAGTTAAAATATCCGATCGCTCTTTAAGATGTAGTAAAATAAATATCCTATAAAAGGCATCATCATGCCAAATTGACCCTATAACGGTTGTGTAAGGCAGGCAAGACATGCACCATAGCATTATGAAACACTTTATGCCATGTCTTTTAAAGCATCATTTGAATTTATTAAACTTTTTAATTATTTTTTCTCTTTACAGTTCGCCATCTCTTTTACATTGCACCTTGTTGCCTTCTTTAAGACAATGACCTAAATACTGTGTCACGCCTCACGACATTTAAAACCTTATATATCATTTCACCTTGTACCTGTATTTATCCATGTGGTTCATTAAGAAACCATGAGCATTGGTGCCAAGGAAAGGTGCCCAAACTATGGTTTTTGTCAAAACTTTAACAAATTGTTTACCAACACAAACTGGATAAGCACTAACCGAATAAAAGTACAATCGGGAAAAATCCCGATTAAAAAAGTTGTTTACCAACTATTTGGGTATATGCCGACTAAAAACACTTGCCAAATCCGAAAACAACCCCTTCCATACCGGATCAACATATTTATGTGTCAAACCGTAGGACTTCAGTGTGTGTTCGTAATAAAGCACCTCTTACCCAATAAGAGCCGATGTAAACAGAGATAGTTCACCAAAAAATTTATGTATCAATCATTCTGATCCCTTTCTTACCCTTCTCATCTTAACTTTGCTCCTAATATCACTATTTGCATATAAGAATTATAAATATTTCAACCCAAAACAACAAAAACCACAAACACAAAAAACCATCATAAATGATTCAACTTCAATGATCAAAAACACTACAACGAAAAAGACCTGAAAACCCGAAACTTAAAAAACGCGAAAACACGAACCTAAACCCGAAACCGAACCTCACGAAACTAGCTCCACCGGATACTTATCGATACAATCCGCCCACGGCCCGTTAACCGGCGGCTTCACGTTCCTTAACGCCTTCCAAACCGCACTGTTGCACTTGAACCCGCTCCCGAACGCAATCTGCCACACCCGGTGCCCCTTCCGCATCCGCCCCTTCGACTCCGTGTACGCCAACTCATACCAAATCGAGCTCGACGACGTGTTCCCGAACCGATGCAACGTCATTCTAGAAGCCTCCACGTGGGTCGGCAGCAGCTGCAGATTCTTCTCGAGCTCATCGATCACCGCCCGCCCACCGGCGTGAATACAAAAATGATCAAACGCCAACTTAAAATCCGGAATATACGGCTTCACATCGTTGTTAAAAAGCTTCTTCGCGATCAAAGTGCAGAAAAACAAAAGCTGTTCGCTGATCGGAAGAACAAGCGGACCCAAAGTCGTGATGTTCGTCTTCAGAGCCCCGCCGGCGATCGCCATGAGATCCTTCGACAACGAGACCCCGGTCTTTCCCGCAGGGTCCTGCTCCTGGTACACGCAGCGGAACGCCTTGTCGTCCGCCCCACGGTGGGTCCGAACAACATGGACGAGCCTGTACTTGGCACGTCTACGGTCAGCCGTTCTGTTAGACAGCAGAACGGCCGACCCACCGACCCGAAACAAACAGTTCGGGATCAACATCGACTTCTTGTTCCCGAAATACCAGTTCTGCGTAATGTTCTCCGTGCTCACAACCACCGCATACGTGTTCCGGTGGACCTGCAAAAGGTCCTTCGCGAGATCCACCGCGATCACGCCCGCGCTACACCCCATCCCCCCCAAATTAAAGCTCCGAATGTTCCCTCGTAACTTATACTTATTAACAATCATCGACGACAACGACGGAGTCGGATTGAACAAACTACAGTTCACCACGAGGATCCCGATCTCCTTCGGCTTGATCCCCGTGGCGGACAACAAACTGTCCAGCGCGCCGAACATGACCTGTTCGGCCTCCTCCCTCGCGGCCGCCATCGACGGCCGCGGGGGAACGAAGTGCATCGCTTCCGGAACGTACGTCTCCTCGCCGAGACCGGACCGTTCCAAAATCTTCCGTTGGAACTCCAACGAAGACTCGTCGAAATCGCCCGTCAACCTCGAGTGCCTCATGAAGCGCTCGTAGGGCGCCATGAGGTGCTCGGGCGGGCGGTAGCAGGCGTAGTCGACGAGGTAAACGGGTTTGGGTCGGGTCATGATGTAGACGGTGGATCCGAATACGAGAACGGCCGAACAGATGATGATACTGAGGAGATTGTACTGGAGGTGGAGCCATAGCTGGCGGATGTCGCTAGGGTTCATCTGGGAGGCTTCGATTAAGATCACGATCATAATTGGGACTAGGGTTAGGGTTAACAGGTGAGAGATGAGATAATGGTAACCTAATTTGACGTATTTGAGATTGACGGATTGGAGGAAATCAGGGAGCCTGCGATGGTGGTGGTGGTGGCGTTGGTTGATCTGAACGGTGGCTCCGCCGCCGCCATTGGTGGTGAGATTGGGGGATTCTCCTCCGGCCATGGTGGCGGTGGATTTCGACGGCAAAATCGACGATTGATATGGGGGAAATGGAGGAAATGGAGTGGGGAGTGAGGAATTTAGGGTAATTTGGAGAGATTTAATGGTGGAAAAGATGAAATCGGATACCCAAAAATGGAGGTTTCCAGCATCATCTATCTGCTAACCAGTGAAGAATGTCCCTTTCTTTTAGATGAAATGAAACTCTTTAACAAATTGACAAATTTGGTGAATTTACATGTTGGGTCCTTTGTGTTTTGTTCGGTTTCGTTTTGTTTACGTTGATGATCATCGTGGTTTCTGTTAGCATGAGTTGCAGCTGGATAAGATGCATCGAGAATGATGCACCAGATCGGTTCTCTTCCAAAGCGTAATTCATGGGAGGGTAAGTGGTCAGTGGTGTAGATCTATTTCTCATGCTTCTCAGTGTTAACTTAATTTTTTTTATATGATCTTAAGCCTTTAGTGGACTTGTTTATATGTTGTCACGTGCCACTTTCCTCATGATATAATCCTCCCTTTGCACTATCCTCCTTTAGGTAATGTCTTTGTTTAATGTAGGGTTTAGTGTGATCTCATTAGACAAACCTAATAAGGAGATTCACAAAAGATGAAAGCAAAATATTTAGGTACTTGATTTACATGGTGCTTACGGATAACCTTTCACACTATGATACATGTTAAATCCCATTAATCAAACTTGCAAACATCATTCTCGAGGAAGATGGAGGACGACAAAGATAGGATTACATCTTGTGCTTTAAGTATTCTACCACAATCCAGATGAAGCCTAAACTCGTGAGGCAATTGGAGATACTAGACGAAACTGAAACTTTCCTTTTCTCTAATTTGCAACAAGAAGTAGATAGGTAAAGTTTAATGGGCTTAGGGTTCATGAATCATTTAGAAACCCTATTGTACGAACTTGGAAACAAGAGAAAAAGGTATAAAGGTGTAGGAATGTAAGAAGGGAAAGCAACTGTATGTGTATAATAGTAGATGTGGTAAGAAGAGGCTTTGGTCCTTCTTTGTAGAAGATTAATAAAGTCGATGGTGATAATCTCACACTATTGGAAGGGAGAAATCCACATGGCAACACCTAATTAGGCTTTTAAAAAGTTCTTAAGTAATTAGTAAAACTACTATAATGTCCTTTAATTTTACAAACACTATTGTAGTTAGCGAGAGAGGCTTAATATGTAGCAAATTGCAAACCATGGTGACTCCATTGATATAAATAAACCGTAGAGATCTAGATGTAATTTTCACTAAAACATAGGGACCATATGTGATTTACTCAAAAAGAATTGGTAGCACCTTTGTCTTTGAATGTGATATATTTGGAATAATATGGTTTGATTTATTGTCGTTTCCAAATTTAATAAAGTTTATAATTTTTAAAATTTATTGTCTCTCGATTAATGTCCTATTTTTCTTAATAAATGCTCTTATCGGTGATCTTAAGTTGTATTTGATAGAAATAAGGTGGAACATGTTGGTTCCATTTTTATTCCATGGAATAAGATGAAATAAAGTATATTTTGTTAATATAATTTCAAAAAAAAGTTTAATTCTTTTTTAAAATATTAGATGCAGTTCTAACTTTACATTTATTTTATAATGTAATTTTTTATTGAATTATATGCGATTTAAGCTTTATTTTTCTGTTATTGAAATATTGTTTTATATGATTTTTATATTTTGGTTCATTTATGTAATTTATTTAAATATTAATAATAATAAAATAATTTAAAAGATGTATAAAATGAAGATTGGAAACTACATAAACTGTTTATTGTTCATTTTAATTATATTGACGATTCACTTTCTAATGATACATTTGATATAGACTGTTTTTTATTATAATTTAAAAAATTACATAACTAATCAAATTATGTAAATTATATAAATATTTATTGAGAAATTAGTGGTCATTTTGTTTAATTTATCTTGTCCAATTATATTTTACCAAATGTTGAACAAAATTGTCATATTTTGTTCTGTTTTGTCATGTCATATAATATTCTATTTGTTTGGATACCAAATGTTGAACAACTGTTATGTTCTATTATGTTTTATCTTGTTATATAATACTCTATTTGTCTGAATACTAAATGCACTCTTACATCGTGTTCTCAAGATTTTGAAGGAAACAAAAGAAAAGAGAGAACTTTTTTTATTTGTGTTTTTAAGAGTGAAAAAGCAAACTTGTATAGTGCGAGAGAAAGAGAAAAAATGTTAATTTACAAATACATCCTTTTATTATATAGTTGAATGTAACTTATTATGTGTGTAAACTTTTTTATTTATTTTAAATTTATAAAAAAATATATATTTTCTTTTCTTTCCTTTCAAAAGTCTTGGACAATGCAACATTTTTTACAGTTATATTTCTTTTATTTCCTTAAAAAGAATTTGACAATGCATTATTTTTCTTTCATTTCTTTTCTTTTAGTCTCCTTGATAAAAGAAAACTTAAAAACACAACGTTAAAGACAAGACTCGTGCAAAATCGTATGCTTTTTTTAACAGCAAAACGGAACAAAGGGAAAGAGTTTCGGCATGGCCATCACCCTAACCCTAAGGCCATAACTTTAGATATAATTTTTTATCCAAATATCCTATAAATATAAAATTATCTTTATACATAGTTTACTACCACCTTCCTCCATGTATTACTTTAATTTATTTATGGTGATCAAGTCAAATCTATTATAAGAAATTAAATACTTATGTCTATCACAAGAAATAATGGTAATGAAATATTAAGGCATATGCCATTTGTTTCAAAAGGTTCTACTAAAAATTCTCTTTTTATACAAAATTAATATGATATTCTATAAAAACCATTCATATTTCTTAGATATAGCTAAATAAAAATATAGAAAATTTATCAATTAAAAGTTGGAGAACATGGGACCGACAAAATATGGTGGCAGCTGCAAATAGACATGGTAATAGTAGTATGCGGGCCCCACAAACACTTGTATTCCCCACCGCTGTCTTCAACCCAAATGCTACAAAATGTTCCATATATATACACTATAAATATATTATATTTACTACACATATTTATTGGTGAATGAGAACATGAGTACTACATGTAAACAACAGAATAATGAAAAATGGATTTGGATTTGAATTATTGATAGCTTTTAATCTTATATTTTCAGATAGAAAACTGATTTGGTAGGTTTATTTTAGTGTATCTCATCTTAATATGTATCATCATCTTCTTATTTAATAGTTTTTTTTTTGGAAGAGGTATTCTAGACCACATTGGGCCCAGAATAATCCTCAACGATTTTGGGCCGAAGCCCGATTGCTAAAGCATGTAGTCCGGGGTCGAAGCCCCCGTATCTCTAGAATGCGTCCCCCAGGGCTCGAACTCAGGTTCACCACTATGTGGTGCCCAAGCCTTACCACTAGGCTAACACTCCTTTGGTTTCTTATTCAATAGTTGATAACTATTTTTCAAATATCTCATGTTAACTCCAAATTCTCATTGAAACCTAATCCTCTCTCTCTCTCTCTATATATATATATATAGATATAGAGAGAGAGAGAGAGAGGAAAGTTCAAATGTGAACCACTTTTTGGTTGTGAACGTGAATACAACCAAGAGCGCGACACGTGGCGACTTTGAGTGTGGTCCCCCTCTTTAATTCAATGCCCTCCCATGAATCACGCCTAGTCATCCGCCGTGGATCTGACGTGGCACTTAGTCATCCGCCATGTGTCGCGCTCCTCGGTTGTCCTCACGTTCACAACCAAAAAGTGGTTCACATTTGAACCCACCCCTATATATATATATATATATATAAGAGAGAGAGAGAGAGAGAGAAAGAGGAGAGAGAGAGAGAGAGAGAGAGAAGAAAAAAAAATGTTTAAACGAAAAGTATGTCAATTTAAGAAAAAGTGAGGAGCAATCTCAACCGTTCATCTCGCGGTTATGGTGGACATGATCACGGAGGATAGACGCGATTCATGGGAGGGTAGAAAGCCGTTTTTGTTGACCAAGATGAGTGGTTGAGATTGCTCCTCGTGTTTTCTTAAAAAGTTATATTTTTCGCGTCAAGAATGTTCTCGCATTTCAAGTGTTTTTTAAGGGTTTTTTACTGATTACGAAATACTATTTTTGGTTTTGGTTGATGGGGTCTCATACGGAAAATCACTTGGAGAACTGTTAATTACATATTTGGTCCCTGTGGTTTGGTGGTTTTAACACTCTGGGTCCATTTTAAAAATAATTATGGATTTGGTCACTGTGGTTTACACTTTATAACGTTTTGGGTCCATAAGTGTTAACTCCGTTAGTTTTTTTGTTAAATACGTAACTTAAAAGGGTACTTCAGTCTGGGCCCAATGTGGTCTGGGATACCTCTTCCAAAAAAAAATATATATATCTTCTTCTTCTTCTTGGCAGACTCCTCTGCTTCCCCAACCCTATTCCACCATTGTTACTCTTTTTCTTCTTCTTCTTTTAATATATATATATATATAGAGGAAAGTTCAAATGTGAACCACTTTTTGGTTGTGAACGTGAGGACAACCGAGAGCGCGACACGTGGCGACTTTGAGTGCGGTCCCCCCTTTAATTCAATGCCCTTCCATGAATCGCGCCTAGTCACCCGCCGTAGACCTGACGTGGTGCCTAGTCATCCGCCACATGTCGTGCTCTCGGCTGTCCTCACGTTCACAACCAAAAAGTGGTTCACATTTGAACTCACCCCTATATATATATGATTCTTTCTCACCATAGTTGTTCTCCTTCACTACTCCACCATTGTTGAAGATGAAACCAAGCTCTTCATCACTACCGTCGGCTTGTTGCCATACCCACAAGTTCCTGCCATCTTCTAAGGCAACATCTTCCTAAATTGTTATCTGACAAAATTAGTTACAGTGTCAAAACCGAAGCTGACAAACCTAGAACAAAAAAACCCAGATCAACAAAACAGATGTATCCATCGACACTCACCTCCATCTCCGGTTATTTTTTTATGATCGTGAACGAGACCAGAACCGTCGATTAAGAATTTTTCGAGATCTGCTCCTCAAAGTACTTTTAAGGTTTTTGTTTCAAATTGATTTTTGATTCATGATTTTTAAGTTAAGATTTAGGTTTTTGAAAAAATTATGTTTGGATTTTAATTTTTGATTGTTGATTCATATGAATATATTTATAGATGGGTTTATAAAATAATTATGATTTTTTTTATGGTGGCGGCAACGATGGCTGGTGGTAGGAGGAGGGTGGTGGTGGCAACGGTGGCCATGGAGGGTGGGGGCGGCAACGGTGGCTGGTGGTGGGTGGAGCTGGTTGGATGGTAGTCTTGGGTCTAAGAAGATGAAGTGTTGTACTTTCATCTTTTATTTATATTTTGATAGAGTAAATTGCAAATTTACAGTTTTGGTCCTTATGATTTTAACTAGAAAATAAAAAATAAGTTAAAAAGACAAAAATACCCATCATGTGCTGTGCACATGGGGATCCAACGGAGATAAATCAAATGACGTTAGAAATTAGGACCCAAAATGTTATAAAGTGTAAACCACAGTGACCAAATCCATAATTATTTTAAAAATGGACTTAGAGTGTTAAAATCACCAAACCACAGGGACCAAATATGTAATTAACTCTAAAATTTATAAAAAAAACTTGTTGTTAGCCTTAGTTTTTTATATATTTTGGAGTGAATTACATATTTGGTCCCTGTGGTTTGGTGGTTTTAATAGTTTGAGTCCCTAAAACAAAATATCTCTGGATTTCGTCCTTGTGGTTTGCATTTCATAACGATTTGGGTCCCTAAAAATAACGCCGTCTATTTTGTCTCCGTTAATACCTCATGTGCATGGCAATTATGGGTATTTTAGTCTTTTAACCTATTATTTATTATCAATTAAAATCACAAGAATCAAATATGTTATTTACTATTTTTTTATAAAAAAATCTTAAGGACTAAAGTTGTAACTCCTACCTTCCACCACCCATCGTCATCTTCCCCATTTGAAATCTATCTGCAAATCCAAATTATCATCCCCATTTAAATCTATCTGCAAAACCAATTATTATCCACATTTGAAATATATCTGCAAAACTAGATTAAAGCAAAGATTCATATCTATATTCTTAAACAAAACCATATCTAAATTCACCAAATAACCAAATCTATTCAATACCTCAACAACATCAACATCAACCACCCACTACCACCTATCACTGCCCACCACCACCACCATCAACCACCACCGCCTACTACCACCTATCACTGTCCACCATCACCAATCTGCCGAAAAACAATATGAACCCTCGTCTCCATCACCAGCAACCACCACCGACCTACCACCATTCACCACCACCACCACTTCCACCATCACCTTCACACACCCACCACCGCTTCCACCATTCACCACCGCCTACTGGACATAACCACCATCGCCGCCTACTGGACACAACCACCATCGCCGCCTACTGGACACAACCACCATCGCCGCCTCCTGCGCACAACCATCGCCGCCGCCCGCCGCCTGCGCACAACCACCGTCGCGGCCTACTACGCACAACCACCATCGCGGCTTCCTGTGCACAACCACGACCACCGCCTACTGCAGATCTGAAATTGATTTAGGGTTTTTGTAGATCTGGAACGAAGATGGTGGTTATGGTGGTGGTGTGAATGGAGATGGGGCAATCGTGAATGGAGATGCTCGATGTCGGACGGTGGTCGATCGGAGGAGAGGGGTGGATGCCGGACGGTAGTCGGGTTTGGTGAGGGAGACGAGGGTTCATATCAAAAAAATGGTTTTGTTTTTTCTTTTTTTTAGTTAATAAAATAATAGGGTAAATTACACTTTGGTCCCTGTAATTTCAATTAAAAATAGGGTTAATTACACATTTTGTCCTTGTTATTTTAATTGAAATTAAGAAATAAGTGAAATGACCAAAATGCCCATCATGTGCCGTGCACATGATAGGGCTAACGGCTCATTTTTGGACGGTGTTAAACTTAGGGACCCAAATCGTTATGAAATGTAAACCACAAGGACGAAATCCATAGATATTTTGTTTTAGGGACCCAAACTATTAAAATCACCAAACTACAGGGACCAAATATGTAATTCACTCTATATTTTGTAACAGGCCTACCCCCTCCCTATGCAATTCATGAAGTGAATCCACCCTTACTTGGTTCATATATCATCTAGATCTCTTATTTATTATTATAATTCACGTGCGATGAATTATAATCACATTAAAACACATCTTCATCGATGAATTATAATATCACATTAAAAACATCTTCATCACATGCGACAACCTAGGTCACACTAATGGTCATTTGTGTCTGTACATTAAAATCAAATTTATATTATATGTGATCAAATATAGTATTATATTTTAACTTTTAATTATATTTTTTAAAGAGATCAACAAAAACACAACCATTCGAAAACCACAACCACATGCTACAAATAAGAAAGGGACCAAAGAAAGCTCAACACGACAATTGAGTGTCTGAGGACAACCAAAGAATGCAAACAAGGTACAAAGCAAAGGAACTACACAAAATCGAAATGTCAAGAAGCAATCTCAAAGTGAAAAATCAGCCACAAGGGAGCTTACATAATATACACTAAAAATAAAAATAAGAAACAACTCATGAAAAGATTGTCGACCATCTCATCCAAATCCACACCAATAATGTTGCAATCAAATCACCGTCAACGATGACAAATGCGACAATAAGATGACCATTATTGATGACAAATGATGGTGTCGTGTTCTTTTACAGAATCGAATGGCCAGGAAGGCCTCAACTCATTGATACATGTTATGCATTCAAATTTATAACATTTAATCAATATATAAGTTATAAAAATGATCATGTTAATCAAGACATGTAGTGGTTCTTTTGGCTATATTTGACAACCATTTGTTAATTGAGAAGCTACTTAATGAAGTAGTCACGTTTATTAAAAATTAGCTAAAAAATTAGTTAACAATAAAAAATGTCTACAGAACACAGAACATGATAAAAAATTAATTTATTTTTATATTATATAATACAACTAAAATAAACATGTAATTAAATATGTTTTAAATCATTTATTGGATGTTTAAGGTGCAAAATAAAAATACGTACTTTTAATTTTTATATGTCTTATAAAAATGTTTTTGAAGTTAATTTGTTTAGTTTTATAGGTCCATGCCTATAATAATAATAATAATTAGTAATTAGATAATAAATAATAAGATAAATTAATAATCAAATAAAAATGTAATTAATGAATATTAGGTGAAATATTAAGTGAAAAAAATGCTTCAAAAATTTATTAAGAATTCCAATAAACTAATTTATGAGTAAATTTTACCCAATCTAAATGTAGTTTTCTAATAGGTTCAAAATTTAAAATAAATTATAGTTATCAAACAGGACTTTAATGAAAATAAAGTGAAAAGATTCTTATGAATTGAAGTAAAAAAAAATAAAATCATATGTAGATTGAATCATTAGCTAGAAAGAGTATATTACCTTCGAATTCATCCCCTTAAGTATCATTAATCTTTTGCCTACAAATAGAATTTTCTTGCCTTCTATTTTTCTTCTTTCAAGACGTATGTAAATTGTAATAACCCATTTTTCTTTCTTTTGGACTTATATGAGTTATTAAAAAAACTACATAAGTTGATTATTGATACTTATCCTTGCTTGAAAAATACTTATTTTCTGATTAAAAACATAAAAGGTATATTTTTTTTGAAGGATACATAAAAGGTATATTGAAAACAACTAATTTGATTATAAAGGGAACTTGAACTTAGTGTCTTTTTATACAAAGGTAGAAGCATTTACCATCTAAATAACTAATTTTTGTAATAATATTTCAATTTCAAAAACTATATGGTTGCATCCAGCAAAACAATACAATAACATCCTTCAAGAACATAATTTTTTTTGTTATGACAAAACCATGAACCATTAATCCATGCTACCGTATTATTCTAAGTAGCTCCATCCGTGCATAACGAGTTCAAAAGTTAATGCAAAACGGATCGATTAATTGGCAAAAATATTTATAAAACAAGGATTATATATCATGACAAACAATAAAAGATGAATAAAGTTTTGATAGACAAACTTTTATTTCATAAGGAGTTAGGAAACCCATGACTAATCACATGGAAGGTCTTGATAAGTTGCATACCTAGGCAAATGTGTATATTTGGTTGTTTGGCCCAATGGGCTCAAATTCCATAACATGGAAACTTGATTTTGGTTTCCCAATTTTCAAATTTTATATTATTTTTTAACATATATTTAAATGAATTCAAAGATTCTGATCAATTAAAGGTTATCTAGATAGATGCTATTTTGGTGCTTTGTTTTTTTTTTAATAAAAGTTTGCTGCTTCCAAAAAAAAAAAAAGAAGAAGAAAACTCATGCCCTATGCTAAAGTTTCAATATAGGTGAAGTGTTAAAATGAAAGCTAAAAGCTGAAATGTTTAAGGTATAGTAGTTGAAGATAAAAGTACTTATATAAAAAACCTAGATATCTAATGAACGTATATTGAAATTTTAGTGTCATCAACTGTTTTTTAGGTGTAATTACTGAATCAACGGCATCAAATGCAAGCTCTCATAAATTTGTGATTCATAAGAGATAAACTAGGTGAAAAGACATAAATAACACGATGAGGTGTGAAATGCAAACTAAAGGCATAAATAGGATGAAGGTCAAGAGCCTACCTCCCCCCTTACAGGGTACAAGGGGCAACACCCCTAGAAAAGAACCCTTACGGAATTTATTTTGGGGATTACTTAGGAAATTTGGAATCCTTCTTGAGTTTGGTTAGAAACTTAGTATTTGGAGACTAAGTTTGGAATAAAAAGCGTTCGAGTATGCAGCATCAAAATTTTAAGCCTTTTAACATACAGTTTCACAACCTTTTGACTTTGGGCTTCTAAATCACCTTTGATTGTTTCACCCTTATCCATAACTGATTGTAATTGTTGTGTAGTTACGTATTGAATGACCAACTCATATAAATATGTAAGATGTGGAATCTAGGTGTATAAAATGGACTTAGTTTTACAACCTTTAAAATTAGAATGATCATTGGATTATCGCAATACTCATCTCGTGCATGGTTGGTCATTTGGTTTTGCATTCCCTAGGAGATGAGTTAAAATAAATAGCCTTAATCCAAAAAACAGAAAACATAAACTTTTTTATGAGGTTTCAAACATGCCCATGCCGTTATTTATAAAAAACAAAAGAAAGTTACAAAGGGGGACATAGACCAAATTTAAACTCTCAATAATTTGAATAGACATCGAAAGGTTTTCTATTTTCTTCCTCGCTTAAAAGTGAAAGGAAATGCATCACAAGTTCAAACTCGCACTCAAATAACTTTCTATAACCCACTGCTAACTTGAAGTTGTTGGACACAACAAAGTGGAATACAAAATGCATTAGCTTGTAGGATGAAGTTTAACCATGGGTGAGAAGCCAATAAGGGGTAGAGTCGTAGAGATAGCCAAATATGACTCAACTTGCCTTGGGATCAACGAAGAACCATGATTGATTGGGACCAATTAAGGCTTATTCGTCCTAAACCAATCAAACACTTTTTTAGAAAATGAAAGGCTCGGTCCAAAACCTTATTCATTGGGACCGGTTTTTCAAATAAAATGTAATATTTAAAGCTTTTGACAAATAATAATACAAGTTTTTCAACTCAAGTTAAACTCAAACTTTTTTTTTAATTACAATGCACAATTTCAAAAATTCTTATTATAAAAATCCGCATAACGTTTTTGTATAAAAACCTATTTCTTTAGAGCCGACTTGATCCTAGGGGTGTAATTGAGCTTGAGCTCGACTCGGTATCAAAACTCGAGGCTTGAAACTTGACGCGAGCTCGACCGAGCTTTGATTTTCAAGCTCGAGCTCGACTCGAGGAATTACTCGGCACTCTCGACCTCGGCTTGACTCGACTAAATTCAAATTTCAAGTTTTTCGAGCTACAATTACTAATCTATTATTAAAAATAGTATGAAAGGGCTGAATAACAAAAATCATGTCTACCATACAAGTATTCCTTAAAACGATAGTCGATTACAACGGAGGTAAGTGGAACTAATATTTGAAAATAAAAATCCAATATTAGGGGAGTATAAATGTAATTTGGTTATATATTTAGGATAAAATAGGTAATAATACTACTATAAGCTCGATAAGGCTTGCGAGTCTGACCAGTTGAGTATTTTGACTCGGCTCACGCAGTCGATTCCGGATATATTCGAGTCGGTCTCAAGTAGCAAGCGAGGTCGGACCCGGCAAAGGCCCACCCATCAGCAGGTGCTCCGTTAATCGGAATAAGCCCTAAATTACTTTGCAACCCAATTCAGTCTTCCACAAGTCTTTTGCAGCTAAGAAATCCAGCCATGGAGCCAGCTGAGTCTCCGTTTAGGGTAATTTTCTTACTTCAAACCTTCTCAATTTCATTGTTTAATTCCATTTAATATCACTCCTCAAATCGGATGGAAGAATTTCATGCTTTTTGGAACTTGAATAAAGCACTTGAACTTCTGGAAGTTTGAAATTTTTGGAATGGTTGTTTAAGCTGGCTTAATCGTTAAGCTCAATTGAATTTAAAGAAAGAATGTAATGAGTGTACTTGCTATGATCTTTCCAAGCGTTTGTTAATTGTTATTCTGCTGATTGGCAAACATCAAGCAATTGTAAATTGGATGCTTAATTAAACTGGTATGTAGTGTTTATATCAGATGTTTGACTGCTAAAGAGATTCTGATATATTGTGCAGTTAATATTGGGATCGTCTTCGATAGCTAGACGGAAAATATTAGCTGAAATGGGATACGAGTTCACGCTTATGGTATTGTTGTGATATATAGATATAGAGTTCATGTGGCATATCACTCCGAACAATCATGTATTATTTAGAGTGAATAAACAACATTCAATGTTATTCGGTGTGAATAATACTGAATAATACATAATGTTGTATTATTCGCTCTAAATAACACTGAATGCTGTGTTATTCCCTCTAAATAAAACATGATTGTTCAGAGTGAATATGCCATATGGTGCTCTTTCCGTCTTTCGGATGTCCTAACGTTTGCAATGAAAAATGAGTAGATATAGATATAGATGTATCGTTGTGTTCATTATCTAACTTTTTTTATAAATATTTTAGTCTGCAGATATAGATGAGAAAAGCATTCGAACCGAAAAACCAGAGGAGTTGGTGATGGCTCTTGCAAAGGCAAAGGTAGGATTTCTTTTATGTTTTCACATTCTGAAACTAAAATATCTTGTTGATTAAAAGCTGGCAAGCTCCATTTCAATACACCTCTTTCCAAATTTCTGATATCAGTTCTGAAACTTGATTCATGGATCAGTTTACACTTTACAGTAGTTAAAAGTCGAAGCTTAATCCACATGTTAAGGGGCTGTTTGGTTGGGTTTCCATTTCCTGTGTGGTTAATTTGTATGTATATTGGGAGGGTTTTTGTTTGGGAGTTGGGTTTTTCATAGATGGAAGGATCGTCTTTTAATCGAAGAGGGCAGGTTTGGAGAAAAAATGGCTTTCTGCAGAAAGCTCCCCCCTAGAAGCTTACCGAATAAGCCACTTTCTATATCATTAAACCACAAGCAAACAGTCATATATAGCCGATTGAATAAGCTGCGAGTCCCGTTAAGCTCATTAAGCTGTTTACAAGCTGGTCCTAAGAGTGTTATTATGATCGACCAGTAGCCATTATTAGCTTGTTTTTGATGTACCAACACATTGTTCTCATCTATATCTTCAATTCTGATATCTTAAATCGTTAATTCTCATGTAAAGGTTGCTATCATCTATTTATGTTTTCTACATTATGCTTTGTCTCAGGCTGATGCCATTGTGTCCAAGCTTCAAACTTGTGCTGACCATGAGAAGGATGCAAAACCAAGCATTTTAATAGCATCTGATACAGTATGTATATTCTCTCTCAAATTGATTATCTAAAATACTGGTAGTATTGTCTTCATTTCACCTCTTTCATTCTACTTGGATAACTGTTATCCAAGTAGAACAATAGTTATCCAAGTAGAATGAAAGAGGTGAAATGAAGACAACACTAGAGATTTTACGTCATATACACATTAAAGGGCTCTGTGCAATTGTGGGAAACTAGTGCTCATATCTGTACCGTTATTCGAATTTGAAATATCACGTGGCTTTATTGTTGACCTTCCCAAATAATAGAACAACTATATCAATGCAAGAAGATGTTTGGTTGGTTTTCCATTAAACCCTGTATGGATAAAGCTGTCTGTGTGGATTAATCTGTGAGTATAGATTGGGAAGGTTTTTGTTTGGGAGGGTTTTCTCATAGACGGAGGGTTTTCTAAGAGGGGCAGGTCTGGAAAGACTTTTGGCTTTCTGCATAAAGTTCCCCCTAGAAGTTTACTGAACAAGCCACTTTCTATATCATTAAGCCACTACCAAAAACAGTTATGTATAGCTGAATGAATAAGCTGTGAGTTTCGTTAAGCTGTGAACAAACAGGGATTTACTCCCTTAGTTGCTTTTACGCTGGACTTGATTAGCAGCTTCAATGCTTTTTAAATGATAGCGTGTTGCTGATGTATGTGTAATTTTGTAATAGATTAAGTTGCTTATTCCTTGATGCTCATTAGTCATTCTAAATTTCACCTTAATGTTCTTAATTTGTGTTAATTAATAGTTCTTATTAGGCAGAAGGTAACCCAAAGCTCCAAATTGGTGAAGACAAGGATGCTCAGCCAACACTACTAATTACTTGTGACCAAGTATTAATCAATCCCTTAAACTTTTCGTTATCCGCCAAATGTTATTGCATCTTTTAATAACGTGCCCAATTAAGCAGTGTAAAGTGACAATTCAATCTAGCTAGATGTTTATTATCTAATTCCTCCCTCCCTCCCTCCATTGATATGATATGTATGCCAATAAACAAATATCGTGGCAGTCTTTTTTCATCAAAATTTTCAGCAATCAAGATGTTTCTTCTTTGATCACAAGAGGGGTAAAATAGGAAACTTGTGGTTTTGGTGCTTGTTTCTAAAATAATCATGATTCATGATTTACAGGTGGTGGTCTATGAAGGTACGATAAGGGAAAAACCCTCCAATGATGAAGAAGCACGCGAATTTATCAAAGGTTTGCTTCTTCTTCCATTTTCATACGTATGTTCTGATGGTTTCATGGTTTTGGTAGTCTTATAAGCCAATGTCACAGGTTATTCTGGTAAGCATGCATCTACCGTTAGCTCCGTTTTTGTTACAAACCTGAAGACTGGATTCACAAAAGGAGATTGGGACAAAGTGGAGGTACTTTTTTGTTTAGATTAATGCATCTTTATGGTATCTTAATGAGTCATATTTCAAAATGAATGAAAAAAATTGTTTCTGAGACTGATTATATATGCTATACATGTATACAGCAATGCTATTTGGTAATTATTCATTGATGTGAAAAACTTTTGTTGATGGTTGCAGATTTATTTCCATGATATACCGGACCATGTTATTGATAAGCTGGTAAACAACAATGCAATTGCAATTTCTTCTTGTTTATTAGTACGATTTAAATCACATGTATATGTGTTTTCTTTTTCTTATTTTTACACAGCTTGAGGAGGGTCTCGTGCTCAAGGTTGCTGGGGGGTTGATAATCGAACATCCTCTAATTGTTCCATATGTCAAAGAAATGGTTTGTCTCTCTGCTCCCCTCTTTTTTGCTCACTTGATCGTGTGCAAATAGACACCATTTAGAATTGAAGGATACATATTTATTTAAGTATATAGTATCTGTATGTGGCAAATACTCACGCACACTCCTCACTTTCGATGAGGTTTGGGAACATTTAGCGAGATAATAATTGTTATAAATGGGAATGTTCTTTTTATATGCATAAGAATTTGATTTGATGTATTTGTGTGCAGAAAGGGACAAGTGATAGTGTGATGGGACTTCCTAAAGCCCTCACTGAAGAATTATTGAAGGAGGCTATCAAGGCATGAGTTTTGTATTTGCAAATTATAGATGGCCTTAATGTTGATTCTGAAAAATTGGGTAAATTAGTCTTTTTATACATCTCACGGTTATCACAGACTATCGAGTTCTCCTTTGATTAGACTTGTATATGTATATGATTTTTCGAGTTGAGACATTATGCATAGGGGTTTGCATCGGTTGACATCCAATGGATGTGAGGGGATCCGATCCGATCCAATCCAATCATCCATTGGATGTTGGATTTTTCCAATCCAATGGATGATTGGATTGGTTCGGTTTCATCCACTCGATTTTCTTATTGGATATACGTTGGATCGGAACAAATCCATCCGACATCCGGTGGATGATCTAATCAAATCCATCCCGTCCTCCATCCAATGTTTTTAATCCATTTCACAATAATTCATATAATAATCCGATATGACGATATTCCAAACAATGGCACAATGTTTAGGTCCATTCATTCAATAATTATTAAGTAATATTAAAAAGTTAAAACATACAATACAATAATGGTAATTGGATGGATCTGGTGAGTTGAGATTGGATGGTCAATGGGATCGGTCGGTTTTGGTTGGTTCTGGATTACCATCCAAGAACCGATCCGATCCAATTGGATGTCAAAATTTTCCATCTGATCCGATCCAGTTACACTTGGATATCCAATCATTGTTGGTTGGTTTGTAATTGGATAGGTTGATTTCTACACACCCTATGCGCATATGATTCCAATTCTATTATTGATAAAAGAAGCCAGATCTTATTGGGAGGAAGATGTAAATCTCCTTTTAAAAGAAAAGGTCAAAATTTGTTTCTTTGTCCATGTTACAGGAGGAACAACCTTTCTATTATTTGGGGTAGAGGAAAAGTCCTTTGTTTCAGTTTGTTTGGTTTGGTTTGATTTGATCAAAAAATGCGTTTTGGTAGCTATGGGATTTTAGGTTTAGACTAATTTGAAGTTTCATCATGATGGATTATGGTGAAAAAAAAATCGTTTAGCAAAAAGGATAGAAATTATCATTGATGGTGATGGCGGTAAAGAATGACGTATTTTTGGCGGTGGAGGTGGCGCAAAGACAACAATGGTGGTGGTGGCAGCAGTGGTAGCGATGATGGTGGGGGTTGATGATAGTTGTGTTGGTGGCAACGGTGTTGATGATGGTCGATAGAATTAACCGTCCTACTTCCTTCTAAGTTTGTCAGATATCAGTTAACCCATAAGTCACTTAAGAAATTTGTTCCAATTTCAAAGATCTACAATTACGGTTTCTGTGATCAATTATATTTTATTACGAAAACTTAAATTTAAGCTTCAATATATTACAATACTGAAACCTTTTATATTTGAAAAGTTTTCGTAAATCATGAGTGTGTCTTATGTTCATTTATTTTTTATTTTTATATTACCATCTTTTCGTTTCTACTTTTTTATATTTTTGATTCATTAATCTAATTTATTATATAACGAAATGATAGTAAAAATCTTTATATGAAAAAAATACATTAATAGAAAATTCTCCTTGAAATAACTAAAATGACAGCAATTCGGTTTAAGCTACTTTATTTAATAACGTGTTTAGTACTGTTTTCATATATTTGAATTTAACGTAAAAAACAATACCTGTTGTATGAAAACTTTGATATGCACCTAAAGGATAAATCATTTGAATTTGAGGTCTATATAATCATTAGCAGTAGAGATTTGAATACTCATTGCAAATACATATTCTAATTTTAAGGAGAAAAAAAATAATACAATTCATTATGAACAAAATAAACCAATTTAAACGAACACAATTTATCTCATATAGTGTGGAGTCTCTTGAGAGTAAAATGCATGTAGATTCGACCTCTACTAGAAAGAATATAACCACTGTTTACGTAAAGACTATGAAAGGAAAAAAATAGTAAAAGTTTCAAAATCCATATAGGAGATAAAGAAAAAAGATAAAAAAAAAAAAAAACATAAGCAACATAAGCAACATAAGGAACATAAGGAGACCATCCTAATCTTAAGTCTCAAAAAGCTCCTATCAGAGTTCACTGTTCTTGAAATTTATTTAAAGTTGTCATGTCTAACGTTAGTTGACCATTGTCCTCTTCAACCCACCCTTCCCCCCAACCACCACATTTTTTATCATCCTTACGAGACCCCCCCCCCCCCCCCCCCCCCCCCCCCTCCTCTCTCTATCTCTTATTAATGTGACCAAACCGTCCATCCGAAAGACCTTGTTCAGTATCATGTCAAACACAGTTTCTACGACCACAAGGCCATCTAAACATTCATTTCTACAACTTTCTATCTTCCATATCAGCCATGGCCAACACTCTGGTATCTGCTATCACAACAACCCTATACAATTTGCCCATCGGTTTCCTCCAAACTTGATGAAATTGTTATTTCATGCATATGGTGACGGACATTTGACGTAAGAAAAGAGAGATTTGCAACTTTTAAAGGGTATTTTTGTCTAAATTCAGACCACACTAATAATATACTGCAAGTATCAAACATACCAAATAAACTTTAAGGTTGGTTTAACAGTTTGTCTGGAAGTATTGTTGTTGACTAAGAGAGAATGTCGGAATCGTGAGGCATGAAGTCCTCAGATGGCCGATAGTATTTGGCAGGAGAGTAGAGCCCCAGATTACCAACTTGACTTGTGTACAAACACGCAAATCGCTCCACCTGGTCTGCAAACCGCGAGTTTGATACCCAGTTTTCATCAGCTGCCCCCACACCGGATGAAACTAATTCACACACCAAAACAAATCAATCATATATACATATTGTCATTTCTATATATACACCTTCCTCAAGGACCTACTACTTATTACTTATATATGTATATGTATTACCTTTTGGTGGAATATTCTTTGAGACTCTTGATGTGCTGCTCGAACACGTGCACGCTGACCCTATATAACCACAATTTCAGTTTCACCACACCACACCATATGTATAAGTATATATATGTTTATTTCCAAATGACTTTATTCATTTACAACACCAACCTCAAGTAGCTCAAGCTTTGAAGAGATCTTTTCCTTTTCAGCAGCATCCAGGTTTTCATGCCTGAAAGTTAATTAAGCAAAAACAACTTGAATAGTTATAAACAGCTCGAATAGTTAACAGCAAAATGTTAATGTGGTGGTTTTAAAGGGAAATAAATACGTACTCAAGGGACCATTTTAAATGATGGGTTTGATCTTCAATCTGATCTCGCTCACTCCTCAGCAGTTGGAGTTTCTGCACGGACGGTAAGAATTTAATTATACATGCACAAATATGATATGATACTAGGCATGGCAAAACCATATAAAGTTTACTGCCTTAACGACAAGGCCAATTATGTAAATTATTTTGAACGTTACATCATTTCTGTGTGCCTAAACAATTAAATATTTAAGACATCAAATATTAAAACGTTATTCATCAATCAGCAGTTGATAGCAAAAAAGAACTGGTGAAGTGAAACCCATTTAACCACAACATTACCTTTCGGGTGTCCCGTGAGGATGCAAGAACTTTAACCTCCTTTTCAAGTTCTGGAACAACAAGCATTGTCCTCCATCCTGTGTTGCATGCAATTAAATTACAACGTGAGATTGCGATTAAGAAACAAAATAAAGATTGAGCTTAGTTGCAATAGACTGAGGATCTACTACGAACGAATACAGAAAGTCATACCCAGAACTTTTTTGCTGCGTAAAATATCCCCATATATATGATCTCCGACATAAAGCACCTAATGATAATTGGATAGTATATGTTAATTATACGAAATAAGTACTCAATAAATTAAGGCAACAAACAATCAACATAGTATAAGATTCAAGACTATCATTGCACAGGGCATTAACAAATTAACTAAATATGAGAACAATTGACGGATTCACCCACAATTATGAAGTAAAGTATAAGAAGACAACAACTTACAGAATATAGATTGAAGACTATTGTAATAGAAAAACTAAAGTAACTCAAGCCTATCTTCATAACATTAAATAAAGGGTTAATTACATGGGTATGTATCGAACTTGTCACGTTTTATCATTGTATGTACTCAACTTATAAACTTACCATGAATGTATCGAACTTTCTAAAATTCCATATTATGTATCCAACTTTATCAAAACCTATCACTGAATGTATTTACTTGATACGAAAGTGTATCGAACTTGAGGTTTAGTAAAGTTGGATGACATACAATGGCAATTTTATGAAAGTTCGATACAACATGAAGTAAGTTATAAGTTGAGTACAACAATACAAAAAGTGACAAGTATCGAATACATAACCATGTAATTAACCCTTAAATAAAATAGATAAGATGTAGCAATACTAGGCAAACCATTAATTGTTCTTTTGTAACTATATATTAAATTATTAATATCTCCATAAGAGATTGAAATCAGACAACTACTCTAGAGCAGCATATACTTGGGCATTGTTTGGTAAACACAAACTAGCTTATAAGCTAGCTTATTTTTTGTGTACATGTTTGGATGGACAAAAAGTATAAGCTAGCTTTTTGATAAGCTACTTGGAGGTAGCCTTTTGGAGCTTTTTGTAGCTTTTTCCAATTATACCTTCTAATATTAATTATTATACCCCAATATACTTTTTGGTCATTTTAACATACCCATAAGCTACTAGCTAACTTATCAGTCAACAACTAGTTATCAGCTACCAGCTAACTTATTAGCTAGTTTGCCAAACATAGCTTTATTTTTTGGTTCAAAGAATCAACCAATAACGACCAAAAAACCGGCAATGGAGAACCAAAAAATAAAATATATTACCTGTGAACTTGCCCCAACATTGAGTAGTTTATGCAGATGGCCGACATTGCCTCCCTGAAACAGTTTTCCGACAAAATCATATCTAATCACATAACATGCCACAAGGGTCTTCTATGATTACAACATAACACGGTTTTTCACCATCCCATGTAATCTGATATTTAGATTATAACAATACCTGAAACACTTTGCATCGCATATTTGGGATCTGATGTGGCATTCTATATCAGGGGTCTCCCACCTAGTCATAAAATAATTACAGTTGTTGTGTTTAGCATATGAAGAAGCAGAGGGGTTTTAAAAGAAGAGCAAAGAGATCTAGCCCACAAACCTGGCAAGTGGAGTACCGTTGTCGGTATTAATAAGCTTCCCTGAGTCCGTCTCGACAGCGAAAAGATTAGCACGATTTTCATCATGGAAAAAGCTTGGTTTCGCACTGCATAGACCATTTATTTTTTATTAAGACATGTTTTTGACACATAAACTATGAACTAGTTTCATCAGTATACACCAATCTCCAAAAAGAGAAACACAAGGCATGTGCATTTGATCCATAATTTCCATATAAGCCAAAGAAAAACTATATGTTTCCATCAATTTCATTTTACATGGACAACACCAAGTAGTAAAAGATTTTATGTGAATTATATTGTTGAACTCCTGGAAACAGGAAAAAAAAAAAAAAAAAAACTAATTTAAATCTTAAGAGACCTAATTTCCAAGTATTAGATAGGCCAAAGAGCTTCTCTCAAAGCATAGCTTTCCCCTTTTCATCTTAACTAAAATATTTGGTAATGTGATTTACCCATCATGATCTTTATCTGAACAATAAAACTTTTGATACATTTTTGATACCCCCTATCATTTTGTTTTTTAATTTATCATTAATATCTAATCCAGATAATGGTGGAATCTGGTCCACCCTAAAGAGTGGTACAATTCTACTCCATCTGCAGAAGGCAAAAATATGAAACCCAAGCCAACTAAAGATACTAACAGAAAGCCAGGATAACTTCATTCATAGAAGTCAAGAATTTAAGCATCTGCACTAATATTATATAGTTCAGTTAAAAACATATTGCAGTCTAGAATCTTTAAAGAGAGAAAAACCAGAACCTGCCAGTGATGACAAAGTCAAAGTGTTGGAGCCAATCAAGACTCAAAGAGGAACTGCCATCCTTCGTCCACGGCCCAAATAGAAAATTCATCACCACATTTGTATAATCCCAAAGGCTGCATCAAATTAACAAATCATAGGTCATATAAAAAATTCATTTAAAGTTTTTAAATAATTATTAAATTTAAAATTTCAAAAAAGATGCAATTGCTTGTAGAAAAATTCACACTATTTGTAAAAATTGTTCAACTCATGATTGAGATAGTAATCCAATGCTGACAACAATAACTTGATAAAAGACAAAAGGATTAATGTGAGTATCTTTCAAACTAATAGTCAAATGGATCAACTGCCATTTAATTCGTCGTTTTTGCCACCCTAATAAGAGTATAGATTATACCTGTTTGTCACTAAGAAAACAGCACGACCAGAAGTTTTAAGCATTTTAGCATTGGAGCTATCAAGTTGTCCTCGTTGATATACCTGATAATTCAACAGCTTTAGAAAATGGAAAAAAAAAACAAAAAAGACTAAACTGCAATAAAAGCACATATATAATGAAGGTCTCAAATGAAGTATCAATCTTAGATTGAACAACATTTCACAAACTGAAAATTATTGAAGCAAAATTCATCAATCATAGATGTCTACCCTCAAGACAACAAACCTGACTAAAACATTCAAAGACCTATTTTTGAAACCCTATGCTCCAAGTGGATGATCATCAATATACACTCCCTAGCTTCAAGAGGTGTAGGAAATTTAGAATTCTTTGTAAACATGAAGTAGAATTCTTCTTAAATAGGTATTAGTTAAATTTATTATTTATTGTAATTAGTTTCATCATTTAGAAGATTATAATCTTACTTTAAGGTTACTTTCCTTTGTAGTGGGAATCATTTTTGTGTATCATGAAGTGTCATGAAATGTTTATGTTGCCTAACCAATGCCGTGAAACCAAATTGATGCCCAACGACCCGAACTGATCCAATGGGTTAAAGAGACCATCTATAATAGAAAAAGGTACCAAAACAAAGAATAGTGAAAAGAGGATAAGAAGAAGAATCCACCATTTCTTGCACCTGGATGTGTAAATGATTCATCTTCACTAAAAGAGATCCAAAAGTCCCTTGCTCCTACATGTGTGTATGTATGTATCTCTTACATATCCAATCAAGGAAAAAGCAGATCATATATTTTTCTCAACTTAAATTCAATTATTTACTATTAAAAGGATTGATGAAACATTTCCTGTAAATATGTTCTTTTAACCATATCTCAGGTCGTTTTTTCGTTCCTTTTGTCGTGCACCCCTTTTTCTTGCTCACTGTTATAACTTCTAAAGCAGGTCTTCACGAAAACCTCGCTCCTACTCTTTGGGGTAGATGACAGGACTGCATACATCCCACACAACTAGACTCCCACCTCAGGGTGGGATTATTATGCCCATTTCGTTTAGTGGTTATTTATTTTTGGATCTTGTCATATCTGTACCCTCTAATCATTCTATTTGTTTGTGTGGTTTTTAAACTTTTATTTCTATTTATGTCGGTCGAAGTTATGTAAAACTTATATGTTACGTAGCACTATTTTGAGGCATGGCAAATGTGAATTTTCATACTTACTTATGGAATGTGAGGACATATTTATCGTGCCACATGGCAATATCAGTTTGCAATATTCAATGCAATTCATCTGCATGATATTCATACCGAATAAAGCTTAGCTGCTAATTCCTCCTATGTTTAATTGCCAAAATTCTCTAATTCCATGACTCTTCATGGTGACACAACTACGATGCTTCTATGTTTGATCGCCAAAAGATGATTTAGCTCTCTACTTCCATGACTCTTCATGGTGAGCAACTACTATGCTGCATCATCTTTGAGGATCAAGTAGGCACACGGATTCGCTTCCACATGTACGTTATAAGCTGTCATTTTTTAGACAGCTGGATGCCTCCACAACGTGTACGGAAGCAATTGACCTCATCCAACCGCCTCCTCTTAGAGAGAAGCTCCCTTTATCCATTCAATAAATTTCCCATCGCTCCATCCCAACTTTCAATCTGCAGAGTCATCTAAAACTGAGATCCAGGTCGGGTGCAAGGTAAACATTTTTTTGGTGCATAGTCCTAAGGCATATTTATAATTGGTAAGATTAACTAATATTCATGTGCTTACTTTAGTTATGGAATGCAATCATATCTATATCAGCATATCTCATAAAGTCATAATTAATAGTTGATTTAGCAGATTCTTGTGATTCTACAATGACACTTTTTGAGTGAAAGCTTCCCAACTTTCAGCTTTCAGTACCCTTCTTCCCATCGATGACAGATGGTTGCGAACGCTCCCGATTAAATTCCACTAGGTTACCACTCCAGATCACAAGTAAGTAGCGTGGATGCAACCGACCTCTTTTTATGAATAGCATATCTAGGCAACGGAATAAAACCGACTCACCCAGCATTCACAAACCTCTTTCATTTAGAGTAGATGAAGTTGTTATAATACTAGTTTGGTTTTACTCTGTTCATTAACTGGTAGATGTTACCTAAAGGATCTTAAATGGTGGTCAACATGGTCGATTGCTTTTCTTGTATTACTTAACTACTGATTATTTTGATATGATGGTGCTTTAACTTATAAACTTGATCAGAAAACCCCCCCCCCCCCCCCCAAAAAAAGAAAAAAAAAAAAAAAAAAAAACCTTCTCTTAGCGAATCTCTTGCCTTGGCCATAATAAAGGCCTAGTTATGCATGATCTTCTTAATATTGCTTCTCTCACAATTTGTGTCTGACTACTCGATGGTTAAAAAAGAAGACTTATATCTAAAGCTGAAAGAATAAATCGTATCAGTTATACTAAGAAATAAATGCAAGGATCTATCAATCGGAGACGTAACAGCACATCAAGTGTTGCTAACAATTCAGAAAAGCATTAGGACAATCAGCAATAAATACAATTTTTAGAGATTGCTCAGAAGTAGGGGTGGGACCAGGATTCTTGAGATGTGGTATGACAACAATTAATTTAAAAAAACAAAACAAGAAAGTGATATTTTTACTACAAATGAAAATTTGAGAAGACCAATAACATAGTAAATAGTCATTGCATATCTTTTTAGTTGTAAAGCACAATATCACATGCTACAACTATCCAGTGTACAACTGAAATCATTAGTGTATATCAAAAGTCTTTTATCCCCAGAAACAAAAGATATCACAAATATTTACTTGACATGATTTGTTCCTTCTTATATTATTTTACTTTAATCATCAAATTTTAAGAAATAGGTTTACCTCTTTAGATGTATAAGTTAGATTGATTTATATTTATCAATTGATAGTTTATAAGCTTTACAAACATATCAAAGGAGAAGTTAACACGACAATCATAACTCATAAGTCATTTATAGTATTTATAATAAAACTCAGAGCTTATGCTAAAAAAAAGCTATTCTAAAGAAGTCTATGATAAATTTCAAATAAACTAGTTGGATAAATGTATTATTTTTTCCTGATATGTTCAAAAAGTATTATGGTTAACACAAGACTTGATAAAAAAGAACTTAATTATTTGAAGGGTTTCATTTATAACAACTATACAGAAATAAAAAGAGAAAAGAAGTTTATGACAGGAACTGAACATGTATCTCCACTTTACCAAACATTAACCAATCAATCTAACAGCTTTAATTTGCTTTTTCCTTTTGTGAGTTCACTATTTTAGATACAAATGTATAATGGTAATTTCCAAATTTATTACTAATATTATCATAATTCATAAAAATTTCATGCCACATGACTCCATGGCACCTTAGTTCCACCCCCTGCTCAGAAGGACACTATATAGTCTTGCAGCATTAAGATCACAAAATGTAAGCCAAATGCTATTTTCCGTTATACCATAAAGCATATATTAGAAATAAAAAAGCACATACTTTTTTGGATCTTTAGCAACCATCTTCTTCAAAGTTCCATCTCGATGGCACAGATCAACAGCAGAGCGGACATCTTTATACATACAAGAATAGCTGCAAGAACGTCTTTGCAACATTAACATATGCTGAGATACAAATTAAAATAACAAACAAGTATAGTCAAGGTAATGCATGAAAAAAAAGAACATGTATACACTCAGTAAATTATAAAGAGTCAAACACCCGACACATTCCTTATATCATTTAAAAGCAAAAAAAAAAAAAAAACTTACTATTTGACAAGTAACGCAGTCACTTCAACAATTACGACTATATGACAACTGTCCGTCGGAAAAGTGAATGTGTGTTGATATGAAGACAAAAAGATTGAATTGCTTTATCATATTGTATCCTAGTTAGCAACTTAGCATATTAATTAGACTAATACAATTCAAACCCGCAAATACACGTGCAACTGAATATGTGAAGATATGAGCAAAAAAAGTATAAAGGAAAGAAAAGTAGGAGCTACTATTGAAGGGCACAACATTCCATCTTGGCGGAACTAACCGCCTAACGTCATTAATTGGAACTACCACAATGAGGCACTGAAAATGACCATATAATTTCAAAAGTTCAATCGCCAGGATTAAGTATGGGCATCTATACTGGTGGGCAATCAATCAAAAGATGCATCTTAAAATGGAATTTAGGTCAAGTCACTGGGTTTACCACAAAGTATCCTCCTATCGTCAAATAAATGCATATTACAAGTCTAAGGTGGTGTATTAGATGATGCTAGCCAGAATATAGATAATTATGTACTTATTCTTCATACTCAAAATGACCCATAGCCTATGGATCTTGAGTCCCATTTCTGCCAATGATAAGTTTGAAAGTCAGGTTTTCAAACTCTTCCAACATTCAAACTTGATCCGAGTTTAAGTTGGTTACCAAGGCATGCAGTTTTCTTCTCGAGTAACATATCACACAGCCGACTTACCATATTGTGTGACTAGTACTTGCTCATACATCCCATTAAGTGAATTAAAACTCATATCTTACTGTGGTAGTCTGAAATTCAACAATGGCAACAAAAAATGTAACGACTTTATAAGAACAATCCCCTGTATGTCCATGCATAAAATCTATCAAACCATTTTCCAGGATCAATGCCATTCCCTTTTCAATGCAACAAAGTATGATCTTCAACCTTATTACCATGATTAGCCGCACACTATACCATATAAGAATATATATTGAACGCTTATTTTCAGCTTTTAAAGAACAAACTTAATCTTACTAATACAAGACATATCAGGATAAGATAATTTGCCCTTACCTGTGATTAAACAGAAACAGTGACAAGTTGGACGTGAAACATGAAATATCAAAATGAACGAAATCAAGGGAATTTGGCATGTGAATATAAGATACACGAACACATTTGCAAGATTTATCATCTTATTACATGGTCAAGGAAATAAAGAATTGGCTCTATACATTGGTCATATAACTAATATACAAGTGAGGAACATGTTAACATAAACCCCAAAGTAGAAAACAAGGCCATGCATCATTCTTAAAGAAGCCTTCCTATCCATGGTAATCTGAATTAAATTGATCATCGTATTATCTTTTCACGATCACACAACAAAAAAGAAGTTCCATCTGCTCCAAAACTAGAAGTCCTCTAATTTGGAAATTAAACTTAAATGTTTTAAAATTCTGAATCCACATTCTCTATAACGTGCCTCTAGAGTATCTTTCGTAGCACCTTTTCTGGGTTATATTAATTTATCAATTCTACTATCTACAACCAAATCACTCTTACAACTTTTGAATTCGACAAATACATGTTGAAACAAATGTTCATTGTATAATCAAAATCAGGCCCTTACTCCATAAGCAGTTAAACACTATAAAATAGTTAAACAAAAAAAATTCACGGTTACTCTAGACATCAGTTTTTCATTGGTGAAGCCAATTACAAGTACGACATCAATCAAAAACTGGAAATATATTGAGTTCACTATATTTGCATGTTATATAAAGGTTCAAGTTATCTGCACCCCTTACTCTTTTTCTTCAGAGATTTTCCCTGGATTACTATCCTTGAAGTCAACCAGCTGAGCAAATAAATAAGCTTCAGCTAGCGAGAAAAGGGTGTCGATATGTGCATAGTCAGGCCCATCAAATGCATCTCGGATGAAGGTATTCCCATATGTAGCAACTTTCTCGTTCTTGGATATCAACCTAAATCCATGATAGGCTACTTTCACATATTTGTGCCTGTCCATCTGGGAGAGATCAAGATAGGATCAGAATAATAAAGAAGAAACGATTAGAAATGGAAAGAATTCTAAGGTAATTAGCTCAAAACACGCTATTCTCAAATCGGTATAATGACGCATACAAATTTGACAAGCACATGAATATGAAGGAACAATCAGTTAGTTACATTTTATACTTGACAAACACAAACCTTCAATATATTTCCTCTCTTTTTATCTAGAACAAGTCCTCTGACCATGTACGTCCAATCAAAAGACCATTCCAGTAGCTGCATCAAAACGAAAAAATACAGAAGAGTGGATATTATAGAAATGAATATAAATTCATATTGAAATGCTAAAACAATTTAAAAATCACACATTTTGATTGAATTGATATACGTATGTATATATAACAGGAAATGATAGAACGCGAATCTCTAAACAACCAAAAGCAAGAAGGCTGACTAGTTTCACTTCAAATTAACTCACTTTAGCAGAAAGATAGTCAAATAAAAGAAAATTATGATCCATTTATTTAGTTATGGTTTTTATTTGGCCAAGTGGTTATTATATCCTCCATGTTACATAGAAGAGAACTTGCTCATTTTCATTCTGAATTCAGTAAATAGTTTGGCTGATCCCAGTTGGATAGAACAAAGTTAAGTAGGGGTCATCTGATGATTCTATATCCTCTTTGTTATAAAATTTAGTAAATTGGCAAGTCACTAATACATGTTACCTAGATGGTTATATGGATATGTCAAGTAATTAAAGAAGATATAGTGTCGTTTCATATGAACTAACAGCACATGCAAAAAACTGTAGAGCCTATGAAAAATGTAATCATGTGCAACAACAGCATACAACCTAGCTTAACGGGTTTGCAAATCATACATGATACAAGATATACTAAACCACAAACAATAGCAGTCTAGATCCTTGCAGCGAAAGCAGGATACAAGGGCAACGCAGAATGCGCATGACCATCAAAAGCATGAATGTTTAGGTTCTGACATCCCTTGAAGGGGCAACTGAACTTTTTAGTTTCAGAGGAAAGCTGAGTCACTTTGTAATTCATTATTAGCATACAAGTCTTATTATAGGACTTAATTTTAGAGAAATAATATTATCACCTTTACAATGTGAATCAAGCCTTACATGTAGAATTCACAACTAATACGGAAGTATTTGTATCAAGCATTCTACATAAGTAAGTTTCTAAGAACCATATTTACCAGCTTCCGCACACTCAATATTAAATTATAAACTAACCTCTTTAGGATAATCCCAGGTCGGTTACTAGCTTCTTGACTGTACCATCATATGCTAGGATTCAAAAGTTTCAGGTTTGTACTGTGCCAGTGTATAGTCCATATCAAAGCCGATAGCAACTATATTTTTCATATTCACGGCACTGTTACAGAAAATCTGTTTGCCTATATCAATGTTTTGCCTTCCTTCAGGAGATGCCCATAAGGCCAGAACCTGACCATCTTCACAGCCATTAGTTCCTCGTATCTCTGGCATAACTCCATCTGTGCAGTAGGCATCCATTTTACAACTTGCTCCTAACTAATGAAGGACCTGTTTAAATGAAAAATAGTAAATTATCTTTCTGATAGTTGATGAAAATAACATCAATTAAAACATAAGTAAGACACATGCTTAAATAACCCAAAAAGCACCACAAATTGGCTTTTCAACATAGGATACACAAATGCTAATTTGGTAAGAGGTTTCCTACCTGTTAAAGATTATGTTCTATATAAATTTTATAATTATATAATATGCCATGATTCCAATAAATCATCCTAGTTTATACTAGACAAGAACCAAAATAAGAAAGCATAACTAAAAGAAAGCCGAAGAGGAATGGAATTTGTTTACACATAATTAGGAAAATGACCAAAATCAAACCCTTAACCTTAACTAATGATATGACATAGTATTCAACAGTTATAGCACTTCACCAATAGCTTTATGAATATTAATTTGATGAAAATGAGTTGACATCTATATTGATGAAAACTAAAGGATGGTAGTGGTCAGCATCTAAAGAAGATCTGTGTCAACACCATCAAAAGTCAAAACCAGTAGTCTTTATGTATCAACTAGAAGCTGAAAAATTCACTGTAAACGACAAAGTCCGCAGAAAGAACACAAAGGACCCGATAAGCATCCTAGTAAAGAATTACCAACAACATCAACATCAACATGCTTTTGAAGTAGAATTCAACATAATAACACATACAATAATCCCCAAAATGAAAACCCATAGAACAATTTAAGTAAAACCTCAATCCCTTAAACTCACAGATCAAAATTTCATACCTCCACCTACTCCTAAAGATATACCATATACAAAATTTCAACAGTATACAAGTAAACATATGAACAAAATTTCAAACATTTAGTTCAGCAACCATAAAAACAAACAATTGAAGCAAGCGATGAGCACCTTTTGAGCTTTCGAGAAGCAGAAAAAACCTAAATCGGTGTTCCAATAACAACCGAATTGGGGAAAACCGAGAATAGGCGATGATGATGATGAAAAAAAAGCAAATGGAAGCGGTGAACACATCATCATCTTATCCTTATCATCATCTCTCTTGCCTTAAAGAGGCATTTTTGGTTGGTGGTTGATACGATCACGTTTTGTTCTTAATAATGCTGAATTGATGATGAAATTGATGATGAAATTGTACAATATGAAGTCATCAAAAACGCAATTACGCAAAATCAATTTGGAAATTTTATCGACTAAAATAGCAGATGATGATTTGTGATCATTTCTATCAATCGAATAGATAGATTCTTCATTTCTAGACGGAATCGAGATTCCCCTGAAAACACGCTTCGTTTTCAGGGGAATAATAGTGTGAGTTATTAGGTTGTATAAAAATGGCGGTGTGTGACACGTGGATTGGGCGGTTGGTTGTGAAGTTAACGGTTACCGGAATCACTGGCGGCCGGTGGTGGTGCCGGAATTAGGCGGTTTCCGGTGCGGTGGTTTGTTGACGGAAAGTGGTGGAGTGAAGGTGGTGGGCGGGGGAAGTGTGTGTGTGTTTTTTTTGGATGATATTAAAGATTAAACCCTTGTACTTTTGACAGTTTTTCAAAATGGTCCCATTATGAATTTGATGTTTTTACCTTTATGGCCCATACTTTAGAACATGTGCATTTTGTTTCGCCTTAAGTGGATAGAATTGCATTTAAGTAGGAAAGAGGTCCACCCATTCATGCTTGCCATTTGTGGTTGGTCTTTAACAATGTGAAAATTTGAGATTTTATTTTTGAATGCTAGATAAACTCACGCTCATGTTTCTGTGGTATTTGGGATCCATTTGGACACCTGACTAATCTGCGTCGATCTTAAACCAGTCTGAATTCCAGACCGGAACCTCTGGATAACTCTACTTGTTACCATGGGGTTTGAAACCCGGGCAGTCAAGAATATTATCCATTGACCCCAGTGTTACTAATATCACTCGGCTAGACAAACTTTGTTGTAAAAATTTGAGATTGAAATAAAGATGCTTATATATTCCCTTTAGATGCTCTTTTTTAAAGTTGTATACATCTTTAAAAAGTATCTATCATTTTCTATGTGAGTGTCGATTAGAATAGTTATTAAAATTTGAGGATGATACAACAATATTTGTTAATAAAATGATTGTTTAATAAAATGTTGATGAAACCCTTTATGATTGTTAATTGTTTAAACCATTCCTTCCAAAACACGTTGTGTTAAATGTGAGAGATAGGATTCCTTTAGAGATATAATGTTAGGACGATGTCGGCCAATAAATAAACCATGCCAACTTTAATTTTGTTTGATATGCATTTGTTTTTATTTTTTTGGTGATAATGTATCATGACCGATTTTCTTTCAATACATGATGAATGTTTTGCATTGCCATACTTTTTTTTTCTTTTCGGTTAACTGGATGAATTTACATATAAGTAAAAACTCCTTTCCTTTCTGACTAAAAAGTCATTTTCGAACTAAATTTTCAATTTATTTATACGATAATACCTTTGTACTTTGTTTAAATAAAAACTTTTAGAGCATTAACAAAATGACCAACAACTTGTTTTCATTTCCATATCTTCAAGAATGATATGAAAATTGGAAGGTAAAAAAACAGCAATTGGTTTGTTAATAAGTACAAAGTTTTTGATTATTAGGTAAAAACGAATGATCGTGTGAGAAGTTGAGGTTAACATGACAAACGTGGGAAGTGAATCTGAACTGTTGATCATTTTTAATTTTCTGTTCTCCCATGAACTACACTTTAGAAAGGAATTGATACGGTGGATCTCGGTGTATCTTATCTCGAAGCATCTCATCCTAATGTGCATCCATTTCTCATGTTGATTTTAATTTCTCACCGGAACCCAACCCTAGGTAAAAATAGTAACATTTAATTGTATATGCATGTATCTTATCTTCTACATAAACTAGATTTATCGTGTTTGTCTTATTTTACATTATTCTATTTCTTTTACAATATAAATCTTATAGTACTTCTTGTTTGACAATCATTATGAAAAATTAAAACAACTTAAACTTTTTATCTAGATGGGTTTAACTTGGTATCAATAAAATCAAATACGTCATTTATAAATCAATATTCTAAATCAAAAAATACTAAAACTCTATAAGTAGATTTTGATTTTTTTTTTCTCATAAACTTAAAACGTTCGTAAAACAATGTTTTCCTATATAATTTGCATCTTCTATCAAACAAATAAAAATCAAAATGGTGCTAAACGCTACCTTGGAAAGAGGGGTAATAAAAGTAGAAGGGCTATGTGTTCACTATATATGACTTGAAGGGTTTAAGTTGTAAAAATAGTAAATGAGAAGGGTGTGTGTGTAATTAAGAAATAAGAAAACAAAATGGATGGTAGGAAAGGCGGGTGTTTAACTGAAAAATTGCCAGGCTGTAAGAGACTGGAACCGCACGTAGCAGAATATCCCCTTTGATACCTTCTTCTAAACTTTTGATGGGACCCTTCAATCGTTTTGACTTTTATGTTTTAGGAAGGGAGTTTGGTCAAACTAGCCCAAATACGTATCGAAATTAATCTCCTAGTCATTTTTTTTTCTAACTTTACGAAACTAGTCATCAATTCCATGATATCAATTTCTTGATTCCTCTCCATTTCGTGATCGTAAGCATATTGGTGAAATAAAGTCAAGGAAGTGTCAATTCCATGATCATGGAATTGGCATGTCAAGGAGTCACGAAGTAGTGGAAATCAAGGATTGAGGGGAATTATTGCAGAGTTAAGGAAGTGCCAATTCCATGATCACGGAATTGACATATCAAGAAGGTCACGAAGTAGTAAAAATCAAGGATTGAGGGGAAATCACGGAGTCACGACTCCGTGATTTGGACACGTGTCAAGACGGGGTGAAATCTAGCTATTATCACGGAATTGATGGCTAGTTTTGTAAAGTTGGGAGAGAAATGGCTAGGAGGTCAATTTCAATATGTATTTGGGCTAGTTTGGCCGAATTCCCTTACGGGGAGCACCTTCAACACCTTCTTTCTCCAACTTTTTTCATTTTAGAGATAAGTTTGGTAAAACTGTAGCACCAAGTTAACCCAAAATCTCAATCTTCCCCCTTTTTCTCCATTTTGGGATGCTGTTAGAGATGCTTTACGGCTATTTATAGCACAACTCACTGAGCCCACAAGCCCACTATGCCATATTTGTGTCACATCGGCTTTACCCACAAACTCACAATAACCCCACCGAGCCCACTCTGTCACGTACCACAACCCACCAGACCGAATACACAATACATATTTATTTTAAATAAAAAAGAAGAGAGGAGTGTAAAGAGATAGAGATAGAGAGAAATAAAAGGGGGGGGGGGACGGTTCAATCGGTTTCTACAAACCGATCCCCAAACTGCCTTGGAAGCCTACTAATGTCGTACCCCAGCCCGCCCTAGCCTGCTGCAAACCGCCTTGGAAGCCGAGAGCCCTTTAGGGCGTGACTGATAGCCTAAGAAATTATATTTGTGTTTAAATATGCTTTTTCAATAATCTAAATAATTCATATAATTCTATAAACTAACTTTATCTGTTGTTTAAAATATGAAATTAGGGTGTTTGTCAGTTGAAGTTCATAAGTTAGGAGGTGGATTTGACATGCTTTGATCATAGGCTCGTTCCTAACATTTTAGAGACCTTGAACGAGAATTAAGAAAAACCCCTGATTACAAAAAAAATCTTTAATTTACATTGAAAACTTCTCTATAATTTATCTAAAATAAATATTCAAGTGTCAAAATCTCTAAAATAATTTATATATAGCTCAAACAAATTCTCTATTTTAGAGATTTCATTAATAAATTTTTTTAAAGTGTAAGATGATAAATTTATGCATTATTCTAATAATATAATAATAGATTTATTTGAAAAACGACCTTTAACCAAAGTTCTTTAGGGTGTATAATAAGTTGTATGCATACCATTCTTTTGCTTTAAAGAAGAAAAAGACTGAGCTCTTTCATTTCAAGCGTACACGAAATCTTTTGTATTTTCATTAAAAAAGTATGTGATTTTACGTCTTGTGAAGGAAGTAGATTGAAATGTATTCTATTAATGAGGTAGTTGATAGCTTTGTTTTGATTTTTAACTATTTGTTTTAATAAATTAAATCTTTATATTTATACTATCATTTTTCAAAAGGCAATATAAACAACATAGCACAAGGAGTGTTAGTCTAGTGGTAAACTTGGGCACTACATAGTGTGAACGATTCGAGCCTGGGGACGCATTTGAGTACGGGCTTCGACCCGAGCTGTACTTTAGCAGTTGGGCTCGCCCAAATTGCGAGATTAGTCTGGCCAAATTGGTCTAGATACCTCTTCCAAAAAAAAACAAACATAACATTAAGGCATCAGGCAATTTTAACCGATTTTTTAAATAGTTTGAAGTCTGGAGGATTAAACATTTAAACTTAATACACTCCTTTTAATTATTCAAATGTGTTTTCGGATATCAACAACTTCTTAACAAAGAAAGAACTTCAATGATGATGTGTCATTATTTAATTGGTGGACATGATTGGGATAGGGAAATTTGGGATAGGTGATTTTTATCTGATTTGTTATTCTTTGAGGGACCGAAAAACTTTTGCTAACTTTCACGAGGATTTATAAAACAAACACATTGCAAATAATTGTTGTGTTGCAAATCTATTATAAAAACGAACATTTTGTGGGCACATATGTCATGATTAAATGTTTTATCAGTTAACCAATAATTAAATATTTGATTAAACTTAGACATTAGACTAAAAGTGATATGTTACAATTTAGAGTTGGTGTTTAATGAATTAAAAAAAGTGCATTGTTCATTTTTGTATAGGTTTACATATATCATACAAAGCGTTAATCAAACGTGTATTTATATTTTAAAATTATATTAAGATTAAATTACAATTTTCATCTATGAAACTATTATTTACCAAGTAATTTTAACCCATTGATATTTAATTTATAATTTGTCTATAATTTGTCTAAAATACTTGATATGTAATTAATGATTTAGTTTCAAAAATTAACAAGTAATAACACATGATTTGTTATAAGCATTTCGTTCATTTACTCTCCTAATCTTCAACTCAATCATCTTCTTATTCAACTTTTATCATTTCTTTTTGAAGTTCGCCAGAGTAGTTTTAATACTACAAAACTTGGACAAAATTTCGAGACATGTTTGGAACCATGTGTTATAAGAGCAAATGGTGGACTCAATGTAAGAAAGAAAAAGATCAGACTTTTGAATCGAGACATGTTGATAAGTTGTCAAGTTCCATAAAGGGATGTCTATATCTTGTTTCATGGCTGCAAAAGAAGAGCTTTAAGCATAAGTACTCGCCATCCCATTGCATAAGCTAGAGAACTGTAAGGATCAACAAGAAAAGCAAGGTTTCTTAGATGCGTTTAGGAGGAAAAATAGTATAAGAGGTTGCTTCAAGTTCGGGAAGTTGAACGATGAATTAATGTATGATTTTATTATGAAATCATGACATTATGTCGTCTTAGAGTTTCTTTAGGCTTTTTATGGGGTTATTGGTGCTGACTCGATACGAATAATGTGTTTATCCTATGTATTCCCTCTAACCCACAATGTAGTCAGTAGAGATGTTGTCCTCATAAGGATCAATAGTCTCACCTACTTGGTTATACCCAATCGGTGTTTAGTCAGTTAGCCTTTACCCATTTTTTTGTCTATCAACAGGCCCTTGGTATGTATTGGATTTGAAAAGAAGGACTTAAGGTTTTGGTAGCAAGTTTGTGGTATGAGTACAATGTTATCATTGATTTAACGTGTGCTTTTATGTTTAAAATGACTCTTAAATATTGCGTTATATGAGTCGTTAGATACACATGTTAATGCTGTAAAGTGAGAAAGTGACGAACTTTGATGTTAGTATGGCTTGGAAAACATTTGGATATGCATCTAGGTTGCAAAACAAAATATGCCCCCAAGTAAAAAGACAATTGTATGTTGAGTAAGCCATTCTAAAGTGCGTCATAAGGAGCCTTGGGTAGAGAGAATGTCAAGGGTAAAGAGAAGGTATAGTCGATGTGCAGCTCGTGGATTTGTTGGGGCCTTTGCCCCTAACCCCATTTAATTCACCCCTGCTAGTGGTAGCCAGTAGGTAGGCTTAGAAGATATATCTCATGTTTTTTCATGTATCAAGTGTTCAATTGTTATCTCATGTTTGGGTTGATGTTTGTTTAGATTTAGAGGTTGTTTTAGTATTTTGGATGTTATTTTTAGTGCTAAGTTTTTTGTTAGATATTAAGTGTGATGTTGTCTTATATTTCTAATTTGTAACGTAAGTTATTTTGACACCCCAAAAATAAATAAAATATACTAGCAATAATAATTTTTAATTACATGACTTGAAAAATGTCGAATTAGATTGAGGATGAAATTTGAAATTGGCAATTGGAATTGTAAAGTGTGATGGAAATGAAAAGATGTCAAACATGATGGCTTAAACATGAAACCATAGGTGCAATTATCTGTTAAATAAAAAAAAATCCATAAAGCTGTACGACAGAATTGAGGCATTGTGACCACACAGTTTTGTACGAAGTTTGGGCGTCATGGCCATACAGTTTTGTACGATATTGGTACCAATAGATTCGCTTCTTAGTAACGATTAAAAACCCTCCAGATATTTGAATAAACATCGATTTAACGACCATTGACTTGGTTGAGAACTATCAAAACTTCTAACAACTCCATGAACATGAAACAAACCACTTTAAAAGGATCTCCATGGTTTAGATGGATTGTTGTATTATGTCTAGTGTTGGTATATATTGGTCTTGAGGGTGTAATGTAAAAATACCAGAGAAAAACTGTTAAAATTTACACAAATCAATCAGTATTTGATCCCTCACTACTATCCATCGCGCTTCAAATAATAACGGTCTCGGTTCAGTTACAAGTAAAAAATCCGAGGCGGCTCGGAGTGCCGGTTAGAGGGGTCGGGTTGAACGACTATGGGTCATCATGTTCCAGATTGACTTCGGACTTATGGATTTTGGCTGGGCTTATATTAACCATCCTTCTGCTGGGCCTTTTTGCTTTTATTCATATGTTTAAGCCGACAATGGAAGCCCAACTTTATTTTCCAATTAGATCATTTGAACACTACTAGTATTATTATTAATTAATTAAGTTTTATTTCAATTTATAACTTTTAACTATTCAAGAAATCACTATTACTTATTAAGAAATGTACTATTAAGTTATTTTATTAAATTTATTAATATTTAAGATTTTATAAAATGTTTAAAAGGTTCTTTTAACAATTTAATACATAAATTTTTATGATTTCCTTTTGAATCTAGTTAAAAAAGATACTTAGATACCGTTGAGATATAAACTCTTTGAATTGTCTTGAAATAGTTTATTTTAATGTTAAGAATTCCAATTGTACCAGCACAATACATTTCTATTTTTCCTTGTTCGATTTTATTCTATCAATTTGTGTTATTGTGTAGTTGCAAGAGAACGATAGGGTGTTTTACTTGTATGATGGTGTTAGTAAAGTTCATCGGTTGTTTCGTATTTGAACATGGTTATCATATGATTATGAGCCCATTTACCATTTTTTACATTTGAAATGTAACAACCCAACTTACGCAGAAATAAAGCTATCATAACATTCAATGCTTCAAAATACTAGCTACAAAATTTCAGTTTAATTTCTTAACAAAATCCAAAACTAAAAGTAATACTAGCAAGGTCGCAGGTTCGAGACCTGCATGGGCCATTTTTATCCCTTTTAGATTTTATTTTGAATTCTTTCAACATACCGTAGAAGTTGTTTTTCAGGAATTATTTTGGATTCTTTCAACATAACAACATTTCAAGTTTTATTTTGGATTCTTTCAACATAACAACATTTCAAGTTTTATTTTGGATTCTTTCAACATAACAACAGAAGCTTATATAGATATAAAATAATTTGCACTTTTGAATTTGGTTCACATATTTTTTGATTTAGAAAACAACTTAATGTGAGAGAAGGTAAGACATTTGATATTAGTAGAAGAATAGACATTGCATTCTATGCGTTACAAACGAATATTTTTTGATAAACTTTTATCCCGTGTCAAAATCTTCAGATTGGAGACTGACAAATCCTCACTATATATGTTGACACGGGAGATTTTTCCCAAACAGAATGACGCAATAATGTCAAGGCAAAAGATGTAAATTGTAATATTTTTTAAGATTTTGGTTTGAGATTATGATTTATGTAATCTCTCTCGTTTCAAAGTCAAATATATTACCTCCACACACACAAAGGATGAGATGCGCCGAGATAAAATGCTACAGATATATGGGTGGGCTTTGGTAAGAAGTAGTTATCAACTGTTAGATGGCAAGTAGTTGTACATTAGAATGAGATGCGCCGAGATAAAATGCTACTATCAATTTCTTTCTAAAGTGCAATTCATGGGAAACAAGAGATTAAAAGTGATTCCCGTAACCGGATGCTGGGACACGGAAAAGGGGAAGTGGATGGAGGGTGGCATTTTTTTTCTAAAAAGGAAGGGTCAATAATTCAGATTCAATTCTCATGCTTCTCACGTTAAATTCAACTTTTCATATTATGATTTACCTAATGATGTAAATGAATTTCTTCCATCGTTCTTTTATTTAATAACATGTAAAATCATTTTGAGAATAAATAAATAATTAGTTTTGACAAAATCGCAAGTGCTAATTAGGTGGTAATTAATAATTCATTTAATATTCAATTTTTTTTCGAAAGAATCAGAATTTCACATGTCAACTTAAAAAGTAAAAAATTGTCCATGTGATACTTGTTTGGTGGTTTTTTAATCGATAAAATCATAATTAAATAATAAATTAAATGTATAAATATAATATGTATTTTGATAATTTGATCTTGTCCTGTTAACACGAATTAGTCTAATACTTAGTTGATGATTTTAGAAGGTGTTGACAATGATCAACTCTTGTATAATTAAAATAAAATTGAATTCCATTGTTTTAAATATTTTTTAAATAGTAAATTATAAGTAATTATAGAAATAATTTTTTTTTCTTATTTAATTATACAAAACAACTGTTTTTCAATATATTTTAAGCTATTATCACATAAAATTTCTACGAAATTCCATAAAATGATAACCAACATTTAGGATTTTAAAATCTTAGGGGTTGTTTGGTTTATGAAATTCAAATGAATTTGATGCATTTGGAATAACAAATTCATTAGTGATGTATAGTTGGCAGAATGAACTTCATGAAATCATTTGTGTTGTTGCTCGCGTGCTACGTCTCTACAAATATTTATACATATTTGTTTTAAGGGAAAAGTCTAGAAAAACCCAAGGCTCTTTGCTATTAGGAATGATTAAATCATTGGACAATTTTTTGGAACAAATAAGCCATTAGAGTTTTTAAAACCCTTTCAAATAAATCAGTAGACTTTTTCAAGCATATCAAATTAATCATTAATGGTAACCTTTAACCTATATAGCAGGTAAAAATATTAATTAAAAAAACTAATTATTTTAATCTGATTAATTTCTTCTTCCATCCTCCTCATCCTCAGCCGCCGTACACCACCCAGGCGTGCCTCCTATCTCAGCCGCCGGCGTTTTATCCTCCTCCGCCCTCAACCGCCAACGTCTTTGCCCCCTCCATCCTCAGCCGGGCACAGGCTGTCGCTGTCGGTCTTCTCCTCCTCCGCTCTTCACCCAGCACACTGCGTCATCGGTCGTTTCTTCCTCCGCTCATCCTCCTCCATTTAACAATTTGCCGTCGTCGGTCGTTTCATCGTCGTCGTCGTCGGTAGTTTTGTTGCAGACATTATTGGATTTTACTGATAGCTTAGTCCACGAATCTTAATTTTGAGGCATGAAAATTATTGGGTTTTACTGCTCTTTGTCCAAGAACTTCGATCAACAAATTGGTTTAAATGAGAATTTGACTTACTTGAGTTTTCACCACATGGTTCCTCATTGATTCAATGAGTTCTTCATCGCCTGAGTTTTGACTTTTGACCATAGGTGTTACATTCCTATGGGATGATATTCCAATTACATTTTAGACAATGCTTAATTAATTAGAATTTGAAATGGGTTTGGGGATGATATTCCTCCAATTACAGTAAACAATTCTTAATTAATTAGAATTTAAATTAAGCTTGGGATGATATTTCAATTACAGTAAAACAATCCTTAATTAATTGGAATTTGTAATGAAGTTGGTTTGTTTCTGATTGGAATTTTAGTTAGCATGGCAATGAGAAAAAAAAAATGAAAAAACAATCAAGAGGGGGTAAAATAGTTATTTTAATCATTTATATATAGCATAAGGACATATCCAATAGGTTTTAGAAAGTTTAAGGATTTATATAATAGGTTTTAAAAAGTCCAATGACTTATTTGTTCCAAAAAATTGTCCAGGGACTTAATCATTCTAAACAATAAAGTCCATTGGGTTTTAGTAGACTTTTCCCTTGTTTTAATCATTACAAACAGACGAAATGTTTAATGGATCAACAACTTTACTTGATGTGCATATTTATAAAATACCGAGATCAAGTAAAGCACTGTGTTGGGTCAAATAATCCATGGAGGTCGGCGTCTGCGGAAACATGCCACATTACCGAAAGATTTGTGCCAAAAGACGAAAGTCGAATATTGTAATTGGAATGTGTGCTTTCAAATGTTTAAACGATTTCATATAGAAACTCATAAGAACAAATCAAGGATTTCGTATAGAAAACTTTGGAAACATAAGAATCTAATTTTTCTAACATCATCAAGATGTTTAATTAAAATCATATTTATATTGATGTAACTTTGCCCAAAAAGATAAAAAGGTGGCATTTAGTATAAATAGCTGTCAAAGTCAATGTCGGTGTCCACTTAGTACAATTGTCTAACACACCACTGCTTTCAACGGTTGGAAATCAGAGTAATCATAGGTTAAATACTAAAAGACGTCCGCCAGCTTCCTCTCCACTAGCAAGCTCTGCCCTTACCCTTATCCTTACCTGAAAAGGGTTAATTTAGAAAACGTGGGTTAGACCGAAGGTCTAGTGAATTTCCCAAAAAGCAACGTCCGTACAATCTTTCCAAAATCTTCATAGTTCACAAATCACACATTTAACAATAAACATTGAAACATGAAGTTTCATGCTTACTCTCCTCTCACATGTGCTGGCCCTCACCGTGTTATTTCCCACGCACACTTGCGGCAACGCAAGGGCTCACACCTGCCTGAAAGTTGGAGTCACACCTCTCTGATTGGCCAACACATGCCCACCCAAATGCAAGTGTCTATTATGCAATAATGCAAATATGCACAACAGTTCATAATTTCTCTTTTCAGCAGAAAATAAAACATAAATCAAGATAATTTATAAAAATAGGCTTTTCTTTCAAAGATCTTTAAAGTGAGGGAAACTCACTTGCTTGAGAATTCTCAACTAGCGGTTTGAACTTCTCAATGGTACACCTATAAAGTAAGAGATACTATTAACTCTTAAATAACCTAACTCCCCGAACCAACGTTCTTAATCCCAAACGCTCAATCTAAACTCGAAAATATTCTTATCAGAAGTCAGTCGGGTCGGCCTGACTTCCGAGTCGGGACACCGAATGGCCGAGTCGGGAAAGGCAAATCCTGAGTCGAGAAACTTAACTCCAAGTTGGGAAAGGCAAATCCCGAGTCGGGAAAATCAACTCCGAGTCGGGAAAGGAAAATCCCGAGTCGGGAAACTCAACAAGGGTTGGATTTTCGAAGAAAAACCCCAAAACAGCTTAAAAACTCAGATTTTTAACACTCAAGAGTCTAAATAAGTTTCCTCAATGAATCCTACTAACATAAGGCTCTAAGCAAATCAATTAAACACAATAAAAGGGGAAGAAACTTACTTGATTGATGAAGAATTGCCAAACACAACCTCCCTTCAATAACAGACACTCACACCCTTAATTTCTTTCACAAGATTTACCCCAAAATGGTAAATCCCAACCCTAATTCTCCTTATAACTAGTTGGCTTGGGCTAATCCTTTCCCAAAAAGCCCAAGCCTACATTTTCAACCTTTTTACACATTAGACCCTCTAACTTAACAATTTGATCCCTTTACCCTCTTAGACTTCCTAACTTTAAACGAAGGCTGGAAACAATAAATCCGGTCATTACATCACCCCCCCTAAAGGAATTCCGTCCCGGAATTAAACGCTAAAGAGTTGAGGATATTTTGCCCTCATTTCAGACTCTGTTTCCCACGTGGCTTCTTGCCCTTTATGAAACTTCCATTGAATTTTCACTAGGTTTATTTCCTTGTTCCTCAACTTGCGGACTTTACGATCCACCACCGCAATCGGTTCTTCTACAAAATTCAGGTTTTGGTCAGCCTCGATCCCCTGTAGGGGTATAGCCGATTCTGGTTCTGCTAAACACTTTCTTAAGTTGGATACATGGAAGGTATTGTGTAGATGATCTGGCAGATCTAACTTGTACACCACACAACCAACTCCCTCAATGATCTTGAATGGTCCTACATAGCGGGGACTCAATTTCCCCTTTTTACCAAACCGCATCACCCCCTTCCAAGGGGACACCTTAAGCATGACATAATCTCCTACTTGGAATTCGATGTCCTTTCTTCTCTTGTCGGCATAGCTTTTCTGCCGGTCTCTAGCCATCTTCAACCTTTCCTAAATCTTCCTGATCTTATCGGACGTAATCTACACTATATCTTGTCCGCCCAGCTGCTTTTCTCCTACCTTGTTCCAACATAACGGTGTCCTGCACTTTCAACCGTAAAGTATCTCGTACGGTGCTGCCTCGATGCTGGCATGATAACTATTGTTGTATGCCAATTCTATCAAAGGTAAATGGTCTTCCCATGATCCGTCGAAATCTAACACACAAGCTCTCAATATATCTTCCAGAGTTTGAATGGTTCGCTTGCTCTGCCCGTCAGTTTGAGGATGGTAAGCCGTGCTCAGCTTGACCTCTGTTCCTAGTTCTCGCTGGAAGCTCTGCCAAAAGGTTGACGTGAACCTACTGTCTCGATCGGATACTATGGACAGAGGGATGCCATGGAGAGACACCACCTCTGCCAGATACAACTTCGCTAACTTTTCCATCGTATAAGACTCTTTCATGGGTAGGAAGTGAGCTGATTTGGAGAAACGATCTACCACCACCCATATTGTATCGTAACCCCTAGGCGTTCTCGGCAACTTTGTCACGAAGTCCATCGTGACATGGCCCAAATTCCATTCCGAGATCGCCAATTGCTGCAACTTGCCATATGGTCGTTGGTGTTCTATCTTGACCCGCAGACATGTTACACGTCTCTCTACAAAGTGGGCGATGTCTTTCTTCATCCCTGGCCACCAGTAAAATTGCCTCAAGTCGTGGTACATCTTATTCGTACCGTGGTGAATGGAATATTTCGACTTATGAGCTTCCTCTAAAACCTTTTGATGTACGTCTCCCAATTTTGAAACCCATATACGGTTTCCGAAACATCTCAGACCCTCAGTATTCACCACTACGGTGGCCACAGTTCCTACTATCCGTTCACTCTTTTGATGCTCCTCTCGCAATGCTTCATCTTGGCGCTCCCTGATCTCTGTTCGTAGGTATGGAATCACACTAATCCGATAAGCCACGACACTTGGAACCCTTTCCCTTCCCTTTTGGCTTAAGGCATCTGCCAACACGTTTACCTTGCCGGGGTGGTACATGATCTCACAGTTATAATCGCTCAGCAGCTCCACCCAACGCCTTTGTCTCATATTCGACTCTTCTTGATCGAAAAGATGTTGGAGGCTCTTGTGATCAGTATAGATCTGACACTTCACGCCGTAAAGGTAATGTCTCCAAATCTTCAAGGCAAATATTACTATTGCTAACTCCATATCATGTGTAGGGTAGTTCTTCTCGTGTTCCTTCAACTAGCGGGATGCGTATGCGATCACTCTTCCTTCTTGCATAAGCACACACCCTAATCTGAACTTCGAGGCGTCGCTGTAAATCACGAATCCTTCCGAACCGTTGGGTAGTGAAAGAATCGGTGCACTACACAACTTCTCCTTTAAGGTCTGAAAGGCCTTCTCTTAAGTCTCGAACCAGACATACTTTACATTCTTCTTGGTGAGTGTAGTAAGCGGTGTGGCTATGCTTGAGAAATCTTGGATGAATTTCCGGTAGTAGCCTGCCAGTCCTAAGAAGTTTCACACCACTTTTAATCGCCTCGATCTTGGCAGGGTCCACTTTAATGCCCTCTGAAGACACCACATGACCTAAAAACCGCACCTCCCTCAACCAGAATTCGCATTTTGATAACTTTGCGTACAACTTGTCCCGCTTTAGTAGGCCTAACACTTGATGCAAGTGTTCCTCATGTTCCTCTCGTGTGCGAGAATAAGTTAGGATGTCGTTGATGAACACAATCACGCATTTATCCAGTAAAGTGCTGCAAACACGATTCATCAAGTCCATGAATGCCGCAGGTGCGTTCGTCAGCCCGAACGGCATAACCAAAAACTTGTAATGTCCATAACGCGTGCGAAACGCCGTCTTGGGCACGTCTTCCTACCGAACCTTAAGCTGGTGATAACCGGAACGCAAATCGATCTTTGAGAAATAGCTGGCTCCTTGTAACTGGTCAAATAGGTCTTCTATTCGCGGAAGTGGGTACTTATTCTTAACTGTTATCTTGTTCAATTCACGATAGTCGATGCACATTCGCATTAAGTCGTCATGCTTCTTTAAAAACAACACCGGCACTCCCCACGAAGATGTTGATAACTCCAAAATTATACATGTTTTACTCGTGCTAGTTCCCCACTTTTGTATTTAATTTGAGAGTAATTGTGATACAGTTTGACTTAAAAAGGCTTGAATTTGAATATTGCAAGTTTTGGAGGCACTTTTGCAAAAAAATACAAAAAGAGGGTAAAAAGCGTCAAAAGTGGATACTTTGTGAAGAAATGGAAAAGTCAATTATTTGGTTTCCATTTATGTGCTTTTATTCCCTTCCAAAGTTAATGGCTTCCCTCAAATGATTCCGGAATGTTCCAGATTTCTCCACCAGAAGATGACTTCCTCCCGAAGCAAAGATCTTTATCAGATATTGAAAAGAAGATTCTGGAAGATTCAGCTGCCGTTTCGTGCCGGTAAAGGAGATTTCGCGCCGCTAAGATCGATTAATGGAAAATTCTGGAAGATTGAGTTACCCGTTTAGCACCGCGAACCTGCCGTTTCGCGATCGCTAAACAGGTCTGCCGAATTTTATTATAAATTAAGGCCTTGGGTTATCAGTTCTATCCAACTTTCATTCTACAATTCTCTCAAAAATAATTAGTTTAGGTCAGTAGGATGGGAACCACTTAGGGTTTCTAACCCGAGAAGATGGAGGCTCAATGATCGACATTCGGAGGAGACGATTCGAGAAGATGTCACGCCAAATCTACCGGTCTTTAGTTGGTTTGGTTTTTCATTTATAATTGACATGTCTATGTGTTGATTTCTCGTTGTTTTACATTATGGTGTGATTACTTTGAAAGATGATTTGAGTTTTGGTTTTAATTTAATAATTAGATTTATGGTTTATTGAATGTTTATCTGTTGGTTCCTATTTTGGTGTTCTAACCGTGGCAACTTGAAGTCGTTGGTTGGAATTATTTTATGTGATTTCTGCCTCTCTTACCTTTCAATCCAGTGACGCGGGGAGACGTGGTAAGTAGTTTGCTCGAACCAAGAGTAGACTAGATTGTAGGGTCCCATGACTTAGCATTGATTAGGGTGACTTTTACTAGACTTGATTGACAACCAAGTCCCTGTATTTGGGCCGGGAGACTAACCTGGTTGACAACCTCAGATACGCATGTTAGGGTGCTTTGGCTTAAATTCTTACAATAACCATTAAATCTATGTCTTTGGTAATCATCTGAAAAGTTAATCTTAAATTATCATGATGAATGCAATTGTCTTTGATGTTTGTTTGATTATTAGTTTTCCAACTTCTTGGTTAGGTTTAGTTGTTTAATTGTTTTTAATCTTTTCTTTATAAAAATATTTTTCCAAAAGCAAAACCCCTTTTTCTAGATCAACTGATTATAACATTGGTAGACTCCTAGCTTAACTGCTCCCAGTGGTAAGAACGATACCCGGACTTTCCTAAACTATATTGCTTTCGATCAGGTACGCTTGCCTGTGAATGGTGATTGGTTAAGGTTATTTTGTGGTTAAACTTGGTCTTGTTTTAATATATAATTTTTACACCATCAAGTTTTTGGCGCCGTTGCCGAGGAACGGTTGCTTAGTTGGATACTGAAGTTTAGTTAGTTAATCGATCCTTGATTGGGGATTTATTCTCAATTAAGTTATTTGCTTTCTAGTTTAATTTTTAATTTAATTATCTTTTATATTTTTGTGCTACTCCGGGTATTCTTTTTGTTTGTGTTGCAGATATGGAGGATGCGGATGAGTCTATTACACTAAACCTATCCGGGAGTTTTTGGGGAAGAATAGAAGAAAAGCATCTCGATGATGATGTACCGATGTGGATACTTAGGAATCGCCAAAAGGAGTTAATGCAAAAAGATTTATTTAAAAAACCCTTGGCGGATCAATCATCTCTACAACAAAAGGTAAATCATCCATGTGTTAAATCCGAGGATTCTAACGGTGCTTTAATTTTACAGGATGAGACGATGGATGAACAATCAGATGATGATTTCTGGGAAGATTTTGAGCGTGTCTTGCAAGAGGGATATGAGGAAGAAGCTCCAAAAGAAAATCAATCCTCTATTCAGCCAAAGGTAAATCTTCCAATATCTGATTATGAAATTTCTAACATTGAGCCTTTGTTTTGTCAGGATAATCCACCCGCGGTTCAATACGAAGGAGTGATGGCTCGAGATCCTTTTTGGGAAGACAGTAAAAAACAATTGGACGGACCAACGCACATAATGGAGTATCTAAAGGATCTAGTTCCAAAGAGGCCAAACCCACACGAATCCGACAAGTCTGCAATTCAACAACGTGAGAACCGGAATGGTAAGTGGTGCGCTACTCTGCTTGGCGGGTCACACAAAGGTAAGTTAGTTAGCCCAGGTATGTACCACTATTATCACCCTTGCTTAATTGCAAGTGAAGGGTGTTTTGATTCAAACAAAAATAATGCTTAAACCCGGAGTCAGGCTCGCGACTCGTGACAAAAACAAGCACTTCTCGGGAGGCAGCCCGTGAGTTTTCAAGTTTTTCAAGTCTTTGGTGTGTTTTTAGGGTCATAGAGTGTCTTTTAATGTCTAGGATTGATACCCAAATCGTTTCGGTCAAAATTTAAAAAAGTGGACAAGCAGGTTTCGCTAACGCGAAAAATAATTTTCGAGTTCGCGAAACCAGCTTTTCGAAAAAAAAAATTTCTTTTCGTGCCGCGAAGCTTATTTCTCGCGAACGCGAAGGATCTCTGTTCGAAAAGAAAACGTCTTTATTCATCGGATGAGTGGTGGAGATCACTTTTCTACTTCTCATTTGAACCTTTCTCTTTCTCTCTCTCACTCACTCTATATATATATAACACACAACATGGGTATCAAATTAAATAGAATAAAATACTTTTTTTATATTACCTATTTAATTAAAAATTAATTATATTTAAATGATTTAAATGTTTTAAGTATCAAGATTAATCTTTGAATTTTTGGACAAAAGGTTGATACCAACAACCCTAACCGATCTACAATCGTCTGTCAATTCCATAATGTGGGGGCATACCTGACTCACTCAGCGCTTGTGGTTATGGGGGCCCCCGGGACTCGAACTTGAGACCATCCGATTTTGGACAAACACATTACCCCCACTCATTACCAACCGAGCTACGCACCATTAACAAATCTTTGAGTTTTTAAAACTTGATCGGTTCATATGTAACTACTAATATGAGTTTCTCAACACCTTCAAGCTCTTATTTGTTTACAAAATGAGTAAAATAGAAAGATTATAAAACTCAAAAGATCTTGTATGTATTATTAATTTGTACATACTGTATTAATATTGTATTTTTTTTGAAAGATTAAGAGTTTTTAAGTGAGTAAACCTAAAAGTTTTATGATATAGTATATATTTTGGTTTTTACCTCTTTCACTCCTACTTTTAATTATTTCTATTTACGTATATGTTAGAATTGCTAACTTGTAAATGAAAATTACTTGCCTTTATTCTCGTTGTTTCCCACTCTAAAATGACATATGATATGTGATAGGGACATGAAATGGAACGTATATTATTTGGTTTGAGATGCGATCGTTTAAAATAATATGTGTGGATATGAATGTGGTATAGTATCAACGATAAGATATGACGTAGTGGTATCAGTTTAGGCTGGTGGCTAGAGGATGCAAAAGAATGACTTTTGAAAGCTAGGAGGATAAGAATATATTGGTGCAACCAAGCATATTGGTAGGTTGAGCAACATAGAGAATATTGGGATAATTTTGTGCACCCAAAATAGTTCAACAACAAGTAGGGTATTTGTGGGAAGTAACTCTGAATGGAGGAGTAAAAATTGTACGGTTACTAAAGAATTATAACTTATAATTAACTATTTATGATCTAGGTGATTCAACTAACAAAGGAATTGAATGACACAATATTACCTAATTCTCATAACTACCATAAAATATGTCTAAGAGGGGATTTTTACAAACTTGGCCCGACTTGATTAATGTTATTTCAGTATTAGTCAGGGGAGTTAGTTTTTTAAAAACCTTCACCAAATATTGTAATAAACTCAAGCAATTACAAAACTTGGATAAAGTATACATAATTGATAAAGTCGTGTCGGTATGGATAACACAAGGTTTTCTATTATCATCCAGATTTTAAGCAATCTTGGTGGTTTAAATACTACCTTTCTTTAGTATAAAACTAATTCTTGAAGCAAACTAAAAAAAAGATACTTTGAAAAAATAAAACAATTAGACATATATGAAATAAATGTTATAATACATTAAAGCCAAGTAAGCAATCATCTAAACTATAGTTGCTAGAGAAATACCATTGTTGAAACAATAACTTACAATACAGTTGCATCTAAAGTTGCAATTGAAGATTGCAAACTACAATAGAAGTATTGCAAAAGGCTTTCAAAAGGAAATGCCATATATTTATATAGATAAAAAATCAATTATATAAAAGATCTCATGTCAAGATAATATTATATAGCATTCCTAGAAAAATTGGATATTTATTATTGAATCATAACTCCATGTGACATTATGGCCATATTTGGCATTGAATTTTGGATGAGATGTGCTCCATACATACTTTATTCACCAAATCTCTACTGCATTTATTGATGATAACTTATTTAATAATATCATCAGATCTGTATATTTTTGGTTTGAGTTTCGCTTTTAAAAAAATAGGCAATTAAAATAAATGTATTTCCTTTTAATTTTCATTTGAGAAAATATAGTTTTAAAATAAATGTTTGTTTAAAGTTTTGAAACATATATACAGTGATGTGTATTTTGAAGAATGTTCTTAAAAATATATATTTTTCAAACTATAAATTTGTAAATAAATATTTTCTTTAAACTGTTATATGTGTATATATGTAATGCGTTGCAGTATGTCTTGATATCGAAGCTGAAAACTTGAATTTTTTTTATTTTGCTTTCCTCTTGCATCTATAGTTTTGTGTGGTTTTAACAAACATGATCTTTTTCTTTAATTGACTATTAGTTTTATGAAGTATTCTTTTAGACTTGATCCTTATTTTGTTATTAAGAGTTTTAGATTTAATAAGTTGCATAATTTCAAAAGAAATTAAAAATTAAAAGAAAGTGTTTTATAATAGTAAACTAGTTTTGATCCCGTGTAATACACCGGATAATTTCAAGAAATTAAGTCATACCAAAAACCTTATATTACAAATATGAATTGTTGTGCTTTGATCTTTTAACATCAATATTATTTTCTATCAAATACATTAATTATATTAAAAAAATTACAAGCTTTATTTATTTTTAATTTAATTCAATTGATATCAAATTATCAACAACGAAAATATAACAAAGACATTTTATAGATCAAACTATAAACTATCTTTGACTTTAAAATGACGTTAATATACTTTCACATATAAAGAGAAAGGTATACATACAAAAGTGTACTTGGTTTGAAATATAATAATGGATACGTTTAACAATAATTTGTTATAAAAATATTAATTAACTATTATATTAAAACTCGATGATTATCTTCATTACATTCAAAATGAAATATTTATTTTCTATTTGATGACGTTTATCAATTAGTTACATGAATACAAATATAAATTATTATATAATATGGAGAAGAAAACTTAGTTATGCTTGTACTGATGTAGATCAAAAAACTTAAAAAAAGTAAATCAGGAGAAAATCAAACCATATGATTTAGTTCATCATAAGAAAACAATGACACAAATTTTCTTACCATTCTTCAAATAATTGCAAAAACAAATAATAAAAAAAATTATGCATGAATGTTCTTCGAAAAAATGGTTGACGAACTTACCTAAGACGTTTGCAAAAAGAGTAATGGAGGAACTTGAAAAATTAAAATGGAAAAGGTAAGGTTTATACGGTTTTTGTTGAATTTGCTTAGTATTTAAATATCAATTTAGGGAGAGAGGTAGAGATATAGATGACTTCATACCAATAAATAGAGATAAAGTTTGTTATATTTAATGCTTAGTATTTAAATATCAATTTAGGGAGAGAGATAGAGATATAGATGACTTCATACCAATAGATAGAGATAAAATTTGTTATATTTAATAGATAATTTTGGATTAATTTTTAATAATTTTAAATTTTGAATCAGTGTCATGTGTCAACATATGACACATGACACATATGCATATGATGTGGCAATGGCTCACCAGAGCGCGACACGTGTCAATGAGTTACTCAGAGCACGACACGTAACTTGAAAAATTAAAATGGAAAAGGTAAGGTTTATACGGTTTTTGTTGAATTTGCTTAGTATTTAAATATCAATTTAGGGAGAGAGATAGATATATAGATGACTTCATACCAATAGATAGAGATAAAGTTTGTTATATTTAATGTTTAGTATTTAAATATCAATTTAGGGAGAGAGATAGAGATATAGATGACTTCATACCAATAGATAGAGATAAAATTTGTTATATTTAATAGATAATTTTGGATTAATTTTTAATAATTTTAAATTTTGAATCAGTGTAATGTGTCAACATATGACACATGACACATATGCATATGATGTGGCAATGGCTCACCAGAGCGCGACACGTGTCAATGAGTTACTCAGAGCACGACACGTGTCAATGAGTTACTCAGAGCACGACACGTGGCAAATCAGTTACTCTTTTATTATATATAGATATAATAGAATAAATATAAAGATTATATTAAAATATAATATAATGAATATACTTCTATACTTTGAAAACCTACTTTTCATTATAAATTCTTTTAACTAAAAACGAATTTTATTTGAGATCATTTGATTTTTTTTAAAATTCCATAAAGTTAGATTCACTTATTTAGGAAAAAGTAATACAGATTTCCAAAGGAAAATTTTAAACTTCTATAAATTCTAATGCTATTGTTATAAATATTCTAAAGACTAAAAATGTTCATATGTATTATTACTTTATACTTAATATTTTAATAGTTATAATTTTTTCGAATATTAATATTATAAAAAAAAAACAAAACTTAAAATATATTTATAGCAAACTACACTTTTGGTCCTTAAAATAACCAAAATACCCCTCGACTATACGGAGATACTTAGCTATGTTAGTTAGAGAGACCAAAAGTAAAACAAAATGGCAACCACAGTGACCAAAATTGTAAGGCTACACGCACCGGTTGGTGCGGGTTCCATCGAGTATGCCCGCCGGACCCGGCGGGTTTGATTGGGTTGGGTGCGTCGACAATAGAAGCCGGCGGGTATGGGGGTATGCGGGTTGGGAGAGCCGTTGCCAAACGGCTCTCTTCAACGGTCAAAATTTTTTATTTTTTTTTAACTTTTTTTTTTCATTTTTTACTCCTATATAAGTACCCATTTATACCCAACTTATTTTTTCACACAAACTCTAAACCTTCAATTTTTCAACTCTTTAAACCTCCAATTCTTCAAACCTCCCACTCTTCAAACATCATAAATCCAAACGATCAAAACCTCGGATCTTCATCACGGCGCGCGAAATGTAAACGTCGGGCGGAACCCGAGACCCCTTCGAAGCCCTCTTTCAAAGTCGACGTTACGCACACCGGGTTCCCTCCACAATATCCACCCGATTACGATGTCCAAATTTCGCCGAAAGGTTTTTGTATCACAATTACTCATCCTCAAGCTCCTCAACCCGGGATCTCTTCACAACCCAATCAACCCGGGAGCTCTTCACAAGCTCCTCAACCGTTTCCTTATCAACCGTTTCCTAATCCGTTTATGAATCCACAATTTCCTCCAACCGATTGGGGTACTCCTTATCAACCACAATATGTACCCAATTACCAACCCGTACACGATGATGATGACCCTTCCGATGAGGGAGAACTTTCACCAACGACCCAAACGGAGGAAGACATTAAGTTTTACATCGCCCCGCATGGCTATCTCCGGGGTAAACGGCTCAAGGATGCTATGAACCGAAAAGCCGAGATCAAAGCCAAATATGGCTTGTAATTTTTAGTTTATTTAATGTTTTAGTTTATTTTATTTAATTATGTAATGTTTAATTTTAATTTTTAGTTAATTAATTATGTAATGTAAGTTTTAGTTAATTTATTATGAATCTTATTATTGATTAATTTCATGTTTTATTTAATTGTATTATTTAATTATATAAAATAAATTAAAAAGTGAGAGAGTTGGGAGGGTTGGGTGTATGTTGTAGAGGGTTATGAGAGGGTAAAGAGAGGGTTGGGAAAAAGCTGATGTGTCAGCTGATGTGGCATTAAAAAAGTAAGTGGGTTGGGTGCAGGTAGCCTAATTAGTTTTAAGAGGATGATAGTTGATAGTGGGTGGCAACCATAAGGACCAAAAGTGTAATTTACTCATATATTTAATATAAAATATAAGTAAACCATTAAACATGTTTTTACAAATATACGGATAGACAAGGTTCTAGATAGGGTGACACAACGGAAACCTTAAGTGTTGGAAGTCACAACTTTTGTAAAAACATAAATATATGCAATATTATAAACATAAAATATATTTTCTACCATTACTCAATGAATTAGTAATACTAAACAACTTAAATTAAGTTATATATTAATAAATTAACAAATAAGACATTAATAATATAACACCCATTTTTCAAATCAATTAAACTTAACAAAATCAAATAACCAAACCATCGTTCACTTTAGACAATTTCAATTGCGGAAGCTCGTCTAAAATCCATTCATCAACCACTCAAAAGTCATAGTGTTTTTAAAATAAAACATAGATCAAGTACTTGAAATCATAACATAGTTAAACCCAAAACAACGAATTTGTTCACTAGCCAAAACCAAGAAAAACAGTTTCATCCTTCCAGACCACCTCTTCTAGAAACCTTCACACTTAGACTGAACTGTCGGACCGCCGAGTCTCATGCGAGAGCTTTTCCCTTGTCCTTTGAATACGTACCTGCCACTAAAAGAGTAAATAATAACGGGGTAAGCATAAAGCTTAGTGAGCACATCTAACTACTTACCATCATGCACATACAATTACAAGTACATAGCAATAACATACATGTAAAACTCCCACCTTCCTTACGGCTCAATACCATCAAGGAAGGATTTATGACACTGGTACCAGGCCTCTGCCTCCAATATTCCCTAGGGGTATTTCTACCACTGTAGGTACTATCTGCGTTTTCCCCGAAGGAACATATACACATAATCACACATGCCTTCATAATCATACACACATAACAACAAGAGTTAAGTAGAGTACTCACCTGTCAAGATGCTAGCAAATCAAACACTTCACAAGCTAACACAATCACTTCGTACCACCTATCCATAACACATACGCATGCACATCAAACAATGCCCAAAATGGGTCCTTAACCAAAACCCGACCCTCTATCACGAAATGACTAAGCTATCCTCGACCAATTTCCATGAAACTTCACATAACATCTAGTTACACAAGCCCTTAGGGGTACATAACCTAAAGAACCCCAAACGAACCCGTTTCTGAAAAGTCAAAAACTCACTCAGCGGTATCGGTGGGTTTTCCAGCGGGTGGCTACCCACCGATTGACCCGCGGTTACTCGTAGATCGCACTCCCTCCGCGGGTTGCGATTAGGACCGAGGGTTTTCACCCCAAAACATCAATTTCGACCGAACTCTTCACAATGAGTTCACGCATCATTCCAATACCATTATATACTATAAACATCAATCAATTTGACCAATTACATGCCACATGATGATCAATTGATTATCCATTCCGATGTACACCCTACCCCATAACCCTAGTCGAAATTGACATCAATTGAATACTTAAACATGCAAGGATTCATACCTTTAGTGCAATTAGCGTAATTGCTAACACAATCGATCCACCCTAAGCCTCAATTGCGCCTTTGTTTTTCCTCCTACAATTGCCCTCCCCCCTCTCCCCTCTCTATCTCGTACGCTCTCTGGAAACTGATTTGGAATAGGGGGATTTAGGGCTCTAACTGCCCCAAATACATGCTAAACCTTTCCTTGCATTTACGTAAATAACACATTAGTCCTCGAACCTCTACAACACAAGTTAACTGAGTTAATTAACTAACCAAAACACCGTTAACTTGAAAAGTGAAAACGGGGGTTACAAATAAATAAGTAGAATCAAATACCATGTTTAAAAATTGCTTTTATGCCATGACATGACATACCTAAAGCTTAACATGTCGTGAAACACAAGTCTTGAGCCACAACGTGTCAACACAAACTGTTGCGACAAGCATTTTCGAACAATATATATAATAAACATTAATACACACAACCATTAATATATTACTTAGCCTTAGGCAAAAATACAAAGGAATTTTAAACCATAGGATGAAAACCGTAACTTCTAAACTATAGGGACGAAATCTACGGTTTTAAAACTATGGAGATGAAATCTGCAATTTTTAACAAAACTTAGGGATGGAAAACAAAGTTTACTCTAATGTGTATGACAAAGTTTACTCTAATGTGTATGATAAACATTATATACGTGTGTATACATATATACACAATAGACTAATACATTATATAGAGCTATAAATAAAATTTTATTAAAATTATATATTTTAACAGTGTGTTAGTGTGTTGGGATGAGTTGAATTTGACCAACCTAATTTCAACTCTCTTAATTGAGGGTTTAATGGGTTGATATGTTGGGTTAATTGGGTTGTTAGTAGATTGGATTGAACGGATTGAGCAGTTTGGTGGGGGTTGAAAGTGACGGGAAGGAAGAAGCAAACGAGGATTTCGACGGGGAAGGCTTAAGTAATCATATGTGTCCCAAGTGACCTTTCTCCTTTTATTTAAAAGGTTTTCCCCAAAACCTCCATTTTTTACTTTTCGGAATTTGTCGCATGAGAAGAGACATTTGTACCCTACTTACTTTTTTCATGACTATAACTCACATTTTATCACCCAACCATCACATCAATCGCAACTCAAACGAAAAAACGTTTTTTTAACTGTGCGATATAGATATGACGTTAAATTTATGGAATGCCAATTTTTTTTATGTATCAATATAATTTCATTGAATCTTGACATTTAGTTTGTTACAATTTGTGGTTAGTAATCTTTAATTTCAATAATTTTTTATTGAGACATTAATAATACTTACATTTATCATACTACTTGAGCAATATTTTAATATTTTTTTCCTTATGAATAGTACTTTTAATATATTTTAATCATACCACTTAAGCAATATTTTAATATTTTTGTCCTTATGAATAGTAATATAATATATTTTAATCAATTTAGTTTTGAAAGTTACATTTTACCCCCTTAGACTTATAATTTTTATTCGTTTTATATCTTTTAGTTTCCTACGTTTCATTTCACGTTTTAGCTATATATCGTATACCGGCTAAAATATGTTAGAATAATGTGTTCCAGTTTAAACAAATTAAGTCATGTATCGTCGATACATTTGAAATGAGCCTAATATTGAATATTTTTTTATCTAATTACCTTATTCTATACCATATATATTATAATTATATATTTACTCAAAAATAGTAAAAGGGCTAAAAATGGTATTTAATCAAACTCATTAATAAATAAATTTATTATAATAAATTCGAATTGTAAAAGTTACGGTTTACCCACTTAGACTTATAATATTGATTCGCTTTATATCTTTTAGTTTTCTATATTTCATTTTAAGTTTTAATCGTATGTCGTATATTCGTCAAAATATGTTTAAAAATACGTTATAATTTTAACAAATTACGTCATTATAATTGTGTCGTCGATACCTTCGAAAAGTCTTAATAATAATAATAAAATAGTTGAGGAGTTTAAAAGGTATTAATGAAACTTTTATTATATATAGTATGATTATAATGTATTCAAAAATAGTTGAACGGTTAAAAAAGTCTTAATCAAACTTTTACTATAATAATAATAATCTATCAGAATAAGCTACATCTTTCTCTCCACCGATACTATATGTAGTACGATTATATATGTATTAAAAAATAGTTAAGGGGTTAAAACCGTCACTTAATCAAACTCATTAATCAAACTTTTATAATAATAATAATAATAATAAGTGTTCTCAATCAGATTATACTTCATTCTTCATATTGAAATTACATATTCGGAATCCTGGCTACAAATCCTTCCTAAAGGTAAAAATTTCACTCTCTTTTATGTCTATATATCATCTAAAACTATTTCATTATCTCTAAGATTACTTTTCAACTGTTAAAGGAACTATCAATACAATTACATATTCGGAATTCTCACTACGAAACCTTGCTAGAGGTATAAATTTCACTGTATTATGTTATGTTTATATGTAGGGTCATTGAAATTTATTAGTATTAATATTAGCAATACATACATTTATCATAGTGTTTAAACCATTTTTTAAAAAAAAAATTTCTTCTAAAATATCTTTTAGACCATGACCAATGCCCAGTTGGTCCTATACATGTGACCGACTATCAGGAAAAGAATTGCAATAGCTAATGATGGTGTGCAATGTTAATTTAGTTATAAAAGTTACTTTTTACCCCTTTTGACTTATAATATTTATTCAATTTATACCTTTTAGTTTCTATATTTCATTTCACTTTTTAGCCATATATCGTATACTGGCTAAAAAATATTTTTTAAAATGTGTTTCTATTTAAACAAATTACGCTATTATAATCATATCGTCGATACCTCCGAAATGAACCTAATATTGAATATTTTTTGATCTAATTATATTATTGTATACCATATATATTACGATTATATATTTACTCAAAAATAGTAAAAGGGCTAAAAATGTAATTTAATCAAACTCATTAAAAAAATTATTATAATATTAAAAAAATAATACGATTCTATTATTCAAATTGTAAAAATTACGTTTTACCCCCTTTGGTTAATGACACTCATTAATATTCATCTCAATAACTTTAAATAGTCTACAACTTCAAAATTTGGTTATAAAAAACGTTATTGTTAAATCTGAAAATCAATCCACCATGACTATGAAGCTTTAATTCAATCACAAATCTCACTTTTATTATGTATGAAGAACAATATGAACAAAACTTTCTCTCTCTACTTTCTCTCTCTATCAAGTACTGAATATGACAATGAAGAATCCTCACCAAATCTAACTCTTACAAAGCCTTTTTTACCCCATGGGTATTTACACAAAGCTCCCCTCAACTTTTCACAAACTACAAATATAAACCCAACTTGAATACAATTACATTTTCAACCTAACAATCTCCCCCTTTGTATTCAAGTTGGAAATACCCAACTATACAAAAAAAACTTGTGTTAATACATTTCACATTTACATATTTAAATATATGTATATACAAGCACACATACACATACACAAACACATACATTTCATATCAAATACATAATCTTCTAGGAATTATTAAGACTGTAGTTTTTGTATTCAAAATTTTCACATAATACTTTAAACTAAGTTGTTATATGATCTAGTTTTTATTGTAAATGTTTAAATTGCATATGTTAAACCAAATACTTAATAAGAAAATGAATAAATAGTTTCATGTAAAACAAATATCGACATTAATTGATATTTCGTACGTTGACATTTAAAATAATGTATTTCAAATCAAGTATTATTTTTACACAGTTGTTACTACATAGTGATAAGGTTTTTACTTTCATTTACTTTAAATGATATATTTTAGTCATTCTATACAAAATCCACATGCTTGATGCTTATAAGAATATATTCCAATTTTGGTCCCTATGGTTTGTTATTTTTCTCATTTTTGGTCCTTATTTATGGCTAGAAAAACTCTATATATGTGAAAGTGTTCGGTTTTGGTTCCTAGGAAGTAATATCGTTAGGTGCCTCCGTAGGACCATCCCTAAAGGAGGACGGGCCGGACGGTCTCCTTGCCCCCAACGGAAAAAGCGGGACCAAATTTTTTAGTATATACTAATATAGAAGCAATACAAAAAAATGTAAATAAAAGAGAACAAAAAAAAAGAATATGGTAGGACCTAAAAAGATTTAGCATTGTATTAAGCATTCTATCCAGGGGCGGAGCCAGGATTTTAGATTAGGATGGTCCGTCTTAATGTAACATTTTAAATACATTAATAAGATAAATAGATACAAGCACTACAACTAAATTAAGTATACAAGGCGTCTATAATATCTGAGAGTTCCAAAAAAATGTTTTATAAGACTTAAATTTGTAGAACAAAAGAAGTTCCATGTCTAAAAGTGTTACGATGGATCTATATGGCGTGTTTAGACATTTTAACATATTTGTGAACTAAATTCTCATATTAATCATTTTATGCGACATTTGAAACTTGTCGTATCTTTTTATTTTAAAAGTGTTATAAAAACTTGTTAATACTAATGTTAATATTTTTAGATTGGACGCTTTATCAAAATATCGATGAGATATTTTAATTTATCTTAATCATTCTATAAACTTAACTACGAGATGATGAGATTTTATATTGATGAAATGATCTATCAAAATATAAATGTATACAACTAACTTTTTATAATTGTATTTTGATAAGTTTTTATTTTGGTTTCAGAAAGTGAGGATGGGCCCAAGATAACCCTGGGCCAACTCTCCCTCCGCCACTGATTCTATCCCAAGTTCAAATCCAGGTTGTTTCAGATTATGACTATTGAAGATTAACTTAGGCCAAAATATGGTATAGCTTTTGGTAAAGCTTTATCGAAATTAGTCGGAACAAAATCTCGTATACATTTTTAAAAAAAATAATAAAATAAATAAAAGGTTACAAACTTCATCGAAAAGTTGAGAAAGTGCCATCTAGAAACACCTTTAAAAGTTAAAACTTAAAAGCCTGTCACATGAGACAAATTCTGTTTCTTATAATTGGCTTTCATTGGTTGAACCACATTTCTTTTGCTGTTGAAGGGGTTATTGGCATGTGGCAAATGAACTAAATCCCATTGATTTATCAAAATGGTTTTCAAAAAAATTTAAAAATAAATTGAATTCTACCTTTTATATTATGAAACAAAGTTTAATTAAAATTTTCTTTTAATAATTAATTATTACAAAATGAAAGTTTTTAGATAGTTTAAAACCATATTATAAGCAATTCCGGCAAAATAACATGAATGTCAGTTAATCTCATGATATTTTTATTTATGGAATTTTATTAAAACTGTAAGATTTTAATTTCAGACTTTCTTTTAAATCAAATATAAGATTCTCAAACCAATCGGTCTCAAAGAGGATTAGAGGCAACAAATACCATCTTAAAAATCAATTGCAAAGCCACATGTATAATAAGATGTAATAAAACACATTATGCATCATTGTCGAATCATTTTTATATTAAATGTATTTCACATATATTTGAAGTTAAATTTAAGTCTAATTAAAGATTTAATGTTTAACATTCTGTAAAAGCTAGGAATCGAGTCACTTGAGAGCGAATATCTACATTAGTTCATATCAATCATGACATTAATTTGATTTAAGTCACGCATTCTGGAGGTACGGGGAATTCGACCCCGGGCTGCATGCTTTAGCAGTCGGGCTTCGGCCCAAAAATTGCCGAGGATTAGTCTGGGCCCAATGTGGTCTGGGATACCTCTTTCAAAAAAATTTTGATTTAAGTCCCATAAAGCAATTAGATTCACATATAGGGATACAAACGGGGGCGGATAGTAGTGGGGACTATAATATCCGTCCCCGTACCGACTTCTTATATCCACACCCGTCCCCATCTCCGCCTCGTCAAATCCCCATCGGAATCGGGTAAGAAAATCCCCATCGGGGTTGGGGAACCCGATGGACACCCATTTAGTAAATAAATTTCATTTTTTTATAAATTTGAAAACATGGAATCATAAAACAAGAATCACAATAACTAAAAGTTTCATATTATTCATTTTGCAAACACCACAAAATATAAAAAGATGATTACAACCTTATGTTTGATAAAAACTAAAGTAAAAACCATCAACTATATATATATATATATATATATATATAAACTTGTAAGTTTTATATTTATTGGCGTGGATGTTATAACCTATGTCATAAGTATTATATATGTATGTATATATATATATATCGGGTCTTAAACGGGGCGGATACCATTATACTTGTCCCCGACCCATCCCCGCTTCGGGTAAGAAAATCAAGCTCCATCTCCAACTCATTACCCGCTAAAGCGTGGATTTCTCTCTCCTTTCGAGTCGGATATTTGCGGGTAGTGGGGATTCCCCGCCCCATTTGCATCCCTATTCACATACTGTGCTAGTTACGATTAGGTGATAAATTTAGTAATTAGCAAATAAACCTAAAATTTCACAAAGTAGTTCAGATACTTTATCTACGAAATCAAATCAAAGAAGATTTTGTAATGAAAAACAAATCATCATCATGTGAGTCAAAAGTCAACTTTGCAATAGTTTTGCTACCATAAATGGAGATGGTTAATTGCACCGTATGGATTGTTAAATGCACCTCTACCAATGATTTTTTCTTCACACATATCGTGACAATTCGCTTTTTATATTTCCAATGTACAGATTGACCTAATTTAATATCCACATGAGTGCCAATATCATTTCACCCATAAAATTCCAGATTAGAGGCTATGTTACCATAATGAGAAGGTTAATGACACTCTTATAAAATGATATTCTCCATACATACATTAACATCAAAACCTGCTTTTTACCTTTTCAATACATGAATTAACTTGATTTTGATATTAATAAGGGTGACAATAGCATCCCCATAAATAAATCTTAAGCTTATTTCACCTATTTAACCAAATGGGTTACTGAAAAAGGCAAGAGAGTACCTTGATCAAAAGACACCAAGATAAAGCGTTCAGTTGGCGATAAGTAGAAAGGTAAGGAGACATAAACTTACAGAAGGCTTTGGTCGCAATAGGTTGATAAGACAAAACCAAATAACTTGACAAGATTTCCCCCCAGCCGTTTTAGGTATATTTCAACTAGACGTTGTCGCCATAGATAATAAACATTATAAAACTACTTGAGGACGATTGAATGATTCTTAACCTAATAGTCCTCTACAGTGACCATAAATAGGTTGTCATAATAGACCACTTACCTTCAAGGACATACCAAGTATTGTGCATACAGTGTCATGAGCTACTTATTCGTTCCTCTATCATAGTGTAATTTTTTAGGACCCTGAAAGATGTCACTATATTATGTTGTTAGGTGCAACCGTATATTTCTTAAAGCTACAATAATAATAATAATAATAATAATAATAATAATATAATAATTTTTTAGTAGAGTTGGTATGCAACGTCTTTTATCCACTTTTATGAGTCGCTATACAAATTTCATTTGCATCATTTTCTTAATATGGGTTTTAATTTCAAATCCATTATATTTTGAAAAAAAAAATGCGATAAAAGACTCAAAACAAAACATAACATACAAAATCAAGGAATTAACAAACAAACCAAAGATAATTTTATAAAAAAAATATCTTTTCTATAATCAACTGAGTAGTAGTTCGGTGTCGCCATTAGTGGTCCGATTCAGCTTCAGTCACAAACACAAATTTATCATGGTCGCGGTTGGTAGCGCGGTCTGCAGTGGACAGCAGCAATAGCAGGGTGCAGAAAGAGCGTGTGTCAAAACATAAGTTGCAGTTGGAAATTGATGGCAAATTTGATTCCGGTCGTAAGAGCTGTGTTAGGCATCTAACTGTGTGGTTTAATCTTCTTAATCTTTCACATAGAGGTCTAGCACTTGTCCTTATTTTTCTTATCAATTTCACCGGCTATTTTCTTCTTGTTACACCATAGCCTTTTCCTATTATCTTGTGTTAGGTAGGTGAATTAAAGTGGTAGGTTGGTTTTGTGGTAGATGGTCTGTAGTTGTGTACACTTTGGTTGGTAGTTCTCGTACTTTATTTTTTGATATTGTATGGTTGGAATAAATTTATCTTTGTTGTTTAAAAAAGAAATCGAATACCACCATTTGAATAAATTAATAATCTTATAATATAATTTATTTTAAGAAAAAAACATGCATAAAAGTCTATCTATTAACAAGAACGTGGTATGTATTCAATCTTCAATATTTATCAAGGCTAAACGTATTCTATCTTAACTATTATTTTTATTGGATATTTTTTTAAAAGAGAAAAAAGAAAGTTGGTTGGCTACTTGGCCAATAATGAAAGAAAAAATATTTTTCATTTATCAGAAAATTGAATGAACTTTGCGAGTGACAATCATGAGTCACGTGAGCACCACTTGTATTTTAGATCGTAAGTCACGTGACCAATAAATGAACATGTCCAATTGTCCCAATTGACAGCTGTCCTTAAAAAGTTCCATCAGAGATTTTTGTTATCGGTTCCCATTCTTCAATGGTATAGACACTATCTATAGTAGCTTTTCCATTTAATTGTTTTTTATAACATTTTTCTTACGTATTATTGTTGTTTAGATTGCATTTGGTACGTCGAACATGACAAGATAGGATGGGAGAGAACTTTATGTCCCACATTTGGCGTAGCATAGGACAGAACAAGAATTTACTGTCCCACGTTTGACTCTACATGGGACAAGGACAGGAACCGGGACAATGTGAGACAACGTGGGACAAAAAGAGCTTCCTTTTTCTACCAAAATAAGTGGAATAACATGGGAAAGAAATGAGACAAAAACTAATATATTATTAATTAACATCCGTTTGATATATAACTTCAATATGATATTTGTTTTAGTGTTTACCAACACTAATCGCGACTCGTGGCCGCCGCCACCGGTAGCCACTATCGGCCACCTCCACCTCCTCTTCTACTACAACAACCTCCTCCACCACTTCTACAACTACTACCTACCACCAACGTCTACCACCTCTACAACTGTCCATCGCCAACTCCACCACCACCGGTGGTCACCTCCTCCACCACCACAGTTGATCACCTCTACCACTACCACCACCACCATCATCTTCACGTTTTCCACAACCACCAACCACCACCACCATCGTCACTACTAGTATTACCGTTGGCCACTATCTCCACCTCTATCATAACCATCAACATTAGTTCCCTAAAAATCTTATATATATATATATATATGTGTGTGTGTGTGTGTGTGTGTGCGCGCGCGTGTGTGTGTTTATGTTTATGAATATTGTGTAATTTTTTTTATAAAGTATATAGTTTGTTTTATTTGTGTTAATTATAACTATTATGTGATATATAGAATCATCAAATAATTTTTGGGGAGAACTTGTCTGGTTCTGTCCAGTCCAGTCCTAGGCGTACCAAACACAAAACAAACATTTGTTCTGTCCAATCCAGTACTGTCCCATCCTATTCTATCCTACTCTCTTCTCATGTACAGTTCTGTCATGTCTTGTCATGTTCTGTCATGTCCAATCCTGTCTGTGTACCAAACACTACCTTAAAGAGCATTTTCAATTTCAACAGTTTTGCTATTTTAGAAAATTTATCATTATTTATAATATTTAAATATACATTATATTTATTATTTCAATAAAAAAAATTTAAAAACCTTTAAGCATTTTATTGGTGGAATACATTAAAATAATGTTTCTCTCTTATCATTTAGAAATTTTGAAGAAATCTTTTCATTTAGAGAAAACTTCAAAATTTTCTATTTAGTAAATGATATAGCAATGGTGTTGGAGATGCTTTAACAATCTAAAAACATCTATATACCACCCCCACTATGTTAAAAACCTCACCCAAACTTTTTTAAACTTTTCAAGTTCCACAATTTTAACTTTATATTATTTATATTTTATTTATAAAAATAAATATATTAAAATTAATACAAACTTAAATTCAAATTTGAGATATTTAATTTAAATATTATAAAAATATAATTAATTTAATACTTATATTTATATGTAATAAAATTTAAATATGAAATCTTTATATAAGAAATAAAATTGATTAATATGAGACTTTTATAAAGTTAAAACATATTAAACACGAAAAACCTCTGAAAAAGCAGGTCGTGCAGTTACGATCTATGACGAAAAACCTCACCAAAAACCTGTACACTATGTAAAAATCATCAAAATGAGGTTTTTGCTTTTTGAAAAACCTCTAAAAAACCATGTGAATAAGGTAGACCAACACTACCCTAAACTAATACAATCTCTTTTATTATTTTAATATGTATATATATATATTTAATATAAGAAAGAGAAAGAGAAAGAGGAGGAACCCGTTGCGTGTGGAGACCCGAGGTCCTTACCCTCCGAGTTTACTAGAGGGTGTAGGGTTTTTGTGGGTATCCTCGGATCAAACTGACTCGAGGATTATCTCGGATTTAACGAACCTTACTGGTTTGTTAAATGTCATAGGTTTAAAACAAACTGTTAAAACCTACGCGATCAAAAACTCACTGATTTGATCTTATCATGCGGAAGCGATAAAAGCTAAAAACCCTTTTGAAAGCCTAATGATCTTTAATCGTTTCTAGTTTTAATCCTAATGGTTTGGATTAGATCAATTTACCTGGATTGCTCGAGAATAGTCCACCGGTGATCGACCAACGAACGTTCTTCTAGTTGAACCGAATGAAACCCGAACAACCAAAAACTGGAATCCGACTGGTGGGAGGGGTCGGCGCCGGTTGGAGAAAGAGAGAGGAGGAGGGAAACTGAAACTGATTCTCTTAGCTAAAAAGCTTAATTGTTTCTTAACCCATAAGCCTTATTTATATGGAAGAAAACACAGTTTGAAAGGAATTCAGTTTCCATATTATAATTATCTCAAATCCTTTCCTTTTATTAACTGGAAAAGAATTTGCATATGATAATTATAAATATATATATATATATATATATTTATCTAATATATATATATATATCACTTTATTAATTAACTATTATATATTTATTTTATCAAATAAATATACAATCTCCTAATTAATTAATAACCCTCCAACTTTGGTAATTCTTACTGTAATTACCCAATTGATTTATAATATACTATTATAAATCCTAACTCCACATTTCTGGGTTTCATCTAACTTGTTCGACTTATAGGTCCTCACAGGTGTGACCCTCAAGTGTCTTGTAATATTGGATGTGTAATTACTTGGTTTGTCAACTCTGCACATAATTCCTAACTGACTCCCACTTGTGCAAGTTGGCAATACCGCCTTTGATTACACAGACCTAAGGAGGCCCCTAGACAGGCACTTAGGCTGACCAGGTTACAAGAACTCTTATACCCAGACTGGTGATATAAACATTCCGTAAGGAAATAGTATCTATGAAACTACTGTTCATTGATTGGGTATATCTTGGCTTTTCCCTTTGCATCACGATATTTCATCTGTGAGTATGAGCTTGGAAAGTGTCAACTCTAAATACTCAAGATTCTGTTTTCTTGATTATCTGACTTTCACTGATAGGTAAACGATAAAGAACTAATCAGTTCGTTTCGGCATGGCCATGCACTTCATCAGTATACTTAGTCAGTCAAGATGGGCCCAGAAATATCTCTCTTCTGAGAAGAGGTGCAAATCCCATCTTGCATATCTGCCTTTAACACCACGGCTTCCGCTGAATCTAGTTACACCCTTTATAGCCACCCTGTTACGGCGTAGCGGTTGAGTGCACTAAGAATTCAGTAGTCCTCATGATATCCAATCAGATACCTCAGGTGATAGGGACAACCACTGTGAGATTCACTTATGACTTTACTCCAAGAAGTAATCTCAACCGCGGATCACGTCCGATATTTGCTACTCTATCAAATATCTGTGCAACTTTTAGCCTACAACACTTGTAGCTGTTATTCAGTAACTGATCATAACTACCTAAAAGTTCACAATGACTTTAACACCTTATCATGTTCCCACAATGATAAGTCGTCACGGACAAGTTTTGAATGAAAACTGGAAACTAGTTTCATTCCTGGATTTATTAAAACATGCAAAATGTGAAAGTGATAAAGAAATTAATTTTGTATAGTCCATACTACACGCTGTAATAATAACAAAATTAAATGTCTTTTCTTTAATAACTTTCATAATATCTATTTAACGTTTGTTAGATACTGGTCTAAAATAAAGTATCACCTATCTTTAGTTTAAACCCTTTGATTAAAGTTTACCATTTTAATCAAAGTGATAACCAAATAATACAAGTCTGTTTACACGATCTACTTGTATCTGCTAATTATTGTTCTGCAAACACCTTTTTAAAAACAATAACTAGACTTTTATCATATTCCATGAACTCGGAGACCTAGACTAACTTCCAATTCCTGAATATGTAAAACTACAACTTTCCTTAGTTGTTGTGTAGATGAATGATTTCTACCTGAAATCAGATTCCATTTGCAATACTGGCAAATCTACTGGAATCCTATATATTAATCCAACACTTTAATTATTGATTTTAAAGTCAGTCACGACCTTTGTTTCAAGGGTCTTGAAACTTTTATCCTTTTGACTAAAAAGGGTAAATTATATCTTATGAATTCTTATCCTACCTGGATTTATGAATTCCGAGATATATCAATAATTATATCTTTTATTCTTTTATCTCAGACTAGATAGAGAATAAATTGGGCTCCCACTTACTTATATAAAAACTAACTATTACTCAAAATCTACTATTGACTTAGTCAATTCTAATTTTAAGTAATGAACTTTGAGAATTTCCTTTTTATGAAACTTAACTGGATTTGGTCAAATCCTAATTCCAGATCTTGGAATCTTTCTAGTTTCATAAATACTGTTATTAACGCTACCTGAGTTAATATCCTGAATTCTCTTTTTAGAACATTTGAATAATAAAACTTGATCAAACTTGATTAGTTAATTCTGAGAATTTCTTTTATAAAACTTAACTGGATTTGGTCAAATCCTGATTCCAGAACTTGGAATCTTTCTAGTTTTATAAATACTGTTATTAACGCTATCTGAGTTAATATCCTAAATTCTCCCTTTTAAAATTTGATCACAAAACAATTATTCATAAATGTCTTATTCTTAAAACACATTCCTATAGAATTTCATGTGTTTTTGATAGTTTTTATACAAATTACTTCAATTGTATTAAAGTAATTATAACAGGCAACAACTAGGATCATACGGATTTAGGAATACTAAGCACAAACAGATATTTCAATGTCAAGACAATAACTTTTGAAAATAGAACCATTAAATTATAAAGTATAATTATCCAAAAATTGTTTAAAACATAAATCTCCAAAAACAACTGTTTTAAAACTATAAATTCAAAATGTCTTGACTTAAATCATCTTGTACTTAAGATCCTCAGCAACTTCTGGGCACTTCACTTCATTTCTGACCTCCTGCAATAATCATTTGCTCTAGGTATCAGTATACTTGTAAACCAACAAGTAAGAAGTGACAAGTCAAAGCAATCATAAATTTTCTGAGGTTTACATACCTGCTTCATGACGCTTAGGGCAGTTTTGCCTCCAGTGACCGATCTCATTGCATATGAAGCAGCGGTTCTCGGTCCTAGCTTTATTTGGCTTAACCTTCTTGCCCTTGCCCTTGCCTTTGCCTTTCTTGGGTGCACTCTGGATGACCTGGACTGGTCCTTTTCCTTTACTGGTGCTAGCTTGCCCATTCTTCTTTTTCACTCCTCCGTCTTTTACCATCAAGACGTCCTTGGTCTTGTTCTTGTTCCCCATATTCAGTTCAGCTGTCTTAAGCATGGAGTGTAATTCTGCTATTGTTTTCTCCATGTTATTCATATTGTAATTGACTACAAAGGGCTTGTAGTCTTCTGACAGTGAATTGAGTATGGTGTCTGTTGCCAGCTGCAACGGAACGGGATGACCTAGCCTCTCCAGATGATCTAAGTGCCGTTTCATTTTCATGACATGGTCACTTACTGATGTCCCTTTTACCATCTTGCACTCATTAAATGCTTTGGTGGCATCGTAGCGTTCTGTACGAGCCTGGGTCTGGAACATGTCCCTCAGCTGGCGGATCATGTCATAAGCATTTGTATTTATGAGCCCTGCTTGCAGATCTGGGCTCATAGTTGCAAGCATCAGACAGGCGACATCAAGAAGATCATCCGAGTGCTTCTTGTGGGTATTTCTGGCAGCAGCCGGAGCATTTGCCGGAGGTGCCTCCCCAAGAGGCTCTTCAAGAACATACCATTTTCTCTCATGTCTGAGCACAATCATCAGCTTGCGCTCCCAGTCGAGAAAGTTAGAGCCGGTCAGTTTATCCTTCTCTAGGATAGATCGGAGGGAAAGATTGTTAGTGCTGGTAACAGTGCTTGCCATCTACACAAAATAAAACTTTTGGTCTTAGCAACTGTAAATAGATTAATTTCCAATAAAATATCAATAAACCCTTAAATGATCAATTTATTGGACTAGGATCCTTATTTCATACGTCCTGATGTGCGTAATGTTCTTGCTCCACCAGATCCGTATTTATTTCGGTAGGTAAGGACTTTTACCAATCATGTCCAGCTGACATGCCTCCTAGATCTTTTCGGGACTATGGCAACTGCCTGCGCATGTTTTAGTCCCTCTAAGTGCTTTTTGGCCCGGTACCACCCGGTGAACATTATAGTACCAAAACAGATCTCACCATTTTGGGGACCTGATCACTATACTCTGGCCGGTACCACCCGGAGATAATTCGCAGAGTTATGTAACCCCTCCAGCTTCAGTTTGAACACGGACGTTGAATGTGTGATCACTTACAACGCCTATGTACTTTACGCCGAAGGTGCCCTTAGATGAGTTGCACTACTGATCTATGATTTTCGGGGTTTTGAAAAAACTTTACTTCCAGGCTTTTGTAAAAAACTGATTGTTATAAAGGCTACTTACGTTTTAAACTAACTGTTTCAAACATGCATGCAATTTTAAAACTAACTATTCTAAAATTACTTGCTAATTAAAACTAACTGTTTTAATAGCACACCTAGTTGATTAAAACTAACTGTTTTTGTCAACTTGCCTTTTATATAAAACAATCATCCATAGGTTTTTAAAACAAAACTATCGTTTTGAAAAGTTTGACGAAACTGATAATAAAACCTATATTCCTTTTGTGATACAACCTAGTTTTAAAATAACAACTTTATTTAAAACTACTAACATGCAAGATATCACAAATAATCAATCAACCATGCAATTAAACAATAATTAATCACATGACAGCTAATTATAGTTTTTGCCAACGTTTCCTAGGGACCAATAATGACCTATCTCACTAAAAGCTTAAAAACTCGCGTAGCTCCCACTGGCCTCGCCATGTTTTGTCAGTACTCCGGTAAGATGAAGAATTTTAGTAGCTCCCACTGGCCTCGTCATCTCGAAAGGAAAAAATTTCTATCCTAAGGTCATCATTACATAAGGGGTTGTAAATGGCACGCAGGCCTCCCCGTGAATATGTCAAGGGTCTAGGTTGGCAAATACTATAATAGATATAGATACAAACTCAAACTGAGATGCATATATAGAACTCAAGCAATCACGCAATTATATATATATGCAATATAACAAAAGCAATATTATAATTACGAGAAATAAACCTGGATCCGTTAAAATTATCTTGTCTCAATTATCGCAAAACTTGGTTTTATAACCGATTCGAAAAACAAACTGTCTTATGAATCAAAAACCTTTAGACTGAAAAAATGGTTTTTACGTTAAACTGAGGTTTATAAACAATAAATTCTATTCTACAAAACTAAAACCATTTTATCTAAAAACAATCCATTTACCCAAAAATTATATCAAACGGGTTTTATTAATCCAATTTTATAATACTGGCCCTTAGTGTTTCAAAAATATGAAATTAGGCCTATTTCAAAAACTGGTGAAAAATTTAATTCCGAAACTCAACTGGTTTGAATAAATTTTATTGGATAAAAATTAAACAGAAAAATAATTTTTGGATAAGAAAGCTTAAAAACAAATAGGAAAAAACATAACAAATTGGGGTTGTAACACCCCAAAACCCAAGCAAAGTAATTAAGCATAACAATAACGAATCCCAGTGATCTAAGTACTCAATATCATAAATATCGATTCAAAAGTAAGTGGTCTAAGAGTGCATGCGGAACAACCCTCCACAGCTGAGATTCTAGAGTATTAGGTACTAAAAATAAACTGACACGCTGCTCTAAGCGTTCACCTTCTCTTTTCCTCTCGCTACTCGATCTTTCCCTGAAAAGTATTTAGAGTTTGAAAAACGAGGGTTAGACCGAAAGGTCTAGTGAATTCCCCCAAAAACAATTGAAACAGTAGTTCCGGCCCGCTGGCCAAATCAACAAGTACAGATGTGATACGGACAAAGAAATCTCACACAGCATAAAGGCAATCATTCACTCCCAGGGGACAATGTCCCGAGGTACCCCCAAATGGTGGATCAAACCAGATGGTAAACACTCCCAAGGAACGTACAGTCCCAAGGTACCCAATGTCCAATTTGCAACACATCTACTTCAAATCATTTTAAACATTACTGTTTAAGCATGCATAAATGTAATCATCAGTTTATCTCATTCATCGCATAAAACAGTGTTTAGTCATCATAAAAGCATTTCATAAAAACCGCATGGATACGTGTTGAAAACAGTAAAATCAATCCATGCATTTCAGGCAAGGGAACTCACCTGAGCTTAACTCGCTGCTTACTCTATCTCCTGGTATCTGTATAAATTCCTAAGGCATTAGTGATTCGCACTTAGCAAAACCCACAACTAGGATACCCCTAGGCAGACCCAGCACGGGGGTCCCAAAACCCGACTCGGAAAAACACCTTTCCCGACTCAAAAACCCGATTCGGGATACTATCACTCCCGATTCGGGAAATAGCAATCCCCGATTCGGGAAACGCCAATTCCCGATCCGGGAGGCATCCAACCCGAAGACCCGAATCCAAAAGTTGCAAAGTCAAAGTGACGACTAAGTTGGCCAAATCCCCGATTCGGAAATCATAGATTTTCCAATTCGGGAAAGGCAAACGAAGAAACGAATTTCCACCCACACCGAAGCATTTTCCCGATTCGGGTTAAATGTTTTCCCGATTCGGGACACATGGACTCCCGATTCGGGAAACATGGACTCCCGGTTCGGGAAACATGAATCCCGATTCGGGGAACATGAGTTCCCAATTCGGGAAACGCAACCAGATCCGGAAAAATAGCAAAAATCGGCCAAGAATTGATTCTAAGTCGATCTAAACGCTTTCTAAATCATTACAAGGTAATCCTATATCATTTAACAACGATTTTACACTAATAGGGTATCGAATCTTACCTCGAACGACGAAATCCCGATTCCGAAGATGATGAAATGGCTCTAAACTTGATTTCCACCACACACACTAATCACACACTATGATTTTCCCCAAAATGGTAAAAACCCTAGGTTAATACTATAAATAGTATGGGCTAAAAGGCTAAGCCCATACCATTTATGGTATAAGCCCAACTATCAAACTTTACCCAAATTGTCACAATTCACCCCTAAGGTTCAAATTCTTTTCAAAATAGTCATACTTAACGAGTGACTAACCTTATGGCTAACTTTTTAACCCCGGTTGTTACAAGATCTCTTTTGGGCCATAACTTGGTCCAAAGAACTGGTCCCTGGGCTTATAGGCCCATTACCCAACTGATCATCAGGGTTTTGCGATTTGCTCGAAAAACCATCGAGGATCGAAGAATCCTAAACCCGTCATATTGCCTTGGGTTTGGAAAAACAACTAATACCACTTGGGTTAACCCTAGTGGTTTCATGATGGCCAAGGTAAACAACTACCGCCACCAACCGGAGCTTAACGACAATAGCAATCGGCCATCGCCGTAGTCAACCCGTCTTTTGAAAAACAAAGCAATACCGAATCGACACTACACACCACCATCAACCGCGGCTGTCGATTGCTTCCAATTTGGTTGTGATCGATTAACCCCGCCGCCGCACACCGCCGTCGGTCACCACCAATCTGGTGGTGGTCCGATTGGCGATCGGAATTAACGCCGTCACCACCAACACGGTGGTTTTGGCCAGCAATGGTTTAAACGGTAGCCGCCGCCACCTCTTTGCACGGTTTGGCCGGCGATTACGAGAACCGTCATCGACGGTCAAGAACATCGCCATCCACCACCGCTGACACGGTTTCTGGTGGTTGCGGTGTGGCCTCGTTTCCATATCAAGCGCCGCCTTGATCAATGGTTGATTAAACAGCCGTCGGCCACCGCCTTGGCTTGGCCTTAGGGCAGCCGGCGGTTGGCCTTTGATGACAACGGCCAAAGCCGCTGCCACCAAGGTTGTTGATTTCGGCGAGAAAACAGCCACCATCACCACCGTATACCGCCTGCCACCACCGATCTGGTGGTTTGGCTCGGTAGTCATGAGATCGCCGCCACCACCTCCCTGGTGGTTTGGCTGGGCGTCCGCCGCCACCGCTTACTGCGGTTTGGCCGGCGATCGTGCCTGGTGGTTTTTGGTTGTGGCGATTGTGAACACTAGGCGCCGTCACCACCGGTGCTGGTGGTGCGGCTGTGCTTTGCGAAGAGGGTTTCGGCCACCGCTACCCAGTCGGTGGCGCGGCCTGGTGGTTGAATAGCAGCCGCCGGTACCACCACCACTAGACTGTGGTGCGGTCCGGCGATCACGAACAATGTCACCGCCGCCCGGTTACTATCCATCGCGGTGGTGTATCGATCTCATCCACCACCAATCTGGTGGTGGTGATTTTTCCGGGTTTTCGTATGATAAATAATGACAATTGAATTTTATGTAAACCAATAAAAATCAAAAAACTTTAAACCTTGATATGCAAGAAACAAAATTTTAACGGATCACGCATAAACAGATAAGATGATAAAACTAAAACGATTATTAACAATGGCTCTGATACCACTGTAGGGTTTTTGTGGGTATCCTCGGATCAAACTGACTCGAGGATTATCTCGGATTTAACGAACCTTACTGGTTTGTTAAATGTCATAGGTTTAAAACAAACTGTTAAAACCTACGCGATCAAAAACTCACTGATTTGATCTTATCATGCGGAAGCGATAAAAGCTAAAAACCCTTTTGAAAGCCTAATGATCTTTAATCGTTTCTAGTTTTAATCCTAATGGTTTGGATTAGATCAATTTACCTGGATTGCTCGAGAATAGTCCACCGGTGATCGACCAACGAACGTTCTTCTAGTTGAACCGAATGAAACCCGAACAACCAAAAACTGGAATCCGACTGGGGGAGGGGTCGGCGCCGGTTGGAGAAAGAGAGAGGAGGAGGGAAACTGAAACTGATTCTCTTAGCTAAAAAGCTTAATTGTTTCTTAACCCATAAGCCTTATTTATATGGAAGAAAACACAGTTTGAAAGGAATTCAGTTTCCATATTATAATTATCTCAAATCCTTTCCTTTTATTAACTGGAAAAGAATTTGCATATGATAATTATAAATATATATATATATATATATATATTTATCTAATATATATATATATATATATCACTTTATTAATTAACTATTATATATTTATTTTATCAAATAAATATACAATCTCCTAATTAATTAATAACCCTCCAACTTTGGTAATTCTTACTGTAATTACCCAATTGATTTATAATATACTATTATAAATCCTAACTCCCCATTTCTGGGTTTCATCTAACTTGTTCGACTTATAGGTCCTCACAGGTGTGACCCTCAAGTGTCTTGTAACATTGGATGTGTAATTACTTGGTTTGTCAACTCTGCACATAATTCCTAACAGAGGGGGAGTACGAGTGGGCATGGGTATTGTCTCTAACCCATCAGGGATCCTGGTCCATCCAGTTAGAGACGGGGATTCCCCGGTAAACCGGGTCTCAAGGACAGGGATCTCCGTTTCATTCAAATTGGGGATGGGGACGGGCAAAGGTGTCGTACTCCCCCTCCCCACCCTATATATATATTTATTATTTATTTAGTTATATTATATATTATGTTTACTATTATATCGGTATATGGTTGTTTCTATTTTGATGGATATTAGTTGATACGTTTTGGTATATTTGTAGTTAAAAATAATTTTTGAATTACATTTAATTTCTTTTGGTATTAGTATTAGTATTACATTTATAATTTATTATATGATCACGTATATAATTTATTATATGCTATGTTTTAGTTTTTATTGGAATATGTGAGATTTAAACATTTATGGTATCTCAAAATCTTTTATTTTAAATAGATAACATAAGCGGAATAAAAATTCTCATTTCCCCGATGGGAATCTACGATCCCCGTTGAAGACGAGGATGTGGATATGATCAAATTTCCTAACGAGAATGGGAACGAAGATGCTGGATTAGCGACGGGGGATTGGGGCCTCTACCCTACACCCACCCCATTCCCATACATACGGGTGTTCTACCTCACCCACAAGCCTGAAATTGAGCCGGAACCCCTCAGATGAGGATACTACAGGTGGCCTAATAGTTTTATTATATTATATTATATTATATTATATTGCTAATTTACATTGAGTTTACATACATATAACACTAACTCAAGATAATTTTTAAAAAACTACTTTTAGCAATTTTCATGATTTGTGTTCCTTTTGGATGAATTTAAATTTTATGCACAAAATCTATTAATTTGTTTAACTTAATTAGAGATGGGTGTTTAGGACCGAAAGTGTTTGAATACTTTTAGTTAGAAACACTTCAATTATGGTAAGTTTTTTTCAAGTGAAAACTATTTAATAGATTTATAGTATTGTTAAATTTAAGGAATATTTTTAAAAAGAAGTAGCTTTTTAGCTCTATAAGCAAACTCAATTTCATAATAGTTATGGAAGGTTTTGGACTGGTTAGAGGATTACTTGACAACCGTTGGTTAAGAGTTTACCATTTTTCAGGGATAAGCATGATTAAGAGGGTAGAAAGGAAAAAAAGACCAATTTAAGCTTGAACGCATAATCATTCTAGAACCTGATTATTCCCATCTTGCCCATGCATTTACAATTTGTATTCGCATACATGTATACAACTATACATGCATGCACCACAAAAATTAAGGTTAGAAGTGTAAGAAAGAATTCGGCCTTCTCATCATTTTTTAACCCACAAAAATTGATTGATGCTTGTTAATGCAATTGCATAGGTTAATCTCCAGTTAGGATTGATCCAATCTTATACTCTTCTTGCCATAACTTCTATGTTCAGTGACAATCAACTAGTCATAAAGACATACATATTACATATATATGAGCAATAAATGGTGCACACGTATACTTCTATACACACATATAGCATTAGGTCGAATTATAAGAGAGAGATTGAGATTAGTTATAGGTCACTTTAAAACCTAATATGTGCTTCTCCAATCTAAGTATAAAAGTCATCCCATTTTCTATATGTAACTTATTTTAATGAATAATAATTATTTAAAAAATAATAAGTTGTCATAATATAAATAAACACTAGAGTAAACATGGTTTTACAAGGTATTAAGTTTTTCATCCTTCCATTTGTTTAGTACAAAAAAAACATTGGTGGTAGAAGTCTTGTTATATATGTTTTTGGTTCCTCATCTTATGACCGTTATATTCCGATTGTAAGTGCTCAATGTGGACGTTAAATGAGGTTTTAAAAAATAAAATAAAATTAGCCGATAAGTACAATGTCCTATGCTAAAGACAAATAAAAACAAAATCTTTTCTTTATTAGACAAGATGCATGAAGTAGAAGCGGAAGAAGACTAGAAAACTACCATCTGAAATAAACCAAAATTTGAGCATATAAAAATCATACCATCTTCTCTTTATAGAAATCAAGAATCAACAAATTTTTTTTGATAGATTTTGGGTTTAAAAAATTACAAATGCAACCAAAGAAGCTAATCCAATCAATGGGCCACTAATATCTCACAATATGTCATTTTTCATCAATGGAAGGTTCTTCTATTACTTAGTTGTTGATTTAATTTGGGATTTTGATTTTGTCTCAATCTGAGTTGTGATGAAGGATCTAGTTTAGTTTTGATTTGATGTCGGTTTAGATTCCCTTCTCATTGGAAAACTTTCATTCTTGGAAGCTTTAGGCAAGAGGTCATCCTCATCCAATTCTTTTATGAAGAACAAAACATAAAAATAATCCATGGGTTTTAATCATTTTCGTTTTTGGGTTTATTAAGAAAGACTGAAATATTTAAATGGTGTTTTGTTCATAGAATGAAGTCTTTTGGAATTGGTTTTTTGCGATGAAACTTAATGAAATGTAACCATGTGATTATTTGGCATAAATTGGAATATATTTTCTTTCAAAAGATTTGGAATATGCATGCGTGGTTGACATAATGTAATTTTAGAATTAGAATAAAATAATAGCATATGACCATAATATCATTTTATGTTATCTTCATATTCTATTTCTTAAATATATATATAATGGTAAAACTAATGACTGTGCATATTGGCAGTTGGTGACGGACACGACGGCTATGGTGGGCTGTGGTGGTGGAGAAAACAATAGCAGTGTTGGTGTTGGTCATGTATATACTTGGCTAGGATTTTTTTCGATAGTTTCCTCTATTTGAAAAATGGCTAGGAATGCAATTTAATTCCATCACATACGCGATGGAATGATGAAATCCAGAAATGATAGAATCAATGAAGCTCAACTCCATTCCATGTGCAAACCATACAATTGAATGAAATAGTTCAACGAACATACCATTCTAATCTTTCATATTCCATAGGAATAATGCAAACCAAATGGGACCTTAGTTTTTTTTTTTTGAACAGCAAGCTAAGACACACACACACACACACACACATTCCTGGGGTATCCGGGCTGACAAGGGAACCCAACTAATCCCCATCGACAACGACCTAGCCCAATTAAGGGTACCACTATGCGGCAGACTCATGATCTGGATATCGCCACATGCTCTCCACATGGTTCGAACACGGGAAATCAGGGATACTATCCACTGACCCTTAGAATGTTACTTTACCACTGGGCTAGACATGCTTTGATGAGACCTTAGGGTTTTGATGAGGGTTTCTTGATGTTCTTGTGCTTGTGTTCTTCCCAAAATCTTGAATTTTGAAATCAAATTTTTAATTGCATTAGGTTTTTTCTACTAGGATTTGGTTTTTGATCTTCCCAGTAGACTTGATGTTTGTTCTTGCTTCCCGTCGTCCATCTCTGACTACAACACCAACAAAATCTCATTTAACTTGAAGCATAAGCGATTTTAGATATGAAGTAAAGATGAAAGAGATGCGAAATAGGTTTTTTCCCTAAAGATGCCAAATCACCTTTACATAAAATAACTAAAATGTCCTTGTGTGAGACGGCTTTTAAGAAACAAGAACCGATCTCTTTTTGATGTGACAAAGTTGATCACATTTTTGTAAAGGAGTAGCACTTTTTATGGTTTTGTGCAACTAGTACAATCTGGACGAATCTTTTTGAAGGTGTGTCGAGTTCTGATAATTTTCTTATAAAGATGTAATACAAAGGTATATGAAGTTTAGTATTTTTCTTATGATTGTGCAATAGTAAAGGTATCTGAAGTTTAGTATTTTTCATATACAAGTATGTGAAATTTTTTATATATTTCTTATTAAGGTGTAGTAATGAATGCATATTCATGTATGTTAAGGTATTAGGAGGTTCGATTTCCCTTACAGCCATGCCACTAAACTTCGTTTATTTACGATATTGTCATCATGTACATAATATTCAGAAATAAATAAAAACATCTAAAGGCTCATAAGGGAGATTCTCTCGACTCTGAATAATACATGATTATTAAGAATGAATATGTCATGTGGTGCGATCTCAGTGGTTCTCAAGTTCGTAATCAAATTTGAGTTTTCATTTGAACTTTTGTCTATCTTTATATATATTTAAACAAAAAATAGGTGTTTGACAATGACTTGATTGTCCATTATTTTACATTATCTTTAAACACTTGTGATCTCTTAATAAAATTAACAAGTGTATAAATAAGTCGAATTGTTTAAAATAATCTATAGCTTTCCCTCAAGTACCTTGTCGTGCGGTATCGTTTACCTCCAAAAAAATAGTAATGTTGAAAGGTCATGTTCATTTGTGTAGTCAAAATCTCGTTCGAAATTAAGTAACACATGATCCATATTTCTAAATTGATACACTAATAAATTATGATGCAACCACCTTTCTTACTTATCCTTCTTATTTATGTAAATAGACCTAACGTTTTAAACGAATATTAATATCATTTTCATGATTTCATCACATCAATACATCCGTCGATTTTCTTCTTAGGTAGAAATCGGGTCATTCATGTATATTTATTATACACAAACCATAACGTATGGAATAAATATTAATATAGACGTTAGCGGTTAATTTGTGAATAATGATTTTTTTTCTTAAAGTATAAAACAACTTTAATAATTAATAAAGATATTTCAAAGAATTGCATTTGAACTTTCTATTAATATACTATTTAAAGAATTACAAAGTATAGAGTAGCCGAGTCATTACAAACCGATTAAGGTATTATCCGGCAATTATAAACAAGTTTTTACTTTTTGAGTTTTTTTTTTTTTTTCAAAAGTCTCGTTTAATGGTCATAAGCTAGCTCATATTGGAGATGCTCTTACATAATATATTACCGTAACAAATATCAAATATGTATGGATCACTTTACGGTCAAGTTAATTGCTGGTATTAAGTAAGATACTAAGATTTTAATTAGCATACTACTCATATATAATGTAAACAAAACAAGTTCTAACATAAAAGCGAGTGCCATGAATCGAAAATTTTAACCTTAACATTCAAAAGTTCAGTAATTTATGTTGTCCAATGTACATATTTACATTTTAAATTTTTATTATATATACAACTTCAAGTATTGATTAAGATTGTTGGTATCAAATTTTTACCAAGATAACTGGAGGTTCCAATCAACAAGAATCCTAATGAACCTAAAAAAAGGATAACAGCCCAGCAGAAATTACTTGTTTTTCGAGCCCCCGTTATAGGTTCTATCCATATATGTTCTAATCGACAACTCATACTTGATCCGGTTGCTTTTTTTGGAATTGAGAGAATACCCCAAATGAATTTGACTTTAGTCCTTTTACTTCTTTGGTAGCTCAACACATGTACTCTTTACCCGCTTATGCATTTATAGCACAAGACTTTACTACTCAAGCTGCGTTAGCCTTAGGTATGAATATGTTAGATACCTGTGACTCGATTGCTGAAATAGTATCTCTCCCCCAAAAAGCATGTTTTTTTTTTATCGACGCACAAAGAAAATATTTTGTTGCGAATGAACAAGATATTGAGGAATTGTCCATATGTAAAATCATAATTATTGATACGGGTCTTTTCCACATAAAAGGGGAACCAAAAAGTCCTCCATATTGTTAAGAATAGTTACTATTCTCATTAATAGCATTTAACCAACCCTTATTTTTTCTGACTTTCTTTATAAAATTTTATAATTTATGAATAAAATATGATTAGGACAAAGTACAATATTATAAAGATAATAAAGCCTTTGTTACGTTTCCACATCAAAGTAAAATATAGCACTTAGTTCTTTTTTCTTTCATTTAATGCCTATTGGTGTTCCAAAAGTACCTTTTCGAAATATTGGAGAGGAAGATGCATCTTGGGAACAAGTTTAGTAATGAGCATAACGGCCCTATTGTTCCGATGGAGAGAGGAACCTATGATTAGCTTTTCGGGAAATTTCCAAACGAACAATTTCAACGAAATCTTTCAATTTCTTATTTTACTATACGTCTTGTTTATCTCGACGAAATGGGCGGAGTAGCTATCCCCATGCCAAAAATATTTACGATGTTCAGTAGCTTTTCGATAGTGGATTCGGCCGCGGAAACGCTTGGATGTGATCAATTTTTCGTAGGGGTGTCGGCCCAGAAGAGTGCTTTCGCCGTTGGTGTTCTTTCCGATCTCTACGCATTTCACCAAGTCAAACAAAACAACCAAATATAGGGTGTATAAATCGATGCTATCTCTACCAGGTGTTCTACCCGTAGCTTCAACTATCAACTATTTTATTTTTATTTATTGATAAAAATCATTATGATAAACTTGTTTTTCCTACGTATACTTATAAACTTCTATAGTTGCTTTTAAGATATCGATTTAAAATCCTAGGCAATGTAAGTGTCAAAATATGTTTGCAAAGGTTAAGAATTGATTTTATGATTATTTCTTTTTCAAATTCTATATATAATTTATATTTGTATGCTTTTTATCTTAGCAAACTATAAAACTTAAAAATATTATCTTAGAGGCCAAATATCTATTTTATTAACCATTTCTTCGACACGTAGAATATGTCAACCATCATCTTTGTAGATTCAAGGCAACTGTCAAGCTCAATTCAGACCCCATCCCTATCCTCATTGTACTATTCATCAGACTGGGTTACCACTGGGTTACCACCACGATGTCGTGTCATATGGGCGTGTCACAATCAACTTAAGGTGATATCATCACACTTTGTGGCAATAATGGAGGTGGCCCAAAAGCGACATTTAAATCAACCACCCTCACAATTTTGGTTAAATTAGCAATGTGTACATATTAAACTTGATTCAAACTTTTATCTTATTCGACCAACTATCTATGTGGTTGTGATTATTGGATGCTAAACTTTAACTTTCATTTAAATCTATATGAAGTTTGACCTTATCCCTTCATTTTTGACGTATTGGCAAATTCTCTCTTCCCATACCCTAGTTAGGCCTAAAGTTTAATTAAATGAAATTTACAACCTCCTACGTATTTTTATTTCTCCTATACAACATCACTCACATTTTAGGTTATGTGTTTACACAATCTTATGATCAACTTATCATGTGCCAATATTTATTACATGTAGAGAGACTTGAGATCATATTAGAATGTTTAATTATTAGTGGTGGTGGTTTGGAGATAGTGGGTGTGGTGGTGGATGTGGGTGGGTGGTGGTGGTTGTGGTTGTGGTGGTGGTGGTGGTGGGTAAAGATGAAGGTGATGAAGATGAATAAAGAGAGAGAGAGAGAGAGGGAGATAGTTACAATTTAACCCTTCTTCTTTCATTTTAGCAAAAATACCCTCATTTAACTGAGCTTTTAACGGTGTTAGTGAGCAGAGACCAAATCCAAAGCAAAACACGAACCTCAGGGAAGTTCAATGTAGTTTTTAAAGTTCAGGAATGAAATATGTTGGTTTTGGTAAACCTCAAGGACCAAATTTATAGTTTACTCTTAAATTTTTAATGGACGTAAGGGTATCATTTCAAAGTTTTTGCCTAGACAAGATGCGTCTTATTTGCAAGATGTAAGACCTTATTAATATGCTCTTCAAGACTTTAACCCGATAGAGCATCTCTAGTGGTGGGTTTGTGAATCCCTACGTCACCATATATACGAGTTTGGAAAAAAGAGTTGTTACTATGAAGATGTGGTTCACAACCTTATTGAAGGAAGCACTTCCTCTTTAAGGATCGCTCCATGTCCTCCAAAGGGTGGGCCTATCTTTATAAAATAATATAAATATTAATTTTAGTTGATGTTTCATTTTTATCATGCTGAATATACTAAATCTCAAATTTAGTTATTTTTATATGTTTAATTAATATAATTTTTATTTCAATAATTTCAGTTGTTACGACTATAGTTAATGGAAAAAATGAATTTTATTTTCATAGTTATTCTTTAGACGATGACACATTTATCCTATAAATAATGTAATTTTATTTTCATAGTTATAATGATATTAATAGTGTAACTTTTAGTTATTATAACTTATTTATTGTAATTTTTAATTATTGTCTTATAATTATAATAAGTATTTTAACCATATATAATTTTTATTATTATAACTTAATAATATAAATCATGAACCGTTTCATAATTGAGAAAAAAACTGTTTATAAAATTAATTAGAAAAGGAAAACTGATGTGATAGATAAAGAAAACTAATGTAACAATATCATAAACTTTTAAACAGGTTTATGAGTATGGATCCTCTTAGAAATATCTTTAGCATCGGTCTAGATTTTTTTTTTTGAACGGCAAAAAGGGAATCGGAAGGGAGCTTCAGCTCAGCCATCACCCCCAAACAGAGACCCCGAAATTTATTGAAACACAAAGCTAGCAAAAAAGCTAACGGTTACAAACAGAGTACAAACTTAAGAGAAAGAAAAACAAAGGCACGAACACCACAATGACCAAACTAAAAACTTACAATTTGCTCTAAATTTCATCCATGAGAACAGGTTGGCAAGAAATTCATCCTTCACCACTGAAGCAGAGAAACCCGCACCTTTGAATATTGCATTATTCCTGGCTTTCCAGATAAACCATACCAGTCCTCCTACCGCAGTTTCCAAGAATTTCCTCCATTTGATTGATTTCCCAAATTCTAAAACCTTGAGTAGCATTTGATTAAGTGAAGCTGGTTGCTCAACCTTGATCATACACCAATCACACATCCATTTCCATAAATCCTTTGCGGCCGAACATGAACAGAAAAGATGATCCACTGTTTCTTCTTCCAAGTTGCAAAGCGGGCATAATAAGGAGGGTGTGTTAACCCCTCTCTTGCTTAAATTGGTTCTTGTCGGGATTCTGTTCAACAATAGCCTCCACATAAAGCATCGGTCTAGATAAATGCAATAAAAATTAGTAGATATTTCCCTTGATTCTTATTTTTACCTGGTAAATTAACCTAGAATTGTTAACTAATCTTCCAATAACAAAGTCAAACTTTTGTTCACAAGTTAATAGTTGATTTCTGATCTAACGCCTATTTAATTCAGAAAATTGGCAAACTATTTGATTGGTTATGAAATATATAATATTTTAAATAGTCCATCCGAAATATTAAAACTCAAAATTTAATATGGTTTTTTTAATCATAGCCATCATTTGATGACCAGTGACCACCATCCATATCACCAACAACAATTTAAAATAGAATATTTAATTTTCAAAGAAATAATAAACTCTAACTACATAATACACAATCTTATATTAAACTATATTAAAAACAACCTCCAACAGTTAATTATAGAATTAAATGGAAGTTTGGTCACATGTAATTTAAATAAATTAATGATTAAGAATTAGGAAAAGATTTTTAACAGATACATTTCTTCTGTTTTTCCTTTTTAATGAATATAGTCCCTTTTTAATAATGGCATCATTGAGGATAGTTTCATCTATTAATAGTTCCTCTCCCCCTAATTTTCATGTTTACAAATTATTTGATAATTTTATCTATTTTAATTCTATAACAAATTTGATTTCTACCTATACTTTTATTTTTATAAAGGGTTATTAATTCTCTTTAATCAATCAAAAACCTGATAAGATAAACATATGCCTTGTAATCCACATCAATTTAAAGTAGATCCTCTTCAGCCAAAAATATTAAAAGAGTGTTAGGGGTTGTTTGTTTTTTGGGCTTATCGTTTAATTGGAACTTATTAGGGGTATAACCACTTATTCGGTTAGTGGTTTTTCCCAACAGGACTGTTTGTTTTTTTAAGTGATAAGTGTCACCTATCACTTAATAACCACTTACTGAAAATGTGATCGCCTAGCCAATTTTTGTTCACTTTTCACTATTTCATTAAGTTTTGACTTGTTTGGGTTGTTCTATAAACCTCATTAAACTTGTTTGAATTGTTTTATAAAACTCATTTAGCTTGTTTGAATTGTTTTATATAGCTCATTGCTTGTTTGGATTGTTTTATAAAGCTCATTAAGGCTTAAGCTATTGAATTGTTCTATACATTCATTAATTAATTTGGATTGTTCATTTCAGTTGATTTTAGTTGTTATGAATAATGCTTCTAATAAAATAGTACTTTAAAAATCAGATTAAGATGTTTGACAATTTTCAAAATAAACGAACAGTCTTAAAAGATTCAGTTTCAATCTTTAACACCACCACTTAAAATTCAAAAGTGAAAATAGATTAATCTTCAACACCACTTAAAAAACAAACGACATAGTGTTATATATTAGCACTTATTAGTTATTAGTGTAAATTGTATCATTTTAATTTATTTGACATGTATTAGTTTATTAAAATTTTTATTTAGCTATTATAACTTTTAGTGTATATAGTTAATTAGTTTTATGTCTTATTTAATTATAACTGTTTTTATTTATATTAATTATTTTTAGTAAAATAGTTAATTTTATATTTTTATTTTATTATCATCTAATATATTCCGTCAAAAACTGCGATCTTTATGAAAACACGTCATTTTGTCGATTTAACATTTTTTTTTAAAATAAATATAAAGATTTTTATTTAACATGTACTTTAATTCATGAGATTTAATTTATGATTAAATATATAAAGCATTTTTAATCAAATATTTTTTTAAAAAGTTGTGAAAAGTCACAATTAATTTTAAAGTAAAATACGCCTTTTGTCCTTGAAGTTTTCCTAAGGCCATCCATTGTGGGAGCCTGGGAGGCTTGGGTAGTAATCGAGTACTACTATTTGTCGGGTTCTCAAAGCAAACACCACCATGGCCTCTATCGGGTATGTTGCCAATGGTTCTCAAAGCCGAAGACCCCCCACCCCTAAACCACCCCCACCCCCCCACCCCTACCCACTTTCTCTCTCTTCTTTGTCTCTATCTCTCTCTTCTTTCTCTTTTTTGTTTTTTTATTTAATAAAATAAAAGTGTGTAAGATTGGGTTGGGTATTGGGTCGAGAGTGGATGAATTGGGTAGTTTTAGGTAAAATAGTAGAAAGCTGATGTGGCACTGATGTGACAGTTGAAACCATTGGGTAGTAGTGGGTCGACAGCAGATGGCCTAAATATTAATTTTACGCTTGTAACAAATGCTTATTGAGGCCATGATTTTTTTCCATTTTTTATTCTTTGCAATTAATCCTATAAATAAAATCATTCCAATTCTCCATTCTATCCATCTCTTTCTCTCTACCTCTTTCTCTAAAATATGACCTCATCATCATTATTGTAATTTTTAAATTATTTAGATATTCTTATATTGTTATGTAATTTTTAAATTTTTCATTATTATTATTATTATTTAACTTTTTAATTCTTAAATATTAATATTTAAGTTTTTTTAAAACATAAAAAATGGGAAAGATTGGGTAATTTGAGTAAGGTTTAACACATATATTGGGTAATTTTGAATAAGAAATGAGAAAATGATGTAACACTGATGTCGTTAGGTTGTATAACTCATGGCCGGGAGATATTTTGAGAACCCTAAATGTTATGAGCTTGAAATATAAAGACCATAGTTTTAAACAATTCATTTTAGAAACCAAATTCAAATTTTAAACAAATTAAAGGACCACTATTAACTCTATTATAATTCACACGTGAATGAGACATGATATGGGTGTCGTTAAGATTGGCATGGGAAGAAGATATCAAGATATCTACTTTACACAAAAAGTAAGGATGAAAATGGGGTCTTGAAACAAGGGTTCACAATACAAGAATTAGACAACTATGGATGATGAACAACATGACCAAAAATGCACTTATGTTCTCTTTTATTCAATTTTTCATGTGCTCACATGTATTATAATTTGTGTAGTACATATGCATAACATGCAAAAAACTATCTTTAAGTGTTGTGGTGGTGTTGATAAGATTTAGGGAGTTCATAGCATCTAACTCGGGTTTGAATCCTTCCATGCGTAACTTGTGGACATTTACAAAGGGGCATGCTTTTGCCCTTATCTTTTCAAGGATTAGCCGGGCCATAGGCTCAGTCTAAGCCGCTCAGACACCCTTACAAAAAACATGCAAAAAAATTAAAAGAACAACTTCAATTACTTGTATGCATATATGAATATTCTACAAATGAATGATTACCAGAATGTTTCTCAAATTTTCATTTTTTGGATTTTCTTCTCTCTATCTCTCTAATATACAAAACAATTAAATTAACACGTCTTCCAGTGCTGTGGCGGATTGGTTATTGCTTGGGGGGTTCATAGCGTCCTAACTGAGTTCGAACCTTTCCGTGCACATGCCTGTGGACATTTAAGTGGGGCCATGTTTAGCCCTCAAAATTACCGGGGATTAGTTGGGCTTTGGCTTGGACACTCTTCCCAAAAAAATAAATTAAATTAACACTGAAATTGCCAATGGCACGTAACTCAGTTGGTAATGGGTGGTGGCATAGGTTGTCACAAATCGAATTGGTCATGGGTTCGAGTACGGGGAACCCCAATAGCCACAACCACTGAGTAAAGTCAGTTATGTCCCCCACATTATGGAATTGGTGGACGGTTGTGGTCCGGTTGGTGTTGCCAGTATCAACCTTTTGTTAAAAAAACACTGGAACTTTGTTGAGATAAATGGCTAAACACGATGAATGCTCATTTTCTAAAATTTCATATATAACTTGATTAGAAAAAACTAGTTGTATTATTAAATTTATAATAAACTTTTTATTAATAAAACAGTTAAAAGATCGTAAACATTTGTCATATATGTGTGCACTCGTGATTTTGACATTGTGTTCTTGAGTTTCTTTTTTAATAAAAGTAAAAAAGATTTCTTTTCATGAGCTTTTCTAAGAGACGGAAAATAAAATTAGATAAAAACTTGCATGATTTTTTGTTCTTAATTTTTTCTCATGAAACAAGGAAAATTGGAAGAAAAACTTATATGATTAACGGTTCTACTTATTTCTAACTTATTTTTACAAAACAGTTAAAAAATGCATGTTGATGTTGCAAGACATTTTTTCTTACTATTGTACCTTTCAATATGTCTTTGCAATACCCTAAGTTGTAGTATGCCTTGCGGTAACGCAAGCTGCAACTTTGATTTGCTTTGGTATGTCGAGACATGTCCTTGGCTTGCGGTGCCACAAGCTGCCGTATCTCAATTTATTTTTGCGATGGACCAATTTTTCATCCAGATGCCTTGAAAAATATACATCAAAAACTATAAGAAAAAATGTTTTGCAGCATTGATTCGCAGTTTCTTGAATATTTTTTGAAAGAAAGTTCAAAGTAAAATATAAAGTAAAATTTTCCCATATGATTACCTATGACGATAACCTCAAATACCTATTTTAACTTATTATTTTTACTTATATATTTAATTTATTAAGTAGAAAAAAGGTTAGCATTACCCTCTATAGCATCCCCACTATACCTATTATGAAAGAGTTAATCATAGTGTCCTAGTTAGAGGCGGAATTATAAAGGCCTAACCACCGTTCAGTGCATCTATCCAACCGAGTAAATGTCTTGGAGCCTAAAATTAAAAGATAAAAATTTAACTTTTTCTTGAAAGATCCCAAAGTGTGAGGTCTTTAGTATAGATGAGTTATTTAATTTCTATTAGAGAATCTTCAATCCAACCATCAAAATATGACACTAAGAATGATGGGTCCATTGAACAAAGAAAAAAAACTCACTCCTGAAATCCAAAACCGGACTTTAGGGGATATTTGAATTTTGGTTAGGTTTGACTTTGTTACCGGACTCGTCGTAAAATCCGAATTAATAAATTTGAAACTAGGATAATTATCATTTTGTAAATTTTGTCCTTAACATCTCTATTACATTCATGGGAATTGGAGGTGCTTGATTTTGTAGTGCGATTATAAGGCCATGAATATTAAGTAGCACACTTATTTGAACCCACAATATTTAATTGTCACATCAACTTTTCACTATCATATCCTTAAACCCTCACCAACATTTCATACCCTCATATCATTACCCTTTTTTATTCTTTTGAATATAATATATGTGGAGAGAGAAAGAAAGAAAGAAGGATGAGAGAGGGGGCGGTATGGACAGATTCTGGATCTCGCCCTCGAACCCGTGCCTTGGGGCGTACCATATGCGGGCTGAACCCGCCAATCCCTCGACCCTTACTCGTTGCTTGAAACCGCCGTGCTATGCATGGCCTAAAGGGTGAGTTTTCTAGTATTAAAAAGGTTAAGTTTACTTGGAGTTATATGGAAGTCACTTTCATGAGGTAATTTTAGATATACCTTTTTCATTCTAAAAAAAGGTTTTCCATGACATATCTATGCTTTTATTGCGAAATTTTATTTTTTGACATGCTCGATTAATTTACTCCACTTTCATAGGGTATCTTGTTGCTTTTTTATGGAAATTTTGTTTTAGATGTATACATGTGAGATTCTTGATTCACTTACTCCACATCAACTAAATACCCCCTTGACTTAAATAACATGAAGCTCTTGAATTTTGTATTGAAGAGTTAAATTGTTTTTTTTTTTTTTGGTATTATTCAGACTATCTTGTTTTTTTATTTATTTTGACACCAACGTTTTTTATTTTTGTTTTTATACTTGACACTAATTCCATATGTGGTCTATTGCTAAGTATGAGAGACAAAAATAATAATAACTAAAGAGCAAAGTTCGGTTTAGATCCCGATATTTGTTCATTTAAAAAGATATCCTTAAACTTCACTAATTCAGTTTTCGTCCTGTATGTTTGTCCAATTTAAACAATTTTCATTTCTTTGTCTAAGGTTCGTTAGTTTTTTTTATAGTGTCTAATTAAATGAGTTTTAGTCATTTTTACACATTTTTTTATTAATTTTTATAAGAAAAGTTAAAAGCCGTTAATCTGTTGAAAAACATATAAACATGAAGGACGAAAACCAAGCTTATAAAAATTAAGGACGCTATCTGATGAAAAATACAAACGTCAAGGACTAAAATTAAACGTTACTCAAAAGTAAAAACTAATAGTTAAAAGTGCCTTTTTATCCCAAAAAAGCATATGCATTATTTTGCATATCTTACTTAGCCTTTTCATACGGTTGATTTGAAGAAAAAAAATGTTGCACCACATTTAGGTATCATATTATATGAAAATAATTTCTTAAAAAATTATCGACTAAAATACATTCTTGTTCATTTGTGGCCGACAATTTTCTTCGTTTTTGCTCTTACAATTTCATTATTGTGATTATGGCATCGTTAATGTGGTTTGTCCTTTTGTTTAGATTCATTAACGGTGTTAACTTCAAACTATCATGTGAGGGGCATTTTAATCATTTTTATTTATGTGTAAAAAGATTAGTTATATTATGTATGTAATGTGTAATTCTGCTAAATAAACACAACATATGCTTTTCTTTTTCTTCCCAACAGTGAACCCTTTCCTCCCCCCCTTATGGTTGGCAAACATTTTTGGTCTTCCGGATCAACCCTGTCCCATATCTAATGAACCCCTATCCATATCGTTTCTCCAATGTTCTTTTATGTAGTTTTAGGGATCGACATCTGACTTCAGTGACAATATCGTAGGTAACAATGAGCTCAAATCTAGGTGATGTCATCAGAAACAAAAACAATAGTTGGGGCTTAGCTCTCCTCCAAGGAGTAATCGTCGTTGATGGATGAATATAAAACCGTTATCTAGTATTGCCTCTTCTTCAGCTTCAATGTTTAAATTATGGCTTTCCCGACAACCTATTAAACTAGTGGGCTCTAAAAGGTATGACCGAACTAATCACCAAAGATGTCAAATCAAAAAGATGTGGTTAGAGGATCTTCGACAAGTAGTTAGGATTCCAAGGTGACACTGAGAGCTCTGCCATTAAACCAGTACCCAACGGGTTTATACTTAAAGTTCTTAAGGTTGTATTCCATTAGTAAAACTTGAAGGGTTTGTTGTTAAGTACTCTTGTTTTATTGGGAGAGATTGGGTTTTTAGTAGGTATACATAGTTGACCAACAACAACAACCTATTTAGCTAGGTTTGGGGTGGGTGCTCACCTAAGCTCCAACCTCAAATGGTTACAAAAGCTAGCAATGTGTTTGATATTGGCTTTACATAAAAATATAGACATACATTATTGCAAATTATTAAGGATTAAGACTACGGAAGTGCGGGAGGGGACACCAGAAACACCTCATCTTAAGGTATAAGACAAGTGAGACATGGGGGTAAAAGGACTAAAATACCCTTCACTTAAGAGATCAAAGTTAACAGTCGTTAATGTTACAGACCTACTCCAAACAAAAAAACAAATATGAAAATCAAGAAAATCCACAAACCATAAGGACCAAAAACGTATCTTAGTCAAAGATCATTTTCACAAGTTGAAAATGGCAGGCATATCCAAACAAAACAGGAAATTATGATGATAAAAGTTAAAATTAAAACAAAAATCATATATGCAAAAACTAATAAATTGGACAAAGCACATGACCACAAAATGTATTTTACTCAAATTTATAGATTTCACAAAAGATATATATATATATGGGTGGATTCAAATGTGAACCACTTTTTCATTGTGAACGTGAGAATAACCAAGAGCGCGCCATGTGGCACACATATTCGGTTACGGTAGACGCGATCACGGAAGATTGACGCGATTCCTGAGAGGGTGGAGATTATTAAGAGAAAGGAAACCGGTCAAAGCCGCCTTTGTTGACATGATGAACGGTTAAGATTTGTCCTCACGTTCACAAGAAAAAATGAGTTCACGTTTGAGCTTTCCTATATATATATAATAGAAAGTTTTGTGAATTATTGAAGGTTAGGTGGGTATTTCTTCATGAACATCCACCTTTATATAAGTGAATAAAAACCAACTGTGACTCTTATAAACACAAGTTCCCATTCTGCATCCTCTTATCTCTCTTCTCTTATCTCTCTCTCTCTCTCTCTTATTCTCTCCCTCTGAAGCCATTAATGGAGGACAACGCTGAAGCACCGCTTCTTGTCTCTACAGACGTCTTAAAGAAGAACAACCTCACTTCACCGGAGACGAAGACGATATCCCTCCGATCAAAGGCGTACGCGATTTCTTCGTTCAATTCGGTATCGAATCGAAGAAGCTCTGGTACCTCGCCGCTCCCGCCATTTTCACTTCGATTTGCCAGTACTCGCTCGGCGCCATCACGCAGACGTTCGCGGGCCATGTCGGAACGCTCGATCTCGCGGCTTTCTCCATCGAGAACTCGGTCATTGCCGGGTTCTCGTTGGGGATTATGGTCAGTATTTCGTTCCAATCTTGAAAGCTCGGAAATCAAAATTTCCTCGGATTGGATTGAATTGGATTGCTGATGGACCATATTTTAACAGCAATCCAATCCAATGCAATCTCATTCCACAAAGTGGCGAAACGAATTATTGAAAAGAAAAATAAAAATTATTTCGTATTGTGCTACAGTAATCAATCCCGATCGGATGATTGTGATGGATTGTGATATTGTTTCACATTTTTATTACTTAAAAGATATTTTAACTTTAGAAAAAGATTATAATAGAATTCATATATTAAAATTTATATTTTTAGATTTTCTGTAAATAGAGATCAATAGTGATACATTTTGACCATATCAATATTTCTCTATATTTTAATACACTCGATTATGCCTTTGGCTTTAGATATGTAATTTCGTACTTTTATTTATAACTTGTTTTTATTTAATTTCAGTGTAAGATTTTTTTTAACATTCAAGAATAATAGTAAATTGTAAAAATTGATATTGTATTGGATTGGTAATAAAATCGTAAAAATTGTAAGATTGGATTGAGACTGAAATTTGGTAGATAGAAGAGAGAGTGAGAAATGAACTTTTTTCATAGAGATCGGATTGAAATTGAAATTAGGTAGACAGAAGGGAGAGAGACAGAGAAATGATTTTTTTAATAAAGATTGGATTGGATTGGATTGCTGATAAACATAGTCTTATAACAGGTTGGAATGGGGAGCGCACTGGAGACGTTGTGTGGCCAGGCATTTGGCGCAGGCCAAATCGATATGTTAGGAACGTATATGCAGAGATCGTGGATCATCCTGTTCGTTACCGCTCTCATTATGCTCCCTCTGTACCTCTTCGCGACCCCATTGCTCCTCCTGATCGGCCAGACAGAGTCCATATCGGTCGCGGCCGGGCGGATGGCGTTGTGGATGATTCCGCAGCTCTTCGCCTACGCTGCCAACTACCCGATCGCGAAGTTCCTACAGGCGCAGAGCAAGATCATGGTGATGTCTTACATAGCCGGGATCGCGCTCGTGTTGCATACGGTGTTTAGTTGGTTGTTTATGTTGAAATTTGAATGGGGGCTTTGGGGAGGAGCTATTGTGCTCAACTCTACATGGTGGTTCATGGTGATTGCTCAGATGATTTATATACTAAGTGGTACTTGTGGTAGAGCTTGGTCTGGGTTTAGCATGGCTGCTTTCAGTAATCTATGGGGATTTGTCAAGCTCTCCTTTGCTTCTGCTATCATGCTTTGGTAACCACCTCAATTTACCATTTTACCCTTCTCTTACACCATTGCTAAAATAGTAAAATATGAGTTTCTGTTTTCTTAATCTCTTCAATGACATTGTTAAACCATTCTCTAAAATAGAAAATTTTGAAGATTTCTTTAAATATAAAATTTTTTCTAAAGTCTGTAAATGAGATAAAAGACAAACTTTTAATTTCTTTCCATCAAAAATTGGTTTAAAAATTTATTGAATATTTTAATGATATAAGTAATGATTCATTCTTTAAAATAACAAAGCTCTTGGTTGGAGATGATAAAATGTTGTTAGAAATTTTACTCTTCATTTTCTATTTTAGGAAATATTTAGGAAGGTTGTTGATATAAAATGGAGAAAATGAATATTTTAGACAAATTTAAGCTCCAACAATTTCTTTAAATTGGAAGAACTCTTCAAAAAATGATTATCACGAGAAAAAAATGACTTTATTTTATTCCACCCTAAGAGTTTTTGATATAAAATGTTTAAGAGAGGGAAAAACATTTTATTAAATATACATAATAATTTAATAATATTATTTTCAAAATAAAGAATCTGTTAAAGTTGAATACATTTTTTATAGTGATTTTAAACTTTGAATCTCTACTTTAAATAAATTTTAGAAAAGTTGTTGGAGATACTCTAAGATATTTTTGCAAGATCTATAAAAACATATTTTTATATTTCAAATTTACCATAAGGTACAAAAATCAGAAAAAGGTTAATTTCTAGTATTGTGATACATGTGCTATAAATGCTTGTTGCAGTTTGGAGACATGGTATTTTATGGCATTGGTACTATTTGCTGGATATCTAAAAAATGCCGAAATTGCCGTGGATGCCCTCTCCATATGGTTAGTGTTATTTCTCATTTATTACTATTTTTTTTATGTATTAGCAATTATTATTTTGGAAGAAATATATTAGTAATTATTATAAAATCTTTCTAGTATTTGTTGTTTGTTTATACCAAAATGATATTAATACTCAAAAAATTAATATAAGGATATTTTATTAACTGTTAAGATATAAGTGCATATGTTTAAGGTAAATATTGATGTGTGTTGATATCAAATTTATAACATTTTTTTTTTAAATAATAGTTTTTGTTTAGGAATATTTCAAGGTTGACCAAAGTTTTCTGCAGGAAAAATTCAAATTGAAATGTATATGTTTATTCAATCATTGTCGAAAATTTCAAATTGAACACTATATGATTGTTATTATCATTGGCCTACGTCTTCAATTGCGTATTTGGTGATTGGCCGTAATAGCGATACCAAATTTACATTGTTCTTTTCTTTTCTATACTTTAAAATGTTATTATATTTTTTAAAAATGGGTCCATTGAAAAAGGACCTACCCAAAAAATCATTAAAAAATAAACCTACTTGATTTTTATTTTTTAAAAGATTGCGAACCTAGGTGCCGGATTTTTACATGTCTGTTATTATTATTTTTTTGGTAAGTCCAGCTTTAAAGGACCTATTTTTAGCTAAGATAGTGACATTTTTGAAAAGTGTGAAAGAAATGACTAAGGTCATGTTTGGTAAAAATAAGTTAGTTTATAAGTTAGTACATATTTGGATGGATCATAAAGTAGCTTATTGAAATACTACTTGGAGTAGCGTTTTATGATAATTTTTAGATTTTTCTAGTTATACCCTTATTAATATTAATTATTATACCCCAAGATATCTTTTTTTGTCATTTTACATATTTATAAGCTAGTTTTCACCCAACATAATTTATTTATAAGTTAACTTATCAGTCAGCTAGTTTAGGGTACGGTTAGTATCGCTAATTTCTCCTATAAAATGTAAAACAATAGACGATGAATGATGTACAATTTTTTCACAATTATTGTTTATTTTTTTCTATATATAATAATTCTATCTTAATATCTTATATACAGAAATAGACAAACTCAAAAATTGACAACTTAAAACAGAGTAATATCTTGCAGTTTGTGGGGTAATGAGGAAACTCTATGCTCTTTCCACACCTGCTTCACTGTATACAGATGTGTTTTTTTTCTTTCCTGTGTGATACTTGTTTTTATTCTTGTTTGTTTTAGTACTTTGATAAATAAATTAAAATAATGGATTCAAACTTAAGTTTTATTACATTTACAGAAAAAAAACAATATTAGGCTTCTAGTAAGTAATATTTAAATGCATTGACTCCTAATTAATCATCCTATATTTAAATGTCTCGTGTTACATGCTCTTCTTATTGCTCATTATAAATAGATCACAAGTACTTATATAATATAATAATTAAAATGAATATCTCTGATCCCAATTAATCCATTACATTATATGATTATAATAATTAATCACAATCACTAATTCACTATCAGGTTATTTTATTTTAATTGTCTCATTTCCCTTGTTTATATATTTTTATTTTTTTGAACGACAAAAGAAGAGCAATTAGTTTGATGTGGGGTCGATTATATTAAATATTTTATTTATAACAAATTTTGCAGCACAAACATTGTTGGGTGGGCAATTATGGTAGCAATTGGATTCAATGCAGCAGTCAGGTTAGCTTATAAACTAGTTTATAATATCCAAATTTAACATTTATTAATTTGGAGTTAATTTAAAGCAAAAAATTGACAAAAGAAAAATGAATTACTGGATGCAGTGTAAGGGTCTCGAACGAACTAGGGGCGGCCCACCCCAGAACTGCAAAATTCTCGGTGGTGGCGGTGGTGATTTCTGCATTTCTCGTGGGTGTACTGCTGGCCATCCTCCTTGGCATTTTTCGGCATCAGTATCCGGCCATATTTGCCGATAGTTTAGAAGTCCAACAAGCTGTTTACGTGCTTACTCCGTTGCTAGCAGCATGCCTTATCATTAACAATATTCAACCAGCACTTTCTGGTATGTTCTTTTGTTCATTTCATCTAAACACTTTTGCAATTTTATATCACCAAAGTTATCCCAGCTCTTCGATTGGAATCAAAGATATTTTTAAGAGATGACGTTTTTCTGTTCTTGTAACTAGCGAGTAGTGACAGATCTAAGATTTTTGATAACAGGACAAAATAGAGTTAGGAACAAAAGATTTTGATTTAAAAAAAAATAAGATTCAAGGGTGGAAATATATTTTTTAAAGTTTAAAAGGTGCGATTGACCCCTTTAGTGCGAATTTGCCCTTGCAAGTGGTGGATTTATGCGTAAGAGAGGGGTCCATGACCCTCGTAAATTTCTGGATCCGCTTCTGGACCCTGGACCCTGCCTTTGTACTAGAGTTAGAGCCAATTAATGAAAAAGTATATTTTCTTACCTACTACATCTTTGGCATTTTAGCTACCACCTCTTGGCTCATTATCACAAATTTTGTTTTAACAAGGGTAATTAGGTATATTTGATTATTAGTCAAAGATTCTAGTAAATAATATAATTCTTTCTTTGAATGCGTATATAGGGGTGGCAATCGGCGCAGGATGGCAAGCTGAGATTGCTTATATCAATATCGCATGCTACTACATCTTTGGCATACCTCTCGGATTGATTTTGGGATTCGCAGCCGATTTTGGTGTCATGGTACATACCTTCCACCAATAGTATAATTGCTTGTCTAAAAGTTGGTTAAAATTTTATTGAAATACTAAAGTTATTGAATGTGTTAATAATATAAATAATGATTAAGGTTATGTTTGGCAAAAATAAGCTAGTACATGTTTGGATGAATTATAAGCCACCTTATTTTAACATGAGCTCCTAATTATACATTTATTAATATTATTATATCCTAAGATATTCTTTTTGGCCATTTTACATACTCACATGCTAGTTTTTGCCAAACATAATTTAATCATAAGCTAGCTTATTAATCAACAGCTACTTTACCAGCTAATTGCCAAACACACCCTTACTGTGCGAGTGAAATTGATGTGTATATTAATTAGAGTGTGAATATTAACTATTTGTACAATATGTATATACAGGGTATATGGATAGGCATGTTGACTGGAACTGTGGTCCAGACTTTAATTTTGTTCTGGATTTGCTACAGAACCAACTGGGACAAAGAGGTACTCAATTATTGATTTATTTCACTCTACTAACTGATCAAATTCAAGTTTCAGTTTTTCCTATTTTTTGGACCTTTTTCCTTTTAGAAGAAAATTAATTGGATTGAGTTTAACTGAAATTCAATTAAGATTCTTCTAATTTTGTTGTGAAATATAAATGGGATTTAATTTAATTTGTTGGGTGTATGTAGGCATCAATGGCTGAAGACAGAATAAGAAAATGGGCAGGAGAAGAAAATGAGGTGGGAGAGCAATCAAAGCCTTATTGAAGGACAGCTGAATGAATTGATTATTTTTGTTTAGATTTTAATCAGTGTTCACAGGTCTACTTTCATATTTTTGAAGGAAATATTGCATTAATTTTGAGAACTTTTACCCATCCACCCTTCAATAAGACAATAACCAACCATTCAAACTTTCAAGTGTAATTGCTTACTTTAGTTAAATTATAAACTTAAAAAAAAATAGACTTCAACCTTTGAGGTATCCCCATCTTACGGTCATCATGTGGGAGATAACTCAACATGTAATATATTAAATAGACAGAGGAGCGAGACACTTAGTTCGTTAACCCAAAGAATTTTGATGAAGAATTAGAAATGAGAATTTTCTTTGATCAAATCGGTTGATGATGTGTAGTTCGAATATTAAATTGATCAGGTACCATCAAATTATGCGGTTAAGGGATTTGATTATTCCTTTGCATAATAAGCGAACCAAATTCTATTTATAGTAAGGATGAGATGGGGTCAGTCTGGTACCCAAAATTTTTGGGGCTAAATAGTGGTAGTAAGAACCGAACCATATGTATTTATTCAGTTTCAGTTTCTGAACGAGAAAATCGATACCAGGACCATTTAGGACCAAAAATTTTAAAATATATCAAATATGTATTTTGAATCGATCATAGGCCAAAATACCTTCGTAATGTTTCAAATGTGTTTCAAAATCAATCCCGAATATGTCAATTCTTTGATATGTATGTAGAAGACCCATTTTTTAATGGTGGTAAAAGAAATTGGAGACAACTATGGATACTTATAGAGAAAGTTTGGGTAGTTACTCAAAAAAAAAAGTTTATTTAAGAGGAGATGTCCATAAAAAAAATGTAAAAAAAAACGTTGTCTTTTAAAATTCCGGTTCAGTTTTGATATTTTAAGGAAACTCCGGTACCCAAATACAGAATATCAATTTTGATGATTATTTGGAACTAAAAACCGAACTCGATACTGGTTTGGTCTTGGTTCGATTCAGAAAACGACTCATCTCTAATTTCTAGTTAAGTACAACTTATTTTTAAATTTGGTTTTAAAAAGACAAAAATAACTTTGGACTTTAATTTAACACCACCCACACCCAAGGGGGATTTATAGTATGAATTTCGATGGGAGGGGCAGATTCATAGTATGAATTAGGGTGGGATGGGCCTTGTTAGAAACTAAAAAAATTAGCTTTAAAACAACTTTTTGTATTTTTTATCATAGTCCTTTAGCGATTTTTTCTATGAGACCCCATCAACTAAAAAAAGTACCTTGACATCATTAAAGAATCAGAAAATCTATTAAAATCAACCAAAAACCCTAAAAAGTCTCATAAAAGTGCCAAAAAAAGAGTTATCTCAAAACAACGTAATTAAGTTAAAATATATTGGACAACTTTACAAGATTTTAATCTATCTTAAAAATGTCACCATCAGTAAAAAGTCGTGAATCCATCAGTGTCCCCACCGTCACCCCACTCCTCCAACATGTGGCACAGCCCTCAGCCCCTCACCACTACCTACAAACGCCAATCAACAATCCACAACCACACATACCACCTAACCACCCCAACCATATAATTCACTAAACTAGAAGGATGAAATCATATTGAATATAGTTTAAGGACGTCTTCATAACTTCCACTAAACTAGAAGGATGAAATCTATAATTAATTCTAAAATCCAAATCAGTACCCATTATATTAATAAATGACACAAGACAAAAGTATATAATAACAAGAGGTCAAAACACACATCATTATAGCGACTTTACAACAAAACTACATAATAAACAAAACTACAATAAACACAATATCCAAGAAAATATTAGAAGGGACATAATAGGCTATCTATTAGCTTGGAATTATTATTTTCATCTTTTAAGGACATACTTTTGAATTTTGAGCCATCTTAGGCCGATCGAGTATACCATGGGACGGGTAGGGGGCAGGTTGAGGGAGGGTTTAGCGGGCTTAGCGGGTTTGTGGTATGGTGACGTGCTCTTAAAGCCGACATACCCACCTCTCTATCTTCCCTCTTTATCTATTTCTCTTTCTTAACATATATATTAAAAAAATAAGAAAATCAGAGGGTATAAAAGGTTATAATACTTTACTTAAAGGTTCAAAAGGTATGACAAAGAAAAATTAATGTGGCACTAAGGCTATGTTTGGCAAGCGTAGCTTATAAGCTAGCTGGTAGCTGATAAGCTAGTGGATAGCTGATAAGCTAGCTGTTGATTGATAAGCTTGCTAGTAGCTGATAAGCTAGCTGTTGAACAAATTATGTTTGGCAAAAACTAGCTTATGAGTATGTAAAATGACCAAAATGGGTATATTTGAATTTAATAATTAATATTAATAAGGGTATAATTGGAAAAAGCTACAATAAGCTCCTCATAAGCTACTCAAAGTAGCGTTTCAAAAAGCTAACTTATAAGCTAGCTGATAAGCTAGCTTCCTGTTACATGTTTGGATGGACTAGCTTATAAGCTAGCTTATGCTTGCCAAACAAAGCCTAAGATGATATGGGGGCATGAAATGTTAGTGGTACTCATGGTCTTAGATGAGTTTTTCAAAATAAAATTTTTAAATATTTTTTGTTTTATTTTCTTTAAAATGAATAAAGTATGAGAAAGAAGATGAAAATTTTGGAATTTAAAATTTCTCCAAAAATAGAGTGTTGTTTTCTAAGTACAATCCTCTTGTTCTTATTCTAATTCTATTAATTATAAGTAGAATCGAAAGGTTAGCTATAGATCGGTTCTATTGTTTTCAAATTTTATTTTATACCACTTTATACTTTTTTTGTTATTAATATTTACCAAATTAATCATAATATAGAAACTGTATAAAAATAATATTTTTCAGACAACAAAGTATAAAAGTTTAGAGCATAAAATACAATAAATAAAATTAAAAAATATATAAATATATAGAAATGAAGACGTATTTGATGTTTTAGAAGAGATTTATGTTTTATTTTGAGGTTATAATGGTATAACATAAGTTTATTCTACCTTGTTCCATGGGGTGGGGGTGGAACACGCATCTTTCTTTGTGTTCTACGGTGTTCTTGTTTGTTCCATATAAAACTCTGCCAAACATGGAGCAATGATCCTTGTCCTTGGCTATTCTATCCTATTCAGTGTACCAAATGCACCATATAAGGACAAGCAAGAATGGTGAGTTGACTTCATATCAATTGTCATAGCGATTCTTGAATCTAGGAGCTTCCAGATTGTGGCCACTAGGGTCTAGGGATTACTCATAACAACATGCTTTAACTGTCGGTGAACATTGTTGGGATTAGTCGGGGCAAAGCCTCAGATACATTTAAAAATATTTAACATTAGCTTATATAAACTTCAATATTTTCTAAAGAATTTATCCTTACTACGCATTGGATTGATTTGGATGGTACCAAACACTAACTTTGTATATTTAATACTTAGATCATTGAGCTCTTTTAACTTGCTTTCATGTTAATGTTGAATTTTGGTAAAGAATAAAGCATACACATTAAAGTCAAGTTGTCAATGATGATAGAACGACAAGATCTATTTTCTCTTTTTTGCATGTCCCCGATAAGATGCTCGTGGGATTGACATAAAAATGGCAAGGATGAGTATGAAAGATTTATTATTTCTTGTTTCATAAAAAGTTTTGACGTCTCGATTTTTAAGTTACAGTTTATGGACTCGATAATTAAACCATGATCATGAGTAAGTACATAAAACAAAATACACATGTTCATCAAATGGTTTGTATATTTATACACTATGTGGAAGTTGATCCCACTGCATTAGAAACAAATTTAGGAGTCATTTATCAATTGTTATACTAGGTAATCGATTGATGGGTGTTGCATTATTATTTACCTTTTGGATGAGAATAACAAAGATTTAAAATCTTACTTTATAAAATGTATAGCAAGGATCGGTAGTTTTACCAAATAAATGAAATAGAACACTAATGTTTTGATTAGTCTTAAAAAAAATTTTGGAGTGTGCAGAAGATGTTGTAAAGCTTTCGTTGAGACTCTAACAATATTTGTAAGAGAGAAAATGATGTTTTTAATCTTTCTTAACAATAAGAAATTAAGAATCATTAAAATTAAATATTTAGAAAAAAATATTATTATTAAATATGTTAAATATTTTAATAATTAAATTAATGTTATTATCTCCAAAATAAAATAAAAAACCTTTGAAATTGAACGTAATTTTTTTATGATATTGATTCGTTTTTTTCTTTTTCTTTTTTTAGAAAAGGGAGTGGAACTTCTTGGAAAACTTTTATTGAAATATATTGATTTTTGTTCCAATATTTTGGAGACATTTCAAAGATTATTTGAATTAACACTTACCACGAGAACCATCTATCGCTTCACTTTCGTTTTCTTACATTCTCGTATAAAACTTTGCTACCGGTGGCTCGAGCCACTTCAAGTCAACCCAATCAACGAGTCAGCTAACAAAGGAGAGGCAACCGTAAGATCGTGTTAGTGCAACTTTGAGAGATCATGTTAGTGCAACTTTTTCTCAATCATGACATCTAAGTTTTTAAAATTTCTAATAAAAGGGGCATAAGACAATCGAAAGAGGTTGGCCCTTACATGGCAATAATCAACCTCAAAATCATTACAACCATGGACCAAATAGAATGTATGCAATCATGACTTATTCCAAAAACAACCCATCACTAGTACCATCATCATGCTCAGTCTATAGCTTTTTGTGAAAGCTCGAAAAACCACAAGAAGCATGTAACTTCACACATGTGCTGTTTAAGTATGGTAATTTTCCCTCACTCAATTGAGGACGAGGACACCATCAGAATGAAACCAAATATAGTCTCAGAAGGCCGAATTCTAATCCACAAATTAGCAACAAACAAGATCCATGTGTGTTTGCTTTACGCTCGCTCATTAGGTGAGACTTTTCGTATGAACTCATTGTGTATGGGAACACACACTCAGAGTTTCTCTTGATCACAAAGAAAACGACTTAGAAGTGTTTTCAAGAATAGTGTGTGTATGTGTGTCTATGAGGACTTGAGGAGGGAAGGATGGTGAATGGTTTAAAAAGAAAATGGGCCTAATAAACTTAGGGTCAGGGATGGAATTGTGGGTGCGGTGATATGGTTCCAATGGGCGGAGCGACGAAAGCAATGGGGTTAGGGTTTAATATTTGAGGATGTGAATTAGAAATTTCTTATTTTGGTCAAATTAATGCATTGAAATAGTTATAGAAATTTTAGCGATTTATGTGTTAAAAATGTTCAAGAACTTAACCACTTAATATCAAAAAGTTCATTGGGTTTTATTTGGCTTTTCCATTTTCTTTCTCAAGTTTTAAGCAATATATGAAAATAAGTAAATTGGATAAGACACTTTGGATCTCATGTCTATGCTAGAAAGATCTTCATAAATCAAAAAGAAAAAAAAGTCAGTTGCAAGTGCAAATTATTACCCAAAATCGAACCTTAAACGAAATTCTCTAAAGTTAAAACCTAAAACAAGACTTGAGTTGTGTGCATCGAACAAAACCTCATAGTTTAATGTTGATGCATTCTTGGTCTCCTAAAAATAGAGAGATGGAAGTGGTTGGTTTCAACCTAGATCTTAGTTATTCATTCTTTGTCCTTGTCTTATTGTGATGCAATTTTTTGATCTGCTTCTATGGTTTCGACCTAGATGTACATCCAAGGATTTCACCATCAACAAAGGCAAAAGGGTCATGCTTCTATATCTTCAACCTGCTTCGAAGAAAGGGGAGGAAATAAAAACCATTTCACTTGATGTATTTTAGGACTATAACCATAAAACAACCAAAATACAAGGACCCGTAATGTAAGTTGCACTATGTTTTTTTCACTATAATGGTTAAAACATTTCCAACAAGTATGCTATATTTTTTTAGTAATAAAATATCAAAAGTCAAAATCTCTAAAATTATTCATTAACTTCTCAAAAAGTTACTCTATTTTAACAATCCTAATATTTACCGTATCAATAAATATAATATATTTACTAAAATACTATTTTTTTATTGGAAAAAGATAGTAAAATATTGTTTTTCATCCTTTGTAGAGTTTTTTTTAGAGATTTATCTTGTTTTATTTAATTTAGCACACAAGATAGTATAAACGTAAAAGTATAAAATTGCTAAAATTTTCCTTTTCTTTTTCCTTCCTATTTTAACATAACTGTTAAAAGATGATTATTTGTTTTACATTTCTTTAAGAATTCGTCTATTTATTTCTTATTGATTGATTTCTTGATAAAAAAATCACAATTTTCAAGAAAACCCAATGAAAGTCTCAAATGCCACCTCTTTGCACCATTCCTCTTCTTTCTCTCTCTTTTCGTCGACAAAAGGAATTCTCTTCAAATGTCGGAACCACGTGATGTTTTACCATTTTTTTCAAAATGTTAATTTTAAGTAAATAAGGTTGTTTTTTTTAATAAAAATAAGTTGGTTTAAAAGAGCATTTCCAAAAGTAAAAAAAATTCTAAATTGCTTCAACAACATTGTTAAACTATTTGTTAGAATAGAAATTTTTTGAAGTTTTCCCTTAATACAAAGATTTCTCTAAAATCTTTGTATGATGAAAAGGAAACATTATTTTAACGTATTCCATCAATATTTATAAGTTCTTAAAAATTTTATTGAGATAATAATATATTGTATATTTTAATAATATAAATAATGATAATTTCTTTAAAATAGCAAAGCTATTAGAGATCAAAAAATAAAGTTTTATAGATTTTGATCTTTTATTCTTTATTTCAGAAAAAAAAATATAGTAAAACTGTTGCAGATGCTCTAAGAACGCATTTTCAACAACTTCTTTATAACTTCTTTAAAATAGAGATTCAAAAATTAAAATATATAAAAAGATTTATATTTAGTTTCACTATTTTTGATATTTCAAATACTATTATATTATTAAAATTTTAAATAAATATATCTTTCCAATATACTTTTAAAAATTTATATAAAATAATAATGATTCAACCTCATTAGCGAAGATGAACAAAAAAAAAAAATAATCTATCCAAACATCAAGTTGCTTTTTATTAAGTTGACTGGTTTAGAACCTTGCACGAGGGAACTTAGTAGACCTTCGACCTAACCCTCACCTTTCTATATAAAATCTATTTTCAAGCAAACAGGTACCCGACGAGTTAGGAAAGGGTAAAGGGAAAGCATGAGGTGGCTCCAATGTTTGCAAGGGACCATAGTTTTGAATTCTTAGTATATTTTTCTAGGTTGTTTAGACTTTTAGGCTGCGTTTGGTACGTGGGACAGGACAGGACGGAACAAAACTTACTGTCCCACGTTTGGCGCAGCATGGGACAGAACAGAAATTCACTGTCTCATGTTTGGTGCAGCATGGGACAGGGACAGAACTGGGACAAGGTGGGACAGCATGGTACAAAAAGGGGTTTTTTTTGTTCCACCAAAATAGGTGGAACAACATGGGACAGAAAATGACACAGAAACTAATACATTACTAATTAACACTCGTTTGCTATATAACTTAAATATTGTATTTGTTTTAGTGTTTACCACCACTAGTCATGGATGCCTTCGCCACCGATGGCCACTATCGGCCACCTCTACCTCCTCTTCCACTACCACAACCTCATCCACCACCTCTACAACTACGATCGGCTGCCTACAACCACCGTCTACCACCTCTACAACTACCACCACCACCGTTGGTGACCTACACCAACACTATCCACCATTTTCACATTTTCCTCAACCACCGACCACCACCACCATCGTCACTAGTAGTGTTACCGTCGGCCACCAGCTCCACCTTTACCACTACCATCACCATCACCATCAGTTACATAAAAATCTTACATATATATGTGTGTATGTATGTGTTTGTGTGTGTGTTTATGTTTATGAAAATTGTGTAATTTTTTCTATAAAATATATAGTTTACTATATTTTTGTTAACTATAACTATTATGTGATATATAAAATTAGCAAATAATTTTTTTAGGGGAACTTGTCTAGTTTTGTCCAGTCCAGTCCTAAGCGTACCAAACACAAAACAGACATTTGTTGTGTCCTGTCTTGTCATGTCCCGTCCAGTCCCGTCCTACTCTCTTGTCATGTCCTGTACTGTCCAGTTCTGTCCTGTCCAATACTGTCTGCGTACCAAACGCTACCTTATAGTTGATATAGACCTTGGCGGTTTACTTGCTTTATTGTGAAATGATGTAGTTAGGGTCTCGAATCGAATTTTATCGATTTATGGTCCTTACATCTAGGAACCCTTAGGAACACCTCAAAATAACTTTTCCGAAGCCAATATATTGAACTTGTTAAAAATCAAGTAGATCAACATACAAGAGCTTCTCTAACATATTTGGAGAAAATAGAGTTTGAGGGATTTTTTTTTTTCTTTAACAGATTCTTTGAAAGAATGATAGGTAAGGAAGAAAAGTAAAATTCTTCAAATTTAGGGAAGTTCTAAAAAGTGATTCTTTGGAAAATTAGAAGTGCGAAATGATACTTTATAAAAGTTCAGGAAAAAAATATTATATACTATTAATAATATATTTATTGTTGTCTTTGGCATGTAGCTCAAGTGAAGCAACTTTACCCAAATACATAAAAGGTTTTGGGTTCAATCCCAGGCCCAACTAGGCTTATACAATATGATTTCTTTTATAATCTATAAAACGAATAATTTGTTGTAGTTGAACGTAATTTTTTTGCAATATAATTTTTTACTTAAAATTCTTGAGAAACTTTAGAGAAGCCATTAATGCTCGAAAGCCGAATCGAGTCGAGTGTAAAGTTAGTCGAGCTCGGCGTGGAAAACTAATGTCAAGCTCAAGCTCGATTAACTTTTCAAAGTGAGGGCGGAGCTAGAATTTTTTTATGTGGGGGTAAACTCTAACAACAACTTTAATTTTAGAAAAATAGTTTTTTACAAAAAAACCTCCAAAATGTCAATAATATCGTAATTTTTTATTTTTAAGGAGGTAATTATCCAAATATCCTAATATATAAATTTCAATTTTAAATTTTTAAGAAGGCAATTACCCAAATATGCCTAATATATAAATTTTTTTAAAGATTAAAATGTTAGGGGGGCAACTGCCTACTCTGCCCCCATCGTGGCTCCGCCCTAGGGCTTGAGCTCGAATATGGGTGTTTATTTAAGAAAGCTCGATGATTTTTGTGTTTTATTTATATAGTTTGTAAACGCATAAATATGTTTGGCACGGAAAATTGTAGGCTCGAATTACTCGGCTAGGCTCGACTCGATTTATAGTTTAATTGAGCTTTCAGATGAGTCGAGTCGAACACCAATCGCAACTCGACTCGTTAAACTAAGCGATGCTTATTTTTGTTCGAGATTGACTCAAGCTTGAGCTTGAATAGTTTGTAAAAAGCTCGACTTGTTTTAGTTATTTTAATAGGTGGTAGTCTTTGTCCCAACAAGAATTTCGGATCACAACCAAAAGACCGATGATCCAACGATATTCGATAAAGCAATATTTCTAAAAATAAATGTTAGAACCTCATCAAATGTAATAAATTTGTTAATAACTCAATATAGTATAAAAATATTATATAGTTAAAAAACATTGAGATGATTGTTGATTGTATATTGGTGCAACTAGATATGAATCATAAATCGATGTAGTAAATAAAACTGCAAGTATAAGAATGAAGATTGGACCACTTGTACCATGCGACACATGATGACATTAATTAAATACATCAACTTATTCACTTCAAAGGCTTCTTTGATATGAATCCACAAACAATTTACTAAAAGTCCCCAATCAGTTGGTCGAATACGATGATGAGCTATAACAAGGCGATGTAAGACGAAATGTTCGAGATAAAGGGATCGATCGATACTAAATTTGGTTTACGTCAAACTTGTTGTTGGATGTTGAATTGATCATTAAACATGTTTCTGAAAGTGAAATGTGTTCACAGATCAAACTGGTCACTTTGTCTCTGACATTTGGGCTTTTTCATCCATCCGGTTTCACTTTGAACCTAAAAACCGCTTTTTTTTTTCTTCTTCAAAGTTTTGTGTCTTTATTCTCATTTTTATATTTGTTTGGATATTTATTTGTATTTTGGTAATTTTAGAATTTCGTTTTTTGTTACCTTTGTCCCTATGTTTTCTTGATGTTGTTGATCGACCTATGGCTTTAGATTATGTGTCAAATGGATAATTTTGTTATTGCTATGTTTTAGTTCGTTTTGCTTCTCGTTTGGCTACCCTTCATCTATATATCTTGAGGATCAACTCTATCGAGAGATAATATACTTTTATTCGTACATTGGAGATTTTTGGAAGTTTTAATGCCATTTGGGTGCTAGATATAATTTCACGGTCTCCTGATTAAAAATGTGCATGAATAAGTCTTGTAAACTTATAGAGTTAAAATCTCATGATTAGGGTTACAATGTGATATAAATTCACAAACATTTATGACATATGAAGTTCCTACACCATGTTGGTGCGAACAACAGAAAATGTAAAGTTTCAAATATTGTAGCTGTTGTTATTTTAATAATAATAAATAAATTAAGTGGGAAATTGTTTGAGGTAATGTTGCATTAAAAAAAATAATATTTTTTGGTTTGAAGACTATAATATTAATTAATCTATTAAAATCTCCATACCATTTAATCAACAATAGCCCAACAAGGCGTTGGCCCAAATAACAGTAGCCGACAAATCAAAATCCGGGTTACGACCTTACGATACATTTTGAATTTTTTTTCACCGTTTTTGTTCACATCAACATGTTTTTTTTGGCTCGATTTCCTTCACATGTTCTGAATAAAAACGTTAATACCACTTAGTAGTAACATTCGCCACGAAACCCTACAACTTACATCGATTAAACATCTCGAAATTGAGATTTTTACTTGATCCGGTTGTAAACTGTCGCCACAGTGGATTTATGTTGAAAACTCTAGACATTTAGCAAATAATCAAATGACGAACCTAAACATGTAAAAATCATCAAGGTTTGTTTAGTATTTACCTCGAACCGTCGTCTTCTTCTCAAACAAGCCCCTGATCACTCCAGGACCGATATCTTTTTCGTTTCACTATTGTTTGACAAGACCAAAAGGGTATTGCTCTAGAATCAAAGGATAATCTTTTATTTAGAGTCTCGTTTGTAAATGGTTCCAAAATGGATAAAAATCTCCTTTCTCAGATTCTAGCGTCTTATTTATATCCGCCAATCATATAAATACACATATTCAAAAAAATTGAATGTAAATTATATAGATTCAAAAAGAAAGAGATGTTTCTTAATTTGGTGGGACAAAAATAGCACATGAGATTTTTGAGACACAACCGAATTCTGTTCGCTACCAAAACTTTGTTAAATTGGCAAAACACACCCCTCAGCATTCGGCAAAACTTGAATCAATAGTAAAAACGAGATTTGCAAGGTTTAAGTACTTTGGTCCATTTTCTGTTCTTATTTACACAATGAACATGAAAAATGAGGTGTTACAAGCAATTGGTGTTGTTGAATATTCCAAAAATGAAAAATCTATAGATCATATTTGTTATTTTATTACATAATATGGTAACAACAATCCCGTATTAGAAAATCATATTTTCTGTAAGATTTTTTAACGTAACAAAGTTTTGACTCTATCATAAAAAATAAGTTATAATTTATAACTTTATTAAATAAGAAAAAAGTTCAAATCACAATGCTTACCATTTAAAAAAACAAGAAAAATTCCGCTTACGTAAAATCAACGGACAAAAAAAGAACACAAGTGATTTGCTACACAACTTAAAGTGTGGGCAAAGTCGCATGAACCACATATGATTTTGTATATTGATTAAGTTTTTCTTTAAAAAAATATAATAAAGACAATTTATATAAAAGAATTTCAATTCCCCAAAAAAATTAGTTTATTGTATTTTATGGAGTAGCCAAACATAGTTATGATTCTTTCATAATATCTAGGGTTAATTACATGGGAGTGTATTCAACTTGTCACGTTTTTTCATTGTATGTACCCAACTTTTAAACCTACCATTGTATGTACTGAACTTTTTAATTTTCTCATTGTATGTATCAAACCTGATATAACAGGTAAGAGGCTGACGTGGCACCAGTTATATTGACGTGGCATCTGATGTGGCGTGACGTGGCATCTGATGTGGATATTCTTGAACTTTTTAATTTTCTCATTATATGTATCAAACTTTTACTAATTTCTTCATCTTCAACCTCCCTCCCACCACCACCACCACCACCACCATCACCACCACACCACCACCAAACCACCACCACCAAACCACCACCACCAAACCACCACCACCACCACCACCACATAGGCTTCCTCTCTTAGACATCTTGCACCACCACCACTCCGTTGCTGGCCACCCAACAACCGTCGCCGGAGCCCGGAAAACACGCGCTCCGGAGCCCGATCGCCTTCCAGAACCCGATCGCCGGAGTATGAACGGTCACACATCTTCATCTTCTATTTAAACTTCGGAGCCCGATCTTTTATTTAAACTCCGGAGCCCGATCGCCGGAGTATGAACGGTCATACATCGCCGGAGTATGATCGTCGTTTCTGTGGCTGGAGTTTTCTCAATCGTTCCAGATTGTCGGGATCGCGATGACGACGTCGATCTACGCTGTCGTCTACGGGTACCGGTTCTAGACGGCGATCGGGCTCCGGAGCGTGGGAGCAAATTCACCGGAGTTTCGGGGTCGCCGGAGGGGTTGAAATCAGAGAGGGGGGGGGAACTCATCGGAGAATGGTGGTGGCTGTGATTTTGGGAGATTGGATCGAACCGACGGCTTTGAAGAGCTGGTCGATGATCCCTTGACCCGAATCGAGAAACGGGTTGTGGTGGTGGTTTGGTGGTGGAGATGGTGGTTGTGGTGGTGGCGGCGGCTGTGTGATGGTGGTGGCTGTGGTGGTGGTGGTAGTGGTTGGGTGGTGGTGGTGGTGGTGGTTTGGTGGTGGTGTAGTGGTGATGGTGGTGGTGGTTTGATGGTGGTGGTGGTGGTTTGGTTGTGGTGGTGGTGGTTTGGTGGTGGTGGTGTGGTGGTGGTGGTGGTGGTGGTGGTGGTGGTGGTGGTGGTGGTGGTGGTGGTGGTGGTGGTGGTGGTGGTGGTGGTGGTGGTGGTGGTGGTGGTGTGGGAGGGAGGTTGAAGATGAAAAAATTAGTAAAAGTTTGATACATACAATGAAATTCCATGTGGCATCCTATGTGGCATCTATGTGGCATCTATGTGGCAGCCTATGTGGCATTGTGACTGGTTACCTGCTCAGCAGGTAACCTGATACATACAATGAGAAAATTAAAAAGTTCAGTACATACAATGGTAGGTTTAAAAGTTGGGTACATACAATAAAAAACGTGACAAGTTGGATACACACTCATGTAATTAACCCTAATATCTATTATATTTGTATATTTTATTGTATACCAGACAAAACGTATAGAAAAAAGTGAAGAGAATATTACGTAGACATTTTTATCTTATTATTACTTTTTAATAATTGCGTATATTTTAATATGATATGCATATTCTAGTGTTTAAATTTCCATTAAAAGATATCGAACAATTAACGTCTTCATAATAATTATTAGAAGAAAATTATTGACGAAATTAGGAGGTAGAAAAAAGAAATCATCGTTTGGTAATTTACTACAAATTAGACAAAGACAAAAGGTGACCTAAAATAATCAATGTCCCTATCAAAAAGTGTGTGTACATTATTAAAACAAGGCTCATTTAGAAAAATGTCATTTAACGTACAATATATGTTGTAAATGTAAGTTTTTATATGCTTACGAGACGTATCATATGGTAATACTAGTATACTATTGCACGTATGTAAGCTTATAGGTCACACACACAAAGAATATGTATGATTTAAAATGATCACTAATGTTGCTTAAGGCTCCTTTATTGTCAACGATATTGCTCTCCATCACAATCTTTTTATAAAATTTTATTCATGACATTACAATAAAATTAAATTTATAGGATGTCTAGAATAAAACAAGAATCCTAATAGAGTGTTTTAGAGGATGCTAATTTATAGTATCAAATACAAAAGCGGCATATCTAAAAGTGTTACAATAAGTTTATATGACTTTTTTGGACGTTGTAACAAGGTTTTTAGGAAATTTACAAAATAAAGTTTGTCGTAACTAACTTTATAGGACGCTTTTAAGGCCATCCTTAACAGGACCCGGCATGAGGCCGGTATCGATGGTACCAAGGTGGGAACACCATATTGGATGGTCGGTAAAGTACCGGCAGGGAAGGGGATTGGCATGGTGGTGCCGGTTGCTTACCCACCCCACCCCACCCCACCTTTCTCTCTATCTCTCTATTCTTTTCTTTTTCTTTTATTTTTTAATCATTTAATTAAATTGGTATGTAATTGGTATGGTTAAGGATGGTATGGTATGGTGTTGGTAAGGTGGTAGTAAAGCAGATGTGGCGCTGAGGTGGCAGCTGGTATGAGTGGTATAAGTGGTACGGTTAAAATGGCTTAAGAAGTGTCCTATAAACCCATCTTTTTAGATGACACTTGTGTATTTAGGACATTTTTTTAAATATTGTTCAATAAAAGTTATTGGGACTTTTAAAAAAATCCTAAAAACCTTTTGTAACACTTTTAGACATGACGCTATTGTGTTTGGTTCTATAAACTAGCGTTCTATAAAACAGTATATTAAGACACTTTTTTATTTAGGCGCACTGTAACTCAATTTTGTAGTAGTGATGACATTGTAACTTACAGTTGGCCTCTTTATAAATTTCGTAGGTTTGCAAGATTAGATATCGTGTTCTGCAGGAGTTGTTTCACACACACACACACACACACACACACACAGAGACACTAAATAAGAGCATGTGAATATCTGATAGTTAGGTTCAAACAAGAGCATAATAAAAATAAGAGAAACCATAATGACCAATTAAATCATACGTTATTTTACACTAAATAACATGTGAATATGTGATCAAAGTGCGCCATTTGCCACGACGTAGATCACAAATGAAGTCATCCGCACACCATTAAGTTGACCATGTTCCATAATCATAAGTGATTCTCAGTGTAAAATCACACATGTTTTAATCGTCTTCATGTTCTTATTTGAACCTCCATCCCTATATATATATATATATATATATAGGGTTGGGTTCAAATACAAACCACTTTTTGATTGTGAACGTGAGGACAACCGAGAGCGCGACATGTGGCGGATTAGGCGCCACGTCATGTCTACGGCGGATGACTAGGCGCCACGTCATGTCTACGACGGATGACTAGGCGCGATTCATGGGAGGGCATTGAATTAAAGGAGGGGACCACACTCAAAGCCGCCACGTGTCGCGCTCTCGGTTGTTCTCACGTTCACAACCAAAAAGTGGTTTGTATTTGAACTTTCCTCTATATATATATATTTACTTAACTAGCTTTGTTAAATATATCTTTTTGTAAGATAATGACTGGATTATTTGGACACCATCACACCATTGTTTTCTCACCAAATGTTGTATGCACTTGCAACCAAAAAAAATTGATGTATGGTGGTAATGTGATAGATAATGGCATTTTACGTGTCAACCTTATGTAGTTTTTGTACTTTTGAGTTTGGAATTTTACTTAACTTTTAGTTATGGCTTCATTTCACATCTCGATTTAGCTAGTAAATTATTAAATGTAGTAGACATCTTGTCATTATCACTTTACTTATAATTTATGTTATATTGTTGCATTCATACATTTATCTTAAAATATTTTAATTTGGGAAAATTGGTTGTGGTAGACAATTTAAAAATATTTACCGATTTACACACTATCCACTTAGTCTGTTAAAGGGATCTATTAAAATGGACCCAACACGAAAAGACAAAAGTTTTCGAAACTCAAGATGAAACCTCCATTAACTATGGATAGGTCCGTTGAAATATGATTACCTCCGTTAAATTCCAAATGTGTCCGTTAAACATGTTTTTATATATGGAAAGACGGGCTAGAGGTAGGGACTACCAAATATGTAGAGCTAGTCATGTGTTGCATTGCAAGTGAGTTTGACCATGGTCAAAAAGAAAGAAGATGGCATTATGGCAATCATGATAGTTGGAGGTGAGTTTAATGGAGGTCTCAATTTAACTTTTCAAAATTTTAACTTTTTGCGTTGGGTCCATTTTACTGACTAAATGGATACGAGTATAAACTTGTAGAGTTTTGTTAGGAGACTAATGTACATTTTTTAAATTGGCTACCACAGCCAATTTCCTGTTAATTTGGACAAAAGTTTATTACCAAAAACTCTAAACATATATAAATGAAACAGTCATTTTTATATGCTAATAAACATAAGTGTACAATAGTAATTTGTGTAATTTAAATCATTTTTTTAGCATAGAAAAAACAAGGTTTTATCTTAATTATTATAAATAAGTCATTCATAAAACAATTAAAGCATTGTTTGGTAAAAATAAGTTAAGCTTATAAGAGACTCTAAAATCCCCAATAAAATTCCTACAAAATGCATATATGATATATGGATTAGTTTTTTGATGTAAACAAAAGAAAAAAAATAGAGACGAAATAAACAAAAAAAAATACTATAAACATGATAATCATCATGAAAAAAAAAATGATGAATGAATGATCTATCATAAGTTGTAGTGTAAATAGTTTGTACATGAAGTGTAGATAGGGAAAATGAAAAGATGTTGTTAATTGCAAACATAAATAACCATCAATGTTGATGGAAAATTATTAATTAATTATATTAAAAATTTGTAAGACATTGAAATTATATATGTGGATGTATTTATATTATGTAAAATGATAAAGAAAATGATAATAACTTTTCATTTAATAGTGTTATTAAATAATAATAATAATAATAATAATAATAATTTTTATATTATATTATATAATATTATTTAACATATTATATTATTAGAAATTTATTTTAATTATGTTATTATAAATTTGTCTTAATTATATTATAAAATATTTATAATTGATTATTTATTAAAAATGTTCTTTTTGGTCACTTTACATACTCATAAGCTAGTTTTTGCCAAACATAATTTGTTCATAAGCTAGCTTATCAGCTACCAGCTAGCTTATTAGCTATCAGCTAGTTTGCAAACATAGCCTAAATTCAAAATAGATATAGGAAGCTAGTAAAAGATTACAAATAATAAGGTTGTGTTTGGCAAAAATAAGCTAGCTTATAAGCTAGTACATCCAAACATGTACCATAAGCTAGCTTTTTGAAACGCTACTTTGAGTAGTAGTTTTTTAGGAGCTTTTTGTAGATTTTTCTAACTATATTCTTATTAATATTAATTATTAAATTCAAATATATACTCTTTTTGGTCATCTTACATACTCCTAAGCTAGTTTTTTCCAAAATATAATTTATTTATAAGCTATCTTATCAACTACTAGCTAATTTACTAGGTAGTTTGTCAAACATAGCCTAAATTTCTGAAAACAAGTTGAAATATTTGAAAATAAATATATCGATGAGACAAAACATACAAAGACAAATGATGGTGACCATTGACCAAATACAATTAATGTCCCCTATCATATATGTGTGGAAGTACCATTTTTTTAGTTTTGATATGTTTTTTTTTTCATATTATAAAAATATAATAATTATAGACGTTGAAAAATGCATGGGACTCACAAGAATGGTTCTTATAAGAATTATTTTTTATTTTTTTGGAAGAGGTATCCCACATTGGGCCCAGACTAATCATCGGCAATTTGGGCCGAAGCCCGACTGCTAAAGCATGCAGCCCGGGGTTGAAACCCCCGTACCTCCAGAATGCGTCCTCCAGGGCTCGAACTCGGGTTCACCACTATGTAGTGTCCAAGCCTTACCACTAGGCTAACACTCATTTGGTTGTTCTAGAGCTTTATGTAAATTCTTAACCTGATTAGATGGACAAGATGTGGCTGGGAGTGCTAATGGGTTTATTGGGTTAGGTTGGTCGTGTTGAAGACATTTGAACAACTCAACTCATTATTGACAGTTTAAACATTATCAATCTAACATAACTCGTTCCGGTTGGTTAGTTTTGAGCTTAAATGAAGTAAAAATCAACAATATATGCTTAAATGTAAAGAAAAATCTTTTTTTAAAATATGGTCAAAATTCAAAAGACTACATATGAGTTTATCATATATTTAAGTACTATATACGACTTTCCAATAATGTCCTCTTATAAGTTTCATTGCTAGTTGTTGCTTAACCGTTTCTGGAAACCTAATACGTATTAAAGATAAATACAAATAATTTTACAGAATCCACTAAAACTTTCATTGAGTTATCGGGTTAGTCGGTTTACTTTGGTGCCAACAAAATTTCAATCCAACAGATGTCCTAAGTTTGTATCAATTATATGTTGGGATACATAGGTAGATTTTTTCCTATTGGGTTGATGGATGGTCGGGTTTTTGAACACCCCTACATGTGGCAAGAAAGTACAAAAAATTAGTTTTTCTATAAAAATCTCTATTGGAGATTAATGATGTTTACAAATTAAGGGTTGTTCCTTAGAACTTAGTTAATATTCATTAGTTGATAAAATGTTGATTATTCAAACTTTAGAGGATAAGACAGTTACAAATTAAAGAATTTGTTTACTTTTTTATCAACTAATAAACTATAAATATCTATTCTTAGGAACAAATGTTGATATGTAACTGTCTTATGTTAACCATACTTAAGTTCTAACACTTTTCTTTTCATAAACTTCTTTTGAGCTTATGCAAAAGTTGTTTTATCAATTTAATAGTTCTTTAAAATAAATAAATATAATTTTATTTACTATGTACTTCAATTTAAAAAATTTGATCTATTACAAGATATATAAAGTATTTTTTATTAAAAAAAAATTAAAAACGTGAATGACAAATCTATCTATATATAATAAAAGAGTAACTGGTTTGCCACGTGTCGTGCTCTGGTGAGCCGAATTACCACGTGTCGCGTTCTGGTGAGCCAGTTTCGATTATCAAAACAATAAATAAAATATTGTAAAAGATAAATACCACTTTCAAAAATCCTCTACATAATTAAATCAAACGGTTTAAAAAATCTTTTACATAATTAAATCAAACCTTTTAATCCAAACTATAGATAAATATGAAAACAATAAATAAAATAATGTAAAAAATAAATACCACTTTCAAAAATACATAATTAAATCAAACGGTTTAAAAAATCTTGTCCATATATTTGTGTAATATTTAATATAATCAATACACGTATTATTATTTTTCATTGGTGATATAAAGAATTAAAAATATTCTCTCTATTTTCAAAGTACAATTTTCTAAGAGTTTTCCAAAGTTGGAAAATCTTACTTTTCCTATTTTCTTAATTCTTAAGAAAATTCCATAAAACTTCTTGGAACAAAAAAAAATATACTGAAGCTCTTTAAAAAAATTTATTTTTTAATCCAAACTATAGATAAATATGAAAACAATAAATTAAATAATGTAAAAGATAAATACCACTTTCAAAAATTCTCTACATAATTAAATCAAATAGTTTTAATCCAAAAATACACACCTCAATCTCAATCTCTCAATCTCAATCTATAAATACCTCTTTCAATCTCTCAATCTCAATCAATTGCTGCAACTCTCTTAATTAAGCCACTACCAATTACACATACACACACAAAGGTAATTAATCAAACGCTCTTTAATTTTTATTTTTTCCTACACATGATGATATGATTATAATGATTCTATTCATGTTTATAGTCCAAGTTGGAGTTGTTGATTTCTCGTATGTGACTTTGTATTTATGGTCATTTTCATATTTGTAATATAAGGTTTTTGGCATGATTTAATTTTTTGAAATTATCCCGTGTATTATACGGGATCAAAACTAGTTATATATACATATATATAACAATTAGCAAGAATGGAAAACACTATTTATTGAACAGTACCACATTTGCAATATTACAATTGCACCCCCTGAAATTATTATATTCATTTACTTTATACCTTTTAGTTTTCAATATTTCATTTTACGTTTTAGTCATATATCGTATATTGGCTGAAACATGTTAACAAAATACGTTTTAATTTTAGCAAATTGCGTCATTATAATTGTATCATTGATACCTTCGAAACGAGCCTAATATTGAATATTTTTTATATAACTATTTTATTCTATACTACATATAGTACGATTATATATTTTATTCAAAAACACTTAATGACACTATTCATCTAAAGTAAAGATTTGCAAAAACTACATTTTACGTCGTAAACTTATAATATTTATTCACTTTATACCTTTTAATTTTCAATATTTCATTTTACATTTTAGTCATATATTGTATATTAAGTGAAATATGTTAAAAATACATTTTAATTTTAACAAGTTGCATCATTATAATCGTATCGACGATACCTTCGAAATGAGCCTAATATTTGAATATTTTTTGACGTAATTATTTTATTCTATACTATATATAGTACGATCATATATGTATACAAAAAAAACGTCATTTAATCAATAAAGTAAAAAATAAATTAACTTAATAATTATAAAGGTATCGAGTGTAATTTTAAAATACACTAAAATACATATATAATCGTAATCTCGAAATTATAGAGGGAGAAAAGTGCAAAAAATTTAGAATTCAGAAATTTACCAGCCATTAAGTTGATCCACCTTAAAATGGGTGTCAATGGAATGAAACAAAATAAGAATAATTTGCATTAAGAAAACGATTATGATCTTAGCATTTTTCAAACATGTAACATGATACAAACTTTCCATACATACACATACATCGTAACCCGCAGCAATGCGCGGGTGTTCTCATAATAACAATTATCAGGAAAGTTTTTACTGTTCATTGAACAGTAGCACTCAACTTTTGAATAATTACAATTTTTTCCCCAACTTTTGAATAATTACAATTTTTTTCCTACACTTATAATATGTATTCACTTTGTACTTTTTAGTTTTTAATATTTCATTTTACGTTTTAGTCATAAATCGTATATTGATTTAAATATATTAAAAAAATACGTTTTAATTTTAACAAATTATGTCATTATAATCGTATTTCGATACATTTGAAATGAGCCTAATATTGAATATTTTTTGATCTAATTATTTTATTATATACTATATATAGTACGATTATATATGTATTCAAAAATAATTGACGGGTTAAAGATGTTATTTAATCAAATGTTTATTATAATAATAATAAAATAATTAAATCATCATCCATTAGAGTAACCTACATCCTTCTATCCATCGATACATCATCTTTTTACTCTATCTGTTTTAATTTTAAAAAATTACGTCATTATAACTGTATCGTCGATAATTTTGAAATAAACCTAATATTGAATATTTTCTTATCTAATTATTTATACGATTATATATGTATTAGAAAATAATTGAGAGATTAAAACCTTCACTTAATCAAACTCATTAATCAATCTTTTATTATAATCATCATCATCATCATCGATGAGAGTAAACTACATTCTTCTCTTCATCGATTCATCATCTTCTTTCTCTCTCTCCAAAACTCTTTCCTTCTCTCTAAAATTATTCTTCAATTGTTGAAGAAGCAAAAATCACACCATTATAATATACTTCCTCTCTACGAATCCTCCCTATCAACACGTTCTAATTTTAACAAATTACACCATTATAATCGTATCGTCGATACCTTCGAAATGAGCCTAATATTGAATATTTTTTATTCAATTATGTTAAAAATAGAAAAGTATAAAGTAAAAAATAAATTAACTTAATAATAATAAGGGTATCGAGTGTAATTTTAAAAAACATTAAAATACGTTAAAAATACATATATAATCGTAATCTTTGAGATTATAGAGGAAAAAAACTGCAAGAAATTTGAAATTCAAAAATTTATCAGCCATGAAGATGGTCCATCTTGAAATGGGTGTCAATGGAACGAAACAAAATAAGAACAATTTGCATTAAAAAAAACAATTATGGTCTTAGCCTTTCTCAAACATGTAACATGATACAAACTTTCCATACACACACATATATCATAACCCGCAGCAACGCGCGGGCATTTTCACCTCGTTCATAATAAATTTTAGAAAGAATTCCACTTTTGATTCCTATGGTTTGCCCATTGACTAAATCATTTGTAAAGGTTGCTAACCAACGAGATTAACTCTATAAACTCCGAGTATTATAAACTTGAAAGTTTAGAGACCACTAATATAAATAGTCTATCTTAAATGCTAACATTTGAGCAAATGAAAGGAACCACCAATATAATTCACTTATGTTATGTGATTTTTTAATGTCACATTTCACAAACATGTTCAAATAGAATATCTATTTTTGTTTAAACTCATAGAAAAAGGCTATAAACCTACTAGTAAGCTATATACATTACATTTTTTCCCCTCATGATAAGTCTTTTTCGTGTTTAGTTCATTTACGAAATAACGGAAGAAAGTGAGGCCCAAAAATATGACCAATGCCCACCTTTGCATTTAATGTGTGTATGTATATGTATAATGATAAATTACTTTTTAAAAATTTTGATTAAAAATTAAAGTAAATAATTAAAATAGCAAGATTACCTTTTTTTTTCAATTATTTGATTCTAGTAATTTTACAAATAGATGGTGTTGAAATTGACCAAACCAAAATGAAACTTACTCCAAAGTAAATTTCTTTTTCTAATACTATAGGAATCACTAACTTTTTGAAAAACACTATTATTTTGTGTAAATTTTCATCCAAAACTTTTTTCCACCACCAGAACCAATTTTTGAGATTTGTATATATTTGTGTTATATTGGGATTAGGTACGATGGCTTTCTTAGGGGAAAGCAAATTCTAGAAACAATGATTCTTAGAAGTTAAATACTTAAATGTATATAAATATATTATTGTAATAGGATTTAGTTTACAAGACGTCTAAAAAAACATCTAAATAGACTTATAGAATATATTATAAGACCTAAATTTATAGGACCAAACAAAAAACATAATATCTAAAAGTGTCACAATTAGTTTGTAGGACGTTTTTGAGCATCATAACAATGTTTTTAGCCTTTAGGTTGTAACTAATTTTACATGACGCTTTTGAGAATTTTCCTGTAAACCCATCTTGTTATAAGACACTTTTTTTCCAAAAAAATGTAATGCAAAATATTTAATACAACGTTTTATTAACAAAATGGTTCTAGAAAACTTATAACGATTTTTAAAAACGTTCTATAAACTTTTTGATATGATACTTTTTTGTTTGGTCCTATAAATTCCAGTCTTATAAAATGTTCTATTATAATGCTTTTATTTTAAACATTATATAAACTGAGTTTTATTGTAGTGTATTGTTAAGTAATTATCCTTATAAAATTTATTGTAGTCTTATATCTAAAAGATGGAAGTTATATTTCAATATAAATGGCTAAGGGAATCTGTAATCTATCATTAAAAAACAAAATTAAGGTTTTTGACTTTTTTCCACTCTACCTACTGTTATAATACTAAAATAATAGAGGTCATTAATTTAAGTTTGATAAAGGTAATAAAGTTTTAACTTTATTATTGGATTATTTAAAGTTAGTAGAAACTAATTTTTTAAGAGAAATAGATGACATTGAATTTTGGGATTAAATTCTATATTTTATTGTCTAATTGATGAGAGATTTTAACAAAAAATGCAAGATGTTTTTTCAAAGTAAAATTAAAGTTAAAATGAATAAGTTATGATAAAAACAATAATTATTGAAAGTTATCAAAGAGTTCATGAGTATTTGTCGTCTTGATGAATGATTAAATGAAACATTTAAATAGATGAATCAGATGTAGTATGTATGAACAAGGAAGGGTAGGGAGAAAAAGTAAGAAATATTTTTATTTGTGTCATTGAGATCGAAGGAAAATTGAAGGAAAGAAAATAAGTTTCCATCTTCTTAGTAAGAGAAAAGAAAACAAAAGATGTTATTTCTATAAATATACCCATATTTATTTTATAGTAGAAATGTAGTTGATATGTATATATAATTATACTAGACTATACCCCATGTGTGATGCGACGCAAAATTTCTCGAATCTAAAGTTAAGAACTTGAAAGAACAATTTTGTTTCATCTTCAGTTTTATTTTTGCATCACACGATGCTAATTTTATGATTTTATGTATTTTAAATTGCATATCGGATGTACAAAATTCAAGGTCACTATGGTTAATTGGTCAAAAAAGTTCTACATGTACAAAATTTGTTTATTTGGTTTGATAAGATCCAAAATAACAAGCACCAAGTTTTGCATACTTAAAATTTATGCAACGTTTTATTTAACAATAAAAATTAAGCAATTAGAATCGTTTAAAAAAGTCTAAGGGAAGCAACATCATGTATCTCTATGAACTTCTATTTTCAAATGTTACATAGGTACACTTTATAGGTTTTTTTGTGACTTAGGTTCCAATGACAACTTTAATACATGAAGGTCTTGAAATCCAATATTGAGAATACCATTCCTGACATAGGTTTAATCATCTTTAAATAGTAATGGAAATAATTCTACAGAATCATAGTTAATAGGAATTGATTGTGTATATCATGTATTTTAGGGAATTGTTTATATCTTGTATTTTAGGAAGTGATTGTATTATTACTTTATATATTGATCAATACACATGTCTCCTCTCATTGAGGTTTATTTTCAATCTGATGGTGGGACAGAATTTACTAATGATTGAGTTCGCACTCTATTGTCCAAAAATGGCACACATCATTAGTTATCTTGTCCTTATACACCTCAGCAAAACGGTCGGGCCGAACGAAAGCATCGTCATATTACCGAAACTGGTTTAGCTATGATGTTCAATGCCCATGTTCCGGCTACTCTTTGGGCTCATGCTTTTAGCTCTGCTACTTACATCATCAATCGACTACCAACAAAGTTGTTTGCCAACAAGTCTCCATATGAATTATTGTTCTCTTCAAAGCCGAATTATGGAAACTTTCGTGTGTTTGGCAGCTGTGTTTTCCCGTATCTTCGAGATTACTCCTCTCATAAACTCGCTCCAAGAAGTGCTCCTTGTGTTTTTATTGGTTATAGCACTCAATATAAGGGTTACCGGTGTCTTGATTTGACCACTAGGCGTATTTATCTCACTCGTCACGCTCAATTTAACGAGACTTCGTTCCCCTTTGTGGATCACCAGTCCTCTTCAACTAATATGTTGTTATCCACTTACGGTGATGACTATTCAGTGCCTGTATCTCAACCCGACCCGGTATCTCCTTCTACGGTTCCATCGCCAGCCCCTACTGCTCCATGCGACCTCTGCACCGACCCTCCACCTACGCATGTTGCACCACCTGATGCGTCTCCTATTATTTCGCCACCATCTACGATGCACAATATTCAGCCCTCAACGTCGATACCTGCTGCTACCTCCTCATCAGGTCATTCTATGATAACTCGATCCAAGGTTGGTACTTTTAAACCACGTCATGTTGCAGATTTCTCGCATGTGTCTTCTTCGGCTCTACATCAAGCTTTGTTTGCTTCTAAGGAGCCGAAAGGTTTCAAAACCACTGCTAAGGATCCAAAGTGGTTTGCCGCAATGTGTGATGAAATGAATGCATTGAAACTTAATGCTACTTGGGATCTGGTACCTCGTCCCAGTCGATCCAATGTTGTCGGCTCAAAGTGGGTCTTTCGTACAAAATTCCATGCTGATGGTACCATTGACAAATATAAGGCCCGTCTGGTTGCTCAAGGCTTTACTCAAGTCCCGGGTCTAGATTATTCTGCTACCTTTAGTCCGGTTGTCAAGGCCTCTACGGTTCGGATTATTCTTTCCCTTGCTGTGCTAAACAAGTGGCCCCTTCTTCAACTCGATGTAAAAAACGCGTACTTAAATGGAAATATATCCGACACTGTTTACATGGAGCAACCACCAGGGTTTGTTGACTCCCGGTTCCCAACTCATGTTTGTCGCCTAAAGAAAGCTCTTTATGGGCTAAAACAGGCACCTCGGGCCTGGTTTCACCGTTTAAGTTCGTTTCTTATCAGCATCGGTTTTACTTGTAGTCGTGCTGACACATCTTTGTTTGTCTTCAAAAAGGGCTCTAACGTTCTTTATTTATTGGTGTACGTCGACGATATCATTATAACGGGGAACAACGTGACTCTTATTCGAGACTTCATCACTCGTCTAAATAAAGAGTTTCTGATTACCGATCTTGGAAAACTAAATTATTTTCTTGGTCTTGAAGTATCTTATCATGACTCGGGAATTTTTCTAAGCCAATCGAAGTATGCTCATGACATTCTTGCCCGTGCTCACTTGCTAGATGCTAAACCAGCTGCCACGCCTCTCTCCACTTCCGCTTATTTTACGAGTCATGGCACTCCATTCTCGGATCCAACTCTCTATAGATCTCTAGTGGGAGCCCTTCAATACCTCACTATTACCCGGCCTGATCTGTCATATGCGGTTAATTAGGTCAGCCAGTTTCTACATGCTCCAATGCAGGATCACTTTCAGGCGGTAAAACGAATTCTTCGTTATGTTAAAGGCACCATATCTTATGGCCTCTCATTTTTACATGCTACATCGCCAACAATTTTGGGCTATTCTGATGCCGATTGGGCTCGTCGTATTGAAACACGGCGGTCGACATATGGCTACTCCATCTTTCTTGGTGGAAATCTTGTATCATGGAGTGCCAAGAAACAGCCAACCGTGTCTCGCTCGAGTTGTGAGTCTGAATACAGGGCAATGGCAAATACCGCTGCTGAGATCGTCTGGATCACTCATTTGCTTCGGGAACTTCATGTTTTATCTCCGGGTCGTCCCACTCTCTTATGTGATAATCGCAGTGCCCTGTTCTTAAGTCAAAACCCGATCTCTCATAAGCGAGCCAAGCACATTGACATCGATTACCATTTTGTTCGAGAGTTGGTTTTATCTGGCAAGCTTCACACCAAATATGTCTCTACGCATCTACAGTTGGCTGACATCTTCACAAAGAGTCTTCCTCATCCACTGTTTGAAGAATTCCGGTCCAAGCTCCGTGTTGGTCCTTCCCCCTCTTCGCTTGCGGGGGGTAATGGAAATAATTCTACAGAATCATAGTTAATAGGAATTGATTGTGTATATCATGTATTTTAGGGAATTGTTTATATCTTGTATTTTAGGAAGTGATTGTATTTTTACTTTATATATTGATCAATACACATGTCTCCTCTCATTGAGGTTTATTTTCAAAAAACTTTACAAATAGTTTTAAAAAGTCGTGGATAATTTGGTTGGGTTTGTTAACCCATGAACCATAATTCTTTTATTTATGCATTTAATTATTTAACAAAATAAAATATTCATATATATATATATATATTTTTTCTAATAAATAAAACATGATAAATAATAAAAATAAAAATTCATAACATTAACTAAAAAATTACAAAACATTAAAAATTTAAAATTACAGAATACTAAAAACTAATATTAAAAATTATACAATTTTCTAATTTTCTTTTTCTTTGCCAAGTGACGCCAAAATATCTCTAGTAAGATGATCATGCGGGGCAATGAAAAACTCGAAGTCTTTATCAAATCATTCTTGTACTTGTATTGTAGTTCCACCTGGTTTTGTTCGAGTTGCAACTGTAATTCTTCGAGTTAAAGTTTTACATTCTTGTACTTATTTGACTCAACAGATGAGTAACGCTTTCACCCGAACTTGACCCGGTCGTATTACTCGTTGATTCCCTTTTTACCTTGTTCCTCCTGTTGGGCGTTTAAGTTGCTCTATCTCGTCGACCCGGGCGTCTTCATCTTCATCGTTTAAGTTAGAACGAGCATCGAAAGACTTGTAACTAGGATGTATTTGTCGACATCATTGGAACCGGATTCCATTTTAGAGATTTTTTGAGAACCTCCCAAGTTCATTGCTGAAAAAAACCTCAATATCCTCTCGGTACCGGTAGTGTGCCTCTTGTAAAATATCGACTTCGCTCATTCCGTTTGATCTATTATTGACCAAGTTGTAGTAGATGCCAACAAAACACATTATCTTCTTGTTTAAGTCTTTACATTTGGTGTTCAGGTTGATGAGATGTTCTATAATTTTGATGACCCACAAGGATGTAAAACACTTTCTCGATTCGCCTTCAAAAACTCTCTACTTTTATATAAATTAAAGTAAAAGAATAAGAATAAGAATAAGAAGAATATGAATATGAATAAGAATAAAAATAAAAATAATACCACCACTTTGCACGTTTCCGACAATGGGCCGAAACGTCAACAAACGCCGACACTAACGCTACCTCCCCCTCTTTACTCCACGGCTATCGGGTGTCTCTATTTTCAAAAAAAAAAAAATTCTTTTTTCCCTCTTGCATTGGTGTCAAGTTCGGTTGTGGTACGGGGTTTGATTGTTGTGTCGGGATCGATTGTTGTATTTGTGGTTCTTGGGTTCCGAGAACAAACTCCTCTTCTTGAGAATTTGAGCTTCCAGAGGTTTGGAAACCCGCACCCTCCCCGCCCAGCCTTATCGGCTCACAACGTACCACCAACCCTCAGAGCCCGTCAAACCCGCACACCTTACCCGCAACAAATCCGACCTATGGTACGGGTAACCTAAGTATAACTTCAAATGGGTGTAATTGAACCGTTAATGTAATTGTGTTTGGATACATATTTAGATGAAAAAACACTACAATCGGCTCACAAAAAAAACACATGTCATGCCGATTACTTATTTATTATAAGTATAAATATAAGTAACTTTCTAAACATTTCAAAATTTATCTCCAAACAGTATTTTTTAATTCACCTACTTCCCTTCATTTTAAAATTAAAAAAAAAACTCGGTTTGCCTCGTGTTTGTAATGTATACACTGTTTAAAACAGTGCTTCAATATCTGTACCAAATATACTAACTTCTTGTTTTTTTTTATTATCTTATTTTCTTTTTTTAAGTTAAACTCAATTCACTAGTTTATTTTATTTCAGTTTTTGGATCAGAGGACATAAAAGTAAATATACAAGGATCACAATTCAGACACCTTTCCATTGGTGGGTAGGTAGCCATACTATCCTTTGATAAATATTCATCATACATCTCCACTGGATCCAACTCCACCACTATTGGAATTTGGAACCAATAGAATCCGATATTTTTTTTTAAACGGCAGATAAACTCACACATACGTCTATAGAATCCGATTGTTTCCAAACAGCAATCCGATTGTTTCCAAACAGCTAGAACTTGCGGTTAAGCTAGCTGTTTCAATGGAAGGCCATGCAGATGAACCGCTTCTTACCTCGAAACATGCCTCAAACAACAACGGTCATCACTTTCGCAACAACCTTCCGGACAGCCCTCCGATCACCGGGGCTAAAGACTTCTTCGTTCAATTCGGAATCGAATTGAAGAAGCTCTGGTACCTCGCGGGACCCGCTATCTTCACCTCCGTCTGCCGATACTCCCTTGGCGCCGTCACACAGACGTTCGCCGGCCACGTCGGGACGCTAGATCTCGCGGCGTTCTCTGTCGAGAACTCCGTCATTGCCGGTTTCTCCTTAGGAATCATGGTTCGTAGCTAACTTCCTGTTTTCGTTATCTCTACTAATTCTTCTCATACTTAGATTCAGAAAATTTCAGATGCAAATAGTTTTCTAAGAACTTCTGAAAACGAATCGAATCGTATGAGATCGAATTTCTCCCAGGTTACTTTACCAATTCGTATTCTACCACAAGTGAAAAGGATACCTAAACCTAATCGATCGATTGTGCTCTGTTAGATTGTATTTGGCAAAAATAAGCTAGCTTATATATAAGATACTACATGCTTGGATTGACCATAAGCTAGCTTATTGATAGACTAGGTGGAGTAGTGCTTCAATAACATTTTGTAGTTTTTCCACTTATACCCTTGTTAATACTATTAGGCTATGTTTGGCAAACTAGCTGATAAGTTAACTTATGACTGATAAGGTAACTTATGACTGATAAGGTAGCTGGTGACTGATAAGGTAGCTGGTGACTGATAAGGTAGCTGGTGAATAAGTTACGTTTGGCAAAAACTAGCTGATAAGGTAACTTATGACTGTAAAATGACAAAAAAAGGCATGTTTAAAAATTGATAATATAAAAAGTATAAGGGTATATTTGGAATAAAAAAATAAAAAGTTCCATAAGTCACTTAAACGCTAGTAGGAGTAGCTTTTCAAAAAGCTAGCTTATAAGTCAGCTTATAAGTTAACTTATGGTCCATCCAAACATGTACCTGACTTATAAGCTGACTTATAAGTTAACTTATAAGCTACCTTATTTTTACCAAACAATGCCTTAATTATGATACCTCAAGATACTCTTTTTTTTGGTCATTTTACGTACTCCTAAGCTAGTTTTTACCAAACATAATTTATTCATAAGCCAACTTATCGTTATCAGCCAACTTATTAGTCTGTGTTTGGCATAAATAAGCTAGCTTATAAGCTAGTACATGTTTGGATGGACCATAAGGTAGTTTATCAAAATGTCAGTGGGAGTAGCGTTTCAGGAGTTTTTGTAGTTTTTTCCAATTATACCCTTATTAATATTAACTATTATACCCCAAAAGATATCATTTTTGGTCATCTTACAATATTCATAATCTAGTTTTGACCAAACATAATTTATATATAAGCTAGCTTATCAGCTATCAGCTAACTTATCACCTGACTTGCTCTACAGCTTGGAATGGGAAGTGCATTGGAGACGTTATGCGGCCAAGCGTATGGAGCAGGCCGGGTCGATATGCTAGGCGTTTATATGCAGAGATCGTGGGTGATCCTTCTAGTCACGGCCCTATTAATGCTATCGCTTTACATCTTCGCGACCCCATTACTATTACTAATCGGCCAAACCGAAGACATTGCTCGCCTAGCCGGACAAATGGCTTTATGGATGATCCCTCAGCTGTTCGCCTACGCGTTAAACTATCCGATCGCCAAGTTCCTTCAGGCGCAGAGTAAGATCATGGTGATGGCGTACATAGCCGCGACCGCGCTGGTGCTGCATACATTTTTCAGCTGGCTTTTGATGCTGAAGCTGGGGTGGGGGCTGTTTGGTGGTGCGGTGGTGCTGAATCTGTCGTGGTGGTTCATTGTGGTGGCTCAGCTTATCTATATTTTTAGTGGATCTTGTGGTCGAGCTTGGTCTGGATTCAGCTGGGGTGCTTTCAATAATCTGTGGAGCTTTGTGAAGCTGTCCTTTGCTTCAGCCATCATGCTTTGGTAAGACAAAGAAGTAAAATTTGATTTTGATCTCTCCAATATTATTCAAATCACACGTCTTTTTCTAATTTAATATTTAACAGATATTAGGTTTGTGTTTGACAAACTAGTTGATAAACTAGCTTGTGAATAAATTTTATTTGGTAAAAATAAGATTATGAGAGCATCTCCAACAGTTCTGCTATAATTTTTCTAAATTAGAGAATGAAATATCCAAAACTGTAAAACTTTTTTCTTCGATCTCCAACAGCTTTTTAATTTTAAAGAATCTATTAATTACCACTTATGTTATTAAAATATACACTATATTTATTATCCTAATAAAGTTTTTAAACAATTAATTATGTTATTGGTGAAATATATTAAAATAATGTTTCTCTCTTCTCATTTATAGGGTTTAGAGAAATCTCTATAGTTAGAGAAAAACTTCAGATTTTTCTATTTTAGTAATGCTGTTAAAAATCTATTTTAGTAATGTTGTTAAAAGTGCTTTGAGTATGTCAAATGACCAAAAAAATGTACCTTGCAGTGTAATACTTAATTTATAAGATTATAATTGTAAAATGCTACAAAAAACTCCTAAAACGTTATTCCAACTAACGTGTTAATAAGTTAGTTTATAAGCTAGTTTATAAACCATCCAAACATGTATTAGTTTATAGCTAGTTTAATTTTGTAAAACACAACATAAAAATAGTTATTTTTTAGAATAATTTCAGCTTAAGTTTATTAATATGCAAGTTGTATTAAAATATAATTAATATATTAAAAAATATAAATTATTCTTAAACAAAAAATTGGTATAAAATAAAACTCACTTTTTTTGTTTTTTTAGAGACATAAATTTGATAGTCTTGTTTTTAATGATATAGTCTTGTTTTCAACGATTTTGGTGCAGCTTGGAGACATGGTATTTTATGGCATTGGTACTATTTGCTGGATATCTAAAGAATGCCGAAGTTGCCGTGGATGCACTCTCCATATGGTTAGTATTATTTAACTATAAACGTTATTTCTTTCTCCTAAATCAATAAATATAAAATTTTATTTGTTAAGGTCTCTTTTGACCCCTAAGTAATTATTCATTTTTATAAGACCTTTCATGGTACAAGAGGTTGGATCCCCGACCTTTTACTATCACATCAGCTTTCCACTATAATTAATACTCTCAAATCCTCAATCTCTTATCAACTTTTCATACTTTCGTCCTTTACCATTTTTCAATTATTTTAAATAAAATATAAAAGAGATAGAAAGAAAGAAAGAGAGAAAGAAGAAGAAGAAGAAGAAGGAGAGAGTGAGAGAAGGGGGGGGGGGGGTGGACAGCAGGACGGGTACATGGACCCTGTACGGCTATACCGAACTGCTTGAACCCGCTAGGGAAGCGTGCTTGGAAGCCGCTGAGGTGACAACAAACTTGCCTACGTATCTGTTTGTGATACGCTTGACCTAAGAAAGATACAAAAAGATGATATATTTTTATACACAATTATTCATTTATAGTCATTTAATTAACATATTATGTTTTTATGAGGATTACTATTTGCACCTTTATTAATGTCAGAACTAAGAATTAGGTCATTTAAAAAGCAATGTGTGATGATGATGTGTGTGAGGAAAGCAAGGGTGAAACTAATTAGCCTACCCCTATTTTATTGATTAATTTTTAATATATAACTTTTTTACAAGAGTGCCATAATTAATGACATTAGAATGTGAATCATAGACAAGACAACGATATGGACTATAGACAAACTGGAAGGGCATTTATGGAAAAATGTCACCTATGTCACCTTCAAAGGTCCTGTTGCTCATTGACAATAAAGACTTTATTGGAAGATTATAGTAACCTTGTTGAGGTTGACCCATTCGATTCTTATCTTTTGTTTTGTTTAGTGCTGCTACCATTTGCATCCTAGTCTATAGTTTAGACTAGGGTTGACTTATTAATAATTGTAATGATTATTAAATTCCGATCATTATTGAGTTATTATTATATTTTTCCAATAAAATTTAACATAGACTAGGGTGCATTTTGAAATTAGAATAGGGTGTATTTGGAAATACCCTTTGGAAATACCCTTTGTTTAGGTGTATCAAGCTCAATTAATTAAATTGTAAATTAAAAACAGATTAATTACACTATTGGTCCTCGTGAATCACATTAAATTTTGGGTAAATTACATATTTGGTTCTTATAGTTTACTCTTTATTGTACTCTTGGTCTCTATTTCAAAATAATTATGGATTTAGTCCCTGTGGTTTACATTTTCTTGCACTGTTGGTCCTTGTTTCTAACCTTAAGTCTGTTAAGCATAAGAACCAACAGTGCAATATTGTGTAAACCACAATGACCAATAGTGCAATATAGTGTAAACTACAAGGACCAATAATGTAAAAAAGTGTAAACTACAGAGACCAAATCCATAATTATTTTGAAAGAGGAACCAACGGTGCAATAAAGAGTAAACCACATGGACCAAATATGTAATTTACCCTTAAATTTTTGAACAAAATTCTTTGTCCCTATAGTTTGTTTAAAGACAAGTTAGTCTTTCTTATGATGGTTAACTAACCTTGTTAAGTGAAAGAATCATGAATATTATGAAGAAAAAAAAAAGTTAGGAACTACCACCATAGATAGTTTGTTTTAGGACCAATTCCAAGATTTAAGCAAACTACATGAACCATAAGTGTAATTCACTCTTAAACATATGAAAAAAAAAATATGAATATTAATCTAATTCACTCTTAAAGATATGAAAAAAATATGAATATTAATCGTTGTGAAGAGAAAATTGATAAATAAATATGAAGTTGCATATGACCTTACCTATTATTTGTTAATAAAATAACTTTTTGAGTTTTGAATGTATCAAAATATGTGTGTCGCATGTGGGTTCCCTTTCGGGCTCGCATGCGGGTTCCGACAGGTAGGCAAGGCCAAGGGTAGGGGTACGGGATGGTGCAGGTTCCGTGTGTGCCTACCCGAGAGTTCTCTCTCTCTCTCTCTCTCTCTCTCTCTCTCTCTCCTTCTTTCTCTCTCATATTATATATATCTATATATATATATTAAAATTAAAAAGAAAAGATTAAGGGTATGAGGGTAACGGTACTCCTATTAAGGGTAAGGTGATGGTATGGAGGTAAAGCTTATATAAGGCTTATATGATAGTGAAGGTATGATCAGGATAGTGAAGGTAGCGGTACTCATGGCCTTAGGCTCGTTTTCAGAAATCTTGGAAAATACTTTTTTTAAATATTAAAAATATGAGATGGTGTTAAATTAGGTAAAAAAATATTGCACAACCCTAATAATGTTTTCCATATTGTCGTCTATATATGTTGTAAAAAACTTGTTGGTTGTCTTGTTGCTTTTGTTGGATCTATATTATATTTATTGGGTACCAGCCAAGGATATGATGATGAATCAAATAAAAAATAAAATAAGTTAAGCAACATGCCATGTTGGGTAGCCATAGATATGATGAACCAAATAGAAAATAAGATAAGATAAGCAACATGCCAAAATTGGACAGATCTGTTTTATATATACATTTGTATGTATCAGAAGAAATAATTTTATTTTGTTTCTCTACTGTTACAAGCTAGAATTTCTTATATCAACTTTATTATACTAAAGACTATTAATCAAAGTAAAAAAAAAACATTAAAAACTTTAGGAGAAAAAAAAAGCTTAAGTCTTAAAATGATTTAATTCAGACTAACGAGTAAGGACCATGGCTTTGGTGGTATTGGTCCGATCGAGTACTCGGCCTCGGATCAAATAAAGTTTTTATATCAAAACCTGGTCTTTGGAATATTTGTGATTTAAAGTTACTTAAATCTGGTAAAATTTCGAACAAAGACCGATAATATTATAAGTATATAAAGAGGACCAACTAAAAATGTTAAGATTATTTAAGGCAAATTGAGGCTGTGTTTGGTAAAAATAAGTTAGCTTATAAGCTAGTACGTGCTTGGATGGACCATAAGCTTGTTTATTGAAACGTTACTTGAGGTTGTGTTTGGTAAAAATAAGCTAGGTGAAGCTAGTACGTGGTTGGATAGACCATAAGCTAGCATATAAGCTTTTTTTTTGCAAAGCAAGAAAACCTTACAAGGCAAAAGCTAGTTTACTGAAACGTTACTTGAAGTTGTGTTTGGTAAAAATAAGCTAGGTGATAAGCTAGCACGTGGTTGGATAGACCATAAGCTAGCATATAAGCTTGTTTACTGAAACGCTACTTGAAGTTGTGTTTGGCAAAAATAAGCTAGCTGATAAGCTAGTCCATTCAAACATGTACGATAACCTAGCTTATTAAAACGCTAGTTAGAGTAGCGTTTCAAGAGCTTTTTGTAGCGTTTTCCAATTATACCTTTATTAATTATTATACTCTAAGATACCCTTTTTAGTCATTTTACATACTCATAAGTAGTTTTTGTCAAACATAATTTATTCATAAGTTAACTTATCAGCTACTAGCTAGCTTATTAGTCAACAACTAGTTTATCAGTTACCAGGCCAAACACAGCCTTGGAGAGTTGGAGTAGCGTTTTGACAACTTTTTATAACTTTTTCCAATAATAAACTTAGGCTATGTTTGGCAAGCGTAGCTTATAAGCTAGCTGGTAGCTGATAAGCTAGCGGATAGCTGATAAGCTAGCTGTTGATTGATAAGCTTGCTAGTAGCTGATAAGCTAGCTGTTAAACAAATTATGTTTGGCAAAAACTAGCTTATGAGTATGTAAAATGACCAAAAAGGGTACCTTTAAATTTAATAATTAATATTAATAAGGGTATAATTGGAAAAAGCTACAATAAGCTTCTCATAAGCTACTCAAAGTAGCGTTTCAAAAAGCTAGCTTATAAGCTAGCTTCCTGATACATGTTTGGATGGACTAGCTTATAAGCTAGCTTATCAGCTAACTTATAAGCTAGCTTATGCTTGCCAAACCAAGCCTTATTAGCTACCAGTTAACTTATCAGCTAATTTATAAAATCCTTAATTTTTATTTAGAAACATTGATGATTTTCAATTTTTATAGTTTGAAGTAGGTCCATATGGGAGAACAAATGGTAGGTATGACTGGTGGGTAATTTGAAGCACACGTTAGACTTTGTCAGGAGCCAAAAGTAAGAATATAAAAAATGCCTTTATCTCTTACGTCATATGTCATTGGACGTTTACTTTACAAAAGTAAGAACAAATGCTTTAATTTAGTCTACTTGTTAAAGTTCGTTTACTTTTTAAAAAGATATTTATTCAAAAATTAAATTGAATATTAGTTTTTTCATTAAATGTCCTAATATCTGTTTTATTAAACAATTTTGTTATGGCAATGTATTTTTGTTCAGTTTTTATTTTATATATTATCCTTTTATGAGACGTTTGATTTGCAAGATTTTTATGCTTTTGGTTTATTTTAAAGAAAAGAATTGAGATGTGCATAAAGGAATATAATATGGTATTAAAACTTAACATAAACTTTCTTTTCTACAATAATTATTGCAGCACAAACATTGTTGGGTGGGCAGTAATGGTGGCAATTGGATTCAACATCGCAATCAGGTTTGTTTCAATTTTTTTCCCCTAAAATTTTAGGTAAACATGTCATCAAATTATTTATTATTCATTAAGAATAGATAGAGTTGTTAAATTGATAAAAGGGTGTGAGTTCCAATGAGAAAGAAAAGTTATGATGAGAAGTGTAAAGATAGATTCTTCACCCTTGGATCAATCCTATACGAAAATCAACACTAATGAGATTCACCGAGATACATCGGATCAATTCCTGTTAGAAGCGTAATTTAAGGGTGGGGTTGAGATTAAATGTGAATAAAGATCCAGATCTCTTCTTACATTTCTTACCTTATTTTTTTCACACATGATCCTTCGAGTAATAATATATAATGTCTTGCTACAGTGTAAGGGTGTCAAATGAACTTGGGGCAGGCCACCCAAGAGCTGCAAAATTTGCAATCGGGGCAGTGGTGGTTTCCGCATTTGCATTCGGTACTTTTCTCGCCATTCTCCTTTTAATTTTCAGGCATCAGTATCCAGCCGTATTTGCTGATAGCGAAGAAGTTCAACAAGTGGTTTCCGCCCTCACTCCGTTGCTAGCAACGTGCCTTATTATTAACAATGTTCAACCTGCACTTTCTGGTAAGCATATATCTATTCCATATTATAAATTATTTTTATGTTTTAACTCTTAAAAACTTTCAACTTTTTAAAAGTACAAGTGTTAAAACATTACTTACAAATAAAAAATGCATACAAATAAATAAAGATGCATTGTGCACTATTGCCATGGGTACAATTCTATTACTTCACAATTTTATACCTAACCTTGATTTTGACACTATTGAATCAAATTTAATGTGGAAAATGTGTGTATATATTTTATGTATATAGGGGTGGCAATTGGGGCAGGATGGCAAGCTGTGATCGCCTATATCAATGTGGCATGCTACTATGTGTTTGGCATACCTTTGGGCCTACTTCTGGGATTTGTAGCAGATTGGGGTATAAAGGTAATAACTTTTTACTCTACCAAATTATATCATGAGAGCAAGTGATAAGTGTCAATTTTTAATGAGAACCATAAGAAAAATACTTTTAAACTATTGATTACTTTTATTCAAACACCTTCCTATGAGATACGGCTTTAAAAAGAATTGATATGGTGTATTTCATCCTAAAGTTTATCCATTTTTTATCTAACGGTTGATAGTCACGTCTTACATTTCTCACCAAATTCGGTATTTCTCACCATAACCTAATCCACCAAACTATATAAATATATATATATATATATATAGATATATAGAGTCACCTTATTTTGAAAACTCATTAATTTGTGGAAACTTTGGAAACCATGTTTTCCACCAATCATAATCCATTTTCTTGTTTATTTTTGGTAATTTTATTTATTTTATTTTTGTGATGCTTAATTATAGGAGTTGGTGGTTATGATTTTGAATTTTGCAATTAATCTTGTCCATTGATCCTTCTAATCAATGGTTTATATGAGTTTCCAAAGTTTCCACAAATTAATGAGTTTTCAAAATAAGGTGACTCTAGATATATATATATATATAGAGAGAGAGAGGAAGGTGAAAGTTCAAATACAAACCACTTTTTCATTGTGAACGTGAGGACAACCCAGAGCGCGACACGTGGCAACAAATTTTATGAGACGCGCGACTTTTCCCGCGACCTAGTGTTATTCAGTCTGAATAACACTGAACAATAGTGTTATTCAGACTGAATAACACTAGGTCGCGGGCTTTTTGGTTACAAGTCGCGCGTGTCACTCTGAATTTCGGCGACTTAGTGTTATTCAGACTGAATAACGCTATATTCAGTCTGAATATAGCGTTATTCAGTCTGAATAACACTAAGTCGCCGAAATTCAGAGTGACACGTGGCGCGCTCTCGTTTGTCCTCACGTTCACAATGAAAAAGTGGTTTGCAATTGAACCCACCCCTATAGAGGAAAGTTCAAATGTGAACCACTTTTTGGTTGTAAACGTAAGGACAACCGAGAGCGCGACACGTGGCGGCTTTGAGTGTGGTCCCCCTCTTTAATTCAATGCCCTCCCATGAATCGCGCCTAGTCATCCGCCGTGGAGTTGACGTGGCGCCTAGTCATCCGCCACGTGTCGCATTCTCGGTTGTCCTCACGTTCACAACCAAAAAGTGGTTCACATTTGAACCCACCCCTATATATTATATATAGGCCATGACCGTTATTATGCAACCCACAAAAAAGTTACAACTCGTGCAGCCTTCATCTAAACCATTCATTCAGTCTGTTGATTATGATTGATTAATGATTCGTACAATAGTTTTAACTACAATGCATAACATTTTCATTAAATACCTACACTAAGATGGGATGCATACGCTGTCATGATAATAAAGCATTAATGTGATACTCTCATATGCATTTTAATGAAACTATTATGCATTAAAGGTAATATTATTGCATGAAATCAGTGACCATTGATGAATTGAGGAATCAATTATAATAAATGAGCTAAAATGAATGATTTACATGAGGGTTGCACTAGAGAGAGAGAGAGAGAGAGAGAGAGAAAGAGATAATAATTCTTAACTTAATATTTTTGCAGGGTATATGGATCGGCATGTTAACTGGAACTGTGGTACAAACCAGTATATTGTTCTTCATTTGTTACAGAACAAACTGGGACAAAGAGGTACTTCATTTCACACCCACTACTCAGTTTCATTTTTCAACTTCCATCTCCTTGAATACATGAACAACAACTAAATAAAAGAATAACAAAACACTTAATATCATATGTAGTTTTACACTAAAAGCACGTAACCATATATGATTCACACTTCCTTCCAAAAAGTGTGTTTTGGCGGAGACACTCTAACCCCGGGCCCCATTGGACCGACGCCACTCTACCTCCATGAGCGCGCCCCTGGCAACCCTCTGTCCCGGTCTCCCGCAGCCGGTTGGAATTAAACCCAGGACCGTATCTTCCAAATAGTCCCCAAACTGCAAGCCCCATAGGCATTTGCGAGGTGGAGGTACCCATCAAATATTGAGTAGTGCAAGGATTGAACCCTTGACCTCAAGGAAGTCAGGGGACAATCTTACCACTAGCCCAACAAGTGATTGGTATTCACACTTCCTTGACCCCAATATAATTACATACCATTTTACACATGACCTACCATATTTCTTAATATTTTATTTAGTATATTTTTTGTTTCAACTTTTGCACTCATATTTAATGGTTTTGGTGTTTAGTTGATTTGAGACATTTGACAAATGGGTTACCTTAAAAATGTCAATTTATAGACTAGAGGGGTCTAATGATCCAAACCCAAAAGCAAATTATAAGCATTTGTAGAGTTTTGAGAAATGTTTTTTGTTGTGAATTTTGTAGGCATCGATGGCCGACAAGAGAATTAAAGAATGGTCAGGTGAAAATAATAAAGTGGAAGGAGAAGAAGCATTAAATTAATTAATGTAGGCCAGTTTTTGTTCAATGCCTTGTGTCCAAAATTCCTTTCTAACAAATAATAAGTGAGTTATTTTGGTACAAGTAATTTGTTATTCATAGTCATTGTTTCAATCCCCAGTAACCATCTTTTTTTAAGGTGTGGTAGTAACTTTTATTAAAACAAACTAGCAAACTAGCAAGATGCTAAAGAAATAAAATACAAATCAGATTTTAAATGTGTTCCTAATAATATTAAAACCCAAGTGGGCGTTTGGTTCGCTGGAATGGAATGAAATCTGAAAGAATTGGAATGGTCAATTTCATTGACCAAATTCCATCAGCCTGTTTGGTTTCCAATGGAATGGAATTCATGTTAAAAGATTCCATTCCTTAAGGATTTCACCATTCCCTTTCAAATTTGATGGAATTCAATCCAATGGAATGGAATTCATGTTAAAAGACCAAAATGTCCTCAATAACCACCGCCACCTCCCCGCCTCCGGCCACCGCCGCCACCACCCACCGCCAGCGCCTCCAGCCACCGCCACTGCCTCTGGCCACCATCGCCCACCGCCAGCGCCTCCGGCCACCGCCACCACCGCCACCACCGACCTCCTCCACCGCCACCACCGACCGTCGGCCACCGCCACAACCACCGCGCCTCCGGCCACCGCCACCACCGCCCACAACCACCGCGCCTCCGCCACCGCCCACCGCCACCTCCATCGCCACCACCAACCGTCGGCCACCGCCTCCTCCCTACCGCCTCCGGCCACCACCACCGTCACTGACTACCACTGGCGTTCAACATAAAAGGGTATTTTTGTCATTTTTCAGCATTCCATTCCAATTCCTTAGCAAACCAAACAGACAAATTCCAATTCCTTTAACAGATTACATTCCATTCCTGTCAACCAAACACTTGGTCAAACCTGAAAACATTCCATTCCAATTCCTTCTAGATTCCATTCATTTGACAGATTTCATTCCTTCAGAAATCATTCTGCGAACCAAACGCCCCCAAGTGTTTAAATAAACGGGTGACTCAGAATCATAAGCTATAATTAGTGATCAAAATCAAACAACACATTCTAGTAAGCTATGATTACTAATCAAATCAAACAGCAAGCACAACCTAGTCCAAAGGAAATGTTATATCTGTCTACCAAAGTAACTCCTAAAATCGTCCACTTACGAGTGAAACAACATCCTCCAAGGTTGATGATCTAAAATTCAGAACCACAATTGATGATGATCTTCCCTTACTCATCATCATCATCATCATCACCATCAATCAAACTCAGGTGGTTCTTCTTCTCTTCCTCCCTCCCGCTTCATTTTTTCCGTATTGTTCCTGGATCACACACAAAAAAAAAATTAAAAAAAATCAAGATTTGAATAAACCCATAAAGAAATAAATATTTTCTCAAAACTTAAGTCCACTTACCGGTGAATGCTCCTCCTCACTCTTAGAGTCGCTCACCATCGGTGGAATCCATTTCTCCCTCCCTTCCGGTTCATCTTTTCTGTATTGTTCCTGGATCACACAGATAAAATCAAAGAAAAAAAATAAGATTTGAAGAAACCCAGAAAGAAAGAAGTATTTTCTAAAATTACAAAACTAAAGTCCACTTACCGGTGAAAAATCATCCTCGCTCTCAGAGTCACTCACCACCAGCACCGATATCCATTTCTTCCTCCCTTCCACTTGATTTTTCCGTAGTATTGTTCCTGGATCACGCACAGAAAAAAATCAAGATACGAAGAAACCCAGAAAGAAAGAAATATTTTCTCAAAAATACATAACTTAAGTCCACTTCTCTCAGAGTCACTCACTAGACCTTGTGCTTCATTTTCTTTGTATTGTTCCTGGATCACATACAAAAAAGATCAAGATTTGAAGAAACAAAAAGAAGAACAGAAATCTTTTCTCAAAAATACAAAACTTACGTCGAGTTGTTCCTCAAGAGCATCAAGATCGTGCGACCAAAGTTCTTGGGCAGAAGTGACCTCTAGCATATCAAGCTCTTTCATTTTTTCATGCCATTCAACATGCCGGGTATTAAGTTCAGATCTAATGGTAGCAAAAGAATATTCGATAGAGCGCAAGCAATGATTGTCCTTAAGCTCAGCAAACAACACTTCAGCTTCTTTGTTGTACTGAATGATTGTTCCCATACAAAAGTCATCATCTTGTTCGTTTTCCAGTTGCTCCATAGCCTTCCTAACCGCATCAAGCATAGCTGACTATAATCCATATAACCCATATATAGATGATGATTAGTATTTACAACATACAAAACATAAGAGTAATTTGATATAGGTGGTATATAAAACTTGCCTTTCTTTTCTCATAATATTTGAGACGGAGGACATAGAACTCCTTCAGGACTGTAAGTGAATTAAAACAGACAAAATAAATATATTATATCGAATAATTTGGATATGGATATTGTGTCAATCTTACTTACTTGCTCCAGGGGTACCATACTGCTTTTTTACGCCCTTCTCGTCAAGAAGGTGCATGTTACTTCTTGTGTCTAACTCTAACTTGTTATCCTCCTGCTCCATTTGATCTCTTATAGTAGTTTCAGAATGTTGATGAGCTTCGTATTCCTGCAAAATGTAGTAAGCTTCCCAATAAGACCACAAAATGTGTGATATTCAAAATTTCCTCATATTCTTCAGCCGATTTCCCCCTATCCTATTGGCAGCTTATTGATAACGAGTCTATCTGGTGATCTTACCTCGTCGTCTCCAAAAGTGGTGTAGGAAGTTTCTCTATTCTTCAAAAGCCGCCTAATGCTAGCAATGACTTGGCTTAGGTTATAATTTTCACCTCCGTTAACCAAAACCATTGGAATTACAGGCATCAACCTGTTACAACAATACTGTTTAAAAAAACTAAGCAAAAAAATAAACACAATATCATGTTTATACAAGACAAAAATTGGATAGTAGTACTATACCAGGGAGGCTCAATGGATTTCTCATCATCATTCAAGTACTTTCGGAGGGGTTGATCTGACTCATGAAAAAGATATTTGGTGATAGAAGAAAGCTGAACGCGCCCACCAAATTGGCGAAGAAGGTTGACATTGTTGCTGCCGGGGTAATTTTGAGCCATGCGGACCATCGTAGTTTCAAGGTTTTGCTTCTTGTAATCGGATTGCGCAGAAACAAAACGAATAAATTTTTTTACTTTTTTGTAACCGGGGTTCTTGAAAGCACATAATAGAATTGTTCTTTGTATTGGTGTCAATCCATCCACCAGGGATGGTACTGAACTTTGATCATCATCATCAGCCACCATTGAAAATAGAATAATAAGCTCTCCTTAGCCTGCACGATCGCCATTAAAAAAATCAATAACAACTAGGAACTTAAAGCAGGCAACTAACTAGGAACTTAAAAGCAAGCTTTAATCCATAAATTTTGAAACCAAAATCACATTCGAAATATTTCTTTCTTTGGTATTTTCTAGAACAAAACAAGAAAATCATAAATAATCAAAAACACCCAACAAAAACAACGAAAAGTTAACAAACCCTAAATAAGCCAATAAGAAGAGGGAAAAGACGAATTGAGAAATTAAATGAAACCAAGAGATCAAAATTCTAAAACGAAATAATGAGACTTCTTCCTGTGACGGGGTGTTTGGGATTAGCTTATCAGCTTTTCCAGGAAGTTAAATTTTTGCCTTCTTAAAAAAAAAAACTGCTTATAGCTTCTTGGGAAAGCTACAGTAAAGCTATAAGCACTTACCCAAACACCTTAAAACTGCTTATAACTTCCTGGGAAAGCTAATATGATCGCTTATCAAAAGAAACATGCTTTAATAACCAACCTCCCGTAAACTTTAATTTGGGCCCTCGTGGTTTACTAAAATATTTGAAAATGGGAAATCGGCCCCGTGGTTTTCGTTATGCTTTAAAAATGGTCCTTCGCCACAAACTCTCTTAATTGTCTCCGTTAATGTTAGGGGCAGTTTTGTCATTTAACAATTTTAATGGTAATAAACTAAGAGGGTGTTTGGGATTCCATTATAAAACTCCTTATTAACTTATTGACTTCTTCAAGAAGTCAATAAGTTAAAATCATGTTTGGCAAGCTAAAAGTCCTTTTTGAAACTCCATTTTGACAATGAAGCAAACGGAATTTTTGAAAAGTAACAAAAACCTGACTTATCAACTTTTCAAGCACATTAAGTCAATAAGTTACCCAAACACTTTTTTCAAAACTCATTTTCAAAACCTAAAAGTTTATAAGTCCATTTGCCTAAAAGTCTTTTTTTAACTCAAAAAGTTTTGCCAAACACCCTCTAACTGTTCCATTTGAAAACCTTCAATGAAGATGCAAAAAACCGACGGATAGAAATCTTTCAATGAAAACCTTCGATCAAAAACCATTCGATTTATAAATCTTCAATGAAAACCTTTGATCAAAAACCATTCGATATAAAAGTTGAAACCTTCGATCAAAAACCACTCGATATAAAAGTTGAAACCTTAGATCAAACAGTAATGGACAGAAACATGAATCGAGATCAAGAAATATAGAAATTCAGAAATTTGAATCGAGATGCACAAATGCAGAAACGAGATGTTGAAATGCAGAAATTCGAGATGCAGAAAAATTCGAATCGCGATGCAAAAACAAGATGCAGAAATGTGAATCAAGACTCAGAAAACCTTCGATTAATACGTTCGATTTAACTTGTAGAGATGCAGTTCGATTTAAATAGTTGAGATGCAGAAATACGGAAGTTATGCATAAAACGTTTGATTTATGCTATTCTTCCGATCAGTTCAAGAGGGCTCCAGTCCTATGCTAGAGATGGTATTTGGTATTCGAGCCTCATCGCCATTGTACATCACCTAGAATTCGGCCAGGCGGGCCAGCCATGGGGGAGGAAGACGAGATCAACAACTAGCATCTCAGCTACCAACTAATTTATCAGCTAGTTTGCCAAACACAACCTAAGAAATAATGAAAATGGAATTCAAAATTTTACTTAAGAAACCAATAAGTATGAACGTTCTATTTACAAGTATAGAGGAGCGGTTTGAAGGACCGAAAGAAATCATGACAATTGAAGTAAAAAAAGTTAAATGAAGAGTTTAATTATAAGGTCATGACACAATTAATTAATTTTCTAACATTACAATTACAATTTCCATTTACTTTCTCAACAATTCCTAGCATGAAAGAAAGTGATCAACATTATGAACCTGCCTAAAGATGTAATAGAGATCTAGGGTTAATATTTGCATATGATAGATTGATTGGGGAATCAAACCCTTGAACCATCCTTGTAAAAATATATTAGTTTTTACTTTTTAGATTGATGAGTAGATGTAATATTTTTAAACTTTCTGCTATATGTGAAAATGATGATATAGCTCATAGTCGCACATATATCTAGATAACATAAATATATGACACGATTATAAATCGAGATCATTGTGAATTGAATTTTGGAAAATTATATTGGCATAAGTGTATAATGAAAAATCTATATTCTTCTTCGGTTTAACCAGTTACCAAACTAAATAATAGAGAATCCTTTACATCAAACTTTATTTGGTTTGGTTATCATTTAGTCTTAAAAAAAAATTTAAATAAAAAACAAATAAACCTAAATAAGTGTAATCAACCGATAACACCCCTACTCTCACTGGTTTCTTGATTATCTCAAGATCTCACTATTGGTTTATTTTACCACATTCATTTCCATTTCATGACAAATTTAGCAAGTTGTGTTTAGTCCTTGAATTATCAACTTTAATTTAAGTGATTCTTTATTTTATTTTCCCTATTGTTAAAAATATAACTTTGACATCTTGTTTAAATCTTCGATAGGGAATGTTTTCAAACTTACAACACGAATTTTATTTGTTATCATTATCATAAGTAAAATAAAATAAAAAAATAAATTACGGATTTGGTCCTTGTAGTTTGGTGGTGTTTACGGATTTGGTCCCTAAACTTTAATAACTACGAATTTAATCCTTGTGGTTTATAAATTCTATTGGATTTGTTCCCTGTGGTTTGCAAACCACAATGACCAAATCCATAATTATTGAAGTTTAGGGACCAAATTCATAAAAACCATAACCACGAGTACAAAATCCGTAATTTACTCTAAAATAAAAAATTGTGTTATAATATGTGAAAAATGACTGAAATCCATAAAAGAGAAAAAGGTATTATTTGTTTTAAAAAATAGAAATCTTGGTGGGGCATGTACGATCCAAGTACGTACAATAATAGAGTTATGGGGTCCAAAAAGAAATCACTACTCTGTCAGAATATTCGTTACATTTTTATTCATCTAAAATTTTCAAACTCAAATTATATATTTATGTTTTTAAGCATAATTCTTTAATGTTTCAAAATTAGCAATGAAAAATAGTATAATTTTTTTTGTTTAATTGGTTTATTTACTTTGTTGTGGGTAACAGGAATTGTTATTTATCTTTTTGTTAAAAAAAAAAAAAAAAAAAAAGAACAGGTTTCAGATTTATTTGCTCAAAAACAAGTTTATGGATGCGTTTGTTTCTTCAAAAATAAAAGTTTGGGCTTTATCTATAAAAATAATTCTAAGTATTTACTTGTTAAAAAGATTTAGAAAATGTTTTACTTGTTAAAAAATTCAGCGATTTAGTTTGTACGAGTTTTTTAAAACTTTTCAAAAATTAAATTATATATATAGGGGTGGGTTCAATTGCAAACCACTTTTTCATTGTGAACGTGAGGACAAACGAGAGCGCGCCACGTCACTCTGAATTTCGGCGACTTAGTGTTATTCATACTGAATAACGCTATGAATATAGCGTTATTCAGTATGAATAACACTAAGTCGCCGAAATTCAGAGCGACACGCGCGACTTGTAACCAAAAAACCCGCGACTTAGTGTTATTCAGTCTGAATAACACTATTATTCAGACTGAATAACACTAAGTCGCGAGAAAAGTCGCGCGTCTCATAAAATTTGTTGTCACGTGTCGCGCTCTGGGTTGTCCTCACGTTCACAATGAAAAAGTGGTTTGTATTTGAACTTTCACCTATATATATATAGGGGTGGGTTCAGATGTGAACCACTTTTTCATTGTGAACATGAGGACAGCCGAGAGCGTGCCATGTGGCAATCTGACTTTCGCGGCTTAGCTTTATTCAATCTGCATAAATCCCATTGGTTAGCTTCATTCAAGCTTTATTCATACTGCATAAAGCTATTATGCAAACCGAATAAAACTAACCCGCGAGCTAAGTCGCCCGCGTCAGAGTGCGACTAAGCTTTATGCAGTGTTTTTCAGATTGCCACGTGACGCGCTCTCGGCTATCCTCAAGTTCACAATGAAAAAGTGGTTCACTTTTGAACTTTCCTCTATATCACATTAACCAGTTTTTACAGGTTACAATTATATATTAAAACACAGATTGCAGGCAAATCCTAAAAACACATCTAAATAGCATATTGTAAATCATGTGGAAAGAGCATACAACACTAAGACCCAATGCAAATTTCAAGAAAAGTATAGCAGTAAAACAATGTCAAATGCCAAATCTATTCGTATGAAATCGAACAAATCTATCGTTGTAAACAGACGCCTATATCTAAACCGATCGTCATCCTTCAAAACCAAAAAATAATTACAAAAACAGTACTTACGAATAAACAGACACTGATGATGAGTTAGACAGGAATCGCCAATCCCTTCTTGGCCATGCTATCAAGAACGTCGTTCAAAGCTTGGCAAAGTCCAAATATCTGCAACAGAAACATCGAGTTAAAAGGAAGCAAAATGAATGGAACACATAATTTAACCGTTTAAAAGAGTTTATATTTGAGGCAATTTTCCAGTCAAAAAGGTCAATTTACAAAGAAATATTGATTCAGCACGAAGTTGGTTCCATTATGATGCAAAATTCCCGTTGGAAAATTACGAGTTACCAGCATAATTTATTTGCAAATGGGATATATGCTGCTTAGTGATTCTACAAAATGGGCAAAAAGGGTTAATTACATGGGTGTGTATCGAACTTGTCACGTTTTTTAATTGTATGTACTCAACTTTTAATTTTGCCATTGTATGTATCGAACTTGCTAAACTTTGCCATTGTATGTATCGGTTTACCTTCTAAGCAGGTAACCGGTCAATGGCAACATACATACAATGGCAAAGTTTAGCTTTCGTAACCATTGTATGCATCGAATTTGCTAAACTTTGCCATTGTATGTATCGAACTTGCTAAACTTTGCCATTGTATGTATCGGTTTACCTTCTAAGCAGGTAACATACATACAATGGCAAAGTTTAGCAAGTTCAATACATACAATGACAATTTTAAAAGTTGGATACATACAATGAAAAAACGTGACAAGTCCGATACACACCCATGTAATTAACCCTGGGCAAAAAAGTAATCAATCACCTGTTGATCCCATTGCTGGAGTTCTTCGTTATCATCCTCAAAATGAATAACGGCTTCCACCTGATATATGGAAACCACCACAAAAATGAATCATACATTATATTTCAACAAAATATATATTGCTTGATAAAATCGTTACATTAAAATTGCAATAATTCCCACTTCCAAATTCAGATGTAAATTGCAAGCGTATTTTGTGTCCGAGCTTAATGCAAGAAAATTACCTATTCGCCCATTATCATCATTTTTCCACAAGTTCCTCCAATTTTGTTGAAAGGTGTTTTAGACATTTAAAAAATAGTCAAATATTTCTTTTAAACTAAGTGCAAATCACCGTTACAATCTGATACAGGGCATATTACATATTTTGTGTTTATTTTTAATTACAATAAGGTGAATTATATGCGGTAAAACCGAAAGAGTAGATGATTTAACATTTATAGAAGGATGCCTACCGAAAGAGAACTTCTATAAATAATAAGCAACGATCAAGTTGGGATATAACAGTTCAACATTGAAGACTTTAAACCGGTGTTGAAGATTTTAGACCTATTCACGGTCTGATTTTCAAGTCCTTTAACTGTTTAGATATAAGACCAAATCAAACTCCAATTTCATCGGGATTTTCCACTTCTATTAAATCTTTCGATATTAAAACTGCTACTTTCACCATAGTTGTGTGGCAAATAATGAGCATAGATGCTATTTTATTGGTTGATCAAAAGCAACTTTTTTTGTGGTGAACTGATCTTTCATGGTCAAACGGAGCAGCGGATATCCACCAAAGGGTTGGCAAACTGAGTTACTATATTCTAATAAGAAAAATAATGGAAGGGGATATGCAAACAATTAAATAAGATGCATACCTGATCTATAGACCCCCTCATTCTATCTTCACAAATCATTCTTGATGCAATTTTTTCTGCCTGCAAAGAGCATAAAAATAATTCCATTTAGTATATGCTGGATAATATAAAAACCAAAAAGAAGATGAAAAATAGAACGAATCCCCACAATAAGAAGATGCTAGAATCAAATGCTTAGGTCAGACGCATCAGGGACAAGAACATATATGTAAACTTAATGAAAAGGTTGGAAATACGCATGGCAAGTGCATTAATGAATGCACAAATTTGTGTCTATGAATGCAGAGAACACCATTAAGAAGCATGTTGACTTATTCAGCATATTAGTGACGCTACTTTTCATACCAGATGTTCATGTAGACAGATTTGCTACACGTATAGCCAATTGTGAATATGTAGCCATGTGAGAGAAACGACTTCTTTAGTGTAAAAAAAGAAAAAAAAAATGACCTTGATGTACATGAGTTTAAATCATATATCGGGGGCCTATTTTGGAATGAAGGAATGAAATTTTAAAATATTTTAAGTTCCTGAGAAACATGTAACATACTAACATACTAGAAAGTAAGACAGTGTGACCAGGTCATTAATGCAAGTTCATAAAAGGCATACAAATGGAAAAGCTGATTCAAAGAAAACGTTACTGTGGGGATGAAAGCATACCTTATGAGGCGCAATGCCAAGCAGTGTGCCCAGCTCATCAAAGCTATTTCAAAATACAAAATTGGGAGTTAGCTATTTGGTGTAAAATGACGCAACTTAATAAAGTAAGAAACAGCTGGCCCATATGTGAACATTAAGATATCATTTAGCAACTTTACGCTTTGAAGAAGTCCAGACAGTGTAGAAAGACTGGAGTTGGCAACCACTTTTATACTTGCTAGGAAGTCAAAATCACTTCAATTAACATTGTAAATGCTAGTAAGAAGTTTACAAACTTAGATTTTGTCATTTTGATATTTAGTGGTTTGCATGAAGACAAAAACACGTTGATGTTGAGGTTCCAAAATCCAAAAACCAACGAGCATAAATTCTATTCCTTTCTTCCATTTATCTCGAGTTATTTCCACTTCATTTTCCTTATATTCTTCCCCATCTTCCCTCCCTTTCTACATGTCCCTTATTTCTAACCCAATCTGTGACATCCAATATCACTTTATCACCCTGCCATTTTTATGGCCTACATTATCTTCTCAAATACAACATATTTCACAACGATAATACATGTGAAACACATTTCCTCTATTGTTTAGTTTATATTTTTTATAAATATTTAGACAATTGATATCTGAAACAAAAAAGATGCAATAATTGGAGTTTTATTATCTTCTCATATTGTCAGTGTTAATGGTGAACGATTGGATGACATTGCCATCAACTATGACAGAGCCCGCAAGGTGGAAATATAATTGTAATGAGCTGATGATGATCCCATGGATGTGACAATGGCTGATGAGCATTTAGAAAAGGAAATCGTAACAAGAATTTCGAAACAACTTAAACTATTTAAAAGAATATACTTCTAAATTTTATATTTTATGTTTATGATAAGAAAATAGTCTTGCTAAAAACAGTTTTAGCAAATGAAAAGATAATACCACCCTTACAAACTTGAGTCACTTTCTAGAACATTCTTAACTATATACGGAATATTCAAAGTAACTTCAAATATTAAAGTGTTTAAAGTGAATTTGTTAAAACTAGCCCATTTGTTGCTTATAATCTTTCTTGCCCTTGTCAAACACATCAAAATGTGTTTCCATGGCACTTTTTCCATATAACTAGAAAGCCAGAAAGCTTGTTTTAAGTCTATTCAGCATATATGTTTTTCGTATCATGCATGGCACTGATATTTACAAAAAAATATCATGAGAAAAAACGTATAAGGTATATAAAGTAAATACATAGATTTAGGTAAATTTACGCATACTATACCTATACGGCTATCCTTTCTCTTATCCCCCTTTGGCAAGATGAAGAGGGACAAGAGGTTCTTCATAGTAAAGATATGGATAAAGACAAACAGTCTGTTAAGTAACTTTAAAAAAAAAAAAAGGAGACTTAATGAAAAGCAACAATATTGGTATACCTTATGTTTGTATACAGTTTGCTTGCACTCAAGAGATTATGTTCGATCATTGCACGATCAAGCACAGTAAAATTGTCTGGTAAAAGGGCTTTCTGTTGAAAAAGCAAATGTAAAAAATCAAATATAGCAACAGCTTATCACGATTAAAACAAAGTTGATCACTAAAGGCTGTAATGTTACCTGATGTGCTTTCAGTTCTTCAGAAAATGCATCTATCTCAGGTTTCCTCAAAATTCTCTCTAAATACACCTGAAAATTTCAAAACCATGATAACTAGCATGCACAAGGGAGATACAACAATATTTAAGCATAGCCTTCATCCATATACCAAAAGAGCTTGGGAATGAATTTTGATTTTTGGATCAGAGATAATACCTTTTGCAAAATTGGATAAATCTTTAACCTTGAGCACCGTTCATCCTTTGAGACGAAAAATAAATAAGGTGTGTTAGCATTTGAGAATAGAGTGCATGAAATAAAAACCTATCAGCAACTAAAACCCCATTAGCAACCATGATCACATGCCTCCAACAAGGTGTAGATGACCACAGTTCCCTTCTCTCTATAAAGAGAACAGTAGCCATCAGAATTCAGAGACAAGACATAATTTTGCATGACTTTAAAAGTTCAATATGCTATCAGAGAAAAATGTAATAAATATCGTCATAGCTGTGCCAGACTATCATATTCCCTAAGGGAGACCAAAAAAAAGCAAAATGCAAATTTCTTGAAGAATCACATGACAGTAAGTTAATGGCATACTTAAAAAGCAAACCAAACAAAAAATATATAAGCTTCCTACTGAAAATTATGGCATATCATTGGCATAAACATCACTAGAGTTGTAAAGATGCGATAGGATGAATTAGTATTCAGATGCCTTCGAGCAAAAGTATTTACTTTGTACAAAGTTGCAAGAACACGAGAACGTTGAGGACCAGCAGCAGCCAAAATTGTGCACGTCACTGCAGCAGCTAGGGCCTGCTCTAGTGCATCTTCATCAATCACTCTGACAGATTAAGGACCAATAAGTCAATTGTCAATGAAGGAAACAAAAATAACTACGTAGATTTGGGCATTCCTTGTTCTTTAGCATGGATGAAGAGGATGGACAACTGAATGCTTCTTAATTGAAAGATAAATATAATATTTATACATAAACTATGTAGACATGTAATTATGTTATGGAATTCCAGAAAAGCTTGCTTGTGGATTAGATGTAGAGGTTGCTGCATATGAAGCAAAAGATTGCAGCTGCAATCACACTTGGTGTCACAAAGCTGCATGTGTGGCCAAACAATCACCAGGCGTGCACCGGCTTTTTATTATAATTAAAACAAATAACTTGGCTGAATTAGGTACAAAACCGATTTGGCTCGGACGCATCCAACAAACATACCATGTCACGAGTCATGACTAACTTTTTGTGGCAAAACAGGTTTGGAAATGGCTACAATAATGGTTGCATGAACTCCAACATTAGCAACACAAAGTGTACATAGTTGATTTGGCATTGAAAAAATACTAATAGTTCTATTGGTTGCAAGGTTTTAAAAACGAAACAAGACACACATAGAAAAATATATAATGAGAGAGATATAGCAAAAGAACTCATGTAGAATTGTAATCACAAAGTGAAGTTTACTAGAATGCTTACTCATCTCCAATTTGCCGCTTTTCAATTTGTGAAATGTCATAATAGCGAAGTGCAGCTTCCAAGAACTTCCTTTTTAAATCTAGTATCCTTGCATAACAAACCTTAAAGAAGAAGAGAGAGCAAAAATAAAGTGTTAATTTAACATAATGCAGGCACATCATTCAATTGAGAACTCAAGTTAAACCAAACTTCCAGTCGTCTCAACCTTGTATTGTAAATTCAATACTTCATGTTGACTGTTGCTAACCAAAAATGAAGCCTTGTTAATAAAAGCCTCTGCATTCACAGCATCATCATCCTGTCAAAATGCAGTCACATAATAAATCAACTAATAATCTTCAATAAAATAAGAAACAGAAAGATGATAGCAGGTGTAACCGTGTAAGAAGCTGTTATTAGCTATGAAAGATCAAATGTGCACCCAAAAAAGCTAATTTTATATTCACTAAAATTGACAAGGATGCTATGCAAGAAGTAAAGATACTGTAAGCTACTACTAGTCTAATAATCTAATATTACTGTATTGTCAGCTAGAACAAGAATCTCCTACTGCCAATTTTTTCACTACAGGCATGTAATGCACCCTTTCATCACATGAACTACACACACGCTTAGATCACAAGTCCCATGTCCAGGTGCATCATCACTTCAAATGTATTGTGTCCATTGTGGGAAAAAGACTCACCAATGTTTGTTAGGTGGCACTTATATCAGTCATGTTACTGAAAATCTGAAATTGTGCAATTCCGTGACTTCACCACCCAGTTACACATGAACAAACTAAAAAATGAAATGGCACAACCTATCAAAACGAACTGAAGCTGAAGAATCAATAGTCAAATACCATAACAAACTGCAGCCAATTCTCAAAAACCAAAATAGCCTAAGAATTTGAGCATGGGGTAATTAGAGCACTATTCAGGTGGGATATACACAGCCTATTGTTTATATATATGCCTAAGCATGAAAAAAAATTCATCAGAACTAGTGCTTTGATGGTTTTCACCATTTTCCTCATAGCTGAAGAGAAGTCATTAGTTATCATCCTTTTATATCTATCCATAAATACATAGTGTATTGGCTTCCACTAGTGGTTAAAAACATTGTTGCAAACCTCCACTCCATCTACCTGTAACTATCAGACTTACTTTAACTAATGGTTCCACAGAGATGATAATTATTCACAACAAACACCAACAATATAATGCAAAAATTGCAGGATCATTGACATAATCACACAACTAATTATGAACTACTGCTTTATGATCTACTGCTTCACATCATTATAATATTAAAGATGTAAGATTTCATTGTCCCATTCACAAACTAAAGAGGAGCCCCTTTTCCAGTTAGCTAAATGATACCTCGAGGTATAGTCGAGCAATTTGCACACATTTTGTCAACCTGAACTTATCATCAATCACTCTGCAAAGATAAAATTGACACAAATTAGTCTATATTTAAGGGGCACTAAAATATGATGACAAGCAAGAAATGAGCAAGAAAAATGATAAAACCAAAGCACAACATATACAAGTGACACTAACTGTACTAAACTAATATCCCTGAACTTCCAAAAATCCCCACTTCATAAATATTAAGAAGGGTAGAAAAGGAAATTCCATGGCAAATTGAAGACACCCATACAATAGAAGATGAGACATGGATTTGGGGACTTTTGGTTCTTCCTCACTTCCTTGTATGCTCTTTCTATTCCAAAACAGTTAATGTAATTGTCATATTAATCCCGCATCAGACTGGGTACCCAAAAGCACCAGCACAGCACACTCCACACACCATAATTCACCAGCATTTAACCAATATTTAAACACATCAATCTCACCGGACAACCTTTCTCTATATTTCTAGTTCTTTTACTTCTGAACAATCATTAGAATTTGTTCATAATATGATGAATCAAACTGCTCATTCACAAAGAAAAGAATTGACATAATGTGCACCACTTAAAAGTTCGCAGGTTAAAGCATCATCTTCAACTTATAAAAGATTCCCCACTGTTATCAAAGCACTAATTTGTTTTTCAGATTAATCAGAGATAAATGTGAAGATGACATTTGCAGAGAACACCTAAGAATGCGATTGCCAGACATGTTACAGAGGGACCAGGACAAGAAGACGGCAACTTAAACAGAATCCATGAGTGCCGTAATTGATCTTATAGGTTTTATGTTAATGGTCAATCCTTTGGCTATTTTTTTCTATTCGAAGAATGACCTTAGTTTTATTTAACAAATATTCCACTTGTGGAGAAAATTGGAAGCATGTTTGTCATACAATAAATAATTAACAGGATCTTCATTTTCCCCTACCTCATTCCAGAGTCAAGATCGATGCCACTGAGCATCAATGCCGCTTTTGACCATAACTGCTCAGACTCGTACAACTCTGCAAGCTTCTCTCGGATAACAAGAACCTGCAGGTTGCATGGTCCATGTCAAACTCTTGTGTTAACATAAAGTAAATTATATAATTACATCTAAAGTGATTATTCTGTAAGTGTTAGCCCTGAGGGGGAAAAAATAACCAACCACTAAAGTACTGCAACTTATAGAGCCTAAATGGACTAGCTTAGTGCATATTTCTAGAAATGCTAGCACCATCTTAGGATGGCATGCAGAGTTCTATTGACAGAATTCTTGTAAATTTACCTCAAAATAATCCTTGTAACTTATTGTTAGAAAGAAATCTACGTATAAGCATGTGAAAGGTAAAATGCTAAACATGTAAAAACAGGCAGAACACAGCTGTTAAACATGACATGTTGAATAACCCTGTTAGCTAGCCGTTATATAGATTGTTCATAACAGTGTAATGGACAATCTACAGAACGGGTAGATAATCTATGAACTCCAGTGAACTAGGAATCCCGAATCCCAATGCTTTGACCAAGACTTCAAGGCTGTTTGTTTACCTATTAATAGTCCCATTAAGAGGCAACCTCCGAAGTGCTAACAGGTGAATCTTGTTTACAAAAAAAGTTTTGCCTCTTGGTGATTCTAAAACCCTTTGAATGATTTTGTATCTTGTGCCTCCCTTAACCAATTAGCACCCTAATTTCATACCAAACAATCACCAAACAACCATATTTCATTTTGCACTATATCATAAGAGCCTCTTAATCAATTTGACCACTTAATCATCCTGGCCCTACACAAACCATTCAGCAACTGCCGAACACCCCCTTTGTGTTTAGACAGTTGACTCATATATAAAGTACTACCGAAGTTCAGCAATCCTCTAGGGTTGTATATGGCAGTATAGCACCACCAGCCACCCACAAAATTTCACCTCTTTGCCCCCTCCACTAGTAACTCAATTTCATGAGGCTAACACAATTTACTTAATTCTGTTACCACCCACCGGAAACAATCCCCAGAAACTTCACTTCACACATCTAAAATCTATACATACAAAAAGTAGTTTCACACTTTCACTAATCACCTCTACAAGATAATGTAGTTAACTTCTACTGCATAATACTGTGATTCTTCCACAAAGCATATATACATACATGATTCAGTAAGTAAGAAACAAACCTGTTCTTCAAAAGACACAACTCGAGGCTGAATCTGATGAAGCGTGTAATTAGCGATCTCCTTCTGATTCTCAGCCTCCAACCTCCCCAACTCTTGTGCAAACGTCTGTAGCAGCTGTCTCGATACTACCAACGGAACATCGTCCGAAAGAACTGACAATTTCAATTTCAATACAAGAACAACAAAACTAAGTAAGTAAACAGAAAACAACAACAAATCAAAATCAAAATCAACACAATACTGAATCATATATATATATATATATATATAATCAATCAGAAAACAAAAACCCTAACTGTGGTCAATGAACTTTTTGGCTTGTACTATGTCGTTGGATGCAATCACGGTGGAAAGAATGTGTTTGTATTCTTCAATCTTCTGGCGTTGATCGCCAATGGCGGAAGCGCTGGCGAATGCACTCTCCATTGAAGTTCGATTTGGGGATTCGAAGCTTTTTAGTGTGATTTTTGGAACCCTAGAAACGGGTGGGTTTTAGGAGCTCTACTTGTTCTTCCACCTGCTAGTGTGATATATACTATTTGCACACTTGATAATAAAAGTAAATTTGTTTTTTAATACCCCCTAAAGTTTTTGAGTTTTTTTAACTTATTCTAGTAAAGTTTGTAAATATGTTCTCATTTTGGTCACTAGAAGTATTAAACGTTGGTCTTTATTCTTTTGGCCAAAATGCATCCAAAAGATCTAACAAAACTTGATTTTGTTTTTAGTGAATAAATCTTTTTTATCAATAGATGTAATAAAATTTTACGGTTTTCGGTTGTAGATCTATTTTGATCGATAACCTTTTGTTATTGTAACATTTGATGATATGAATGTCATACACGAAATGTTTACTATAAAAACTAGTAAAATAACTGATAAACTTGACATCCATCTCGTCAAGATGGACAAAAGGTAAATAAAACAAATATAGAACTTTGTTTCACTAATTGAGAGGGAAAAACTTTATTACACTGAATTAAAATGAAGACAAACTTTGTTTGATGGAAAAGTCTTCTTCCTCTAACATCATACGAGTCTTGAATCATAAATTATATTTAATTTTGTCTACAAGATAAATTTCATAAGCAATTTGTAGATTTTGTCTATTATTTATGATTGCATTACTAACGGTTAGTATACATGTATGAACTTTGGATAGTAGCGACTCAATCATCTCAACTAATCTATGTATTACCATGATAAACATAAATTGAGAATGTGCAATTGTTCACTAATTGTATTTGCAGCATAGGTGAAGTAATATTATTACACTCGTATTTTTTTTGTCATGCATATAACTCATTGTGTTGAGTCATCAACGACTCACCACCGTTCAAATATTTATCGTTAAATCCTTTCTTTATAAATAGAAAAGATAATTACGTATAAGATGTTATGTTAAACTTTAACTCAATTTGTCATTGGCCGACATACTCTAGGAAAATACCGTAGACATTTTCTTCAAACAAAACTAATTTTTAACATAATCTATGTTCCTCTTAGTTTATGTTATTGTAATGCTAGAATTTAGAAACGTAGTTTGGTAAATAAAATCATTGTTTTCTTCATTGACCTATTTGGATCAACACTCGAAAATCTTAGAGAGTGTTCAGTTCGCAAGATTCCAATGGAAATTGAATGAACAGAATGATCAATTCCATTAACCAAATTTCCTTCAAGCGTTTGGTTTACCTATGGAATGAAATTGATTTTCCTACATTATACCATTCATGGATCAGTTCATTGTATCACTGTTGAGAAATAATTTAATCACATTGTTTCACAAAAAGACAAAACTATCTCCATCTTCCTACTTGATTTACCGAGACTGTAACACCCGTAATTTTCGGGCTTTAGAACTTTTAAGAAAATATGAAAAATAGGACTTTTTATCAAAACCTAGATTTTATAGTCTTGTTGGATGGGAAATTGAAATACGAATCCAACGGTTCTTTCGGAATCGAAATCGGAGCTATAACAAAGAAGTTATGGCCAAAACAAGATTTCTCACAGTGCAGCACCCTAGCGATCGCTAAGGCTTACTCTAGCAATCGCTAGGCCCTTAAATTGAAGTTCTGTTGGGAATCTAATGCTTAGCGATCGCTAAAGGAACCTCTTAGCGACCGCTAAGAGCTGTCAGCCCTGAAATCGGGTTAAATACATGCTCTTCTTCATTTGGGCATATCTTTCTCATACAAACTCCGTTTCTCCCGATTCTTTTTACTATCTTCTCGTTTTTTCGAGCTCTTCAAGACTACATCAATGGATTTGAAGTATTTGGGAGTTCTAAAATGTTGGTGTAAGTAATCTCTTCATCTCCTTCGAGTTTAAGCTTCGATTTGGGGGTTTTTCACCTCCAAACCTTTTCTTCCATACTTGGCTTAGATCTAGTATTGTTTTAGGTGGAATTCATGTTTTGAGAAGTGTTGGAGGCTGGATCTACTAGTTTGGAGGGCGGAGACTTCCATGGCTTCATCTTCTCCACCACTCACAACCTCAAATCACCATTGTTGCAAGGTGTTCTTCATCTAGGGTTTGTTCAAGATTTGGCTAGGTAAGCTTTATCTAAACCATTTGAGGTTGGTTAATCTAGGTGATAAGAGTTATGAAACTAACCTAAGATTTACTTGGTTCTAGGTTCGTTCTCGTATTTGATCTAAATCGGAAGATTTTGGGGTTTTGGGTATAAACCCTAAGGTGAGTTGTTAAAACCGAGGGCACATCATCTTGATGATTTTACATTCCTTGCTTGATTTTGTGGATGAATGTGATTTTGGTATGAATTACTTATCATGTCGAGTTTAAAGCTTTCCATGGAACGTATGATGAGTTATGCCTACATGAATGATTTGGATTATATGGTTGTATACGTGTGGTAGATTATCGTATATGCCTATCGTATGTGTTAAATCCATGAAATGGTGGGATGAATGTATTTATGTGGAATACTTGAAAGTATGCATACCATGGAATTATATGAAAGGGATTTGATATCCGAATATGTTGGCATATGTGAAATGATGTAAAGGGCTTGAGACCCTCGATATACACCTCTGTTAATGATGCTATGCTAAATTCAGTGTCGAGGTTTTGTATGTGAATAACTTGGACGAGATGTTATGCTAAATTCAGTATCAATGCCTTGTATGCAATAACATGAACGTGATGTTATGCTAAATTCAGTATCACGGTCTTATGTGATAGTAACATGGACGAACCAACGCAATGTGTCCACACCAAACAGTCTTGGGAGATTCTGAAATAGGAATGCCCCTATGTCGCCGGCCCTCGGGTTGCTCCTTGGTGCGCGGGCCTCGGATGATGTTGCCATGCTAAATTCGGGACATCGAGGTGTTTGGAAGTAGTGAATGTCGGGGCATTGGTTGGTGGAAGTGGGTCGCTCCCACTGTTTTCGAAGATAAATAATAAACCGGTTTGGCATGCTATTTTCATTGTTATTGTAATCTTGTATATATCACATGTCTTATTATGCTTTACATGCAAAGTATTATTGATACAACTCACTAGGCTCCTTTAGCCTAACACTTGTTTGGTGTCGATGTGTTCCTCAGGTGCTAGGGACGCCGTACCCAAGTAGGCTCCGGGCTTAGAGTGAGCATGGGGGAAAACGTTAAGAGACCGGTCCTTTAGGCCGCAAGATTTATTGTAGAACGATAACCCTTTCGTAGTCTTCTTCCTAGACAGAACTAGACTAGTCGGTTATTGTACTTCTTTATTCGATTACAAACGTTGTAATTATACATTACTTATACCCCATTTTGGGAAGAGCGCACGCCATGGCGTTATATTTTGTATACCACCTTTCATTAAATGAAAGTTTTTGTTGACTCCAATTTTTGGGGTGTTGCAAGTTGGTATCAGAGCTTTAGTTTAAGCGAACTAGGTAAATCACTGTAGTGTGCCTAGACTTAAACTTAGCAAGTTAGTGAATATGACACCTACCTTGGGTAAAGTCTTAGGTGGGGAGAGCGCTAGGGATATGAAAATACATGAGTCGAGAAATTGCGTCGATAGAGGCAGGGAATCTCGTGTATGGTCTATTCATAAAGCACTTAGGTACTGATTTATGAATGTATCGTCAGTGAGCATTCTTGGTTACTATTGATGTAATGATTGATAAATGTTGGTTCATATGGTAGCTTGTTCTTACTTTCTTCTCGATCTTCTTATGATAGAATATTTGATCGGACATTTAAGGACCCCAGTTACGTTTTGTTTAGGGGGGGTCGTGTTATGGCATCAACTTGGGAAAGTTTAAATACTTTGATTTAAGATTAAATCTTAGTGATGAATCTTCTTACTTAAGAGTGAAAATTAATGTTTAGTAAATGATTACTCCGGACGACTAAGTGAAGGTGAATCAAATCGGAGGAACTTAGGGACAGTTGACCTATACGGCCTACTTACTGAAGTGGTACAACTGAGCAGTTAAGTAGTATAACTAGGCGTATGTTAAAGGGGTCAGTGGTCTGAATCTGTCATGATTTTGGAAGAGTCTGAATATTGAGGAATAGTAACTTTTCTACGCGTTTCTAGCACTAATAGTTATACCGTGGATAAGATTATACAAATAGTAAGGTTTAGGAAAATCATGGATGCATGACCTAGTGGCGTTATTAGAGCATGTACGGATGGACTAAGATTGATTTGTCAGGATACTTCAAATAAATCATATTTCTGATAAAAGCTTAAGTTTCTAAGTTAAGGGAAAACTAGAATTGCGGAAGTTAAGAATTGGGTGGCCTAGTTGCGACAATTTAAGTATGTATGAAATGTTAGAGTGTATCTATATTTTATACACTCTTACCTTAAATTACACGAGTGTTTACGTAAGCTAGGAATTGGCATGTGAATAATTGTTATCGGATGAATGTGGTTACATAATGATAGAGGTCACGAGACCCTTTGGGATAAATACTTGAATTATGCAATAGGAATTATTGTGGTTAAAAATGACTAAGTTGTAAACTTAGAGGAAGGTCACGAAAACATGATGCTAAAGAAGGTTGTGGCTTTATCGAGTAGAACACGGTGTATTCATGTTGCGGAAGTAATCCATATATGCTATTGGAAAGTGAGGGTAGCGCTTAGAAAAGTATGGATGGAGTCGAGTCTAAACTCGATCAGAATCAGTATTAGATTATGGAGGATTAAGTTCTGTAAGGCCCTCATGAGAGTATTATCGAGGATCACAAGATGTCTTGGGTTCGGGATAGATGAGTTCGTTAGATGACTTCTATTTCAGTGCGAGATGGTTCAGATGAACTAATAGCAGTTGTGTGTACCAAATGACCTTGCAAACTTTGACTGTATAGGATGTCGGGATAAAATGGTTGTGTGGATAGGACAAGATCCTTCATGTGTGCCAAAATGATATTTTTCCAAGACATGTGCATTTTCATAAAGTTGTCTTCAAATTAAACGACTTGTTGTGTTTTATTACCGAGTGCGTTTATCTAATGGATTTTGTAAAATGCTTGTAAATGAGATTTATAAAGGTGTAGACCCACTTAGATAACTGTTTTGTTAAACTGTGTTGAGTTTTGGGTCAAAATGACTTCGTGAGTTACGTCCACACTAGCGGGGCAAACAAGATAAAATTATTTTTAGACGATCAACCTTTGGGTAAATTGAGTCTAGAACTTATGCTCGGTTTTGACTTTAAGAACTTTGGGAACAAGTCCCGACTACTAGAATAGCTCGAGCATAAGCTTTGATTTTTAAAAGGCTCGGTTATGAATTGGATTTCTAAAATAGCTCGATTATGAGCTTTGATTTTAAAGGGGCTCGGTTATGAACTTGGTTTCTAGAATAGCTCGGTTGTGAGCTTTGATTTCTAAACAGCTCGTTACAAGCTTTGATTTTTTTTTATAGTTTGGTTATAAGCTTCGATTTTGAATAGCTCGGTTATGAGCTTTGGGTTCTAAAATAACGAAGTGGTAAGCTTGGATTATTAATCGCACGGCGATGAGCTTTAGGACTTTATTGCATTTGATGCTTTTACACTTAGGATAGTCGTGGTTGTTGGGACTACTAGGTGTCGCAAGATTTGGTTGGGAACCCGTGTCGCATGACGGTTAGCTGGTTAGTGGTCACTAAGAGGGCTAAATCTGAGAGGTCTACCATGGTTGACAATCATATTTTGGACCTCTTGTTATGAGGGTTGATTTTCGATGAGTAGCCTTAAGTGTGCAAATTCGAGTTGGATTTTCGTTAAGTAGCTCCAAATATTTTGAGCTCTAGGAGTGCGACTCATGTTTGTTTGGCACGAAACCAGTTGTCTTTTGGTGAGACTAGTTGGGGGTCATAGCAAGCACCTAGAGCTTTGAGGTTGAAGTGTTGTACAATTAATATGGTATAGATTATGTATTCTATGTGCCTTCACACTAACCGAGAATATGCGTCATGCCGTTGTTGTCAAGTCTTTATGTAAAATACATGTGTGCTTGTATCCGGTTGTGTGCTTGCGATAAATGTTTACCATGCATAATTTTGGAGTTATCGAATTCCTTGATGTACAAAATTTTGATTGAAGATCGATGCCCATGTGCGAACTGATTGCATGCTATCCTTCAGTGTGCTACATGAATTAATTTGGTTCTACCTTTTATGAGAATGCTATTATATAGTGGAGTAACACTTGGAAAATTGGACGGAGTAGTGTTGTGCTCGTTGTGGATCGAAACTAGATTACATAGGGATTTAGTTTCGTGTCTCTCTCGCTTACGAGAGTGTGTTGGGGAGCACCGTATTACACATGATCACGGAGGAAGGGTGGTCCGACGGGAAACCCTTATCTAGAAGGAAATCTGTTAGTAACTAGGCAAAGACATTGTCATGTGGCCGAGTCTAAGTATGGGGAATTGGTTAGCACCACCTAAGTGGATGTACGATGTGCATACTGGCTATTACAAGAAGAAGTCCTATAGGTTGTTAAAGCGTGTTTCTAAGAAGTTGTAGCGAACCGACTAGAACGAGACTTGTTCGGGTGGATTAAGTGACCATGTTTTGGAGGTCTTCGTGAGGCGATACTTGCCTGGTTATGAGTGGCTTAGAAGAAACAATAATGGTTGTGTGTACTAAGTGACTTTCCAAATTCTGATTATAGAGGACGTAGTAGGATGGTGATTGCGTGAGTGGACTAATAGCTGAATTGTGTTGCAAAGAATCGAGAAAACGTTGTCATTGGTACAAGAGTGGTGATATTGTAATTTGCTAAGGGCATTGCATGCCATGTGAGAGATGCAAGATACCAATATGTTAAATTGCCGTAGAGAGGTAAGCCTTTTAAGAGTGTAAAGTGATCTTGAAAACGTTGCTTATAATTGATCTGTGAGGAGTAGGAGTGTTATGTTTGGAATAGTGGCACTACATGCCAAGCTAAGCGAGAAATTCATCGTATGACGATAAGTGTTAATGTAGCCAAGTGGTGGCTCGTGTTGATTAGATTAAGACAAGTTTATGAAGGAGTTATCGCTCGGAATGTTTTACCTAAATCAGCTAAGGCGACATGTACGTCTTCTTTTCAGATAATAGGATGTTTGGAAAAGTTATAGTAGTACGGATTTGAGAATGTAAGAATCTAGTGGTAACGAGCGAATTGTTAAATGAAGAAGTTTACCTTCCTTATGGTATCCATAGGCGAGTAGATGAAATTTTCGGGTTTCTTTGAGAATTATTGACGACGGCTAGACACCGTTAGTGAGTGTGTGGAGACATTTCTTAGTAGTAAAGTAACTCTTAGTCGAGTGATCGACTTTAATAGGAGGCGAATGATGTATGGTACCTTGAACCATAGAATTTAGTCGATTTGGTTTGGTTAAATTATACAAAGAGCTAAGGTTGCGTATGCTAGTGATATTATCCTTATAAGTGCGTTATGTTTCGAATGATAGACGTAAAGTAGTAGCTTGTGGTGTTTTGATGAACCACTTTTAAACGAGACCACTATATCAGTGATCGTATTGTGAACGTAACCAAGTCCAATAGTGATTAACCGACGGTATGGAGAAAGCGTAATGTGTTAGCTTCGCAAAACGTTTGGGCGACGTTGCCCTTTATGGTTCGGAAAACATTTGCAATTTCGAGGACGAAATTTTTATTTAGGTGGGGAGGATTGTAACACCCGTAATTTTCGGGCTTTAGAACTTTTAAGAAAATATGAAAAATAGGACTTTATATCAAAACCTATATTTTATAGTCTTGTTGGATGGGAAATTGAAATACGAATCCAACGGTTCTTTCGGAATCGAAATCGGAGCTATAACAAAGAAGTTATGGCCAAAACAAGATTTCTCACAGTGCAGCACCCTAGCGATCACTAAGGCTTACTCTAGCGATCGCTAGGCCCTTAAATTGAGGTTCTGTTGGGCATCTGATGCTTAGCGATCGCTAAAGGAACCTCTTAGCGACCGCTAAGAGCTGTCAGCCCTGAAATCGGGTTAAATACATGCTCTTCTTCATTTGGGCATATCTTTCTCATACGAACTCCGTTTCTCCCGATTCTTTTTACTATCTTCTCGTTTTTTCGAGCTCTTCAAGACTACATCAATGGATTTGAAGTATTTGGGAGTTCTAAAACGTTGGTGTAAGTAATCTCTTCATCTCCTTCGAGTTTAAGCTTCGATTTGGGGGTTTTTCACCTCCAAACCTTTTCTTCCATACTTGGCTTAGATCTAGTATTGTTTTAGGTGGAATTCATGTTTTGAGAAGTGTTGGAGGCTGGATCTACTAGTTTGGAGGGCGGAGACTTCCATGGCTTCATCTTCTCCACCACTCACAACCTCAAATCACCATTGTTGCAAGGTGTTCTTCATCTAGGGTTTGTTCAAGATTTGGCTAGGTAAGCTTTATCTAAACCATTTGAGGTTGGTTAATCTAGGTGATAAGAGTTATGAAACTAACCTAAGATTTACTTGGTTCTAGGTTCGTTCTCGTATTTGATCTAAATCGGAAGATTTTGGGGTTTTGGGTATAAACCCTAAGGTGAGTTGTTAAAACCGAGGGCACATCATCTTGATGATTTTACATTCCTTGCTTGATTTTGTGGATGAATGTGATTTTGGTATGAATTACTTATCATGTCGAGTTTAAAGCTTTCCATGGAACGTATGATGAGTTATGCCTACATGAATGATTTGGATTATATGGTTGTATACGTGTGGTAGATTATCGATATGCCTATCGTATGTGTTAAATCCATGAAATGGTGGGATGAATGTATTTATGTGGAATACTTGAAAGTATGCATACCATGGAATTATATGAAAGGGATTTGATATCCGAATATGTTGGCATATGTGAAATGATGTAAAGGGCTTGAGACCCTCGATATACACCTCTGTTAATGATGCTATGCTAAATTCAGTGTCGAGGTTTTGTATGTGAATAACTTGGACGAGATGCTATGCTAAATTCAGTATCGATGCCTTGTATGCAATAACATGAACGTGATGCTATGCTAAATTCAGTATCACGGTCTTATGTGATAGTAACATGGACGAACCAACGCAATGTGTCCACACCAAACAGTCTTGGGAGCTTCTGAAATAGGAATGCCCCTATGTCGCCGGCCCTCGGGTTGCTCCTTGGTGCGCGGGCCTCGGATGATGTTGCCATGCTAAATTCGGGACATCGAGGTGTTTGGAAGTAGTGAATGTCGGGGCATTGGTTGGTGGAAGTGGGTCGCTCCCACTGTTTTCGAAGATAAATAATAAACCGGTTTGGCATGCTATTTTCATTGTTATTGTAATCTTGTATATATCACATGTCTTATTATGCTTTACATGCAAAGTATTATTGATACAACTCACTAGGCTCCTTTAGCCTAACACTTGTTTGGTGTCGATGTGTTCCTCAGGTGCTAGGGACGCCGTACCCAAGTAGGCTCCGGGCTTAGAGTGAGCATGGGGGAAAACGTTAAGAGACCGGTCCTTTAGGCCGCAAGATTTATTGTAGAACGATAACCCTTTCGTAGTCTTCTTCCTAGACGGAACTAGACTAGTTGGTTATTGTACTTCTTTATTCGATTACAAACGTTGTAATTATACATTACTTATACCCCGTTTTGGGGAGAGCTTACGCCATGGCGTTATATTTTGTATACCACCTTTCACTAAATGAAAGTTTTTGTTGACTCCAATTTTTGGGGTGTTACAGAGACCTATATGAACATCCGTCAACCACAACCGATCATACTTAACCCACCACCAATCTGAATTTCCAACCACAGATCTGAACTACCGTAGACCACCATCGTTCTGAAGCAGTGTCGACCACGATTGACATGAACTACCGCCGACAACAAGCAATATAAACCACAGTCAACCACCACCGACCACCGTCGATCCACGAGCGATCTGAACCACAGTATTGGATTTCGATTTCAAAATTTTCAAAAAAAATGCATTTTGGTCATTTACTAATACCTCATTTCAAATCCATCCAAAGTTACATCATGTGAGACAAACAAACAGATTCCAACTTTCATAGGTTTCATACCAATGTCTGTCAAACAGGTGGTCAAACCTGATAACATTCCATTCAATTCCTTTAAGATCAAATTTCTTTGTTAGATTTCATTCCATCAAAAAAACATTCTAAGAACCAAATGTCCCCTTAGTTTACGTCGTATAAAAATTGAGTGTGTTAGGGTTTTTTTTTTCCATTTAGATCTTGATAAAATATAGATTTTAGATCTAAATATCATTTCATGAATGATTATTTACTCTTGTAATATGTAAATATTACCTATAGATTGTTGTTTGATGGCAAAAACGAATTAATTATTCCTTGAAATTTTCATCAAAGTTACATGAACCTTATATCATGATTCATGAATCTTATATCAAACCCATATTTGAAAATAGGTTTCACAAGGGTTAAAACCAGGCTCGATTCAGTTGTGACAACAACGGAATACTACAGGAAAAAACATTAAGTAGCTTTATAATGACATTATGTAACAACAGCTTAAATAGCTTTGAAAAAAAATTCTTTAATCCAACATGAAGGATATCATAGTTGCATATCAATAGCATGAGTTGGATTCTAGTAAGAAGTTGAGTTAACATGAGACACATGAGAATCTTACCCAATAAGGGAGAGATTTACCAACGCTAAAATGGGAAAAAATGTTACCTAATAAAGTAAGGCCATAAAGATAATATCTTTTGTCAATAAACACTTACTAGATAAGCATTTTGGCAAACAACCAAGCTTGCAATTTAGTCTCTATTTTAACAGAACAAATGAAGAATCAAATATTGTCATAAACAAAAGAAACCAACTACTCCTTTATGGTAAAAGTTACCAATAAACGGAAATTACCAAAACCATATATATAGAGAGAAAAACAAATGAATCGATCTTGGTACATCACCTGGTCAGACATGATGATTAAATGTCCATATCTAAAAGACTTCACATTGTCATATTTTTTGCCAATCTGGAGCCCTAGAATACGTATGAGGTTAACGATATCAACATTCTCCAGAACTTGTTCAACGGGTGCATTGCTCACATTAAGCAATTTACCGCTTAAAGGAAAAACACCATAGTAATTTGGGTCCAAGCCAGACGATAATCCTGACATCTGCAATATGAAAGTGTGCGGGAAATACTTATTGAAGAATGCTAATTATAAGCTAATAAAAAGTGATATATATATATATTGTGTGGTCCAATGAATTAGGGTGTAATCGAGCCTAGCCGACACAGTGTCAAGCTTGAGCTTTGATTTTCAAGCTCGAGCTCGACTAGAGGAAGTACTCGGCACTCTCGAGTTGTGCTCGACTAAAATTCAAATTTCAAGTTTTCGAGCTACAATTACTAATTCGCTATTAAAAACTAGTACGGAAGGATCGAATAATGAAAGCATCATGTCTACCATACAAGTCTCCGTTAAAAATATAGTCAATTACAACGAAGGTAAGTGGAACGAACTAATATTTGAAACAAAAATCCAATATTAGGGGTATAAATATAGGGGTGAGCATAACCGGGTACCCGCCTTTTTCTTGGAACCGGAACTGACGATTCCGGTTCCAAAGGCGGATACCCGCTTCCGATGTTCACCCTTATTAAATGTAATTAGGTTATATATTCGGGGTCAAACAGGTAACATACTATAAGCTCGATAAGGCTCGCGAGCCTGACGAGTTGAGTATTTTGGAGCTCGAAACCCTACTCGAGTAGCTCGAGCTCGACTCAGTTCACGCCGAATCGATTCCGGTATTTCCCGAGTCGGTCTCGAGCAACTCGTGAGTTGTCTCGGCCCGATTACACCCCTAATTATCTGCAATGAAGAAAACGTACTACAAGATTTTTATCTGATTTTTTGCCAAGCTTTTTCCCCGATCCTTGAGATTCTGTCGATTAAATTATTGCCAAAGTCGTCTCTCTGCTTCAACTTCTTTGGTCGTATCAGAGCATCTCCAACATTGGCACCAAAAACACCAAATTTGGTGGGCCCATCAACACAAAAAAAAACTCAACTCCAATCACACTTTAAAAGAAAACATCAAATTTGTGGACCCAACATTTTTATAAGGCCATCCTTACCCGTACAGTCATACAGGTCATACTAGCTGCCACCTCAGCGCCACATCAGCTTTACCATCATCTTACCATTATCATACCATTCCATCCTTACCCGTACGCATACTACCTATTTTATTTAAATACTAAAATATTATCTTTATATATATAGATTGTATATATATTTGTGTGTGTGTTTGGGATATTTTTTTTTTGAACGGTACGCGGGTACCGATTGAGTATCTTGCAGGTGTGGTACCATTCTCCACTACGGTGTTACCACCGGTACCGGTTGCCTGCAGCCTCCCAATGCGGATGGCCTAACATATTTTATTCATTATTAACTATTTTTTATAACAATATACTTTATTCACAATATATATATATTATAATAAATAAATAATCAGTAATTTATTTATTTAATAAAGACTTCTTAAAATAAAAGCGATAATTTTTAATTAATATTAATTAAAAACATAATTCAAATTACATTAATTGAAATAACACATATAAAAAACATAGTTAAATAATACTAATTTTTCGAGTTAGTATACCCGTTCCATAAATGATCAATTAATGCATCTCGAAGTTTAAAGTGGGCATTTTTATCTTTGATCTTTTTATGTCGAGCAAGAAATTCTTCAAGTCCGCATTTTTATCGTTCACCAAACATATACTCCTGTAATCCTCCATATGAGTAAACAATAATAGTTTATATAATAAGTATGTAATAAACCTTACCTTTCTTTTCTTATAATACTCGAGACGAACGGCAACGAACACTTTAAGGACTGTAAGTGAAATAAAATAGAAAATATATTAGATCAAATAATTTGGAGGATATGAAACAGAAAATATGTCGTTGATACACTTACTTTCTTCAGCGTCATCATACTTCTTTAGTACACCTTCCGAGTTAAAAAGGTACATGTTACTTAGCCCTATTTTGCTAGTTAACTTTAGCTTATTAAGAAGCCACTCTTTATCATGTGCTCTGGGGATCTTTAGACATGATAATCTCCAAACGTATTTTCTCAATATCATCATTTTTATCATCGTATTTCTGCAAAATTTAAGCTTCCCAATGAGAGAGGAGAATGCAAGAAACCACATATGTAGAGTTAAGAACTGAACTACCTTGATGAACTTCGACTTCTCCAACAAGATCTTATATTTTTTAGTCCAAATATGTATTGGCAGCTCATCGATAATAACTGTCTTTTTTGTACCCTCTTTGATCATTGCATTCCCCTTGGTAATGATGATGTGTTTATTTTCTTGCGGCTCAATCATTCCAGTGAAGCCTCTATACCATGGAATCATTGTCTTTGGGTTTTTCTTTTCCAACAGAAGCTGAATATTTTCAATGATGTATAGTGGGTCATATTGAGGTACATTTTTGGACCACCCTGTGGCTATCCCTTCACATCCATTAACGAGAATCATTGGAATTATCAGCACGAAGAAAGTAGGCTCATCATAATGCTCAAAATCTAAGCTTTTTTCATCGTCATTGTGAAAAATATACCGTGTGATAGGAGAGAGACTGGTAGAGAGATATCTGACATCACCAATATCTTGGCCACCCATCCGACAGGAGCCAAAAAAGCCCATTTGGGCAGAGGAGGTTTATATTATTCGTTCCCACATGACTTTGTGCCATATCTATTAAAGCTTCTACAAGACTTGTCATCCCATGACGATAGTTGGTACGCCCAGACACATAGCCACAAAATGCTTCAACATTTTCTTCCTCGACGAGTGGCTTCTTAATGGCACAAAATAGGATCTTTCTCTGGGTTGGTTTCAAACCATCCACCACCGATGGTATATATCTTTGAAGCATAGCCATTGAATGTAGAGTCAGCTCGTAATGGATAAAGTCCAGTATCTGATAGTATTCTCGCTAAAATCAATACAGCAGGTATCCGGCTGCACAACAGAAAAAAAGACACAAATTAACCCAATGACACCCCTTTTTAACACCCTCACCAACACTCGGACCCTTCCCCCTCCCAAAAGAAATTATGACGCACACTTTCTAACAAATTTAAAACACTCACCGAGGCAAGGAAAATGGAAAATTAATATAATGACATGCTTCAAAACCTGCAAAGAAAAACAAACCTTATACTTCATATATTTCAAAAGCCACTTCTTCCTTTCGTGAACTTGCAAACTGTTGAAAGACAATTCTAATATCGCACCATCGCTGACATACATCCTATCAAAGTACTTTATATTGTTTTGAATATCAGTAAAGTATTAGCGCATTCCTTATTTGTACTTGATGCCAACCCCTTGTAGTACTTTATTCTGTATTTTCTTTCATCGTCTCCCCTCAGAGATTTCATCCACTTCATATACGCAGGCAATGTATAGAACGAAATTACATCTTCCTCATTCTTTTTGTTAATTGGCTTCACAATTGGAGTATGTAACACCCCCAGAAAGTTTTGAATCTTTAATACGGATGAACAAAAGTTGTAAAGCAAATTGATTACCAAGCCTCTCATATGGGATCCATCATAATCATGCACCTAAAAATCTATTAGTAATAGAAGATTAACCATTATCATATCAAATGAATCGATCTTGGTACATTACCTGGTCAGACATGATGATTAAATGTCCATATCTAAAAGACCTCACATTGTCATATTTTTTGCCAATTTGGAGCCCAAGAATACGTATGAGGTTAACGATATCAACATTCTCCAGAACTTGTTCAACGGGTGCATTGCTCACATTAAGCATTTTATCGCTTAAAGGAAAAACACCATAGTAATTTGGGTCCAAGCCAGACGATTATCCTGACATCTGCAACTCGAAACCCTACTCGAGTAGCTCGAGCTCGACTTGGTTCACGTCGAATTGATTCCAGTATTTTCTGAGTCGGTCTCGAGCAACTCGTGAGTTGTCTCGGCCCGATTACACCCCTAATTATCTGCAACGAAGAAAACGTACTACAAGATTTTTTGCCAAGCTTTTTTTCCCGATTCTTGAGATTCTGTTGATTAAATTCTTGCCAAAGTCGTCTCTCTGCTTCAACTTCTTCGGTCGTATCAGAGCATCTCCAACCTTGGCACCAAAAAGAACACCAAAAACACCAAATTTGGTGGGTCCATCAACACCAAAAAAAACTCTAACTCCAACCACACTCTATAAAAACACCAAATTTGTGGACCCCACATTTTTATAAGGCCATCCTTACCCGTACAGGTCATACAGGTCATACTAGCTGCCACCGCCACATCAGCTTTACCACCATCTTACCACTACCATACCATTCCATCCTCACCCGTACCACGCATACCACCTATTTTATTTAAATACTAAAATATTATCTTTATATATATATAAACTGTATGTATATATATGTGTGTGTATGGGATTTTTTTTTAACGGTACGCGGGTACCGATTGAGTAGCTTGCAGGTGTGGTAGCATTCATCCACTACGGTGTTACCACCGGTACCGATTGCCTGCAGCCTCCCAATGCGGATGGCCTAACATATTTTATTCATTATTAACTATTTTTTATAACAATATACTTTATTCACTATATATATATTATAATAAATAAATAATCAGTAATTAATTTATTTAATAAAGACTTCTTAAAATAAAAGCGATAATTGTTAATTAATATTAAAAGCATAAATTAAAAACATAATTCAAATTACATTAATTGAAATAACATATTTAAAAAACATAGTTAAATAATACTAATTTTCCGAGTTAGTATACCCGTTCCATAAATGATCAATTAATGCATCTCGAAGTTTAAAGTGGGCATTTTTATCTTTGATCTTTTTATGTCGAGCAAGAAATTCTTCAAGTCTGCCATTTTATCGTTAACCATCTCAACTCCCACATCCGGAACCTCATGTCGTTCTACAATTGGTGCATTAACATCACGTTCATCTTCAATGATCATATTATGCATAATGATACATGAAGTCATTATGTCATGCAATATTTCTTTCCTCCAGAGCCGTGCAGGTCCTGCTACTATTGCAAATCTTGATTGTAATACGCCAAATGCACGTTCCACATATTTTCTACATGCTTCTTGTTTCATTGCAAAATATTTTTTTGGGGCCACGTGGATCATGTATAGATTGAACAAGAGTGGCCCATTTTGGATATATACCATCGGCTAGATAATAACCCATGTCATACGATTTTCCATTGATGACATAATTAGCAGGAGGAGCAGTACCTGTAGCAAGATTTGTGAAAAGATAGGAAGATTCCAACACATTAATGTCATTGTTGGACCCTGGCAAACCAAAAACTGCATGGCATATCCAAAGATCATAGTCAGCTACAGCTTCCAAAATAATACTTGGAGATCTACTACGGCCGGAATATTGTCCTCCCCAACCCGTTGGACAATTCTTCCATTTCCAGTGCATACAATCTAGGCTACCTAGCATACCTGGGAAACCTCGCTGTTCTCCAATTTGGTGAAGTCGTGTTACATCATTAGCATTGGGTGTTCATAGATAACGCTCACCAAACACCTCCACGATAGCACGGCAAAATCGTTTCAAGGCTTTTAAAACCGTGGATTCACCTATTTTAACATACTCATCTGTAGAATCTGCAGAATACTTTCTGAAAACCGGACAATCCAAGTTTGCCACATCCATCCCTTCGTTGGACAAAGTAGTTGTCATGACTTTGAACCGCATCCATAATACGAAAGAATAAAGTACGACCCATTCAAAATTGTCGACGAAACATTGGCTCTGGAAATCAAGGATTTTCAGAAAAATAGTCATTAAAGAGATTACGACCGACATTTTCCCGATCACGATTGATGACTATATGGCCAGGAACATGTAACACCCCGCTAAAGCGGAACCACGAGGTGCCACAGTCAAGATTTCATCGCGATAGGAAATAAAATACACCAATCATTCATATCAAAAGTTTAAAAGAGTTTACACAGTACTACAAGTATTACAATCCAACCATCATTCAGGTTTACAAATTTAAACGAAATATGAATCAACATGACTGGTGTTATACAAAAGTTCCCTTAAAGATCTTATCAAACCTTCGGATTTCCTGAAAAGCATGATAAACAAGTGTCAACTACAAGAGTTGGTGAGTTCACAGGTTTTCATATGCACAAAAATATTTTAAATGCAACGACATTTCAGTGAACCTTTTATTCACTACACTTTTCAAAATTTAACTAAAGCAAATCCGTTCATTCGCTAAAGTTTTCGTATACAGTTAGAGTGAATCCGTTCATTCACTACCAACAGTGAGTAAATTTTCCGGATGATTTGTAAATCGCAAGATAATTAGTGAGTTACTACAATCCTTTCCAATTCATGACATGCTTTGCCCCTATCTACTCCAGAGGTGGAAGTAAATCCCACTTGCGTAGAACGTTTTGTTCAATACAGTGCACCTATCACTCGTCAGTTCTAGGTGGGTATGTCAATCCAAATAGCGCTATCCACGTGTATTTTAGGCCCATTGTTATGAGTTAATAGTAGTCTTCGGGGACTTATTCATATTTTCCTTTTATCTCACTATATCAAGCTTTAAACATATCAAATTTAACTCACTTACGTTTCATTCAATTCGATTCATTAAAATCCATTTTTGCTCATTTCGAAACAATTCAATTCATCGCATTTTCATAATACATTCAATCATATCATGCTTTCCACCCCAAAACGTATAAAACGGTAAAAGTGGGGCTGTGAATACTCACCTTGAGTGCTTAGTGCGAATTTGAGAGAGTTGATGCGTGACCTAAATCCCGGCTCCAAACTAGGGTGGTCCTATCAAACACGAAATTTTAACGTAAGTCCTAGGTCCAACGGTCCTTAACTAAAATCGTACCGAAATCCATAATATGCCATTATATAAATTTTATAGCCTAATCCAATAAAATTTCATTTTGTCACCAAAGAGAGTCTTCTAAACATTTTAGAAGTTCAAATTTTATAAAATTGAGTTTTTGAGAAATTTTCAGAATCTGTCAAAATTTTGAGTTGTAAAAATTGTCATTTTGAACTTAGGTCCTCTAAATATTGAGTCTTTAAATTTTTACCCCCTGAATTAGGGGATGTTAGGAGCATTTTCACCAAGTTTCATGATTTTTAGAGGATTTTTACTATTTTTAAACATTTTTACAAAATCAGTGGTAAGGGCTGAATTTCCAGAATACCTTTAGTCCTTGTTTTATTCATAAATAATTCTATACACCACTTTATCACGAATTTCCAAAGGGATTTTCTAGCTAAAACATAAACCAAACTTTTGAGACAAGTTTCATGTCATAAGGATGATTTTTGAGGGAGATATGACCTTTTCAAGTGGTGCATGTGTAATCTGCCATAAGAGGACAGCCTACACCACCATCTTAAACTCATTGGTTGAAGTCCCAAAACACCTCTAAATGACATGATCTTGGACTTTTTAGAAATCTAACTCAAAGTACTTGAGTTTAGAATCAAGAAAATCGTATTTTAGATAAATAATCAAGGAGTTATGCTTGTTTGAAGTTGACCAAAGTTTCTGACCAAAACACTGTTGCACACAAAAATGTTTTATGGTGGTTTGGGTTCAAATCTTGGTGTTTTTGCACCATTCCAGTGGGGTTTGAACCCTAACACATTAAATATCATTCCATAAAATTTTCATGAAGAAATAAGTTCAAGAAAGCCCTTTTTGGGTCGTGTAAAGTGCATGCAACTACTTTGACAGAATCTGTCCAACATTATAATACCCAAAATACAACCAAAACACATAAAATCATACCATTTCGGGGTTTATCTTGCTATTTCACCCATAACTCAGATTATACAAATGTATTACAACTAAAATATGTTTTCATACCATCCAAACCCATGCATGAACTATTGATGAAGTTTAGCACAAGTTTGGTGGTCAAAATCATCATCTAAACGATTTTTGATTCATTTCTTGTGTTCTTATGGGGAAATCATTGATTTTCACCTCCATAGATTGTCATATAACATCATCTAAGGCTCAATCTCTTTCCCAAACACACATTTCTTTACTTGAATCAAAAAGGGGTTAAAAACCCTTGAAAAAGAAGAAGAAAGACTCACAAATGAGTGAAAATCGAAGTAGAAATCATCTAACTATGCTTACCTTTGATGAACACCCAACCTTAATCTCAAAATAGGTTTTAAAAACCTTTAAAAATCTGGAGTCAAGAGGAGTTCTTGGCTGATTTTTAGTGAGAGAGAGTAGAGAGAATTAGAGAGAGAAAGAAGATTTGAAAAGTGAAAGAGATTTTTGTTGGAAAAATGAACAAATGATAGCTTTTATATGAAAGAGGGGAGGGGACACCTTGGGGAGTGGTGTGGCCGGCCCCTAGTGGGTCCCACCCACTCTCCCTATATTTTTTTTTTCTTTTAAAACAGTGTACATTTGACACTGTTATTTCGACGCGGTACCGGGTTTTTGTCGGTTTTTCGCAAATTCTAACTTTTCGAAAGTGGTTTTAGGTTAATTAAGTTACTTTACATATAATTTAAACATTATAACTTAATTTTCCAAAAATTATCTTAATTCTGGCATTTTAGGATTATCGGGTGATTTCGGGCCGGTTCGGGCTTTTTCGGGCAGTTTTCGGAACTCTTAGGATTTTAACCTAACTTTTTCTCGCCAACTAATCTATTTTCATCTTAAAACTTATTTAACTAATTTCTAACCTACGGAAATGCTGTAGAGTGACTGAACGCGTAAATTAACCTGGAGGTCGGAACTGACGGTTGTCACATTTACCCCCGGTTGAAAGAAATTTCGTCCCGAAATTTAATCATTGTTGGCACCGAAGCGATCTTTCGTGAAGAGGTGCGGGTATTTGTCTTTCATGAAAGCCTTCCGTTCCCAAGTGAACTCAGGTCCGTGACGAGAGTTCCATCGTACCTTGACGATTGGTATTTTGCTGCGCCGGAGTTGTTTGGTTTCTTGATCAAGAATCTCAATTGGTTCTTCCGAGGCGCGCAGTTTTTCATCAATTTGAATCTCATCCAAAGGCAGAATTACTGTCCCCTCTGACAGACATTTCTTCAGGTTGGACACGTGAAACGTGTCATGAATAGAGCTCAGCTCTATAGGCAAGTTCAACCTATAAGCAACGGGTCCGATTCTTTCTACGACCTCAAACGGTCCAACAAAACGAGGGCTCAGCTTTCCTTTCTTTCCGAATCTTATTAGCCCTTTCCATGGTGATACCTTCAGTAACACTTTGTCACCAACTTGAAATTCCAACGGCTTTCGCCGATTATCGGCATAACTTTTCTGGCGATCTCTGGCCGTTTTCAGCTTTTCTTGAACCATTTTGATTTTGTCGGTGGTCTCCTGCACAACATCCGGCCTAAACAATTTATTCTCTCCCACTTCCAACCAATTAAGTGGGGATCTACACTTGCGTCCATAGAGTGCCTCGTATGGCGCACACTGTATGCTAGCATGAAAGCTGTTGTTGTAGGAGAACTCGACTAAAGGTAGATGATCGTCCCAACTACCTCCAAATTCAATCACGCAAGCACGTAGCATATCCTCTAATGTCTGAATGGTTCTCTCAGTCTGTCCATCGGTTTGAGGATGATAAGCCGTGCTTAGATCTACACGAGTACCCAAAGCTGCTTGAAGCGATTGCCAAAATCGCGAGGTGAATCTACTATCCCTATCAGAGATAATCGATATCGGGACTCCATGTCGCATGACAACCTCACTGACATACAATCGTGCAAGCTTATCGATGCTATCAGTCTCCTTTATTGGCAAGAAATGCGCTGATTTCGTGAGTCGATCAACGATTACCCAAATCGTATCATGCCCTTTTTGGTCTTGGGTAACTTGGTCACGAAGTCCATCGATATCTGCTCCCATTTCCACTCTGGGATTTCTGGTTGCTGAAGAAGTCCTGACGGTTTCTGATGCTCTGCTTTAACCTTCGCACAAGTCAAGCATTTACTCACGTAAGTGGCGATATCTCTTTTCATACCGGGCCACCAGTAGTGCTCCTTCAGTCCTTTGTACATTTTATCGGATCCTGGATGTATCGAGTACTTTGATTGATGAGCTTCGTCCATGATCATTTTCCTCAGCTGCTCCACACTTGGAATCCAAATTCTTCCCTTGAAATAACATACTCCATCCCCTTTCTTCTCGAATTCCTTTTCTACGCCATGAAGGGTTTCTTTCTTTATGTTGTCAGTCATTAGGACTTCCCTTTGAGCTTCCAATATCTGGCTTTTCAAACTGGTCTGGACCAAAACTCCCATGGCTCGTGCTCTTGTAGGCTTCACTCTTTCTTTTCTGCTCAGCGCATCAGCCACTACGTTCGCCTTCCCTGGGTGGTATTTGATCTCACAATCATAGTCACTGAGCAACTCCACCCATCTCCTCTGCCTCATGTTTAACATCTTTTGGTCCAGAATATGCTGAAGACTCTTATGATCCGTAAAGATAGTGCATTTGGTGCCGTACAGATAATGTCTCCAAATCTTAAGGGCAAACACCACTGCTCCGAGTTCCAAGTCGTGAGTAGTGTAGTTCTTCTCGTGGACCTTCAATTGTCTGGATGCATAGGCAATAACCTTCTCGTTCTGCATCAAGACACATCCTAAGCCTTGATGTGAAGCATCGCAATACACTACAAAGTTATCCGTTCCTTCGGGTAACGCTAGAATGGGCGCATTGCACAACTTATGCTTGAGTAATTGGAACGCTTCCTCTTGTTTCTCTCCCCAGACGAACTTCTTGTCTTTTTGCGTCAAGGTTGTCAACGGCTGCGCAATCTTAGAAAAATTTGCGATGAATCTTCGGTAATAACCTGCCAAACCGAGAAATTGTCGAATTTCGGTTGGGGTCTTTGGGGCTTCCCACTTCTTTACGGCCTCGATCTTGGCTGGGTCGACGTGTATTCCTTCCTTGTTCACTACATGTCCTAAGAAGTGAACTTCTCGGATCCAAAATTCGCACTTTGAAAATTTGGCGTAAAGCTTTTCGGCCTTTAGCAATTCCAATACTAGCCTCAGATGTTGCTCATGATCCTCCTTGCTCTGCGAATAAATCAGGATATCGTCTATGAAGACAATTACGAACTTGTCTAAGTAAGGTCGGCACACTCGGTTCATTAGATCCATAAACACTGCTGGAGCGTTCGTCAATCCAAAAGGCATGACTAAGAACTCATAGTGACCATATCGAGTTCTGAACGCTGTCTTCGCGATGTCTTCCTCACGAACTCGCATTTGATGGTATCCCGATCGAAGATCGATCTTGGAGAAGTACGTTGCTCCTTGCAGTTGATCGAATAAGTCATCGATGCGTGGAAGAGGGTATCGGTTCTTGATGGTGATCTTGTTCAGTTCCCTATAGTCGATGCACATGCGGAATGATCCATCCTTCTTCTTGACGAACAGCACAGGGGCTCCCCAGGGCGAAGAGCTGGGTCGGATGAATCCCTTATCTAACAGTTCTTGAAGTTGGTTCGACAGCTCCTGCATCTCGGATGGTGCTAGACGATAAGGCGATCTTGCTACAGGGCCTGCTCCAGGGATTATATCGATGTGGAACTCTACTTGTCGCTGCGGGGGTAGTCCTGGTAACTCTTCTGGGAAAACCTCAGGAAAATCTCGCACGATTGGAATATCCTGGATTTGCTTTTCTTTTGCACTCTTATCTACCACGTGCGCCATAAATGCTACACACTCCTTTCGTAGATGGTTTCGCATTTTCATAAAAGACACGATCTTAATGTCTCTCTTTGGCTTGTCTCCATACACTTCAAGAAATCTTCCATCAGGTAATGCTATCACGACTATCTTCTCAGCACAACATATTGTTGCTCGATGCTTGGACATCCAGTCCATACCAACAATTATGTCAAAACTCCCTATCTTAATCGGAATCAAGTCTATGCTAAAATCCTTTCCAGACAATCCTAGTGTGCATTTTCTGATTATCTTATCAGCCTTAACTAATTCTCCGTTGGAGTATTCGATTATATGATCCTCTTTCAGATCCTGTGACTTTTTATTTATCTTAGGTCTGAATTCTAACGATACAAAGCTCCTATCTGCTCCGGAATCAAAAAGCACAGTAGCAGGATAGTTGTTGAGAAGAAACGTACCTGTAACCACGTCGGGGTTTTGCTTTGCTTCCTCTGCTCCAATCACAAATGCTCTCCCTCGAGCTAGTCCTCCTCGGTTTCCTTGGTTTGCTTGGGTTGCTTGGTTTGCCGGCTGCACTCGATTTGCGTAGGGTCTCTGATTCAACTTGGGACAATCATTCCGGTAATGATTTAAGCTCCCACACTCAAAACAAGTTCCCTTCTTACAACCCTTGTCAGTATGGCCTCCCCTGCCACATCTAGAACAGACAATACACCTCCCACCATGAAGGTTCCCACACTTGCCACACTTCTGATTCGTTCCTCTCTCTCTTTCTGCCATCTGAGTCTGCAATCCGTAGCTCCTGGTTACTCTCCTATCCTTGCCCATCTTTCCCTGAATTGTGGTTTAGTAGACTCCTCTATCTTCCTCTTTCCTTTCGCCCCATCGCTCAGAAAGGTTCCTGATCGACCGCATTGTTGGTGAGTCGGTTTGCCAGATTCACTGCCTCTGGCAGAGTTTTCGGGTCTGCTGCAGTTACATTTCCCCGGATTACTGGTGATAATCCCCAGACATATCGATCTACACGGTTTTGTTCAGGTGTTACCAGGTGCGGTACTAGCTTAGCCAATTCATGGAATCGGGTAGTGTAAGTGGTGACATCATTTCCTTTCATCTCATGGTGCCACAACTCCGCTTCTAGTTTCTGCATCTCACTTCGCGGGCAAAACTCATCCTTAAGCATCTTCTTGAAATCCTCCCAAGATATTTGATTGGTTGCCTCACGTCCACGGGTCTGAATTTGAGTGTTCCACCAAGTTAAAGCTCGTCCTTGTAACAAGCAGGCAGCATACTGTACCTTATTTCCCTCCGTACACTTGCTGATATGGAGGACAGACTCCATGCCCTCTATCCAGGTTAACAGGCCAACCGCTCCTTCGGTTCCATGGAATTCTTTAGGATTACAGCTACGGAAGGATTTGTACGTACATTCCCTTTCTCTACGCTCGTGATTTTGGTTTTGATTAGTATTGAATCCAGCTGCCACTTGGCTAACTATATTAGGAAGAGAGGCTATGACTTGCTCCGAAACGAGTCTTGCAAGTTCCGGATCTTCCCTTCTTGGAGGCATGTTTCTAAAACATAACCATAATAAAGGCATTTAGTGATGAACTAGCAAATCTAAGTTCTTGCAATTTGCTAACTATCTACTCATTCAAGCCATAGTGTTTACGCAACCTATTAAACTTATTATACCAACTAACGAGGTCATTAGATGCATAATAATTTAAACATTCCATTCATACGTAAAGATGCAAATATAACATGCAACTCATAGCAAATCATACCATCATAATATCCATATCGTTTCCCAAAAATAATATCCAAACGATCATACAGTTTTACAGTCATCCAAAATACCAAAAGTTATAAGTGTTCAATAACTGGGCATCATGCCCCAAAACATAATTCAGCTTAAGATCCCATCTCCTAGTAGCCAGCCCCCCACAAAGCCCAGACGAACAAGATGATAGCCAGAGCAATCACCACATACACCAAGGTGTATAGGTGACTGAGCGAGTCCATAGTGTGACCTAGGAGGGCCACGACTCTGGATAGCTGCTGGCTATCCGCTCCGGCTACACCTATCAGGGAATCGATCATGTGGTCATGATGATCGATCATGTGCTCGTGGATGTCCTGACCCCGGGCTAAGCGCTCGACCTCCTGACGCTCGAGCGGGGTCATGCCTCTCAGGCATAGGACAGGGGCACGGGCCACTGGTGGGTGCCTAGGAACTGGTGCTATCGGCGGTGGTTGGACGACAGGCGGTGGTCGGGCATCGGGTGATGGTCGGGCAACTCTAGGTATCGGCGACGACGGACGGTAGGGCGGCGGAGATCCAGATGATGTAGAGGACGAGGACGACGACGACGACGACGACGACCCACCCTGGTCCCTTACCCGTGATGGCCCCGCCCCATCCCCAGAGGGAATGCGGAAGGTCATCCGGGTAGGCAGTGGCACGCTCTTTCGAGCGGTGCGCCTGCCCCTAAGGCCATAATGGGTCTCAGGCCCGTAAGGTCGCGCCGGACTGGCGGGCCGGACGGGGACCTGATGGGAGTCAGCGTCACTGTCGCTGTACGGGTCACGTTCCCGGTCGATGGTCTGGGAACGCGAGGCGACACTCCGACTCCTAGAGGGTCCGTGGGACCCCAAGGACTGGTGCTCAGACGGGTCGGTCTCCTGAGACATGGTAACTGCGATAGAAAAATTTTAAATTATCAATTTAGAAATATTTTCAAAACTTGTACATATTAATGCGAACTCACAGAAATAAAAATGTTTTGCAGGAAATCTCTCAGAAAGTTTCGACCTTTAAATTTTAACAGCATGGTTAGTTCACAAGTCTTATTCTACTTATATCATGGCGATGCGTAGGTGATCAGGCTCCGCATTTCTATGATATACCAGAACAGTACCTATCCTAATCATACGGATTTTTAAATTTTTCCTATGCCTAGAAATCTTTTTACTTAAGGGTTTGAATTTCTTTTGAAAAGGTTGGTTATAGTACTTGGTTTTTATGAAAAACCGATGTTCTCTATAACCTATGGCTCTGATACCAAAATCTGTAACACCCCGCTAAAGCGGAACCACGAGGTGCCACAGTCAAGATTTCATCGCGATAGGAAATAAAATACACCAATCATTCATATCAAAAGTTTAAAAGAGTTTACACAGTACTACAAGTATTACAATCCAACCATCATTCAGGTTTACAAATTTAAACGAAATATGAATCAACATGACTGGTGTTATACAAAAGTTCCCTTAAAGATCTTATCAAACCTTCGGATTTCCTGAAAAGCATGATAAACAAGTGTCAACTACAAGAGTTGGTGAGTTCACAGGTTTTCATATGCACAAAAATATTTTAAATGCAACGACATTTCAGTGAACCTTTTATTCACTACACTTTTCAAAATTTAACTAAAGCAAATCCGTTCATTCGCTAAAGTTTTCGTATACAGTTAGAGTGAATCCGTTCATTCACTACCAACAGTGAGTAAATTTTCCGGATGATTTGTAAATCGCAAGATAATTAGTGAGTTACTACAATCCTTTCCAATTCATGACATGCTTTGCCCCTATCTACTCCAGAGGTGGAAGTAAATCCCACTTGCGTAGAACGTTTTGTTCAATACAGTGCACCTATCACTCGTCAGTTCTAGGTGGGTATGTCAATCCAAATAGCGCTATCCACGTGTATTTTAGGCCCATTGTTATGAGTTAATAGTAGTCTTCGGGGACTTATTCATATTTTCCTTTTATCTCACTATATCAAGCTTTAAACATATCAAATTTAACTCACTTACGTTTCATTCAATTCGATTCATTAAAAATCCATTTTTGCTCATTTCGAAACAATTCAATTCATCGCATTTTCATAATACATTCAATCATATCATGCTTTCCACCCCAAAACGTATAAAACGGTAAAAGTGGGGCTGTGAATACTCACCTTGAGTGCTTAGTGCGAATTTGAGAGAGTTGATGCGTGACCTAAATCCCGGCTCCAAACTAGGGTGGTCCTATCAAACACGAAATTTTAACGTAAGTCCTAGGTCCAACGGTCCTTAACTAAAATCGTACCGAAATCCATAATATGCCATTATATAAATTTTATAGCCTAATCCAATAAAATTTCATTTTGTCACCAAAGAGAGTCTTCTAAACATTTTAGAAGTTCAAATTTTATAAAATTGAGTTTTTGAGAAATTTTCAGAATCTGTCAAAATTTTGAGTTGTAAAAATTGTCATTTTGAACTTAGGTCCTCTAAATATTGAGTCTTTAAATTTTTACCCCCTGAATTAGGGGATGTTAGGAGCATTTTCACCAAGTTTCATGATTTTTAGAGGATTTTTACTATTTTTAAACATTTTTACAAAATCAGTGGTAAGGGCTGAATTTCCAGAATACCTTTAGTCCTTGTTTTATTCATAAATAATTCTATACACCACTTTATCACGAATTTCCAAAGGGATTTTCTAGCTAAAACATAAACCAAACTTTTGAGACAAGTTTCATGTCATAAGGATGATTTTTGAGGGAGATATGACCTTTTCAAGTGGTGCATGTGTAATCTGCCATAAGAGGACAGCCTACACCACCATCTTAAACTCATTGGTTGAAGTCCCAAAACACCTCTAAATGACATGATCTTGGACTTTTTAGAAAGCTAACTCAAAGTACTTGAGTTTAGAATCAAGAAAATCGTATTTTAGATAAATAATCAAGGAGTTATGCTTGTTTGAAGTTGACCAAAGTTTCTGACCAAAACACTGTTGCACACAAAAATGTTTTATGGTGGTTTGGGTTCAAATCTTGGTGTTTTTGCACCATTCCAGTGGGGTTTGAACCCTAACACATTAAATATCATTCCATAAAATTTTCATGAAGAAATAAGTTCAAGAAAGCCCTTTTTGGGTCGTGTAAAGTGCATGCAACTACTTTGACAGAATCTGTCCAACATTATAATACCCAAAATACAACCAAAACACATAAAATCATACCATTTCGGGGTTTATCTTGCTATTTCACCCATAACTCAGATTATACAAATGTATTACAACTAAAATATGTTTTCATACCATCCAAACCCATGCATGAACTATTGATGAAGTTTAGCACAAGTTTGGTGGTCAAAATCATCATCTAAACGATTTTTGATTCATTTCTTGTGTTCTTATGGGGAAATCATTGATTTTCACCTCCATAGATTGTCATATAACATCATCTAAGGCTCAATCTCTTTCCCAAACACACATTTCTTTACTTGAATCAAAAAGGGGTTAAAAACCCTTGAAAAAGAAGAAGAAAGACTCACAAATGAGTGAAAATCGAAGTAGAAATCATCTAACTATGCTTACCTTTGATGAACACCCAACCTTAATCTCAAAATAGGTTTTAAAAACCTTTAAAAATCTGGAGTCAAGAGGAGTTCTTGGCTGATTTTTAGTGAGAGAGAGTAGAGAGAATTAGAGAGAGAAAGAAGATTTGAAAAGTGAAAGAGATTTTTGTTGGAAAAATGAACAAATGATAGCTTTTATATGAAAGAGGGGAGGGGACACCTTGGGGAGTGGTGTGGCCGGCCCCTAGTGGGTCCCACCCACTCTCCCTATATTTTTTTTTTCTTTTAAAACAGTGTACATTTGACACTGTTATTTCGACGCGGTACCGGGTTTTTGTCGGTTTTTCGCAAATTCTAACTTTTCGAAAGTGGTTTTAGGTTAATTAAGTTACTTTACATATAATTTAAACATTATAACTTAATTTTCCAAAAATTATCTTAATTCTGGCATTTTAGGATTATCGGGTGATTTCGGGCCGGTTCGGGCTTTTTCGGGCAGTTTTCGGAACTCTTAGGATTTTAACCTAACTTTTTCTCGCCAACTAATCTATTTTCATCTTAAAACTTATTTAACTAATTTCTAACCTACGGAAATGCTGTAGAGTGACTGAACGCGTAAATTAACCTGGAGGTCGGAACTGACGGTTGTCACAGAACAGAACCTCGATGGGATACTTGGTTGTTTTGAACATAATTTAGGATATAGTTATTCATTTCGGAAGCTAGGTTGATTGCCTGACTCATCAACTCATCATTAAAATTATCAATAGCCTCATCTTCAGAAGAAGTAGAAGAAAAAGAAATATCATCCATTTGAGGGAAGAAAGAAGAGAGGTATTTCTCAACCAAGAAGATAAGAAAGAATGTTGGGATGTTTTTTTCTACAAATATGATTAATTGTATTTATAGTGGAAAACTAGAGAATACTAGTAGAGAATATAAGTCTTCTTAATAATTGCTGAGAATATACCCGTCTTTTTCAGAGAATATACCAGTCTTTTTAGAGATTTTTTTTGGAAGAGGTATCCCAGACCACATTGGGCCCAGACTAATCCTCGGCAGTTTTGGGCCGAAGCCCGACTGCTAAAGCATGCAACCCGGGGTCGAAGCCCCCATACCTCCAAAACGCGTCCCCCAGGGCTCGAACTCGGGTTCACCACTATGTAGTGCCCAAGCTTTACCACTAGGCTAACACTCCTTTGGTGTCTTTTTAGAGAATATTTGCAGATAATATACCCCGTCTTTTTCAGAGAATATACCAGTCTTGTTAGAGAATTATTGCAGAAAATATTTGCAGAGAATATACCCGTCTTTTTCAGAGAATATACCAGTCTTTTTAAAAAATAATTGCAGAGAATATTTGCAGAGAATATACCAGTCTTTTTCAGAGAATATACCAGTCTTTTTTAGTGTGTTGTCTAATCTACCTTATTGATATGAAAATCTTATTTGGAGTGAAGTAAAAATTTTGTATTATAAACAGGGGGTATATCAATAAGAAATATGTACCGAAGTTTATATTAGTAATCTATAAACCTATTATTTCTTAAAAAAAGTCAACTATCCGTTCTTTAGCCTACAACGATAACGAAGACATACAATTATGTCGTTGTTATATTGATGTGTCTCAAAATCCAATAATAGGTAGAAACCAATCCAAAGATAAGTTTTAGGCAAGAGTAGAAACCGAATTTCATTCATCTGAGATATTCGCAACCAATCCTCGACCAAGAAGATCACTAGAATCACGAATGTCTTCTATTATGAAAGCTACCAAAAAGTTATGAGGATGTATCCGTCAAATTCAAAACAGGAATCCAAGTGGTGCTTCTGAACAAGATATCGTAAGTATTTTATTTTATACATTTTAATAATATATATGTGTTTTTATTAATTTTAAATATTATATATTTTTTAATAGATGAATGATGCAAAAGAGATGTTAAAACCAGACGCATCATACAAGAACGGGTTTAAGTTTGATCATGTTTGGCACCTCATGAAAGATTTCGAACCAACATCAAATGCCACTGCAACACCTCAATATCAACGACAAAGTCCTTATCAATCACCTTCTACCGGTGCTGGTTCATCATCAGGGACAGATGTTGGTTTACCCTCGTTGAATCTTAACGACAACGAAGAAAGTATTACTTTAACTCAAAGACCAATTGGTGTAAGAAAGGCAAAATCAAAACTCCAATATGATAAAATCCTAAGAGGCTCTAGTTAAGGCTAGTAAAAAGATGAACAAATTTATGAACAAAAACTATGAAGTTATCATGAAAAGGAACGAAGTACAAGCTGAGAAAAATGCAATAAAACAAAGATTGGCCTATGACAAAATAATGTTCACTGATTTAAATTCCATCACTGATCCTGTGTTTCATGAGTTCATAAAAAATGAGCAAATCCAAATTTTGAGAAAAAGAGCAGAACGTCGGGTTGATACGTCTGAGCAAGGATCTCAATATCGTGCATCTCAACTCAAGAATCTGGAGAAGAACTTCAAGGATCCGGATAAGGTGTTCAAAATCAAGATGAAGGATCTCAAAACGTGACATTTAATGAATATTATGCTGCTGGTGGAAACCAATGGTCGCCGCTTTAATTCGTGTCTTAGTTTTTAAATTAGTGTTTTCTATGCTTATCTAGTGTGATGTAGTTTAATTAAATTGGTATTGTCTATGCTTAGCTAGTGTGATGTAGTTTATTATGTTTTATATTTGAATTTTCTATTTTAATATTAAATTTGTATTTTCTTATTTAATATTTAAATATTAAATTTACATAAATAAATAAAAGGTAAACAATAATTAAATATATAAATTATATAGTATATAATTGTTAAATACGGGAGTAACCTCGAGTGTACTCCAAAATACTAAGATTAAGCTACAATTGGACGTCGCACCCCCCACGAAGCTTTTGAAGATCCGGGAACTTATGCAGGATCTCTAAAGCAGAACGGTTCCGCTTGGATATGATGACATTATGTAATAACAATTTAAATTGCTTTGAAAAAAAAATCTTTAATCTAACATTAAGGATACCATAGTTGCATATCAATTACACGAGTTAGGTTCTTCTAGTAAGAAATTGAGTTAACATGAGACACATGAGAATCTTACCCAATAAAAGAGAGATTTACCGACCGTAAAATAACCAAGAATGTTACCTGATAAAAGTAAGGCAGTAATATCTTTTATCAATAAACAATTACCAAATAAGCATTTTGGTAAATGGCCAAGCTTGCAATTTACTCTCTATTTTAACAAATGAATAATCAAATATAGTCATAAAAAAGAACCCAACTACTCCTTTATGGCTAAAAGTTCTTAATAAACAAAAATTACCAAAACCATATATATATAGAAACAATAAGTAATAAAATAGCTCCAAAGTAAAAGAATCCTGTCTAACCACCAATTGGCCACAAGAGAGTGTTAACTTGAACATGTGATGATGCTTGCTATACTATACTCTTCCTTGAATCTTTACAGGCTTCTTTGGAATCTTAAAGGCAGCAAAAACAGATTGACTAAGCTCAACAACATTATTCTCATCATCTGATTGCATCGAAGAAGTCCGCTTTAGTATCTCAAACAATGAACTACTGCTACTGCTGCTATTGCTACTCTCACCAACCTTTGTAGTTTGGCTGCTAGATCTGGCTTGTGATTGTGAGCTGCGGTAATTGTTGGTTGTCGTAGCCTTCTTTGTTTGAATTTCTATTGATGTCTGCACGTCATAACCCGTGAATGATCAATGCAAACAACATGGTTATCGCTCACCTAATAATAATAATAATAACCGATGAAAATACATTGTGTGCTATTCTAATCATACCCATTTGTAGATTGGATTTTATGTAGAGATTTGAATTTAGGAGAATTAGGAATCCTTTTAGGTCTGTTTGGTTTGCAAGAATGGAATGAATTTGGGAGGATATGGATTTCAAATTAATTCAAATCCCATGTTTGGTTTACAGGATTGTTTGGATTTGAAATCCAAGGATTGCTTTGAAATCCCTCAAACAACATAGGATTTTGAAATTCCAAGAAGGTGGCTAGGAATTCACAGAATTTCATAGGTTTGTATATAATAATGTTTTAAAATATGTTAAAACATTTGTTTTCTAATAATCAGTTAAATAAAACATAATTTAATTATTTTTATAATTTTTTTGATCTTTTTTATAAATAATGGAATTATCCATTCCAAATCCGACAAACCAAACTTACAAAAGGATTCCAAATCCAAATCCAAATTCCTACATGAAATCCAATTCATTTCATTCCATTCTTGCAAACCAAAAGAACCCAAAGGGTTTGTAGGATTTGGAATCGATTGAAATTTGTTATTTATAAAAATAATCATTAAAGATTATAGTAATAACTAAATTACCTTTTATTTAACTAATTATAAAAAAAAACAAATATTTAAACATATTTTATATATACAACTCCAACAAAATCTATTAAAATTCTTGTCATCCTCAAAATCCTATGTTTGAGGGATTTCAAAAAATCCTAAGATACTAAATCCGGACAATCCTACAAACCAAAATCCAGATTGGAATAGATTGAAATCCATGTCTCTCGAATCCATTTCAATCCTGCAAGCCAAACAGATCCTTAGGGTACCAAAACTGTTAAAAGGGAAGTGCCTTTTCAAAATCTTTGCAACCTTCAAAAACCTTATATTTACAAAACTTTTTCCCAAGAGCCAATGATCTTCATGAAAACAGTCACTCTACCCCTTTAAGTAGAAGAAAGCTCGGCAATCGACATGCATCCTACCCTCCCAAACCCTAATCTTGAATTAGATAATTACTAAGTCAGTTTGGTTTGGCTTGGTTTAATTAATACATCTGTATGCTTAATCATGTAGTGTCCACTTTATCAGATGTTTAGGCTACTAGCTTGATCAACATTTCCATTCTTAAAGGGCTACTATACTATCACTACTTTCTTTCTAGAAACGATCAATACATTTGCATTTGGCACTTTTATTTACAAACTAAACACAACTTTAGTGTTTATGCAATATGGGCATCATCTTTTAACAAATCCAGCTGAACCATGCCAAATGTGTACTTTTCGAAACTTTGAGATAAAACATCTTTGAAAAGTAGTCTAATGTGTGTGTACAAGTGGAAGAGAAGTTTAAGTAAATAAAATCATAAGAATTCTGTTCTTAGTGATATTTGGAACACTTACAGTATCTGTTGTGTCTTCTGAAATTGAGATTGAACTTCGACTATTGCTGTCATCCCGTCCAAATATGAAAGATCGAACAGCAGTGGATCCTTGCTTAGAGGATACTGGAACAGAATGGTTCGACCCTCGACTCAAAAAAGATGACTGCAACATTAAGATCACAAAACAGAATACTATAATCACATTCTTGATTTTTGAATACCATAAACATCAAACTTCAAGCAGATACACCTTGAAAGGATTATACTAAACACAGCTATATGCAAAAACGAATATATACGTATATATGTTCTTACAACCCTGGTACTGACTACTCTTGGGAACATAAAAATTCTAAACTGAAAGTTATGCATTATACAAACAATATATCAGCAAAATGTTAACCAAATACTTTATGCTTCATACTAGCACAACATAAGAACTTTGTCCAATAAAGCTTCAAGGATTCTCGAAACATAACTAAAACCAAAAGTATGTCTATCCTAAAGCAACTATTCCGGTTCAACGACAAATAAAAAAGCAATCGATTTCAGAATAACTGCATAAATCCACACAAAAAACCCAAAGAATCTGAGCTTTCAATTTCATGCAAATAATCATTGGGTCCAAACAATGCTGAAGGAACAAGGGCCAACGTCTTTATAAATACTAAGGGTGCATTTGGTTGTGGAAAATTTTCTAGTTTTCCAAGAAATTTTTCTTAGAAAAATGAAAATTTAGAAAAAGCTTTTTGTTCATTCAGTTTTCAAATGTTTTCCAAGAAAATGAAAACTTTCTGTTTTTTAACTTCTATGTAAATTAGAAAGCTGATTTTCAATAGTTTACCAAAATTTTCTATACACATTTTCTAATATTCTAAACTAGAAAATGAAAACTCCATCATTTCAACCAAACACATTTTCTTAAAATTTCATAGAAAACTGAAAATGAAAACCCATTTTCTGAAAACGTTTTCTAGAAAAATGAAAACAGTTTTCCACAACCAAACGCACCCTAAAAGACTCAAGTATGGCAATTCTTGAACAGCTTAACAAGCCAAAGAAATCCAATAAACGAAACTGATAAAAGACTATATACTTGAGATTATTGTATGCCAAATTGCAAACTATTAACAAACCCCATTACCTTAGAAGAGCTGTTGCTATTCCCTCCTGTGAGCATTGTATCAAAGAATGCTGCAAAAAGAAAGTTTCATGTAAGACCAAGACAAGAGTTTAAAGTTTTTCGTTTACTTAACAAATTTATGTTCCACCACTTACATGTTGGTTTTGCCTTCTTCCGAGTCTCCGGCACAACATTTAGCTTCTTGATAAGACCAAAAACTTCTTTTGAATCCTCATCCTCAACCGGTGACACTAATTTACCCTTCTCTTCCTGTTAAGTTACCAAATTAGTCCAAAGTTTAGACATTGATATAGACCAAACTAATATAAAACCACAAATTTAGCATGGGACTTCAAAATAATCATAACTTGGAAAATGAACCCAAAAAGTAATACTAAGAAATCACTCACAACTTTGTTATAAAGACATCTTCTAGCTAGTAGCTTATCTGTTTCCTCATCGTCCGATGACAAGAAGCCTTCATCTTTATCAGTAAACATCTGAGCAATTATTTCTTTCGCTTTCTTTGAATTCATTCGAGGAACCTTCGGTCGTTCTACATCTTCTTCAATATCTTCTTCAACATCATCATCAACCGGCTCTACATCCTCTTCACCTTCCTCATCATCATCAAGTAAAGATGCCTCTCTGAGTTTAGAAGCAACATTAAGCCTTCGCAAGAGATCATCAGTTCCCGCTGCATCTTTTTCTTCGAGCCACTTTTGATGAAGTTCGTTGCGAGCTTCCTTGTCGATTGGTTTTTCTACATACCCGGTTGCTATCATCTTACGAAGCTCCTCGGTATCACCATCATCTTCATCTTCTTCTTCATCTCCAAACCGCATTCGGTCATTATCACTATCATCTTCTTCCTCGGCCTCATCATCAACAAATGCTTTAACGGGATCACCTTTTGGGGAAGAACACTCCTTAGCATGTTTATCAACGTGGGGTTCGACATTCTCCTTGTCATTTTCTTCTTCATCGGAACTGTAAAATTGGCAAAGAATCATATATGTAAGTTATAAGCATTAACATTTTCATCCGAAAGAAAGCTCCCCCTCTTTAAGATGTAGAAGAAAAATCAATTTTGCTTCAAGATACTGCCAAAGATATAAAAGTTGACCAAAACTTACATATCATCAGGAGCAGAATCAAGCTTCAATTTCATGGTTAGCAAAGAAGGTCCCATTTCCTCTTCTTGAGAACTAATGGTCTGCTCATGGGCCTCCTCATCTTCAGACTCTTTACTATCGATTGTTTCACAATCATCAAACAGTTCCTACAATTAGCAGAGTAACTGAGCACAATAATGGCCAAACATAAGTTATGTAAATTCTTTCTTAGAATAGCTATAAATTAGAAGCAACCTCGGTATCATTAACTGGAGCTCGAAAAACAGGTGTAGGCTCCTCATCCAAAGCCTGTAGCAGCATAAAAAAGATACCTTCATATCAAAACTTCTATTGGATAACAAGTGAAACACATCTCAGTAACATGTCATTAACATAACTTCTTCACCTTAATGTCAGTAATATGAAGAATCCAAATAGCATTCTTAATACCACGATACATCTAGAATAATGAACATAAAAAATAACTCTTGCATAACATAGTTTTATCATCCATAACTGCATACCATTTGTGAAGATGCATTGTCACAACTCTTCTCTTCTCCACATTCATCAGGTGATTCAGGCCCATCCTTACAAATAACGTCTGGCCCAGGCTTTCCATTCAGAACACTTGAAACTTTCTCTTCTTTCACTGACTCTGGTAAGTCACCAACTTCTGTTTCTAAACTCTTGGAATGATCTATTGCAGCCTCTTTCAGACAACCATCATATTCCTTGACAGATTCACTATAACTTGGCTGGCAAAACCTGCATATTAAAACATGAAAGATTAATAAAGCTACAGACATAAGTCACTTATCAAATTGTAACAAACCAAGATCAATATTCAATACTCACTTCTTTGACATCTCAAGCTTCCTTTGTCTTATCCTTTCCAAAATCGATGATATAGGCTTTTGCACAAGTGGTACTGGTTTAAACGCTGCACCTCTAGTTTCTAACAGTGGAAATACATAGAATATATAAAGTGGTGAAAAAATTAAATAAAATGCATTGCCAGAATTTAGACTGTGTTTGGCAAACTAGCTGATAAGCTAGCTGATAGTTGATAAGCTAGCTATTGACTGAGAAGATAGCTATTGATTGATAAGCTAGTTAGTAGCTGATAAGCTAGCTAGTGGAGCATAATAGTAATATTTGGCAAAAAACTGGCTTATGGGTATGTAAATGACCAAAAAGGGTATCTTGGAGCATAATAGTAATATTAATAAAAGTATAATTGGAAAAAGCTACAAAAAGCTCTCAAACGCTACTCCAAAGAGTGTTTCGATAAGCTAGCTTATGGTCCATCCAAACACATACTAGCTTGTAAGCTAGCTTATGGTCCATCCAAACATGTACGCTTATCAGCTAGATTATTTTTGCCAAACACAACTATAATAGCACCAAGCTGATTATACAAATGACAAGCAAGCACCTCTTAAAAGTCTCTGAGATTCAGCATGAAGTTGCTCAAGATGAGCTTTTCTTTCCTATAAATCCAAGAATCCACAATTGACATAAAAACATAATCAGAAATAGTCAAATAGTTCAATGCCACTAAAGTAACTGTGATTTTTCAGCTTCTTTTATAGTTTTAATACACAAAATAAAACATCAAAACATGATCAGAAATGTACCTTTTCTTCCCTTCTTTTGTTGGTTTTTGCTTTTGGGTCCTCACTTGAACTCTTGAATCTTTTTTTCTTCCCTTTCTTCTCATTCATCACACCATCATCAACTTCCTTAGTTTTCATCTCTATATTTTCTCCTTCATTTCCACCCAATTGATCCACTCCATTACCATTAATCTCATCATCAAACTCCAATAACCTCTTTGTTACCTTCCGATCTGCTTTCTTAGGCGTATCACCAGAACCTAATTTGTTTTCCATCTCATCATCATCATCATCATCATTCAAATCCTCTTCCAAATCCAAATCCCTATTTCTTACCTTCCGATCGCTATTCACATGTGAATCATCCTTTTCTTCTCCATCTTCACCATCACCAAAACTCTCTTCAACTTCCGATGCTTTCTTAGCATCCTCCGGAGACTGAGACGAAAGAGGCTCGGTCGAATCATCGAATGCTCGGATATCGGAAGATTCTAGGGCTTCTAGGCTCGCAAAGTCAACCCTAGGCAAGTCAATGAGTTCATCCATTGATTCGACCGGAGCTGCTGGTTGATCCGGAACAACCGTAGACGACTTCTTGAGGCGTTTGAGCCTTCGATGCTTTGGTGAAGGCGAAGGCGAAGGCTGGTCGTTTGGGAACGAAAAGGACTCGTAATCGTCATCGCTTTCCATCGATCTGTGGTTCGAATTGGCTGGATTAGGGTTCTGATTTGGTGAAGGAAGATGAAGAACTGGATCTGGATGAGTGTGAATTTGCAGATGAGATGAAAAGGATAAAGAAAGGGGGAAGTTATGGAGGGAGATATGCAAAAATGGCGGATTTTTGGCGCCAGATGTTTCGAAATTTGTTTGGAGAGGCGGTAAAACTGATGTGTTGTTTGACATCATGGACAGAACCTACCCTTGGGTTTAGTCTAATGTCACTTTCACCCCTTGTGAGTTTCTTGAATCCTATATTAGTTTTTTTTTACATAGGGGGGTGAGTATCGGAATCGGGTCTTTGGAACCGAAACCGCTTCAGAATCGTCGGTTCCAAAACCGAAACTGATGTGATTGGTTTCGATTCCTGTTTCGGTTCCTAAAATACGGAATTGATCAGGGCCAATTCTGGTTTCGGTTCTCATTTTTTTGGAACTGTTGGCCGTTGAGTACCCGCCGAACCGGTTCCACCATATTTTGATAAAAATGGTTTTATATGTTTAATTGAACAAAAATTGAAATTGTTATTTTATTTTATATATATATGACCACTTTCTTCACCCAACTTATTTATTCTTTTTTTTTTCGATATTTTTATATCATATTTATCATTTCAAATTGTGTTTTTTGTTTTCTTTTCATTTCAAAATTTTTTTGCAATTATTTATATAATTATTAGCTTTTAGTTTATCGGATAAATTTTTATCGTTTGTATTTTTTGTTCTATTACGTTAGGACTATATAGTGACTAATAATTGCTTTTTATAGCACAAAACGATTAAAAAATATTTTAAAAATTAAATGTTGGGTACTCGGTGTCAAAACTAGAACCGGCGGTTTAGGGAATGGTTCTCAAATATAAAGAATCGCTAAAACTAGTTCCGGTTTCTCAATCCTATGAACCGCCGGTTCCGACTCCATGAATTTTGGCCTGGTACTCACCTTTGCTCACCCTTATTTTTACATAGGTTGGCAAAGTGAAATGTTGTTTTTTAAGGCATAGTGGCATCTAACAACGAACGACTATCACAAACACACGTACACACGCACGCACACCTCCTGGCAGTATCGGGTATCCACGGGCAACTCACTAATCCGTCACTATCTCGGTCCATAGCCACAATCTTTGGCTAGGCTGGGGGTGCCCTAGTCTATGACTAGACCAACCCAGTGACTAATACTCTTCATGCCCTCAAATTGACTCCATTTAGGATCGAACTTAGTTTGACTAGGATCCCATCCACACCCCCTCCCCCAATGATGTTACCGCCCTTAGAAAAACCAACTGAACTAGACATTATTTGTAAAGTGAGGTTGTTTGCACCTTAAAAAGTACTTCTTTGGTTCTAACATAAGTACAATTTCTATTAGGGATTTTATAATAACAGTTACATATTTAATGTATGATTTTAACATTGTTAGAGTCCCAGATTAGAGAGACTTGAACCATTGTGTATATGTTTAAACCTCCTCTTTATCCTTAAAGGCTATATGGAAAAGTGATATGAGGTTTCATAAATTCTCACATGGTATCAAAACCGATGTGCAGACTCTAGGGACTCAACACTCCAACTAGCCCCATATCGACACGCTTGGGCAAACTTGTGTCCATCTAGCCTTAGTTAGAGGTCCCCATCAACTACAATTGGTTCTCTTGTACATATGTTGGAACTTGTGAACCAAAATCAATGTCCATCTTATCTTTTTAATAGTTGTGTATGAACTAAATTTACATTTGAAATTGCAATTTTCTCTTAGAATAAAATAGGTACTTATCCTTTAATATATGTCGTTTCACATATAATTAAAGCAAGAAAATGATATTTTTCTTAACAATATGTTAGTTACTGACAATAGCACCCCAACTTTTTGAACATAGTCCATGTAAGCAACTAATATGGTCAATATATTAAAGTAGATATTCAAACCAACACATTCATTCTTGGAATCATATGGGGAACCTAAATCAAACATGTTTCATCATATGTTATATGCATAGGGTGCTTATTTCAATGGGGAGTTAATGAAGAATGACAAATATTGTCATATCAATAAACCACCTAATTGAACTTTATCCATCTAGCTCACAGGAAATCATAAGCAAATAACAAACCTTCAAGTGTTTGTTGAGGATTGAAATACGAGGAGTATCGTATATCTACAAGAAAAGACCGAAATAGATTGGTCTACAATGTATACTTTCAAAGTGAATCTTGAGCTTTTACACTTAATAAGTAACTATGGTGTCAAAAGGCTGGGTTGGTATAGATTTCAAGCCAAAATGTAAAGCTTTAAGGCAATTGAAATGATGGTTTCTTTGATTCGAGGGAATGGGAACATTAGGGTATGAGGATAAAAATGTCTATTGCATTGGGTTTTTGTAGTTGAGATCTAGTTGAGGCACTTGACGTCTAAATATATTAAATTAACAAGTAATCAAAACATCGAACAGAATGTGTTAATTGTATTATTTATTAGGATGTTTGATGAACATGCTTTGTTTGATCAACCAAGTAAGAAAAAAGTTGAAGGTAGTAAGTTATTGAACAAAAGTTGATAAACACTTCACTTAAGCGAGTGAAAACATAGACACAAGGGCGAAGGTGATATCTCTTACCCATTAAAGGGAGGACAAGTCTCGTAAGTCTTACCCGGTAAGTGAAGGTGATATCTCTTGCCCATTAAACGCTTATTGGGTTATAAAACCTTACCTTTTAACCCAAGGGTGTAAACAATTCAAGTTTTTAACAAGCTAGTCGAGCTTGAGCTCATTTAAGCTTAAGCTCGAACTTAATAATTCATTGAACTTAGAGAGTCAAGCCTCGTAACACCAATGTTTGACTCAGCTCGTTCGAGAACTCGATTAAATTATTCGAGTCAAGCCGAGCTATTCGAGCATATATCTTTTCGAGCCAAACTTTCTCATAAAATTCATAAATCATACAATTGAAACATTAAAATTACCGAGCTCGAGCCACTAAATAAGATAATTGATCGCGAGTTTAAGCCAATACACAAGCATCAAGCTTGAGCTCGATAATTCAGAAAATGTTCGAGCTCCAGCTAATGCTTGAGCCATGTGTTGAAAAAGTCATTCGACCTCGAGTTGAGCTTAAGCCTGGTATACTTTTTTCAAGCCAAGCTTGAATAACCTGCTACTCAACTTGACGAACCCCACGCCCTCTCCTCTACGTGTGGTAAAGCTTGTTCTACGAGCCCAGTAGCAAGACAACCGAACAAAAACCACGGTAGGCGGTTAGGTGGTTAGTTCCCAATGCATTACAAATGTGAAGAACAGCATAACATATATGGGGAATAAAAACCAAGTCTTATGGTTCAATATGAACCCAACAATTTTAGACAAGGATGTTTATAAGCATTTGTAAAGTATTCTAAACAGTTATACAATTTTAGAAACAAGATCATACCAAGTTAACAAGTAAACTGATACCAATTAATGGGAATATGTTTCTCTGACCACAGAGAAACCGCAACTGAGTTTTACATTTCGAAATCCCACGAGCTCTCAGCAGTTAATCTCGGACTTTTACTCCGTCCTCCAAGTTGAAATGTGCTGAAACCTGGCAAACGTAAAAGAAAACGTAGTTAGAAAATGCTTATTGTGGTGTAAATACGATGATTATATACTCACTAAAAGGACTTTCTATTACACAAAACATCGATCATGGTCAACAACAAAACATATATCATTGACTGTAAGCCTTATACCCATACCCACTTGTTTATAACGCTTGGATGAGTCGGGTGTTAAAGCCCGCTAATAAAAATCTATTGAAAGGGTACATAGAGATTGGAATCTACTGCAATTGCTGCAAATTATGCATCAAGAACGAAATTATTCAGGTAAGCTAATTCAAGATAAGAAAACTGCTTTATATAAATAGGATAAACTTAACACTCGTAATTCATCGGAAGAAATGGGTGAATTTATGGTAAACGATAGATCAAGTATCTTAAATAACCAGTTTAAGTGATGAGCATCAATGAAGAATTCTTTTTGTTGTGAATAGGAACGATTCAGAAATGTTAAAGTTTCCAATAAGACATCATAAACTTCCTGTAGATTCAGATACACATTGAAGTCAAAACACAAAAACTGATAATTGGCCACAAAATGCCCAAATGCAAACTGGTTAACCTCCAAGGAGTAGCTCAATAATCAGGCAGGGTTTTAAATTTGGTCAACCCGAGATAAGAGGGTATTTCGAGTTTCACTTCAATATAACAAGATAGGGGAGTTTGTTAGACAAAAAGTATGTAATCTTGACAATGGACCATGGGCAAAATGGTTGTTTTAGCCTGAAAATTATATAAAACAAAAGGGTTGCAATTCTTGCGGGATATCACAAAAATTGGAACTATTGCACTTCTCATAGAAGAGAGAATCGAGTAATTAAGATTTCTCTATTTAGTGCTGTTATTCAAGCCTACCTTAGCCAAGTCATAGGGTCCGGTAAACTTGCTCTTAGATTGGATTTTAATTGTGTTTATATCTCTTTGCAGTCAGTTATAAAGATTTTCCACAAGAAGCTTAATTAAGAAGATTTATCGGTAAAACAGTTTCCCACTCCTACTTAAGTCCAATAGACATACAAGATTATTTATTATATTCCTTCCATATCAACTAAAAAGTTATTGTGCACCAGTTGTATATTTAATCAGCACACAGGGTCAACAGGTTAAACAAACATTCATGAATACAAGACACCAAATGTTCCTTGATTCAATCTCCTGTTGTCATTATCTTACACAAACAGATTTTTTCATATTTGGCTTGAGAGATTTTTCAGAACTCTAGCTCTTAAGCCACCTTAGGGCAACCAGTCTTTGACTTTGACTACAAAATGTATAGGCCAGCATTAGATCTGAAAGGGCTAAGTACCATGGCATCCATGGCAATGGCACCACATAAGTCAACATTTAGGCCCCTTTGAGATTCTTTAGATTCAACATGTTATTAGAACATGAAAGAATAAAACATTGCACGTATTTATCTAAGATTTAAAAAAAAAAAAACTTGCTTTAAGCAACCACAGTTAGTCCACTTATCGGTGCTCTTAGGAAGAAGAACCATCTTGCTATGTGCTTACCATTATAACTAGAATAATTACTTTAAGATCTGCTAGAGTAGTTAAGAATAATTTCTTTAGTGCTTATTAGGGTTGTCAACAATATTAGAAAAGTGGATTACTGATTTACCATTGACATTGTCCAGTTAAAATGAATATTATTCATATTCTGTATTATATATCTTCAAATTGTAGACATATAAGAACATTGTAATCGACCATTGCGTCCATTTTAGTCATATATAGGAGGAATAGCCATCCAAGCAATAGTTATAATAACATGAATTTAATATATAAAGTTTAGGAAAGTAAGGAACCTTCTTAGAGTTCTAAAATTGCTAAAAAGGCTAAAAGTTTTCTTTATAAATCATATAATTAGCCCTTGACTGGTGGGTCATTTGGGTAACAAAAAGACCTTGTACACCAAAAGATGTCATAACTCATAATAGCTAGGTCTAATTTGTAATTTCAATATTTGTTCAACAATTGCTTGTTAGTATATATTTGTGTAAGCTTTCAAAGGAAAGAATCCTAAAATTTGATATTCGAATAAATAGAAAGAAGAATACGAATAAATCCAAATCCGCTTAATGTTGAATGTGCTAATCATAAGCATATACTAATTTAGCATCTCCGGTCCATATAACATCCGTTTTATACCTAGGCTGTGTTTGGCAAACTAGCTGATAAGCTAGCTGGTAGTTGATAGCTGATAAGCTAGTTGCCTAGTTGTTGATTAATAAGCTAGCTAGTAGCTAATAAGCTAGCTTATGAACAAATATGTTTGGCAAAAACTAGCTTATGAGTATGTAAAATGACCAAAAAGGGTATTTTGGGGTATGTATTTTGGAGTATAATAGTTAATATTAATAAGAGTATAATCGGAAAAAGCTACAAAAAGCTCCCAAAAGGTTACTCCAATTAGCGTTTCAATAAGCTAGCTTATGGTCCATCCAAACACATAGTAGCTTATAAGCTAGCTTATTTTTGATAAACACAGCCCTAGTACTTATAATCAGTCGACTTTGAACAGTCCAGAACTTAAATTGTCAGTAGTCCAATTAAGTATTATACCAAAGTTCAAATGTGAACTCATCTTTCATTGTGAACGTGAGGACTCTGAATCGGCACTTAAGCTTTATTCAGTATGAATATCATGCAGAGTGAAGCTTTTATTCAGACTAAATAAAGCTTTATTCAGACTGAATAAAACATGAATATTCAAACTGAATATTGCCACGTGGCGCGATACTAGTGGTCCTCATGTTTACAATGAAAGATGAGTTCACATTTGAACCTGACCCTATACCAGTAAATGGATGACCTCCCTTCTATTAAGCAAGGCAAGCATGGAAGTACTGTAAGGACCAAAATGAGATATACCTTGTAAGATCCAATCATCTTTGATCTCGCAAACCAATCCAGTTGCAAATTTTGGTTGGATGTCTGATACACAGCCTTTAACACATGATCTGCATAAACCTTCCTAGAAACAGCAAAATCCCACGAATCTTTCGCCAAATCATAGCTCGGCTCAAACGTAGTCACTCCTCCATGGACATAAGTGTACCTCAACTTGCAATTCCCAGAACCAAGCACATGATTAGCCGACACCTTGTTGGCTGAATCAATCACTAGTGTCCCATCAAGCATAGTCCGCTGATCTCCCCTACTGTGACTGTACACCATGTTTAATGGTTTGTCTGAAATCCTAATTGTGTTCATGAAGATAAATTTGAAGTCCTGTAGTGCCAACAAGAACATAACAGTATTACACACAGTATATATCGTCAATTTAACATGCATACACATATGTTAAGCAATTCACATACATCCAATAGAATCGACTGAAATAATTAAACACAGACACTTGAAACAGAAAACTAGCACATACTTATAGACACACGACATACACATTAGAGAGCCTGCATACACCTCTCCATATAAGTTGCCTAGTTGAATTCGTAAACAAAATTCTGAAGCCCTATGTAGTCACCAAAATGAAATTCGGAAAGAATTACAGGACACATGAATATGTATGTATATAGAGACACATATAATTTTTTGGTATAGTTGACTTATGTGTATATAAATTTGTATATGTGTGACCTAACTTGTTCATAAAACAAAAACCAAAAATCAAGTAATCAACAATACAACACAAATCAATAAAATCAGAGGATCTACATGTAACAACTAACAACTACGTGGCATATCAATCTCAATAATACAAGATTATTCGACCGAATATTATGCATTATTCAAGGTGAATAATATAGTATTCAAACAGAATAACACTGAATGTTGTATTAATCAGTTAAATATTGTATTATAATGCATGATATTCAGTCAAAACAATCCTGTATTATTCAGGCACGCTCTCGGCTGTCCCCACGTTAGCAATCAAATTTGAGTTTCCATTTGAACCTCACCTAATATATCCCTATAGAGTTACCTTCTTTTGTTAACCACTTAAATTGTGTAAACTTTGTTAACCGATCTAAACCGTCCAATAATTAAATCTATGGCTGAGATAAAGCTGTTGTAACAGCCTATTTTGGGAAAAAAGAAAAAGAAAAGAAAATTAGAAAAAAACTAACCCCATGAATTAATCTTAACCATTGATTGCATTTGATCAATGGTGTGCACTAGTTAAAAAGTACACAATTTAGATAGTTCACAAAAGAAGGTAACCCTATCCCTATATATGTATGTAGAGAAAGGTTCATGCGAGAAACATAACTATTTAAGAAAACGTGAGGTCGAATCTCAGCCACTCATCCGGTCAATAAAAGGCGGCGGCTTTGACCGTGTTCCCTCCTTTAATAATCTCCACCCTCCCATGAATCACGTCAATCCTCCGTGATCACGTCCAGCGTAACCAAAAAGATTGTGCGGTTGAGATTCGTCCTCACATTTTCTTAAATTGACATGGTTGATGGTTCTCGTATGAACCACACCTCTATGTATGTATATAGAGACACATATATTTTTTTGTATAGGTGGCTTATGCATGTATACATATAAACTGGTATGTATGTGACCTAACTTGTTCATAGAACAAAAAACCTAAAATCAACAGTACAACACGAATCAATAAAATCAGAACACCTAAAATAACACTCTAAATACTGATAAAAAAACCACAAATACACAAACAATCTCTACAGCAGACACAAAAATTTATACAAACATCCATATATATATCATCCAATTAACAAACCACATCTGCATATATAACTATTATATGTATGAAAACCTTTTTGGGGACATTGTAATCGATGACGAAGGATCCAGGCTTCTCGACGGCAAGAGCAAGGCCGTTTAAGCTAGGGCCGTTGACCACAGTAGCATCAGTCATGGAAGCACGGAGCTTGACATCGCCGGCGTTGAAGGCGAGGGTTACGGCGGAGGCGGCGGTGGCCTTATCGGCGTCGTATTTGGCCTTGAAAGACGCCTTCATATCTGGAAGTGGAGGCCGGAGTTGTTGGCTTAAGGTTCGCAAAAGGGGAATATATATATATCCTATATATATATGTATATATATCTTGTAGAAGAGGAGAGAAGAGCCGTAGGCCGGGTTATCGGTTTCTCCGACCGGTATTTTGTAGGGGTTTGGTGGAAAATGTTTTATTAGTAAACTACAATTTTTGTCCCTGAAGTTTTAGTAAAATCAATTAGACTTGTCCCTGAACTTTAAAAAGTACATTGAACGTACCTGAGGTTCATGTGTTGCTTGGATTTGGTCCCTGCTCACTAACCCCGTTAAAAACTCAATTAAATAAGGGGTGGTTTTGCAAAAATAAAAGAAGGGTTAAATTGTACTTTTGGTTTTATATATCTTACTATTTCTCTTTTACGACTCATGGACTAAGAAGTCGCCGACATCGACACCGACACTGTCTCCGGCCACATCACCCCCGTAACCACCATCGGCATCCACCTCCATCTCCGGCATCATCAACCTCTAACCTCCCACCCACCATCCATCTCTGGCATCGACACAACCACATTCATTTAGATCGTTTCCCCCCTTCATCACCCACCCACCCTCCGTCTCCGACTGAAATCACCAACATCTGTGTCATCGACTGTCACACCCCACTAAAGCGGAAACACGAGGCGCAACAAGTATTTAGTACTACACATTAGAATATATTAAACATCAACCATGACGTTAAAACATAACCATACGAGTTTACAATTCTTACAATCCATATCGGAAAATATCATTATAAAATCAAAAGTCTTGTTATAAATCCATGGTTGATTCAATTGTGCGCTCGTTGATCTAAATCTCATTTACCTTCTTAATTCCTGAAAAGCATGTTAAACAAATGTCAGTACAGGAGTTGATGAGTTAACAGGTTTTATATGCACGAAACGCTTTTATATGCAGAATATTATACAACGTATCCGTCATCAATTCAATATTTGAATAAATAAGTTTTTGAGCAACAAACCATCACAACATTATACACATCCCAATGACGTTGAGCCACTACTAAACCTAAACAACATTTCCATGCCCCACAAACTACCTCAGAGGTGGTAGCGAACCACATGAGTAGAGCATTCTTACGGACTACCTCAGTAGTGACGGTTCCAAGTCACATGCGTAGAATGTGTATGACTAGGTGCACTCCTTACTCGTTAGTCAAATGAGTGGGTATGACAACCAAATAGTGCTATTCACATAGATTACACGCTCATTCTGAGTTAATAGTAGTGTATTCAAACAGGGACTTTACTTAACATATCATCATATTATATAATTTTCCTTGCTCGTAAATAAAATTAGGGGTGTTCATTTTCGGATATCCGAAAATTTCGGATAGTGAAAATTACTATCCGAATCCGAAATTTCGGATATCTGGAATTCCGGATTCGGATACTGGATACTCCGAAAATTCCGAAATTCCGAAATATTGGTTGAAACATAATACAAACACAATCATAACCAAACACAGAAAGCTTTCAATCGGAGACATTATATTCCTTCATCGTCCTATTTGCATCCAATTAAACCCCATAAAATCAATTCATTATGGAGTAAAAGATATCATCAAACATCAAATTCAACAACACTCTGCTGCTACAGATCCAACAAGTAACTTCTAATCTCTGTGTGTGTATAAATATATATAATTGTATGTGTGTGTATAAATATATATAAGAGTGAATTGCAATTTTGGTCCCTGTGGTTTCACGATACCAGCACTTATGGTCCCTAGAAAAATTTTATTGCAAGAAAACCACTGTGGTATGTTTTTTGGGGTGATTTTGGTCCCTCGACACTAACACCGTTAGATGTGTCTGTTAAGTCCCCTCCCATGTGCCTTGCACATGAGGGCATTTTGGTCTTTTTACCAAAAAAATTAACTTCAAAGACCAAAACTTTAATTTACTTATTCTTTTAAACAACAAGGACCAAAAGTGTAAATACACTAATAAAACTTTAATTTACTAATTAATGTATGTATATGTGTGTGTGAGAATGTTCGCTAGTAACCCATCTCGGTCGTCTTCTCCAGCTAGGACATCATCTATGGCGACCCTGCAACACCACCATTTACGGCGTCTTTCTCCAGCGTCTTTCTCATCGCTCCACCCGAATTGCTCTCTCCCTTCCCCTCCCGCTCCCACCGTCCTCTCGCAGCAGCAGATTTGAAGTCCTCCACCGTCCCACCGACCGTTTCTTCGCACTCAAAGTCATCTACGGCAACCACGTCTACCGCCAGATCTGTCGCGAAATCGAGATCCTTTGGCCATCAGATCTAGATTCATTGACCCCAACGTTAACCACCAACGAATTGAAAACCACCATCGCCGCCCGCCTCCGCCTGCTGCGATGGATGTGGCGCAGACGCCGCCCTACTCGTGGCCGTCCAAAATCCGACCACCATCGCCCTCCAGTCGGCGACCGCCACGCCGCCAACACTTCGTTTCTCCTTTGTTCAGCGCCGGTACAAAACTGCCTTTGTTTCTCTCCATTGATCGACTGTTGTTACCACCACCGCCAGTCTGCGACGCCATAGCGACAACCATCACCATCAGATCTGCAAAGAGATAGTGAGGGAGAGAGGCATAAAGAGTCGTCGGGAAGGGAAAAGGGAACCACCTCCGCCGCCGCCACCGACGAAACCCAGATCTGGAAACCGCCTCTGTTTATGGTTATGGACTGAGGGGGAGGGCGATGAGAGGCAGATAGAGCGAGGAGGAGAATGAAGATGGCGGTGTCGCCGGAGACGGTGGTGTTACAGGCGTCGCCGGAGATGGCGGTATCGCTGGAGACGGTGGTGTTTCGCCGGAAGGGGAGATGGCAGAGACGTGGTGTTTCAATCTTTAAACACATGAGTTTCAATTTACACTTTTGTTCCCTGTTTTAAAAAAGAGTGAATTGCAATCTTAGTCCTTGTAATTGCTTTTTCATAAAAAAGACCAATTTGCCCTCATGTGCAAGGCACATGGGACGAACTTAACGGACACACCTAACGGTGTTAATGTCGAGGGACCAAAATCACCCCAAAAAACATACCACAGTGGTTTTCTTGCAATAAAAATTTTATAAGGACCATAAGTGCTGGTATCATGAAACCACAGGGACCAAAATTGCAATTCATTCTATATATAATTATATAACTTCTTGAATAACATTAGCAACTACTATTATGCATATACCACATGGCAACTACAAGAGTACAATGAGAGGATTCACAGTTGAAGAAACATGTCAAGGAAGTCGTCATCGCCGGAGACAAATCTGAAGAAGAAAATCGTCGGTCGCCTGAGATAGAGGAAGTCGACGAAGACTAGGGAAGTCGTCGGCTTCGTCGCCGGTTAGACAGAGGAAGTCGCTGGTCAGACAGAGCCGCAGTCGGGAAGATGGGGAAGCGAAGCGAGGGACTAGGGTTTTTCAAAATTGAGTGAATTTTGTTTTCTGAACCGAGTGAATTCTAATATTCTATTATTAGTTTTTTAATTTTATAATATATATGATATTTCTATAATTAAGAAAATAATATATAAAATAATATACTATTAAAAAAAATAGGATATTTCGGATATCCGAATATCCGAAATTTTTCAAAAATCACTATCCGAATCCGAATCCGAAAATCTGGATATCCGAATTTTCGGATATTTTCAGATCGGAAGTTTTCGGGTATTCGGATGTTGGATCGGATTCGGATTTTTTTGAACACCCCTAAATAAAATGCATAACATTTGATAACATTAAACATGATTTTCACCACAAAACATAAAAACGTTAAAATAGGGGTCGTGAATACTCACATTTGATAGTGATAAGTGAACTAAATCAAGTAGCCTTGAACCTCGACCCAACCGACTTAAGAAGTCCTATAAAATAACCACGCTTATAAGTCCTAAAATCTCGGATTTAAATGGTCGAGTTATAATTCATCCACATCTAATGCCTTTATATATGTGTTTTTATAGATATAATAGTAAAATAATGGATTTTGACACATTTACTAGGTATAAAACAAGTAAAAGACTTGAAAAGCTTAAAAATTGGAGTTTTGGTGTTTGAAAATGCTGACATATTTTATGTGCTTACAAAAGGACTATCTTCACCAAAATGTATCCAACTATACCCGTATTCCTATTGTATGTATCCAACTTCAAAATGGGTTATTGTGTGTACTAAACTTTCAATTTGGTTTATTGTGTGTACAGGTTTACCTGATAACCTGCTGATGTTGGTGTGTATCAGGTAATTTCTCCGGCGATACCCTTCTCCGGCGACTCCCTTCTCCGGCGACTCCCTTCTCCGGCGACACCCTTCTCCGGCCACCACCACCAACACCGCCACCATGTCCACCACCACAGCCACCACTACCATCACCAAACCCACCACTAACCCGACGATCCAGACGATGATTCCGACGACGACCGCCGCCAAACCCACCGCTGCAACTACCACCGTCAACCACCACCCCTGGTTCTAATCTGATTCCGATCTGATTTGATTTTGCATTCGATCAATTAGGGTTCATATATTGAAATTAGGGTTCTTGGTAAATTTGGGGTTTTTTTCAAATCAAATTCGGGGTGGTGGTGGTGGTTGTGGTGGTGGAGATGGTGATGGTGGTGGCGATGTTGGTGGTGAGTTTGGTGATGGTGGTGGTGGGTTTGGTGGGGGAGATGGTGGTGGTGGGTTTGGTGGTGGGTTTGGTGATGGTGGTGGTGGGTTTGGTAATGGTGGTGGTGGCTGTGGTGGTGGAGATGGTGATGGTGGTGGCGGTGTTGGTGGTGGCGGTGTTGGTGGTGGATTTGGTGATGGTGGTGGCGGTGTTGGTGGTGGTGGTGGTGGGTTTGGTGATGGTGGTGGTGGTTGTGGTGGTGGAGATGGTGGTTGTGGTGGTTGGAGAAGGGAGTCGCCGGAGAAGAAGGTGGTGGTGGTTGGTTTGGTGGTGGTGGTGGAGATGGTGGCTGTGGTGGTGGTGGTGGCCGGAGAAGGGAGTCGCCGGAGAAGGGAGTCGCCGGAGAAGAAGATGACCGGCTACCCTCTCAGCAGGTAAACCGGTACACACAATAAACCAAATTGAAAGTTTAGTACACACAATAACCCATTTTGAAGTTGGATACACACAATAGGAATACAGGTATAGTTGGATACATTTTGGTGAAGATAGTCCCTTACAAAAAGATCATTTTTAACCCTTTTCCATAAGAACGTAAATTCTCAAAATTTTACTTACTGTAGATAGATGACTTAAGACCTTTCATACCAAAATTCATGAACTTTTAAGGTGTTTACAATGTTCACGTAATTTTTGCAAAAGTGTGGTGCATAGTACCAAAAACACAAATTACACACCTTCAAAGATGCATTCATGTGGGGTCTGAATTTTCACCAAATTTAGAAATTCCAATGGGGTATTCAAGATAACATATAAATCCATCAAAAGAGATAAGAATCACTCAAATCCAACAATTATTGAGAGAGATATGGCCATTTAAACTTGCATGCAAGAATCCGCCATTGCTGGACAGATTGCACACTTCTTTTGTTTTTGATGGTTGCACCCTTAACACTCAACATTTTGGGATGATTCTAGATTCTATAGAAAGCTAACTCAGTACACTTAAGTTTCAAAAGAAAAATCATGCATTTTTGATATATCTTCAAGGATATATGAAGAAAACAAGTTGACTATAAAATCTGACCTTAACTCAGATGTTCAACGAAAAGTTTTTAGGTGGTTGTGGGGTCATAACTCTGAGTTTTTACTTGATTCAAGTTAGGTTAGAACCTTCACCAAACTTTGAACCATAAAAATTGTAGCCAAAAATAAAATTCCTAGAAACTGTTTTAGGGAGTCCAAAGTGAGTGTAACAGATCTGGCAGAATCTGAGTTTGTTTAAATGAAGGTTTTCTATCCTTTTAATCAACAATCTCCCAAAATGAAGGTTTCAAAGTGATGGGTTTTATATGAACTATAAATAAACATGGCAGCGGAAACAATGACAATAATCATATAACGAAACCCGATAAGAATCATAGTAGATGATATTAACAACAAGAAAAATAAAAGATCGTCTAACCGTTAAGAACTCGAACACTTCGATTCTACGATGCTTAAGAAGGTAGTAACCAAAGTAGATTATCTCTGATGGTTTGTACCCAATAAGTCCAAGATTATTCTTATGAATATCCACCCAAGTGTAGCACGAGCACCCACAAGGAATGGAGCAAAGAGAGAAGAGAAGAACTCAAGTTTTAACCTTGAGTTGGTGCAAATGAATTTGGAAGCCATATGCTTCTATTTATAGAGGCAAGTTGCTTAGGGCCAAAGCAACTACTCAAGTTGCATGTATAACCTTTAACTTTTAAAGAATAACTCATTGGCCCTTGCTTAGGGCCAAAGCAACAAGTTATTCTTTTATAGATAACCATTTATCTTTCAAAGAATAACCAATTGGCCCTTGCACTTTTAATTGGCACAAATTAATTCTAAATTAATTCTAAATTAATTCCAATTAATTCTATAAACTTTACAAATTAATTTCTAATTAATTATTATCAAATAATAATTAATAAACTATTTATCTCTCTCTTTCTCGGTCATTCTAATAACCTTGGACAATTGAGGGCAACCCAAAAAGGACCCTACTATTAATGGAGAGTCATGAGTAATTAGTTATGACGTTGGACATCTATTCCAACACAAAGCTATGGGGGTTATATAACCCTTTATCAAAAGGGGATAGTTCTCCGAAATGTATTGAACTATCCCCAAAAATCTATTGTGTGTATCCAACTACCAAAAATGCTATTGTGTGTATCAAAGTTTATTTTTTTTTTGCTATTGTGTGTATCAAACTTTTTTTTTAATGTATCAAACTTTATTTTTTCTTCTATTGTGTGTATCAGTTTACCAAAATTACAAGTCATTTGTAACACAATAGCAAAAAAGATAAAATTTGATACACACAATAGCATTTTTTGTAGTTGGATACACACAATAGATTTTTTGGGATAGTTTAATACATTTTGGAGAACTATCCCCTTATCAAAAAACATAAGAAACAAGTAAATAACAACAAAATCCCAATGGATTTATGCATTCAACTCATCTATCTTCATATTCATGTAACTACATTAAAAAACAAATTTTTGGGGGTTTTCACCCATTATCTTGAGTTTATTTTGAAGGTCATTGGATTTAACTTATTTAATGGATGTTTTAATCACCCAAAGCATTCATCCTACCCTCTAAAACATTAACAAAACGTTTTTAACATTGAACTACTCATAAACAAGAAATCTTTGCAAAAAGAAACATAAAAGTGCTAAAAATGAGGTTACAATACAAGAACAACCCCCACCTTCTTGATAGATGATATCAACAATTCAAAAACCTTTGTTTTATTTCTTTGAGATGATGATTTGGGGCTGGATTTTCTGAAAATGTGAAGTTTTGAGGATGGAGTTAAGGTGATGGAAAAAGAGAAGGAGATGAAGAGGAAATTGGATGGTCTTTTGAAGAGTTTGAAATGAGTTCAAATGAAAGAAGTTGGCTTTTTATATGAAGAGGGATAGAAAGAGGGGTGGCCAGCCCCTACATGGGCCCCCACACCCTTCAACATTTTTTATTAAAAAGAGTAAGCCCATTTGATTAAAAGTGCAACGATTTTTCGGTACGTAATGATTTTCCGCTAAACGCAACTTTTTTAGCTTAATTCTTAAAAAAATGAAATATCTTATACTTTGTAATATAAAACCTAACAAATTATATAGATTGGACTTTAGTTGGATAATTTTGGCATTATATAAGGTGTTTCAGATGGCTTAAGGCCCAAACCGGACTTTCTACGCGATTTTCAGGATTTATAAGCTATTACTTGAAATTTTAGCAATCTTTTGCCTAATTATTCTAACTTCATCCTAATGAGGAATTTTCACTAAAATTATACTGATAAGTGTTTATCGAGTGCTAGTCTGAGAGCTGAAATTGGTGAGTGTCACATTGACGGTTGTGGTGACTGCTTCCCCTTCCCCTTCTAAGTATGCGTCACCAACGGCGGTGGTGGTGGTGGTGATCGTGTCCCCTTCCCCTTTCAATCAACGATCTCAAATCCACCATCCTAGATTTGAGATGATGGTGGCTGTGTGGTGGTGGTGATAGAGAAAGAGGGTGGCGGTTATGTAGTTCACCCTAAATCGGCGACGGTGGTGGTTGTGGATGCAGATGACGATGGTGGTGATAGTTATGTAGTTTATCCTAAATCGACTGTGGATGTGGTGGTTTGGTGGTGGATGTGGTGGCTGTGGTAATGGTTTGATGGTTATTGTGGTGGTGGTGGGTGTGTTGGTGGCTTGGTAGTTGCTGTGGTGGTGGTGGTTTGCATGTTGCTATAATGGTAGTTTGGTGGTGGGTGTGGTGGTGGTTTGTTGGTTGTTGTGATGGTGGTTTGGTGGAGATAGTTTGGTGGTTGCTGTTAGGGGTGTAAACGAGCCGAGTTGAGTCAAGTAGTGGGTTAATCGAGCCGAGCTCAAAAAATAATGTTGGGCTCGACCTCGACTCGAGCTCGATTAACTTTTTCAATGTAGGGCTCGAGCTCGAATATTTTTTGAGTCACCGGGCTCGAGCTTGAAGCTCGTTTATGGGTTCGAACTCGTGATCGATTAACTCGTTTATCTACTTGATCTCGATAATTTTTATATATTTATACTATTATTAATAAATATATATGAACATGTTTGGCTAAAAAAAAGGTATGGTCGAATGGCTCGGCTTGACGCGACCCAGCTCGAAAAAATTAATCGAGTTTTTGAACGAGTCGAGTCGAACATTGGTGTTATAAAGCTCGACTCGTTAATTTAAACGAGCTTGATTATGTGTTCGAGATTGACTCGAGCTCGAGTATTATAAATCTCGAGCTCGAGATAAACGAGCTCGAGCTCGAGTAGCTCGTTAAAAGCTCGACTCGCTAATGCCCTTAGTTGTTGTGGCGGTGGTTTGGTGGTGTGGTGGTGGTGGTTTGGTGGTGAGAGAGAAAGAAAGTTATATTTCGAACTTTGTTATTTCATTTATGCAAAACTACCCCTCATTTAACAGAGTTACTAACGGAGTTAGTGAGGAGGAACCAAATCCAAAGCAAAACATCACCATCACTATCACCATCACCATTACCATCACCACCTTTTATTAATGTCTGATGGTGATGGATGGTGATGGTGATTGATGCGGTAATTATCATATATAAAAAGCGTAACAAGTTTTAATCTCTAATGCCTAGCCACCGTCTTACCACATATACAGGCAAACGTACCTGATCGTGAGTAATATAGTGTAGGAAAGTCCAGGTATCGCATCTACCACTGGGAACAGTCAAGTTATCGTAGACTAAAGCCTTAATCGGTTTAATTAATCTAAAAGGGGGGGGGGGGGTTTGTATGAAAAAGGTTTTAATACTAGAAAAAACAATTAACTAAGTAAAAACTAAGAAAGCGGTTAAAATAATAATTGAGTTTATAATAAGGAAAAACAGCAATACTTATCATGATAATACGAATCCCAATATGGATGATATGGATAAATCGAAGGTTTGGTTGTTTTGACTATTGTAGGAATTTAAGTCTGGGACACCCTAACATGTGCAATTTATGGCTATGAACTAGGATATGGTCCTCCTAATTCCAATCCTAAATCGTTTGGTCCACAATCTAGAATCGGTAAACCCTTCCCAATCAGTATTGCAATGGCTCTTTTACTATCGGTCACTTATTGGTCAAAGTAACCCCTTAACATAACTCTATGGTCCAAGTCAGACTAAGGTAGGTTGATTATCCCTTCGGAGTCTATCTGTTTTTGGTCTAACAAATACACCCAACCAACTGATTTCAAATCGCCACAACAACAATAATCAAGAAAGAACCATAAACGACATTCAATTAATCAAAAACAAACCAATAAACATTAATTGCAAAAACCATCCACAAAGGTTCATCTATCATGACAAGCACTACTAATTGACTACTCACTCATATTGAAAACAAAAACATAAACAAGAGTAGACATCGACATGATACCGACAATACAACGATAGATGATCAGAGATCGACTTCCGCAGCGTATCGGCACCTTCCGTACTCTAACTCTCGTTCCCCTCGTGTATCGCACTTCAAAACTCATGTCCAAAACTGAAGGAGGAGGCTGATATTTAAAGAAAAACGATCAGGCGTCATCTGGCGATCGCCAAACTGCTCACTTGGCGACGCCAAACACTTAGAATCAACCCTAATCTGCACTTCAGTCGAACTTGGCGGCGCCAAACATGGGACTTCGCGATCGCCAAGTGTCTTCTGTGTTGACTCTGTGCATTTTTCACGTTTTCTCGCCTTTTTTCGTACTTTTCCGTTCCACGGCTTCCAAATCCTTCATAATCAATAAAAAGCTCATTTAGTGCATGAAATGATCATAAACGGGTGAGAAATGGGGTAAAGTCATACGATTATGCGCAACCAAAACATGTATAATTTTGGTGTTATCAGTGATGGTGATGGTGGGGCCCATTAGACATATAATAATACTTTTAAGTTAAAATAAGTAAAGCATTGAAAACACAAATATACCCCTGAGCTAACGGACCATTTTAACAGAAGCTAGTTCGAGGGATCAAAATTGAAACAAAGTGTCAACCTCGGGGACTATTCATGATATTAGTTTGTTTTAGGGACTAAAGTTGAAAAACGGTGACAACCACGGGGACCAAAAGTGTAATTCGCTCTTATTATTATTATTTTTATCATTGATAAGCGTGAAAAATATTATATTATAGTTGTGGATAAACGTGAAAAAATATTATTATTATTGTTATGGATAAACGTGAAAAAGCTATTATTATATTCTATAATTTTTATTTTTTTCATTTTTTTAATCTAATTTATTGTTGAGCTAATTACAAATTTGGTCCATGAGGTTTGTCATTTATTACGGACTAAAGTTCATTTATTACACAGATGATCCCCCGGGTATGTAAAACGTTATTGAATTGATCCATAAGGGTAAATATGTCTTTTTACATTTTGTGCCGTTATTACCCCTAAATCCTTCATTTTCTTCTTTAAAACCTAGAAATTGAATCTTCAACAATTTCGTAACAATAAAACCTCCATAATTTCTCTATATAACACCACCCTTTCAACCACCTTCTAATCATCATCAACACAAACAAAACCACATTCTTAAATCATCATGATGAACATCAATGGTAGAAAGCAAAACCTTTTGATGTTTCCATGGTTACGCTATGGACACATTTCCCCTTTCCTATAACTCTCCAAAAATCTAAGTAACACAAACCTTTTCAACATCCACCTTTGTTCAACACCCGTTAACCTGGAATCGATCAAGAAATCGTTAAGAGACAACTCGGGAATTCGACTAATCGAACTCCACCTTCCGCCATTGCCCGAGTTGCCACCCCACCTTCACACCACCAATGGCCTCCCACTTCACCTTATGCCAACTCTCAAGAAGTCTTTTGATATGTCAAGTTCATCTTTTTTCAAGAATCTTGAATAGCCTTAAGCCCAATTTGCTGGTTACAAATTACAACCTTATCCAGTCCTGGGCGACGGCTTCACGGCTGAAGCCGTCGCCCAGGGAATCCCTTCGATGGTGTTCATCACCATTAGCACCACCATGACTGCCACCATGTTTCATCTATTAAACCTAGAAATCGTACCTTCATTTTCCACCTATACACCTTGGTCAATGGTGATTATACCCGATTTATTAAGAGCAAAAAATTCATCTGAAGAACAATTAGTTGGGATTAAGGCTTGTAGGATGAAGACATTAGTGTTGATGAGTTGGTGTATTTTGTAATGTATTTATTTATTGTAAACTAAGTAGAAGACAAATCTTGAGCATATTTTGTAACTGTAACTTTAACATATTCCAATGTAAGTTTTTGGTAGGTTGTAGTATTGATTTCTTTATCAGACTTAGGGGTTGTTTACCAAATCTGGCATGTCTGTCTATATGGATAAATTTGTCTGTCAAATTTGTCTGTTTAGATAAATTGATGTTGGTGTTTACCTTTTTATCTGAATCAATCGTCTGAATGTCAGAAATGACCATTTTACCCCTGACTATAAATTATAAAATGTTTTATAGTGTGCTATTTATTTATTTAGCAAATTGAAAACATATAAAAATGTATCCACGTACCGTATATGAAAATACAGATCATGTATACACAAAATATGTATATAGCCAAATTCATGTCTACACAAAATATGTTATATACCAAAATCACAAAATATATACACATACAAAACACATAATAAATAAACAATGACATCATAAAAATGACATCACATAATTTATAAACAGATCATATAAAAATTTTACTCATCAAAGCAAGAGCCAAACATCAAGAGAATACAGAAGATATCAACCACCTCCTATCTCTACCTTCATCTCCAATTTTCCTTTATTAATTTTAACTATTATTCTTTTCCAGACCATTATCCATGAAATTAAAATTTATCATCAAATCACTTTATCACAATCTCCTTAAAATTATCTTTACCCACTAATTCATCATCCCAAGTTTCTCTGCAAAATCTAAAAATCTGCAGGCCTTGGGAAAAAAAACACCATAAAACAAGACTCTAGGGCAGAAAGTGGTGGGTTCGAAAAATGAGAAGGGAAGAAAGTGTTATTCTATTTTTATGAGAAATCCAAATTAGGAACCCGCCGTCTCCAATCCAAAACTTCTTCAGCAAAGAGAAATACAAAGAAAAAAACATGTGGATATGGAGAAGAAAGCTCACCAGATGCGATGAATTTTTTGTCTTAACGGGGACAAGTGAACCCCCCCCAATTGACTGTGCGAATAAGTTGATATTTTTACCAATAAGCCCCAAGTAAACACTATGGAATGGCTGTGCGAATCAGACTATTAAGTTATTAAGCTCATTCAGTCAAAAGTAAACAACCCCTTAGTATTTTTTTGGCAGGTTGTATTGAATACAATACTGTTGGAAATGACAATACAATGGTCAAAAGGGTTGATTTCCTATCCTAACATTAAAGTCTAGTCGATTCAATGGGATGGTTCTTTTTTTTCACTTTACTTAGCTATAAAAAAGGGTTTATACCTTTCTTCACACCCACATAAGGTAGTAAGATGGTACGTGGTAATGAATATTTCTTGATGAAGTTTCAAATACACATTAGAAACAATGGCCGTTTGGTAAGCAGATTTGTCTTTATTCATTTACTCTTTTAGGGTTCATTTAGTTCTTTGGCTTATTTTCAGACTATTCCGACTAGCTTCGTAAGTAGTGATGGCCAAACCAAATGAACCAAACCGATAAAACATCGAAACCGAACCGCACCTGAACCGGTTTTCGACTCGAACCGCTCCAAACCGATTTCAGACCCGAAAGCCGAGACCGATTTGGGTTTTCATAGATTTCCCTAGTTGAACCAGTTTCAGCACGAACCGAATTTTTTCAAAAAAAGTAGTTGTTTTTTTACCATTAACTAGTTGGGGGGAGGGGGAGGGTCTAGCCGTTTTTTTTTGTTGCTTTTGAGCTTCCAATGTATATAAATAGTAGGGAGTGTTATGGATCAAACCACCAATTTCCAAATAGCAAAAAACACATAAAACTCTCATTCGGCTCTCGTATATTTGTTTCTCGCAATCTCTAGTTCTCGTATCCTCTACTCTCGAGTTTCTACTTGCTCTAAAAAATGGCCTAATAAAATTACACCATTATTGCCGAGCATTCACGAAAAGCAGCGGTTTGGGAGCATTTCAACTTGGTCCAGTTTCCTGACTATGAAAGAAAAGCGCAATGCAAACAGTGTGAAGAATTCCTTAAACCCAATTCAAATTTGATGTTAAGGCGCCATTACGATGTCACATGCAAGAAGTTGAAATCGATTAACGATCCAAATCAACCCATACTTGATAATTCCGGTCAAGCATGGACGTATAACGAGGATCTTGCACGAGAGTTACAAATGAAATATGTAATTCAAATGAGATTGCTGTTCAGACATTTCGATAGCAGTCACATTACCAACTTGATCAAAAAAGGGTTCCAACCACACTACACTGGATCGGTAAGTTGTCAAACTCTTCGATGTGATGCTATAAAACTCTGGCATAAGGCTAAAAAAATACGCGATAAATGTTTTTAAACTTACCCAACAACGTTTCTTTAACCGCGGCTCTATGGAGAGCCCCAATGGGATTATCACAATCTTATTTATGATAACGACATATTGAATTGTACTAGGATTGTGGCAATTATGCAAGCGTGTAATCACGTTTGAACACTTTGGTTCGCCACATTCGGGAGACCGTCAATTTTCTATAATCATGAAATATCTTTAATATTATAACTTAAGAAATAAAGTTATTAGTATTTCATTTGACAACGCTAGTAACAATACGACATGCATAGATAAATTACGTTTGACTTTATTCCCTATTTTAGATGAAAATTGTTCATACACGTTTGGCTTTATCCCTTATTTTAGATGAAAACGTTTTTAACTAAGTTTAGGCTTATGTTACGCCAAGTTTTCGCAAAAGATAAAAAAAATGCAAAACAAATATATGCAATATTGCGCCGATATCAATTTTAGAGTTTTGGGACCGATTCATGATACGACGATTCGATGTAATTCAACTTTGAAAATGATGGATAATTTATTAAGACAAAAACAACATATTCATTCATTTTATAACATTTAGTACCTGGGAAACACAATAACTGAACTGGATTGGCAAATGATTTATGGCTTTTACGATATTTTGGCCGATTTCAAAACTGCAACAACTATGTTATCCGATGTTTATTATCAAACGATCCCTTTAGTTTTAAATCAAATATGTGTTTGACATAATCAACATATATTTTGATACTTTCGTTATTGCTTTAGGTCTACTTTTTATAACAATTCAAAACAAAGTTTGATTGGTTTATGTAGATGCAAGTTATTTGTTTGATCTTCATAAAGCTAGATCTCAAACTAGATATGTGTTCATGAACGAAGATACTTCTATTTCATAACATTCTAGGAAGCAAGAAGTTGTTTCCACATCTTCAAATCATGCCGAAGTTATTGCACTTCATGAAACTAGTAGAAAATGTGTTTGACTAGGATCAATGACACAACTTATTTTGACTTTATTCAAACTAAAGAAGAACGAAACTCCAACTTTAATCTATGAAAATAACGTCAAATGTGTCACACAAATGAAAGAATTATATATCAAGAGTGGCATGACAAATTACATACCTCCAAGGTTCTTCTCATACACTCAAAATCTTATAAAAGATAACAAGGTTGAAATAAAACATATTCAATCGAGCAACAACGAATCAAATCTTTTCACAAAGACACTACCTACTACAACTTCAGAAAAACACGTTCATAGTATTGGCATGAGACATACGCATAACAACTTTAAAATTGTTATAATTATTTTTCTGATAGCTAAATGTATTGTATAATAATTAATAACTAACATTAATCTATGTATAACTAAAATTAAAAAATAAAATTTGATTACTAGTTTAGGTTCACAGGAATTACCGTACTCCCTACCGCATACGATAATTCCTCTTTTGGTCTACCAATTCAAAACCCTAGTTGCCGCCAAACTTGTTGGCGCCAGATCTGAAACCAATTATATACTCTTCGTCTCCATCTCCATCTCCATCTTCATCGAAGCTCAACTCAGCTCAAACCACATCTCGCAGGAAATACAAGCAATCTGTGATTCAGGTAAACCGAAAACATCCTCTTTAGAGCTTTCAATCCGTGGCTTATTTCATAAATCTACTTTGATTCTTGTATACTTGTTCGATAAATCTGCTATGAGTTTTTATTTTTGGTAATTAGGTTATTCGTTTTTGTAATAAGCAAATTTGTTGTTTAATCGGAAGAATGTTTAATTAGATTTCGCTTCCGAAAAAACTTCAGTATCTGATTTAGGATTTTTTTAGATTCGTTAGGGTTTACCTGTTATTTTACTGAATCGGAGTTTATGTGATAGTTAGCTAGTTTGTTCACGATCTAGTTAGGTAGAGGCTGTTGAACACTTCTGGTTATTATGAATTTATAATTTGTATTTTTCTGGTGATGCTATGTTGAACTTGACCTAAGAGCAACTTGAATCGTATGCTGTATTAGCGTTTTTGTCGGTATATATTCTCTGACCGCAAAGATAATTTGATTTCTTCGGAGATGGGAGAGAAATGGAAAATATGCCGTTCTTCTGTTCAAATGGTGTAAATCCCGTGGGCGTGGAGTTGAGGCTGGTTTTGATGTATACGGCCCCACCAATTTGCTCTTTTTTTTCCGCTAGGGTTGGAGTTGGTCTAAACATGGATACTTTTGATTCATTTTTTTTAATGAGTGGATAGTTGAATCTTTGGATGGTTATGAGTTGAAGGCGCCATTCTACATCCTTAAGTAATAATTGATTCATCGAAACAATTTTTTTTGCTTGTCCAATCTCAATGCAAAAGGTTTTTAGTTGATAAATATTTAGTGGTATAATGCTATTATATAATGTAAGTTCGTTCATGAGTTTTGTAGCTTAGAGTACTATAATCAGTGACCTATGCGTGTTATTTCAAATTGTATGTTCTTCTTCAAGCAGACATTAATGTGGTTTTGATTGTTTATTTTGAGTCTTCTTGATGGGGGTTGAGGGTAGGGACCTTTTTTTTTGCTTTCTACTGTCTTTAAGTTGTATTTCTAACAGTGATTGGTTATTTATTTGAAGCTGTCAACAATGGCCCTTTGTTCAGTAGTGTTCAGTTTCTCTATATCCATAACATTTTTGTTATCTTTTAATTTATGAAATGATTGTCCTATCTTTTCAGGCATACTCTCTTTGGACAGAACAATTACACCACAACAGAGTATTCAAGTACTACTCAAAAGAGTCTACGGTTGGTTGTCAAAAATGAAGCTAAGAGGTTGCGGTTCTTCTCATTTTATCTTGGCTATAAAAGATGGCGAGGTGCAAAAGGTCCACAATGTGGATTCACAGGGAAGGCCAGGTCTCGTGTTTAAGAAGCTAGAAGATATATATCGCGCAGATGCTGAACGCACCCGTAAGCTTCAGGATGGCTGTGATCATACCGTAGGCGGTGGTAGCAGCTCAGGAAACAAATACACACCCATGGCCTATGCAGATCGAAAAACGAGCACAAGAAGTGGTGTTGTTGCCGAGGAGGATGAACCAGAATGTCCATCAAGTGAAAACAGTTATGCGGAACTGACATTGTCACAGCTCAGGAAAAAGTGTAAAAGAAAGAAAAGGAAGGCTTCAGAATCTGTTCTCCTAACCCCAAAGGAAGAAGATGATGATTCTGATCTTGGTGAACCACTGTGTAAATTTAGAGTTAAGGTTTCTAAGAGTCCGCGGTCCAAGATGATGCCTGCTGATAGAAGTTTTCCAACATCTTCTAGAAGCACTCAGTTACTTCCATCTGAACCAAGTAGAGGTGCCAATGATGCTCTCCTGTTCACAAAAGATCTCGCAACTGTTATTGTCAAAGTTGAAGATCCTGAAGTGGAGTGTTTTGAACACAGAGAGACAACCCACATGGTTGATGCTCCTTCAATTATTGATGGGTCAGTGAACTTCATTGCTGCACCATCTGGATTTCTACCTGTCAATAGAAGTTCCCCAACATCTTCTAGTAGTACTCAATTAGCTCCATCTGAATCAAGTACTTGTACTGATGATGCTCTCTTGTCCAGCAAAGATCTTGCAACTGCTGACGACAAGGTTGAATCTCCTGAAATGGAGTATTTTGAATGCAGAGAGATGACTCACATGGATGCCGATCCTTTAATTTGTGATGGGTCAGTTGACTTCATTGCTTCTGAATCTGGATTTGTACTTGTCAATCATGAGCTGGAATCAAAGTCATTCACAAATGATGAGGAAATATGTGGATTTATTGAAGCTTCACATGATAATTTGGTTGATATCACGGATTCTTTTCTTGCTTCTCCAATGATCGGTGAAAACATGGAAGTGGATAATGAAGAAGATATGGCAAATAATGTCATGCATTTGCCAGTATCTGAAGTGGACAAGGAAGAATGTGTAAAGCAGCAATCTTCAATTGTAAGCTCCTTGGAAGATGATTCTCCTGTTGAAGATCTGGCTACAAGCACATCTGATTGCTCTCAAAGTCATCTCTGCCTTCAGCAAACGCCTGAGGAAATCAACATCTCTGGTGTTCAAGATTCAAATTCAACAATTGATGGTGACCATCATTGTGTGGATCTTAGCCAGGGAAGTGATTCACACATGGTTGAAGAGTGTGCTGAAGGTTCACCCACAAATCAGGAAACCTACATCTCTGCTGTTCAAGATTCAAATTCAACAATTGATGGTGACCAAGAATGTGTGGATTTTGGCCAGACAAGTGATTCAGACATGGTTGAGGAGGGTGCTGAAGGTTCACCCACAAATCAGGAATACGGTTCTCCTAGCCCTGATGATGACAATCACTTCGTATCTGTAGAGGCCAAATCACCTATTCCTGTGAAGAAGCAAGATATAACATCCGTGAATGCTGATGCAGATTCCAACTCTTTGAATTCTGACCACAATTCTTTTGTTCCTGAGGATACTTCGATTCTTCCTGAGCAGCCATCTTTTGTTCCCGAGGATACTTCTATTCTTTCAGAGCAGCTACCTACATCCCCTGCAAATGCTTGTTCAGAAGTCAAGTTTTCTAATCACAACTATCAAACTGAAATTACAACCAAGGCATCAGAGATCAGAAACTCCGATTGCATTGACCTTCGGCATGCTGAGAGGCTCCCTTCGTCAAGAAAGGTACTTTATAATAGTCATTTCATCATTGAGTCGCATTATTTTTTATTATGAAAGATGCTTATGATTTGTGTATTTTACAGACCATTTCTCCAACCTCTCAGGAAAAGCTATGTTTGGCAATGAAATCTCCAGAGTTGTTAGATGACATGGACCATTACAGTAAGTCAATAGATACAATATGCTTTCTTAACCACTTGAACATATTACCTCTATTATATGGTTCTAGTTGGTGTCAAAAGTTCAAATGAGAATCATAAAATATTTTGAGACTATAAGAACTTGTATTTGCTTAGATATGCCTTGATGCATAGACAAAGGATTGTGTGAGAAAATGAGTTAAGGTGAGAAGCATGAAAAGGGAACAGAACCCTTGATCACTTTTAATCTCACCCCACCAATTGCGCTTGTCATAAGAATTGATCTGGTGCATCTCCGTGCACCTTAACTCTTTTGATCTTCATTGAGGATTTATCCAAGGGTCTAGATCCCTTCTTATGCTTCTCACCTTAACTTCCCTTCTAACTGGAACCCAACCCTTGATGCATATACACTAAGTCATTAACAACAAAATATGTCTATGTCAGTCAATATATTCATCAACGTATATGTACTCTCTCCCTCTCTCTCTATATATATATATATATAGGGGTGGGTTCAAATACAAACCACCCTTTCGTTGTGAACGTGAGGACAGCCCAGAGCGCGACACGTGGCAATCTGAAACGGCGGGTCAAGTCATATTCAGTCTGAATAAAACTGCATGTTAGTGTTATTCATACTGAATAACGCTTGACCCGCGGATGACCCGCGGCTGACCCGCCCGCGTCCAATTGCATCAGAGTGCATGTTAGTGTTATTCAGTCTGAATAACGCTTTATTCAGTCTGAATAACTAAGTCGAAATTTTTTCAAATTGCCACGTGTCGCGCTCTCGTTTGTCCTCACGTTCACAATGAAAAGGTGGTTTGCAATTGAACTTTCACCTATATATATATATATATATGAGTAGTTATGCATTGATGCATGTATTCACTGAAATTCATATAGTGTATATGGATCAATGCATATACTTCTCATGGTTCTCAAATTGTTTATGGCTCTCATTTAAATTCTTATAGTCTGTAGTTATTTTCTTTGTTTTGGCTTTAACATATGATGTTGATCTTCAGAATGCAAGGAGAAATTGTACTTTGGGGAACAAGCTGAGAACAACTTTCCATCAACTAATTCAGATGTTGAGGATACTGAACCAAATAAGCACCCTCAACTGTCCACCAGGCTCATTCAGAACAAAGATGTCAGCCCCAAACACATGCTTAAGAAACCAAAGAACTTCAAAAAGGGGTCTCCTCCCAAAAGAAGCCTTCCGCCTAAAGGCTGTCTTGATGGGCCCCGTTTATGTCGTAAACTGCCTCGTCTTAGCTCAGGATGCACTTCCATTCAAGGGTGCTCTGAGAGTGCTATTGCATTTTCACAGAGACAGATGCATGATATCGAATCTCTTGCATCAAAGCTAATGGCTGAATTGAATTCCATGAAGGTCATTGTAGAAGAAAAATTGCTCTATGAAGCATACCGTTCCACATCCTTGAAAAATGAGGCAGATGAGGTATTAAAACAACTGAAAATATGCTTCATATTTATATATAGATACACACATGTATTTTTATGATTATCCAGACATATTTGCTTTCTGTCTGCTACTACCAGTCTTGTTTTACTGTTAGAAATCCGGTTTCATAAATTTTACATGAGGATTCTGGATAATCAATGTCTTTGGTTCAGTCAATATTATGGGGAATGGATTCATATACAACACGTGCATGTATTTGACTATTGTTATCACACTTTTGACAGGTGAAATCAGCCATCAAGAGTGCAACGAAAACTGAAGAAACAGCAAAAAAATGGTTATCCATGATGGCGAGGGACTGCAATCGTTTCTGCAAAATCATGGTTTGTATTTCTTTTATCACAATTTATTCCCAAATCCATACACGTTGCTAAACATATAGTAATTTGTTCTATAGCTCTTTAGTTAAAAGACAATTTCGTCTGGATTTTCATAAGTTGAACTCATTAGTATTAAAGGCTGTTTGGTTTGCGGAATAAACTTTGATGGAATCTTTTGAATTCCACAATTTAAGAAATTCATCATTCCTTGGATTAAGTGAAGGGAATTGAATTCCTACCAACCAAACATGGTCAAATTCTATTCCAATTCCTTTAAAGTCAAATTCCTTCAAATGGATTCCAATTCCATTTTGTGAACCAAACTCTCTCTTAGCTCCCAAACTTGCCATGGTCACTAATCTAGAAATTGGTCATCAATCCTTTTTAAAATGTTCAACTAATGTCTTTTAGGTTGTAACGATTAAGTCCTCTGATGACTGGCATAAAAAGTTGGTTTTTAGAAATGTGTCTGATGATGGATTATCTGCAGAAACTGAAAGAAGACGATGATGCATCTGATCCAGCCTCTGTGAGCATTGTTGAGGAGAAGCCTGTTCAAAGAGAAAGAGAAAGAGAAAGGAAGAAAATCAGTTTTGCAGATGAAGTTGGTGGAACTCTTTGTGATGTCAAAGTCTTTGAGGTTGATCGAGCTTCGTTAGAGTTGAAGGAATCATCAACACCAAAGACTTTGACACAACAAGTCCTTGATAGCTAAATGCTAGGCTCCATGAGTGTTATGATTCATTAATCACCATTATTTTCTTGACCTTTTGAATTTTTTTCATCTCTAGGACTAGAAGGAATGTAGTGAGATTTGGAATCTGAAAGTACAAATTGTGACATCTGGTAACAGCATAATGATGGTATTTGATTGTTCTTTTTAAGCTTGAGTTGTTAGGATAATGAGGTTTATATAAGAATTGCATTTGTAAATGTGTTTTATCTGTTCCTTTTTTTAAGGTGATAGTAAATGTTAAAAGGTTCTATTGAATGATTGGTACTTGGTGGCATAAATAAAATGCATTACTAAACCAAATGAACCTGTATGCCTTATTTGATAAGGGTAAGATGTATCCAAACTTAGAGGGTTTTTTTTTGATGACTTACAAAAGAAAAACACTGGTACAAAAAAATGTATAACAACTTTATTTCAAGAGGAAGTAGATTAAAAAATGATTTGCACTGATTTTTTTAAACTTGACCTTTATCTAAAAGAGGAAGTTAGATTAAAAAATGATTTGAACTGATTTTTGGTCTTTTTAGACCAACTTTTTTTAAAATATTTTTCAATCTTTTATACCCTTTTATTTCTTCTAAAAGTTATGTAATGGCTATTCTATATGATAGGCGTTTTGGTAGGCGTTTTGTAAAAATGGGATGAATTACATTAAGTTTATTGGCAATTTACTAAACTAAGCGATTATTTGATGTCACTCACCTTACCGAGTGATCATGACAAGAACAAAAAATCTTATCTGATAAGAGGCATAACAATGACAAATAATCTTACCTTGCTGTACGAGGCATAACCGAGAATGTTAACCTATAAGGTATGTGATGATGGTGACTTCTACCGGTAAGTGTTTGGTAAACAACCTCTTAACAAAGAAGGGGTTTTGATGGGGTACGTTAAAGCCCGAAATCATTCTTACCTAACCCTTTAAGTTTTAGGTATGGCTTGAACCATGTTTTATTTTTCACCCAAGGTAACTACGGTTATAACATGATCAAGATGGTAGCTATTTTTGTAGTAAATTTCCGGGGACTATAATTCTTGACTCGTAACATTGATTGAGATGATTTTTTGGAAGTTTTTATCTTTTCAAGATATATACATTGTTAAAGTTTGGGATCCGTAAAAATGTAATCATGTTATATGTAGTCGTAACCATTCTTTGTGGTCGGGTTGCAATTCGGTAAGAATGAAAATCACGGTGAGAAAGGTAACTACGGATCTTCACCCTTGGATCAATACTAATTAAAGATCAAAAATAACGAGAAACATTAAAATGCATAAGATAAATTCCGTGAGAAGCAGAATGCATGGATGGGCACCAAAAATAAAGTGATCAAAGGTGGACTCCTAAGGATTCTCAATATAACTCTTTTTCTCACACCATCATTCGTCTCTTATGGTAAACTTTCATGGGATTTTGATTTGTAACTCAAACCAAAATGATTTTTCAAGATGCATATATTTTTTCTTCCTAACTAATGAAGTTGCTTATTTTCCAAATCTACTTCCCAGTAAATTTAGATCTTTCAAACGGTCATAATCTCTTAACTACCTCTTAAAGCTTACCACTTTACCTCCATATAAAATTAACAGATAAAATTTAACTTTCGTTAAGCGAGGGATCAAAAACAAATATTCTTGCATACTAAGATGATTTTATTGCAACAAAACCTTTACAAGGACCAAAATAACAAAAGACAACAAACCACAAGGACCAAAATTGCAAACTACTCTTCTAAATAATTTGCAAGCCCTTTTATTTACGGCCCAGTTAACAGCAAACCCTAGCTATTTGCTAACCTTCCAATCCTATTTAATCTTACGCCCTCTTCTTCTTCTTTCCAATAAGCTATTTTCTTCCATAATCATTCAGACCACAAATTCTCATTGATTTCTGTTTTTTCATCCAAATCAAACTTCAATTTTGTTCGCTATCGGTAAGATCATAAAACTTGAATTTTTTTCGTAATTAAACAGTATTGATTTCAGAATCACTTATTTTTGTAGATTTTTATCTCTATTTTGCGTTTGAATTTTTGCATCTGGTTTACTTGTTTCCTTGATTTTTCGAAAATCGAAGCTAAATCAAGGAACTATAATCGGTGCATATAGCTAATTTCAGGATGGCTTACCAACGCATTACAGTTTTTGAGATTGTTTTAGTGTCAAATGGACCTTCCTATATCATTATATTGTAAAATGATGATAAATTGATAGTTAGTTAGTATTTTGTTCGTCTACGATTTTGAATATTTTTGTGTTTTTTTGTTAATTGTTGATTTTGTTTTTATGAAAAAACGGCAAATGAAGAAATTTCAGTTTTATGCTTAACTCACTGATTTAACAATGGTGACAACAAAACTCCGCTTATTATCTGATGCCGATTTTTTTATTTCTATAAATTCTTCTGATTTTAGGATGTGTTTGGGAAGTAAAAATAAGCTAGCTTATAAGCTAGTTCATCCAAATATGCATCATAAGCTAGCTTATAAGCTAGTTTAGTGAAATGCTAATAAAAATAAGCTGGCTTATAAGCTAGTTTATTCAAATATGCATGATAAGCTAGCTTATAAATAAGCTAGTTTATTGAAATGCTAGTAAAAATAAGCTGGCTTATAAGCTAGTTTATTCAAATATTTTTGTAGTTATTTTCAGTTATACTTTATTAATAGAGATTTTTGTAGTTATTTTCAATTATATTCTTATTAATATTAATTATTATACCTTAAGATACTTTTTTTTCTCGTAAGCTAGCTTATTGGCCAACAGCTAGCTTATCAGCTAGTTTGCCAAACACAGCCTTAACGCCCTGTTCTCGAGTTTTTTTTAACGAAGGAAAGGAAAGGATTTTGAAGGAAACTAACAAAAGCGTGTTCTCGAGTTTTTTTAAAGGAAGGAAAGGAAAGGATTTGGAGGGATATGACACTCTCAAGTTTTTTAAAGGAAGGAAAGGAAAGGATTTGAAGGGATTAGGAGGGATAACTCTCCCTTATTTTTCTCTTAAAAGTTATCTTTCCCTTTCCTTCCAAAAGTGGGATGATTTGGAAGGATAACTCTATCCCTCCCTTTCTTTTCCTTTCCTCTCCTTCCCTTTCTCTCCCTTAAATTTTAAACTCGAGAACAGGGCGTAATATTTATCGGTCTATTTTTTTTAATTATTGATTTGTTAGATGAAAACGGCATATGAAGAAATCTCAGTTTTATGCTTAACTCTCTGATTTTACAGTGGTGACAACAAAACTCCGCTTATTATCTGATGCCTTATTTTCAATTACTATTAAGTTCTTCTGATTTTAATTTTGATTTTGATTCTAATGGTACGTTTTGTTTTTTTCTCTGAATTAATCGACGATGATGAGAAAAAGCAGACGGGCGGTCTGAACTGATGCCTTGTTGATAGTCTGCATAATTTCCAGTATTTTGGAATTATCTCTGAGATTTTCACTTCATTTTGGATTTTTAGATTTGTGTTTTTTTCTTATTGAGATCTGATTTGAGTTTGAATATTTGAAATTGCTGTTTGTTGAAAGTTTGATATTCGAATTAATTGTTTGCAATGCAATGATGAGTATGCAAATTTTATTATGTCTGGACTTATGAGACAAACGTCTGTGAAATGATGCGCATATATCTGAGCATGTAATTGATGGAAAATCATTCTGTGTGATCGAATACAATGCAAATTTCTTCGATACAATGTCAAAATCGAGTTTATGTTTATATGATTTGCAGTAGGTAATCCAGAAACTCACCTGAATGTATAAAATATCCAAAGCGAATTAGAATAGGGTTGGTTTGATCTTTGAATGTTGGTATTTCTTGTTTACGCTGTTCAATTTGTTTACGAGATTGGGAAGAAGTTATGGTGTTTCTGTTGTTAGATTCACCTATCTCTTTAGTAAAACATTCCCATAGATTATAACAGAAGTATAATGCTTGTACACCGAAATGGGTGGTTTGCAAGTTTCGCTCTTCCGTGACGTGTGCTATTACTCACAGTAAGCTAATACTCATCTTAGAAGATGTTTTAGATGAAGTATTTTTATAATTGTTCATCTCATATTTTAGGTTCCATTTGGTTATAGAAATATAATAGTTCATATCATTTCCTGGTCACTGAGACTAGGAATTTAACATTCACAATGATAGAATCTTGTTCTCTATTCTAGATTTAACATGCCGATGATAGGATCAGGAAGATTAGACATCAAGTAGCGCTTACACAACTTGTGTAACACAATTTTTTTGATAAAATAATCATAAAGTTTGGACATTAAGCAAGTTGTGTAACTCGTATATGCATAATATATTTGGTAAGAGAATCGATGGACAATTGATTTTGAATGTCAAGAATATTACTCGATAAGAGTTATTATTAGGGTAGTGACTCATGCCGATTAGTAGTCTCTATGGTGGAATTGTTTTTTATATGAAGAATGCGGAAGTGACAAGATCTCCGAGCTCAACATCAACTTGTGAGGACGGATTATTTCTACTTCTGTACAACCACGCAAGGGGGCGTGGTCATTGCTATGGTCGATAAAGGAATTTGTTTAGTAGCACCATTTTAGGGGTTGTTTATCAAAATTTGTATTAGATCCCCATATGGATAAATTTGTTCCTTTGGATAAAAATATATTGTTTTTTTCTTGAATCAATTGTCTAGACAACACAATGACATTTTATCTATGAGAAAAAATGGTGTGCATCTCCTGTAATTCAAAAGATAACAAAAAAAAATTAACTTTAAAACAACCAATTCTGTTACTGCTTTGGAACATTTTTTTATTTAAACCTATTCAATCAAGATCTCAAACCAAGTGATTGATTTTGTTTACATGAATTCATCATTGATCAATCTAGTAATGAAACAAAACAGCTTTATCTAACCACACATTGACATTGTAATTCAACCTCTCCATAAATTTGTCTGTGTGGATAAATTTGTCTGTCTGGATAAATTGATGTTGTTGTTTACCTTTTCATCTGAATCATCGGTCTGAATGTCAGAAATGACGAATTTACCCCTTACTATGAATTATAACTTGTTTTATATATTTGAAACATAAATTGGGTATTCCAATGAACATCAACAAAATCTTAAATGAATAAATCAAATATGCTAAATGAGTCAAATAGGTCAACAAATTATATTAAATACATCAAATGCTTATAAATCTTGGTATAAACAATAAAAAGGTATAAAACAGGGGCTTCGGTCAAATAGGTCAACAAAGTATATAAAATAGATCAAATGCTTCCAAATTATATAAAACACAAATTCTGTATGTGCTTGCCGGCGACGAGCAGAAGGACAGGCGACGAGCAGAAGGGCAGGCGACGACGTGCTTTGGCCGGTGATGACGAGCTTGCACCAGCGCCGGCGACGACGGGCTTTGCCGGCAATGAGGAGGAGACGGTGCTTCTATTTTTCAGAAAGGAGTTGCAGGTTTCATTCTTTGGAAGGAGATGAGAACTCGTTGGGAGGAAGGAGATGAGTTGCAGGCTTCTATTTTTCTTTCCAAATAGGCTTCTTTATTCAAGGGGTATATAGGTAAACTTTGCGTCTGTATGGGGACAAGAGAGCCCCCCTGGCTGTGCGAATAAGCTGTTGTGTTTTCTATTAAGCCCTAAGTAAACATCTTGGTATGGCTGTGCGAATAAGCCAGTTAAGCCAATAAGCCCCAATAAGTCACAAGTAAACAGCCCCTTAGATCCCCATATGGATAAATTTGTTCCTTTGGATAAAAATATATTGTTTTTTTCTTGAATCAATTGTCTAGACAACACAATGACATTTTATCTATCAGAAAAAATGGTGTGCATCTCCTGTAATTCAAAATATAACAAAAAAAATTAACTTTAAAACAACCAATTCTGTTACTGCTTTGGAACATTTTTTTATTTAAACCTATTCAATCAAGATCTCAAACCAAGTGATTGATTTTGTTTACATGAATTCATCATTGATCAATCTAGTAATGAAACAAAACAGCTTTATCTAACCACACATTGACATTGTAATTCAACCTCTCCATAAAGCCATCAACAAATATTGATAAGTGAACATCTTTTAAGGCGTTTGGTATGTGGTATAGGAATTTTTATGGGACAAAACTCATTTTTCCACGTTTGACACAACATAAGACGGAACAAGAATTCACCATCTCATGTTTGGTGCAACATGAGACATAAACATGAACTGAAACAAGGTGAGACAACATGTGTAACACTCGTAAATTTTGATAGATTAACCCCGAAGTAATCCCACTATTTTTATAAGGAAGATTTATCTAAAGGGCTAGTTTTAACTTATAGTTGGATTCCTTTTAGGCAAAGAAACTTCAAAAATGTGAAAAGTTAGATTTTGGCCTCGGTACGATTTTCGCGATTGTGCCCGCTATTGTGCCATATGGCACAATAGCATGGCACTACCACCGCGATTGTGCCATATGGCACAATAGCATGGCAGTATCGCACAAGTGGATTTGCCTTGGTGCACTTATGCGATTGTGACAGCGATTGTGACATTGTCACTATCGCCTGTCACTATAGCATACGGGGTGCAGGTCTTAAATTCCGATTTTCAGCATTTTCTTCTCATTTTTCACCCAAAACTTCATCTCTCTTCTCCTCTCTTCTTTGGAGGCAATTTTAGAGCCATGAATGCTCTACTACCAAGTGATTTCAAGGTTAAATCATCACCAAGCTAGCAAGATTTAGTGGCTAGGTCTTCATCTTCTTTACTTCAAGCTTTCATCCTCCATATCTAGGGTTTTGTTCAAGATCTTGAAAAGGGTAAGTCTTATCTATAGTTTTAAGTGTAGATCTAGTCTCATATGTTATAGATCTGGAACTAATCTAAGGTATTAACTCCTTATCAGCTTAGGTGTTCACTCAAGCATTAAGCTAGGGTTTTGGATGAGATTTGGGGCTTTTGGCTTTACGAGCCTCAAGGTGAGTTGCTAAACCCGTTTTGTTAAAACTGAGAGCACATCATCTTGTTTGATTTACATATCTTGCTTGGTCATTGTGAATAAACATGATTTTGGATGAAATGCCTAAATTGTTAGGTTTAAGGATTGCCATGAAAAGAATGAGAAATGATGCTTATATGAATGGCTTGACTTGCGATTATTTTATACGTGGAGTAGATTGTCGTATGCTACTAATGCATGAGTTAAATCCATGTGATTATATGATGAATGTATTTATGAGAAATACGTGTTAATATGCATGCCACGGAATGATGCGAAGGAATTGAATCCCGAGCATGTTGGCTTATATGAAATGAAATATGATGAATGTATTTATGAGAAATACGTGTTATTATGTTGCCATGAAAAGTATGAATTAACTCCATGAAGTATATGATAAATGCATACTTGGAACATGAGTTATTACGAGTGCCACGGAATTATGTGAAGGGATTGAGTCCCGAGCATGTTGGCCTAATATGAAATGGATAAAGGGCTTGAGACCCTCGATCAATACCTATGAAAGGTTAAGATAATTGTATGAGTCTTTATAGATAGTACGTATGTGTAATTAAGTATATTCCGCGCCATGTTTCCACACCAAACAGTCTTGGGGGGTGTACCTATGTCGTCAGCATTCGGGTTGCTCCGAAATGCGCGCCCTCGGATGGTGCCATGCTAAATTCGGCATCGAGGTGTTTGGAAGTAAAGAGTGATGGGGCTGGTGGCGGATATACGACTATATAAATAATAATGGACGAACCAACGCAATATGTCCACACCAAACAGTCTTGGGGTTTGTACCTATGTCGCCGGCATCTCGGGTGGCTCCGGGGTGCGCGGGCCTCGGATGATGTTGTCATGCTAAATTTAGGACATCGTGGTGTTTGGAAGTAACGAGTGTAGGGATATTGGTTGGTGGAGGTGGGTCGCTCCCACTGTTTCCGAAGATAAAAGATAAAAGATAAACCGGTTTAACATGCTACATTTTGTTGTTTGTATACTCTTGTATATCTCACATGTCTTAACATGCTTTTATATGTGCGGTATTATGTTTGATACAACTCACTAGGCTCCTTTGGCCTAACACTTGTGTGGTGTCGATGTATCTCTCAGGTACTAGGGACGCTGTTCCCAAGTAGGTGCCGGGATTGAGAGTGAGCTTTGGGGGATGTGTGAAGAGACCGGTCCATCTAGACCGCGAGTTGATAGTAGAAACTGTTGACCCTTTTGTAGTATTTTTCCTTGTTAGGAATTAGACTTGTTGGTTATTATACCACTCCATTAAAGTACAGACATTGTAATTATACACTACTTATACCCCTGTTTTTGGGAAGAGCTCACGCTTTGGCATATATTTGTAATAACACCTTTCGTAAAGGAAGGTTTTTGTTTGCTCCAAATTTTGGGGTGTTACAACATGGGACAAAAATGTTTTTTTTTTGTTTTACCAAAATAGGTATGAGACAAAATGTGACCGAAACTAATATATTACTAATTAACACCCGTTTGATATATAACTTTAATATGGTATTTGTTTTAGTGCTTACAACCACTACTCGTAGTCGATGCTGACATCGTTAGCCACTATTTGCCACCTCTTCCACAACAACCTCCCCCACCACCTCCTCTACAACCACCACCGAATACTTACCACCACCGTCTACCACCTCTATAATTGTCCATCGCCACCGCAACCACCATCACCATCGTTGGTCCCCTCTACTGTCACCGACCACCACCGCTGCTATCTACCATCTTCACGTTCTCCACAACCACCGACGACCACCACCATCGTCACTACCAGTATTCCATCGGTCACCACCTCCCGAGTTTAGGGTCTAGGGTCATTACTAGTATTTCGCCGGTAGTTCGTATGTATACACCTTCAAATCCTTCAATAAACCTGCAAGTAGAATCAAATTGAACCAAATCAAATCAAAACAAATCAATTTGTGAGTCAAATTGACGACTTAGGCTTCGCTAGATTCAATTCAAACCTCGATTATTTATGTGATTCTGGATAATTGATTATGATAGAGCACGAGAAGTGACATTGGATTGCGAGCGAGTTATCGTTGTTTTCTATGAAGCTTAATAAATATTAAAATATGTATTTAGATACAGAAAAGAGTTTTAAAAGTTTAGAAGGATATAGGGGTAATTCTAAAGTTTGAAAGGATATAGAAGTAATTTAGGAGAAATTATCCCTTAAAAGTAAGCACCCTCTTGTAGACTTGTAGTTGTTTGGTAAATTGTTTGTAGTTTTGTTTTTAAAATTAACTTTTATTAAATAACAATGTTTTTTATATTGATTAAAAAATTTGACGTGCTGTTGATCAAGTTAAATATGTTGCAATTCGACAGCAGTTGTCATATGACGTTTGTTGCTATTGTCATAGAGAGCTTGATTCAACATAACTATATGGTTAATTATTTTGCTTTTATATAACAAAAATTAGGACAAAAAACGTTAGGCAACATCACGATACGCATTAAGCGATTAACTTATGAGATACACATTTTCTTTTTGCGGTGATCGTTGCCGTACATGATGCATGCCTAGGCTAGCTTGGTTCTTTAGCAGATCCATATGAGTGTCATTAGTCTCACCATTACAAGTTATAATAACGTAAACAAAGAAAGTTGCACTCTTTCGTATAATTTGCTAAATGGGGTTTTATTTGAAGAAAATTACTAACTGAAACCTTAAAACTTCTTTTATTGCAACAATAGCAAAAATCATTCCGAGCATTACGTAAACAAACCAGTCCAATGGATTTGTGTTTTCATTTATGAAAATGAGTTGACGGTTTAGATCTAATTCCGTCCCTATGTAATTAGTTTTATCTCTAATTGTATTACATGATGAGAATTTAAGTAAATAACTATTGATCATTTATTTAACACATTAAAAATAAGGGTAATTTAAACCTAGATCAGTTTGTTAAGTGCAAGGAACTAATCGCCAAGTTATACAAACAAGCCAAGAATAAAGAGACCAAAAACATAACAACCTATATAATCTAGATTAAGATAACTAGATTAAAAGGGATGTCACGGCGCCTTCAAAAATATCGCTCTTCTTAAAACCCCGAAAACCCGACTCCACATGTGCTCCTAAAATGCACCAAAATCCACCTCTACCTGGGTCTACGACTAACTGAACCCGAGAACCACAAACACATAAACAAGTGCTAGGCTGTAAGCCTAGTGGGATCTCGTAAAAGTAATTAATGCAGAAAGAAGTTTGTTAGCATATAGTTAAAGTTACCATCCTCCTTGATTGAATGATTGGTAACCACAATATCTCTAAAAGCGAGAGTTTACACCTGAACACAATCACAATAGAAATACAACTTGGGATCCGGGGAAGTCCCGTTCTCCCCTCGCTTGACAAGGACATAGCAAAATGCTCAACCAATTAGTTATAGGGTAGCACCTCAATCCCTAATTTTAGTGCATGGTATCACAACCCCAAACTGTTTCTCCGTCTTTATTACCTATCCCGTTGGGTTACACCTCAAGGACTTGCAAGGCTTTATTACATAACCAATTCTGGTCAAGTGCAACTTCAAGGGTACCACTACCCTTTATTGTATACTCGCTAGGAGGTCACACACACTTACCAACCAAAGTGATTTCGTGACCAAAAGCCCGAAAGTCAAATACCAAGTATCAAACCCTCATGCATAAGGATTTGGACTCCACAACCAAACATAGAGCAATATACCCATGTCAACCTTAATAATCACTCACGTAACATATATCAATTTGCACAGATCATCCTTTTTTCCCTTTTATTTTAAAAGACTGAGTAAGAAAAGTTTTAGCCATATAAACACCTTCATACCTATTAAGGTCATCCGCCCTTCCATTATGAGTGCTTGTCGATCATTTTGGTCGAAAAAGTAATCGATAATTAGTACCCCAAAATTTGAAAACTGATTACTACAGCCACACCATTGAGAGTTGAGTACAATCACAGATAATCAATCAATCGTACCACCCCATAAATACCTCAAAATTACATAAAATTAGGACCCTAAGTTTGAACACACAGAACACATCATGCATCCAATTGTAACCATAGCCACATAAATAAACGAACCACCCTTAATTCCCTCATGCTTATAAAGCCTTTAAGGACATAAGTCAAATTACTTAATAACAGGATCCATTGGCCTTTTATCAAATGAGGGCAAGCAATACGGAAGAATACCACAAAAAACACCAATGCACATACATAGAGAAAACAAAATCTAAGCCGGAAACTTCCAATTTGCAATCCCAAAGCAGGAACTAAATCATAATACACCAAATTAACAAATTCTATTAAACAAGTAAACAACAATACATGCAATTAGATTAACTTATCCATAAACGGAATGAATGTCAAATCCAAGAATTCAACATACATAAACATGGAATAGATGAACAATTAAACAGATAATCTTTTTACAAAGAAACTGAAGATAAAAGAAAAGAATTCAAGAAAAGAAACTGAAGATAAAAGAAAATGAACATAAGATGACCTATTACAAAGATTATCGAAAAGTTGAGGATTCTAATTCAATATAGATTAAGTTTTCTAAAAGTTCATAAATGCCAATACCTTCAAGGCTTCAAGAGGATTGCACAAAAGTATGCTCTCACAAATGCTACCATGACAAAGGAAAACTTAGTTTGACATCACCAGCCTGTCTTAAGTTATGACACAATAACAGACCATACCTTAAGCTTCAAATTTCTAGTTGTTCCAATAAAACTGTTGTCAATGATGTTATTTGTTGTTTCAATGGGTTCTAAAATCTCAAATTGCGGTTTTTAACTACTGTTTATGACATAGTAGCTTTTAGTTCATGACAGCATGCATATTATTAAGCCTATAATGATAGGTTTTTATTCTGTTTTAAAAATGACATTTCCCAAATTCCCATTAGAATGATATTGAACCACATATAAGTGTATTCCATAAATACTACCAAAGCCAAAAGAAGATAATAGCATAGTTGCCAAGCTTCCATGATTTAATTTAAATATATGGCTTTGTACAATTCATGAATAATACGTTAAACACCTGTTAAAAATAGGAATCTCCTCATTCCATTGGTGCAATAGAACATAATTCAGAAAAGAACATTAAGAATTTTGAAGTAAAATCCTAAAACAACAAACATGCACCTTAATGCTGTTGTGGCAAGTTCAAGCAATAAACATGTGTTGCGGCAAACTTCAAACAATAAACATGCACCCTGCTTCTAGTGAAGATAAACGATCATTTGCTAAAGATCAGAAAACTACCCTTTATGTATTTATGTATAAAGATCACAATGACTAAATAGGTAAGCCCCCAACGACGAATAAAAAAATATATTTCAGGCTTTTGTGTATTGAAATAAGGACAGGAAAATGCATACCTTCATAATAAAACATTTGATTGGAACAACTTTTGTTTGTCCAGACCTATGGGTTCCACCATGGATTCTAAGGTAAAAGAAACCGAGGAAACCAGAAACAAAACAGAATCTTGAATTTTTAATCATGTTGGTACAACCACATAAGGCAATAAGATTGATAAATGAAACAATGTACAGAATAAGAAATTGCATACATACATATATATAGGCGAAGGATCGTGTGAGAAGTGAGTTAATGATGAGAATTAATTTGATACTAATGGATTGCAAGAAAGGCTCGAAATTGTAAATTAGATTGTGTATCTTTGTTGTCTGCCTCATCGAGTATGTAGCTCGTTTGTGCATTTTGATGGTGTTTTCGTGGGCGCATTCGCTAGCAGGTTTGCCCTCTCTTTCTGTTATATGCTGATGCTTGATAACCTTCACTATAAATCCTATGAAGCTCCTAGAGGAGGATACAACCTGGCCACTTTTGTGAACTTATAACAGTCTTATATAAGGTTTAGTTTACACTTGTTTTCTAGTTTAACACCAACCAGAATTTATATTCTGTCCTTATGGAATCTGAAGTACATATGCTTCTCACTCATAGTTAATGTTGAGCAGGAGGCAGGGCAGTGGTAAAGGTACACAGTGTGCAAATATGGTTTAGCATTTCCGGTATACCTATCTCAGTGATGGAGATCTTCTCCGGTCAGAAATAAAATCTGGCTCTGAGAACGGATATCTGTATTGAATTAGAATTAGCTGAAGAATTTGTTCTTTTCTTTGATTGCAATCAGGTTAGATGAGCTGTCTAATATAAGCTATCAAAAGACTGTATTTTGAGTTATGGTTGATCTCATGGGTTCGGTTACCGAATCACTGCTAAACCAACTGTATTGAACTCGAACAAGCTCAGGTGCTATGTAGCCGCCCAAGATTCATCAAATCAAATCAAATCAAAACGTAGATTCACATTACATATGATGGCTAAAAACTAACAGTTAAAAATATTATTGGATCATCTAAAAGGGTACTGACTTGAAGAGGTTTCTGCAGTGAAAGGAAAAACCATGGCGAGATAGCAATGCGAAATCACCGGGTTTTTTTTTTGTAAATCATCGACGATTCTTATGGAAACTCAAATTTAATTGCGAACGTGAGGACAACTGAGAGCGTCTCACGTGTCATTCAGTCAATACAAGATTATTCAGACCGAATATTATTCGTTATTCAAGGTGAATAATACATTATTCAGACTAAATAATACAATAGTCAGTATTCTTCAATTTGAATAATGTATTATTCACCTTGAATAATGCATAATATGCAGTCTTAATAATCTTGTATTATTATTCAGACTATGCCACGTGACGCACTTTCAGTTGTCCTCACGTTCGCAATGAAAAATTAGATTCTTACATAAAAGCCTTAAACATACAAGAAGTTTGTGTCTCGTCCCAAAAAGCGGTCCAACTTGAATGCCTCGACTTCTAGTTTACAGTTTTATGAAAGTTCACATACGAACTACATAGGAGTTAGGTCAAAGGCATGCGGTGCACAGTTCATGAAAGTAATCATTACATTTTTCATTAAGAAAGTAACAAGCTTACCCTTAATAATCTAAAGAAACATTTCTTATATCATTTTTAAAGATACAAGGAAGAAATAAACACTTACTTTTGAAAGTGAACATATATTTTAGAACAAATAAAAAATAAAAGGGCAAGAAGGGGTAGAGAAAATGTCTTATGCCTCTTGTCAATGTTCAAGTACAAGGCGCTACAGCCTATAACGTTGAATTAAAAATGTGAAAACTTATTTGAAGATGAAGTATAAGATCGTTGATCAAACATAATCTCGTGTTGCAAATAATTCAAAGTTTTATCTAGTATACTTGAAAAGCAATAATAACACGACTCCAACATAATGAGCCAACTCCAACATTATGATAACACGACTCCAAGTATCGCATTAGTATTTTTGGTAGAGCTCGAATCAAACTTACTTTATAGTACATAAGCTTTGCTTCGTTTAATCAATGTTGTTGCTAATTTTGTATTTCATATTCTTCAGCTCTACCCATGTATTATCCAGTAATAAGTCTCTAACAACCAACTCTACCTATATAGTATGGTATTTAAGACTTGTTTGTTAGCAAATTAATGAGCTTAATATGACTCACAACTTGCTCGGTCATCTATACATGACTGCTTGGTTGTAGCTTGATAATATAAAAAGTGGCTTAATTATGCAATAAGTTTTTAGAAAGAGCTTTATCCTAAAAGCAAAATATTTTCAAACCTGCTCTCCCAATTAAAAACTCACTCCTTCCAGCTAAAAATAACTACCTTAAACAAAAACCTTCCTAATTATACAAATAGATTAATTTATACAGCACTTAGGGGTAGTTCACTAAACAATTAACCGGATAAATAATTACTAGTATCACTTACCTTCCAATCATTGTCAATTGAGTATGAAAACCACCACCAAGATCTTATCCGGTAAGAGTCGTAACAAGGACCGAGTCTTATCAAGTAAGTGATGGAAATAATTGTTACCAAATAAGCACTTACCAAGCAAAAGACATTTATCCACAATCAATTTTAATGACCAAAAATGTTATACAATAAGTAAACATAACATCTTTGCTGACAAGAGCTTACCGGGTAAGCGTTTAGTAAGACTCGCTTAATGGAAACCAAGCAAACAACCCAGTTAGCTAGGTAGCTGATCCTATTGCTGCTTTTCTTGCAAGAGCATTAGTCCCATATAAAAATGTGAAATCAAAAAACTCTTATATTACCATCATAAATTAAAAAAGAAACCACCACCCCTGAAATCTGGGTTTAGAGTTCACAAAATTGGTAGAGCAAACCAACATTACATTAGTTTCTTCTTCCTGTAACCGAACAAAAATAATAACGAAAAACCGTTTTCGCCACCTCTAAACTTAACAATAACAATAATCATAATAATCATTTACAGTCATCTTCTTCTCCTCGAGATTAAGCGGTATTTACAACTACAAATAACAAACCTAGTCCTCGACCGTCTGAATCTCTCCCATCATGATCCTGTTGCTAACCACGTTAAAACCTAAAACTGCAGGGCTAACTTTCTTTCCTTTCTTACCCTTCTTCTTGCTACCCCCCTTGTTGTCTACCGCATTCACATTGCTATTGCTGTTGCTATTGCCATTGCCGCCGCCCACCTCAGCATTGCGGGCCCCATCATGGACGCGATATGATGCATCTCCGGAAACCTTTCCACTTTGGAACGCGATCTCCAGCACATCGCAAGGCATGAAGTCTTTGTAGTTAAGGAACTTGTCGATGAACTCATGGTCACGGTCATAAGACCCGAGGTTCTCCTTCAGCAGTATCTCTGCCTCTGATCTTGACTGCTTCAGACAAAATTCCAAGAAACTTGTATCTGAAAACAAAAATATCCCACAAAATATCAGTATCATACGTATCAATGGGTGAATCTTTATAAATTCCGATAATCATCTGTTAGTAAATGGCGAAGGATCGTGTGAAAAGTTAATGGTGAGAAGTGGATCTGAACCCTTGATCTCTTTTAGTCTCATGCCCCCCTTCCCATGAATTGCGTCATCCTAATGTGCATCCACTTCGTTTCTCATGTTAACCTCAACTTCTCACCAGAACCCAACCCGTTACTAAATTCTGTAATACTCAAATAAAAAATATTGTTCATATGAAATGTTAACTGCATGACTGCCGTTTACTATTTAGGGCTGTTTAGCTCACTGATCCTCTCCAAAAGCTCGTTTTGCAACATGACCCTCAATGTATTTCTAAGTTTTTACGGGAACAGGCTGTTTTGAACCGAGGCGGGTCAAATGAAGGTCAATGAGCAAAATAATATTTAGAAGGTCATTCGACTAATTGAGAACTGATTTTTTCGGTCACTTATCCAAAGGACCCTTGATCATTATACAACTGAAGAAAGTTTTGCATTAACTCATGGCTCCCTAATTTCAAGATAGTTTGTTTGCAACACAAGCAACAACATAAATCAAAGTAAAACAATAGTTATGATTTTGCAATACCTTTTGTGCCAATAAGCCTGACACACTCACTCTCACACCAATCTCTGAAGTCCATTGCCTCTGCAGAATTACAGTAAACAGCATATCAGAATACACTAAGGAGAGCATCTCCAAGACTCCAACAGATTATCTAATTTCTCCAAAATTGAGAACCAGAAGTTAAAATCTCAAAAAAATTACATTCAGCTCCCAACAGATCCTCCATGTAAGAGATTTCACCATAAGTTAAAATATTCCATAATGTTATCCTTCAATTACATTATTTATACAAATTCTAACAATCCAATTTCATTGGTGGGAATGAATAAAAAGTTCATTTCTCTCTCCTCCAATAAGTTTTAGAGAATTCTCAAAACTTGCAGTTTTCTCCATTTTAAAAAACAATATAAAGATTTTGTGGGAGCAAAAACAAAGAACAAAACTTCCATTTTCTCTATTTTAAAGAATTTGTTGGAGATGTTCTTATCTAGCATCAATCCACCTTTACCTGAATGTTTGGTTGACACGTCTCTTTTCCCCTTGAGTGCAGAAGATGAGGAAAGGGATATTTCAGCAGACCTGCCACCCATAGACTTCTCTCGGCTCAAGGCCCCACCAGAAATTCCTTTTCCAGGGGTCTTCTTTGACCAACCACCCTGGTTTGCAAGTTGAGGAAAATCCGACCTGCAAGAGAAAAAAATGTTTCGAGAACATAAGGAATCATGACCAAGAAAGCATATAAGTCGTACAAATTAAGCATCACCTAAAGATGCAAGTCTCCATCATGCTTCAATAAATAGCCATAAAAGGGGTGCAAGATGAATAAGAAAACATGTCACATGTTCCATTACTTGATAATGTAGTCTGAGAAAACTTAATGCAGGATTTACATGTCTTACAACAAACTTGTTATTAATTACCCTCAAATATGCAACGCTTCTTGTTAAAAAAAATAGATTCATAAGTGCTTACCTAAACTTCAACTTCCTGCAGCTAAAGTACGTCATATGTAATCACATCCAAATTTTATGCAACTTGTCTAGTGGTGATATCTAAATGTGTTCTACATATGTACTTTCCACTTGTTTTCAAAAATAATAATCACATGCAATCAACAAACTGATATAGAAGAGATTTCATCGGTCTAGTAACTTCAAATCCTTACAAGTGTGCATATGTGTTGTAGTAACACCACTGTAATTAGAAAAGACAAACACTATCCTACAGCCCATGGAGACCCTAATAATAATAATCTCCATACTGGTAACCTAGCATGCTACTGATTTGCATCCCTTACATTAATAACTAGTGTGTAATGGTTTTGCAAGCTCAAATAAAAGTGTCCCACAAGAGAGCAACTGTAAGGAAATGAAGTTATGCGTGGTTGAAGCAGGCATAAAAAATAGGTGCACGAAAACATCATGAGCGGAGATAAAGGGACATACTGCTTTGTTTCTTGCTTCGGATGATCAACTGGACCCCAGAACAGATCGTCGTCCACTTTGTTTTTCGATTGTGAAGAACCATGCGACGTAATCTGGATAGGAGATGCAGCCTTTGCAGGAGACGACATGGAAGACGACCACGAAGGACCATTTCCACGGGTTGACTGAACAGATGCAGATTTTTGAGGAGTTGGCACCGGTGTTGGATGCTGGCCAGAAGAAACCTTTTTCTCTTGTTCCTTTAAAATGTCCCTCAAAGACGTGCGCGCGGCAGACTTTCCGGAATCAGTCGACCAAGCCGGAGCAGGTGGAGGAGCGGCAGTCTCCCCTTTCCAGACCACAAAATCTCCAAGAGAAGGACCAGATGGAACAGCGGGTAACGAGTCTCTCTCCTGGCGTGAACTTTTGCCTTTCTCGATAGGACTTGAACTTACTGGAATTTCAGCAGCAGCAACAGGGACTGAAACCTTGGCTACTGAAGCCTTAGCTTTTGCGGACTTTTTGCGACTCCTTTTCGATTCTTTAGCATCAATAAAGTTTCCATCGTCTATTGAATCTGATTGAGAACCGGTCACAGGTAACACTGGGGTATGAGAGATACTGTCAGAACTTGCAGACTCTCTTTCACTAGGTTTCCCCATAACTTCTCCAGCAAAAAGATCATGCAACTGCCCCTTCTTTTTCTTTTGATTCAGAGAAGCCTCGGCAACAGTTGGCTCGGAACTTACACGGTCTATACTATTCTCCTTGTGGTCTGAATTTCCAACAACACCAGCCCAAGCTGTGGACATACTCATGGAGCCTAGAGATGTTGAAATATCAGAAACGGTCATTTCTGCCTGTGATTGCGCTTGTTGTGCTCTCCACTGCTCTTCCTGCTGAATTTCGAGCAATGACTTCGGCTTAAATCCTGGTGCAGGCTTCCAAGCTCGTTGACCTGTAACTACTTGTGTGTGGTGTTGTGGGATAAATCCCGACAGGTCGGCTTCATTCTTTTTCTCGAAAATTTGGTTATCACCGCTGAACGCACTGGTGGGGTCTACCGTGACTACGTCAGATTTACTCTCGCTCGCTTCTCTTGGATCTGCTTCATGCTTAACGTTCTGTGACTCAAAATCGACCTGACTGATTTTGTTCGCTTCAGGCTCGGATTGCTTTGGCTGCTGTGTTTTAGATTTCTGTTTCTTTGACTTCTTTTCAGAAGCTTTTTTAACCTCAACAACTTTTACTTCTTTTGGAACAGAGAGTTCATCAGATGATTTATTTTGAATCTTCGGCAAATCGGCAACATCAACAGAAGACGGTTTCAAGTTATCAAGATGTTCAGTCCTTGTAACTTCATTGTCAGAAGCTTCCACAGAGGGCACGGCTGATGAATTTTCAAATTGGTCTGCAGGTACAGACATCAGATCATCACAGGTTGATACTACGACGTTTTCATTGGCTCTCAAACCAGTTGCAATTGCTTGCTCCTGTGAACGATTGTCATCAGAACCCTTCCTATGACCGTTATCATCACTTTGTGAACGATTGTCATCCGAACCTCTTTGATGAACTCTGCTCTCCACCAACTGATGAGGCAAATGTATCGAAGTTTCAGATTCATCTTGCGAAACAACTGGAGGCATGTTAACAAAGTCCATAGTCCTTGCATCCTGAACGTTAACGGCTTGATTCTGTGATCCCATCTGGAACATTTCATGTGCAGGCTGAAACCCTAAATGATCCAACGCAGAGCTTGCAACAGGTAAGCCCAACGTCTGCAATTGTTGTCCATAAGATTGCTTGCCCAAATGCTGCTGAGAGTGTTGTTGCTCGGTGAGCACCTGGGAAAGCAGTTGCTGTCGCAATAACTGTTGCTGCAGCTCCTGCTTTTGCTGTTGCTGTTTAAGCAACAAGTATTCATCCAATATCGACAGCTGCTGAGTAGGTACCGGACCCTGAGGTCTCAACTGTGACATCTGTTGCTGTTGCAACAAGCTTAACAGTTGCGGTTCCTGAGACAGACCACCAGAAGCAAGCAGCTTTTCGGGGATTAACGAACCAGACATATTATCAAAACCTTGAGCATGCAAATTTGTCAGTGTTGGCAGATTCTGTGGTTGCGGCCTTTGGTGGACTCCAAAAGATGTTTGAAGAGGGAAACTTTGCTTATCCTGATGTGGGTCCAGACCACCATGAACCGAGAAATTCGACCAACCCGTTACCCCACTGTTGACTGCTGAGGTAGGCCTATCGGATAACCCCTGAAGAATGGACATGAACTCGGAATTTGGGACATTTGGGGGATGTGGTTGCTGACGAAGATTCTCGGCTACAGCTGACAGAACATTGGACTGTGGAATAGCAGGATCTTGATGAAGAGCGTAAGGATTAGGCAATGATCTTTGCCTTTCAAGCTGTATCCTCTTGGCTAATTGGTACAAGTTATCCCCACTCTCTGTTCCTAAGGGAGGAACCACGTTGGAGTTCCCAAAATACCCCTGCATACCTGAAAAGGAACAATCAAACTATCAGTCCTAAAGCAAAACCATATACATATATGTATATACAATCACGTAAATTTAAAATGATTCTGGAAAAGGTCCCTGTGGTTTACACTATATTTGCACTGTTGGTCCCTGTGGTTTACACTAGATTGCACTGTTGGTCCCTGTGGTTTACACTAATTGCACTGTTGGTCCCTATTTTGCCAATAGGGTTAGGGACCAATAGTGCAATATAGTGTAAACTACAGGGACCAACAGTGCAATATAATGTAAACCACAGGGACCTTTTCCATAATTATTTCAAAATCGGGACCAACAGTGCAATAAAATGTTAACCACAGGGACCAAATATGTAATTTACCCTATATTATTATAGTTCAATCTAATTCACTTATCAAGACCAACCTTCAGTGAGACCAAACTTCTCCAGTGGGCCACCACCACCCATGTTACTAGACATCAGTGACTCAATAAACCTATTCTCAGCCTCTGCAGTTGAACCATGTTGATATCTTGGATCACTTTTCTGCATGGTATTCTCACCTGGGCCAGTGTAAAGCTTACCAAAGCTGGTGAAGTTTGGCTTACTGGATTCATCATTGACTTCACTTTGCTTTGCTGCACTGAAACCCGGTGGTGGTCTGGCCTTCGCACGCAGATGAGGCATAACGTCACCAAGTAAGCTAAAAGGCGAGTCATGTGGTGCATTCGCAAGACGCACTAGCAGATCTATCCCAAAGTATCCAGCCTCAAACCAACTAATGATATCAGTGCCAGTAAAAGGACCTTGAATTGCACCCTGAGGGTCTTTATAAAAGAGAACCAGGTCTTCAGGAGACGGCTGTGAATGTATCTCCCTGTCTGAAATTCCCGACAGTTGCCTTTTAATAGCTGGATCCTCGCTAACCTGCCATTTGGGCCCTTCTTTGGAATAAGATGGATTTGCGGAACTGCTACTCCATTCATTGGTTGTATCTTTTTGAGGTTGTGACCAGTTTACATCGGTTCTTGACCTCATGTCAGCTGGGATATCCCTCAAGTCATGTGAGTTTGATTGTGAACGCCAACCTGCCCCGGGTGAACGGAGGTTCCATGCACTCTTGATTCTCTAGTAATTCCCACATCATTATTCCGTGCATAAGAAGCACCATATTCTGCTTCTGCAGATAAACAGTGATAAATATTAAACATCTAACATTTCCACGCATGACAAGTATAAAGTAGTAGTCTAGACAGAAAATTGCTAAGAATCAAAGCCTTGCAAACAGCCAGTGTCTTCTTTATCTCATTATATTCCTTAAGGGGGTACTGTAACGAACAGAAATAATGTCTTATGACCATTTAATCTCTTTGTTGAAAAATTCAAACAATTGTAGAACTATGTCACCTAGCAGCAGTGGCAATTCATGTCACGGTTAAATGCCTATCATATGGAATAGTAACTTTAGAAACAGAACTGTAGCAAAAGAAGGTTGGTGATCCTCTGATATCAGTCATGCAGCCAGCTTCGTACAGGGGCACAAGCTTCCCACAGAACGAACACCCAAAAGAATTGAACACTTACCTTTAAAACCATCAGCATTCTCATCTCTGTAATTTTCGGCAGCATTTGGTAGATCTTCTCTACTCCCTGCTCATAAAAGCCATATCAAACAACAATCATATCACAAACCACATAGCCGATTAGCTGTATTTGAATAGATTCCATAGAAAGAAAGTCTATCGTACCAAATTTGGTTCTTCTTGACGGCGCATCAACCATGTTACGCCCAACAGATCCATCTTTAGTAATTTGGGGAGCACCACTACTTAGTATCTCTCCTTTGTCGATCCCCTTCAGTATAAACTGCCAAAAAAAAAATACCGATTTAACCGTAGCACTAAACAAGGGATCAAACATTATTATTACCCTCAAAAGTCAAAATTACCAATTCCTCAGGGGTAGGTGCAATAAGTGCAAGAGGCTCCAATGGTTCTTCCTGTGTAAGTGAAGGCACTGGTATGACACCATCTAATATCCTTTCACTGGATCTCATATCAGTAATCCTGTACACGTCAATCAGCTTTGCCCGGCTGTATCTCACAGGAGAAGGCTCCTCATGATATCGGTCGATCTTATCGGAAAAAGATGCCGATGAATGTGAATCGATAGATGAACTATTCATCGGGCTCCCTTCAAAGACACCCCTTCCCCTACCAAGGGAAAAGGTCGGATTAAGACTTTCACCACGTCCTCGACCATGAACAGCCATAGGAGAAAGCTTGTTCGAGGTCGGGCTTTGGTAAGGAGGCTCTACTTTACCACGATTGAGAGCGGAGCTCGATCTCCATGGCCGAGGATGATGATCGGCATCCCGCTCATCCTTTCCATGATTCAGATGATCACGATCTTTTCCAGCATCGGTCCACTTGTCACGCGGACTATCGGTTTCCTTATCATCAGGGCCCCAACGCGTGTTCCACTTGCTCTCACGACGCTGATCGTGATTCGCATCCTTGTTTCCCGAATCAGCCAATCTCTCAGATGGTGGTGCACGTCGTGCTTCTCCATAGTGTCTTCCGGAAGAGGTGTCCGACGACCAACGGTCCACCTTGCGGTTGTCCCCAAGCTCTTTATCGCCCTCCCTCCACCTATCCTTGCGAACAGGGGTATTATTTGTCTCTCTCTCCTCATCACGCCAGCGCTCACGGTTATCAAGCATGGAAGGACGAAAAACGTCCTTCTTCTGGACGTCATGGACCTGGTCATTGTTTCCATGTGATTTCACGATACCCGGGCGATTGGCAAAAGTTGGAAAAGGACTCGCATGAGTCTCCTGCATAGAAACACATGTAAAAGAGTAGAATAGTATAAGATTTATAAACTAATAAAGCTAAAATCTTAAAGCACTGGCATTGAAAAGCAACAGGCTATAAGATATCAGAAAAATTAATCCAAACAGATCTCAGAAGAAAAATCTAAGAAGTTGCATTAGCAGAGTTGAAGTAAAAAAGAAAAATTACAGTCACACACCCCAGATACAGTTCCAGTCTTATTCTCCCCGGGTTTCGGCAGAAGCCACTGTGGTGAAAGCGGAATAGAACTGTCAGACCCTTGCCCATCTAGACAATTAAACAGCCAAACACTAATTAGACCATCAGCATGAAATTTAAGGATGCAAAAAACAATAAAGTGTAAATCTCTTAGTAATTGCATGGCATAAGATAGGCATGGGTGAAAAAAAAACTTGATCACAGTTCGGATATCGCCAACCAATATCATGATGACAAAACTGCAGTAATGCAATTTGATTTTACTATTTGGAAATACAAAATGGATTATCTAAATAGTCTTAGTATAATTGTATAAACCTTCCAAAGGTAGGATACCACATTTTAGCTGAAAAACCGTAGATTGGAATCATAATAACAGCTATGCTTATTTCTTTTGTTGAATTAGTTCCAATGAGCTAATCACCTTTGCATTATATGTTTGCTTGTGATGATTTCTAGTATAAAGCAATGCAACAAGAAAAATTTAACTTCAATAGCAAAGTATAAGCAATGAATACCAAACCAAGCAACAATATTCGGGTACTTTCAGAATCACTTTACTATAAATAATGGACTACAGCAACTAACTGTTCAAAAGTTAAGCTTCTGCAAGCTACAAGCAACTCCATTCTAAAATCTACTTTTCAAAAAGTAGATTTCTCTTGCACAAGTAAGATCACCAATTCATCCGATAAAAGTTAATTACATGCCTTTACTATGATAGTTGCAAGATCAAAGCAGTCCCCAAAAGTTCAACCAATAAGTAGTGGAAAAATAAGAAAAAAACAAAAATGTTTTATGGAAACCCAAGTGCATAGTGCCTCCAGACCACCACACCTGACTTAACAAAGAAACAAATACACCATAGTGATTAACGGCAATAAAACTAAGTGGATGAAAATGAGCCTTCATTAGAATATATATATATATATATATTATAAAATTGGATTATTGCTTATCACAAGTAATGCTGCCTCATATTCCTTGAAAACAGACATCACATGATCTAAAAAAAAGTGCCTTCATCTAAAGTGCTTATGGTACAGTTTTACTTGGTTCGCTCTCTCTACGCGGTACATGCATGGAGAGCGATATCAAAAACTGACTCAAGAACCTTGACTTGTAGTTGAGCTAAACTGGGAGTATCATGATAGTCAAGACACATGATGAGCCATAGAGTAAGAGCACAACATATGGAGCATCATGCACATTTCCAAGCCAAAGAGGTTAAGGGGTGTTCGCGGTGTGATTTGGTGCGGTTTAGGGCTAAACCAAAAACCACACTGCATATGTGGTTTGAAGATTTTCCCAAACTGCCAACCGCATACGCCTCACACCGTGAAATGCATTGATGTTTCGTGCGGTCTACAAAGGTTGCACCAAACGCACTTCAAACCAATAGTTATAAAATCACAACTTTAAAAATAAATTAGACTATGATGTTTGAATATTCCATATGATAGGAAAGTTGCATTACGTACGAATGCTAATTTAAAAATAGTGTAACTTAAATCAAAAGGTTCAGTAATTCATCCAAATACATTTGAAAAGTTGTCTTTACAAATAACTTTGACCATGATGTTTGACAACAAAAAAAAAAATAACTCAAATAAGAAATTATTAACGTAAAACTTGAAATTAGAACTGAAAATTTAATAAATAATTAATAAGGTATTAAGTATTTTCATTCTATTAAATTATTATGAATATAAAATATATGTTTAAAAAATATATTAACATATGTGATACGGTGTGATTTGAACCGCAGTTTGATGATTCGAAACCGCAAACCGCACCCCAAAGTGCGGTATTATGAAAATGCAAATCGAGAAAGTTTTAAACCACGCACTGAGGTGGTGTGGTGCGGTGTGGGCGTTTGGTGGTTGTGAAGAACACCAAGTATATGATGAAAAAAGATCTAGTTCAAAGTAATATATTGACCTAAGAATCCGAAACTAGTACTTAACACCAAAAACCGTGAAACGATAACTAATTTAATAAGAGCATAATCTCTCATAATTAAAAAACATACCACAACAAATGGAAAGATGCTATGAGTTGACTAGTTTTAGTGGTGAATCAAATGGGACAAAAAGTGAAGCTTAAATGAGTAATCAAGTGAAAAGAATTGCTCACAATTAGAGAATACTTATTTGCAAAAATTGCAAAAAAAAAAAAAAAGAAACAGATCTATGAGCTGCCTGAGTGCTCAAAAATCAAGGGAAGGTAAGAAGCAGGCTAAGGGATTGTAAAGAGAAAATTGGTGTTGACACATTACTTGTTGAGAAGAAAAAGATGTGGCAATAGTGGTCAGGGTTTGTTCTTCTTCGGTGTTCTTAAAATCCCAGCTTAAGTGGCCACCTAGGCATTACGCTTCCCTCCCTGTGTTAATTAAATAAGACCACTTGACCAAGGGCCTATGAGTTAAGCATTCCTTGACCGTTTTGATTAGTTAATCATTGAATAATATTTCAAAACATAAGAACAGATTTATTAATCAGCTTCTCTCAACTTGGATGGACTTCCCTAATCCTTTGATTAGTGATTGTAGAAAATGAGATCCTATCAATATCTCATTTTGTTATATGTTTACACAATCTAAAAATAACTATTTCCCATATACTAAATGGACCACTTATCACGACACAAGCATGAAGGTTACTCAGCTCCACTTAACGCTTTCTAGAACCGGAACACACTGTTTCTTTGAACCTTTTAATCTATTTTTATCCTACGGGATGTAAAAAAACTAAAAGGCCAAGTTGCCAAGATTTTACTTTTATCAAAATAAACACAAACTTGGTAGTTGACCCATTGTGTAGTGTCACTCAAATCTTTTTGCCATCGCACTTCTCCTGCCACTCCATACTAAATGGTAAGTCACGACCTATGAAATGCAGCACCTTTGCACCATGGTGTATGCCTTGGTAAATATGGGTACCACCACATACCAGTTATGAGACATGAGGTAAGTACACATTTTCTACAACAAAAACTGTAAATGGGTTGCTACACTCTGAGCCATCAGGGTAAATACATTATAATACTCCAAAAGAACCAAAACTATTGAATATTTGAATTTTGAAATATAATTTCTTTATAGAAAATGCAACAAACACATTGCTAGTATGCTACACTTCCATAAAATAATAGTTTAAGGTGTTGCTCGAAAAGCCACATGCACATAGGTTCTGCAATGAAATTGATTTAGACAAACTCCATTCATGTTAATTCTTTTTGGTATTCTTTTCATTCATGCTAACAAGATAATCAACAGCACTTGAATGACAAGAAGTTGTAGCCATCCATGCTGAGATGAGGTAATAAACAAATCATAAAACAAGACTCCAGATCAACATTACTACCTAACAGTCTAATACTAATCACAAATTAACAAAGATAAAATCTCAAGCAGCACTTTGCTACACAAATTAGCATGCATCCCCTAAGTGCAGGAAATGATAATAATAACTAAAAGTGATGAATCATATCCAAGTATCTGTGAGTAAACATAAAATACAAACCACTATCACTCTCAAATCAGTCCCACAAAGAAGAAATTAAAAATTTTAAAAAGAGAAAAGGAAACCACTATTGACTCTATTCAAAACCCTAGAAGTCTAGAACACCACCACAGTCCACACAAAAACGTTGACACTCTAAACAGTCTAAAGATTTCACACTTTTCCTTCACGAAACAACACATAACCTAGAAAAACACACACAAAACAATTCTCCATTTCAAAATTCCTACAAAAACACAATCCAAACACTCGACGGTTCTAAATTCCAAAACCAAAACACAGAAATCCAAAACAAAAAGCTTATAACTCCATCCTTAACGCATTTCTCTACACAAAAGCTACGATTTAGAAGAACGTACAACAAATTAGAAAGTTCTAGAAAGAAATCTGAGTTGAAGGATGGAAAAGGATGTTAAAAATGTTGAATTGATTAACCTCTGGAGATCTGAGCGTGATGATGAGGATGAAGGAAGTCGGTTTTGTCGGCCATTGATGATCGAAGAAGATTGATTGAGAGCTCGGGAGACGCCAAGGGTTTCTTTTGCTGTGTGTGAAGAATGACTGCGAAGGCAAGTTAGACACGAAGGCGGGGGAAATAAAGGGGAGAGAATAGGATTAAGGGCAAAGTGTTTGTAGATAAAATGGGAATTTGTATAGAAAAAACCCTTCATCTTCATGCTCTCTTACAATCTAAGTACCTAATAACCGAATTATATATTAGACGGTACATGATGATATTGTCTGTTTTGCTCTACTGGCTCACGCCTTTGTTTTTTTCCGACCAAACGAGGACTTCTCATGGGGGTCGCCCATCTTGGTATTGTTGCTCCTATCGAAACACGCTTTAATTGCAGAGTTTCATGAACTTGTCATGCTTGTGGCCCCAAAACGCGTTTTGTCCGGTAACGTCAATGTATTGCTTATGAACCTAGCATCTTTTATGTCCATGAAGATATGGGATGTGGCTAAGGTGTTATATGTTTGAGACTTTATCTAATATCTGTGAGTAATTTCGTTGATATGTTTTAAGTTTTGTCTTTTTGGTGATGTATAATGAATGTTTTCTTGTAACAAGTATATGTTGGATTGTAGAACTTATGATGACCTATGAAAATGAGACATATGTATATCAGAGGTGTGGACATAAGAAAAAAAATTGAATGATGACACTATTGACTATAAGAAACAAATATAAAGATATTTTCATAAAAATCAATATTGGTTTGGTGGTTACTTTCTTGTTTTTCAAATGTAACGTCTCGTATTTGAGTCTAGAACTTGAACACGAGACCTCGTGGTTGAAAACCAAGGAATTCACCAAAACTACGATGAGAAGTTTGTGTTTTTGTTGTAGTTTCAAAGTATATATGATAGCACACAACAAATTGATACAATGGTAGAACCCTATATTTTTTTACATGGAATGGTGAAAGTGTGTCATCGTGTGTGCACTACACTAAGTCTGCCCCTGATGTATATTGTAGTTGGAATGTTGACATGTCATATTTGATGATAAATGTTATTTGACGGTTTAATCTGCTTTAATGGTTAATAATAAGGTTGCTTTCATTGAAGACCTTGTGACTCTTTATGAACTTGTTTATAGATCATCATAACATCCATAAGCATGTGTCAGACTTACAACAACATCTCTCTTTTGTTCTTTAATTTAGTTAACGAAATCTTAAGTATTACAATCGAAAGTAGATTAAAGTACAAATAACTATGAACTTGTTTAACATACTTGGACATGTTACATATGTGTTCTCATGATTTCGATTGTTTCATGATAAATATGTCATTGTGATGTCTATTAAACATTCTAAAATAGTGTATAATAACATTAACACTCTATGATTAATTTTAGCATATGAACGGATTATCTTAACAAATATTGAGTTGTCCAAGATGCTTTAACTAATATGAAACTTAAGAATGTATGATCATTTCATACTAAATATTAGTGTAACTGAAACTTTGAAGCTTGAGTGAATTGAAATAACATATGACTTGCAACATAATATAATATGACATGATAACACAAAGATAAATCCAAATTTTGAAGGAGTTGCACATGTCTATTCCCCTTGATGTCCATGTATTCTCAATTCATGTAGTACATATCATTATTATTAGTTTTTCACGCAAAGTGAGAACATGATTTTATTTTGACTTGCATTATTTTTTTCTCGAGAGTCAGGTGGCTTTTCTACTTGACCTAGTTAATGATTAGGTGTTCAAGGGCCCATGTGGAGAGACAATATCTTCAATGAGGATGATTCTTGAAGAACAATTTATAGAACCGATTATTTTCTACTGGTTATTTGGTTCGTATGTGTAAAAAAATAAATATGGTCACAATTTTTCAAAAAGTTGTAAACACCATATGAATTTTAATGATCAAAATTAAAGATTTGTCTCAAGTATAAGTTCTCATGAGTATGCTACTCAAACCATTATGAAATACCTCAACAACATCCACATTAAATAAAAACATAAGAAGTGGAAGTTTAATATCCAACCCCAATTACACCCATATGGAGTCGTCGGTTGGTTAAAATATAGTACAAAAGAAGTGAAGTGATTAACCATAACTACAAATAGAATACTTGTGGTGTCGTTTTACGTAACCTCTGAACAAAGATATATAAATTTCAACACAAATATACATCTTGATCTACTGCCTTTTATCCAATAATACCAGTAAGATACCGAATATTGATGCACATGAAAGGTTGGTCTTAGTCCTTTGGAAGTCCAACCTTTAAAGGTTAATTTCATATGGGAATTGTAAGAAATCTTTTTGGTTGGTTGGTGAATTAATACCTATGAAAAGTTAGTTGTAAAAAGAAGCAAAAGGTGCAAAGCTTAGTTATGGTGAAAACAAATAATTCAGTAAAATATATTATAGCACTCTTATACACTCCGGAATAAATATTTAATGCAACTTCTTAAAAATTGACATATTTTCATATAAGTAATTAGTTGTCAATTAATTAGATATAATATTCAAGAAAATATAATTACCTGAGATAACGGAATAAGACTTTAACCTATATTATAGACGCATTTTATCACTTTACCAGTTCTCTCCTTCACATTTTCTTACATCAAAGTTAAGATTGTCAGTCTGTCATTGTTTGACTTCTTTTGATAAAAGATTATAAAACTGAATTACAGATAATGGAGAAGAAATATATATATATATATATATATATATAGAGAGAGAGAGAGAGAGAGAGAAAAGTTCAAATGTGAACTCAATTTTGGTTTTGAACGTGAAGACGAATCTCAGCCACACATCCGATCAATAAATGTGGCTTTGACCGGGTCGCCTTCTTTAATAATCTCCACCCTCCCATGAATCGCGTCAATCTTTCGTGATCGCGTCCACCGTAACCGAAGATGTGTGACTAAGATTTGTCCTCACGTAGTCACGTTCACAAACAAAATTGAGTTTACATTTAAACCTAACCTTATACATATATATATATATAGAGGAAATACAAGTGTTGAACTCTAAGGAAAATGTGTTATGGAAGTAATGAACTTAGGCAATAATTGAGGAACAATAAAAGTAGATTCTTAAGATTAAATGATAATACCTTAAATATACAGAGATAAAATCATGAACATAAAACTCATTAATTTAAGTTTTGAGAAATAAAACGCATAAATAACCAAAAGCAAAAGATAACAAGAAAAGTGTATTAATCATAAGAGACACAAGTCACAAATAGTGTTTTCACACTAATCGTAAAATTCGGGCTTATGGATTAATGTGCGAAGACATAAACGTTTTACGTAGATGAAAGAATTAGTAGACAAGTTTTCTAAAAGAGAGTGAAATGAACACAAGTGCAAACAATCATGGAACAACAATAATCTTCAAATGCTTGCATTCAAATAGTTAAGGGTGGCAAAAGTTAAACATGAATAAGAAATGTAGAAAAATGTAATAAGATCTAAAAAACATCTAATCTTTCACTCCCAACCTTCTTTACTTAGAAAATGAAGAAGACTAAGGGGTCGTTTACTTGAACACTTACCCGGTAAGTGCTTACCAGTAAAATTAAACACTATCACTACCCTATCGGACAATATTTTAGTCTCTCAAAACGGGATCGTACGCAACAACTTACCCGGTAAGCTCTTACCGGGTAAGATTTGTCGATCTCACTTTCCTGCAAAAGAGTGAGAGCTTGCAGAAACATTAGTATTACCCCCCCCCCCTGGAAGCAAAATTCCCATTATTTCCACCCCTGGTAGATTTATTTTTTGATTTTCCATTTGGAGCAGATTGGGCAGAGGAGTATAAGGCAGCGGAAGAAGCGAGAGGGGTATCAGTGTGGGGTTCAATAGACTCTTCACGAGACTCATGAGGGAGAAGCATGTTTTTGGCTTCAAGAAAGGAGGGGAAGGGTTTGGTGTTGTGATGACATCGACAATGCTATGATAGGAGGGTGGTAACTGGCTAGAATTTGCATAACCAATTCCACCTCATCTATTTTGGAGTCACAGTCATCAGCGCATCGGCCAAATTCTTTAGATTATGGCAAAAATCAGTGATGGACAAGGTTCCTTTTTTCGTGTTACGAATTGCTCTTGAAGTTGGAGCATTCAGGACATTTGTTATAAAAAGAATTCATCTAGTTTATCCAAAGATATTTAGCAGTGCAGTTATCACTAGAGAGATTTGCAATAAATTTGCATCACAAGTAAGTAAACGATTTGATACGGGAGTCAATTTCTCCCAGTCCTCATCATCATCACCAGCAGGCTTAGATTTACCACTGATGTGACCATGGACTTTTGCACCTTTACACATGTCTAAGAAAATACGACGCCAAAGCTTGTATTTGGACCCATCAGTGGAAAGTTTGAAACTGAACTGAGAGTAAACATTTGTGAGGGCAAAAACAAGTTGGCTAGCAGTAGGGGAAGCAAGGGTGGTGGTAGGCGATGAGGTAGTCATGGAAGAAAATGGAAAACACAAAAAATAAACTAACAAACGTGCAAAAGTAACAAGCAAATCGCTTAACCGCAGGTAGAGGGATAGTAATGTACCACAAACCCTACACGCGATAGGGAGACGGCAGCGGCGATATCCGACAACGGCTGGTCAGTGAGAGGCAGTGTCAATAAAGCAGAAAGCGACACAGCAGCAACTCGCGGCGCGAGTAATGTGCTTCGCGACGCGAGTAATGGGCGCGAGATGATGTTCAAGGCTAGGCAGAATCTCGCGGCACGAGTGATTTGTTCGCCGCGCGAGTAATGTGCTTCGCGGCGCGAGTAATGGGCGCGAGATGATGTTCAAGGCTAGGCAGAATCTCACGGCACGAGTGATTTGTTCGCGGCGTGAGGTTGGCGAATCCGGAGAACAGCAGATGACGAACACCAGACGACGAACAGCAGACGAGGACGAATAGTAAACGACGGTGTTAGAGTTCGAGTGACTGAGAACACACCACGACGAAGGAGAACACCTCATGACGACGGCGCTAGGGTTTGGGAAGCCTAAAACCGCAGTAAGACGGTGGAGGCGGCGCTAGGGTTCAGGCGACGGCGGTGCTAGGACGACCAGCAACAGCGGTGGTGGTCTAGCAACCGGGCAGTAGCAGGTGTAGTCGGGCAACCAGCAACAGTGGTGGTGGTCTAGCACGACGTCGGGGGCACCAGAAAGCAAGGAGGAGGAAGGTGGTGTGCAACAGGCGGCTGCCGGAGGTACGTCAGCGGCGGCGGCTGCCGGAGGTAGGCCGGCGGTGGCGGCGGCTGGAAAGGAGAAAAGAAAGAAAAAATTAGGGTTTTTTCGTAGATGGCTCGATACCATGTGAGAATATGTGGAAACCCGTGATTAGGGTTGCGTGTATTGACAACAATATATAGACAGTAAAGTTACAAAGGGGTCCCTATATTATACAAATATTTAACAAACCACACATTGACATTGATCCGTCATTAGCTCCTCATTATAATTCAGCATCTCCATTAATCCATCAACAAACATTGATCGATAAACATCTTTAAGGCTATGTGGAATGGGGATTGTCTTACGGGAGAAAACTTACTGTCTCACGTTTGGCACAACAAAAGGCACAACAAGAATTCATTGTGGGTTGTTGGGAGCAAGGGTGATGTGAAGAGATCTGCTAGGGTTCTCAAAGGTGACGTGAAGAGAGTGAAGGGTAAGAATGTCCATTTTTTTAGCCGAATGTGGACAAGTGAGGTATTTGGGCTATTTGAAAATGTCAACTTACTTTTTCATTAAGCTTCAAGTAAGCACCTTAATATGCATGTACGAATAAGCTCAATCAATTATTAAGCCAATTAAATTAAAAGTAAGCACCCTCTTGTAGTTGTTTGGCAAAATTGTTGTCATTTTGTTTTTATATTAATTAAAAACATTAACGTGACGTTGATCAAGTTAAATATGTTGCAATTTGACAACCGTTGTCATGATATTTATTTGTTGCTATTGTCAGAGGGCTTGATTTGATTCATCGGAACTATATGGTTATTTTGCTTTTATATAAAAAAAAAATAGGACCAAAAAGGGTTAGACAACGTCAACATACACGTTAAGCCATTGACTTATGTGGTAATCGTTGGCGTACATATGGATGCCATTAGTCTCGCCCTTACAATAACATAAAACAAACAAAGTTGCACTCTTTCATATGATTTGCTAAATGGGGTTTTATTTGAAAAAAATACTAATCGAAACATTAAAACTTCTTTTATTGCAACAATAGCAAATATCATTTCTTGCATTACGTAAACAAACTAGTACAACGGATTTGTGTTTTCATTTATGAAGATGAATTGGCGGGGTAGATCTAATTCCATCCCTATGTAAGTAGTTTTATCTCGAGTTGTATTACATGATGAGAAATCAAGTAAATAACCATTGATCATTTATTTAACACCCTAAAAATAGGGAAAAATTTACACCTAGATAAATCACAAGGATAGCATAGATTTAACTGAAACTTAAGTTCTCCTATATAGATTAAGACAACTAGATTAAAAGGGATGTCATGGCGCCTTAAAAATATCGCTCTTCTCAAAACCCTAAAAACCCGACTCCACAGGTGCTCCTAAAATGCACCTGAATCCACCTCTACCTGGGTCTACAACTAACAGAACCCGAGACCACAAACACATAAACAATTGCTAGGCTATAAGCCTAGTGGGATCTCGTAAAAGTAATTAATGCAGAAATAAGTTTATTAGCATATCATTAAAGTTACCGTCCTCCTTGATTGAATGATTGGTACCCACAATCTCTCTAAGAGCGAGAGTTTACACCCGAACACAATCACAATAGAGATACTACTTGGGATCCGGGGAAGTCCCGTTCTCCCATCGCTTGACAAGGATATAGCAAATGCTAAACCAATTAGTTATAGGGTAGCACCTCAATCCACAATTTTAGTGCATGTATCACCCCGGTATCACAACCTCAAACTGTTTCTCCGCCTTTATTGCCTACCCCGTCGGATTATACCTCAAGGACTTGTCAGGCTTTAATACATAGCCAATTCTAGTCGAGTTCAACTTCAAGGGTACCACTACCCTTATTGTATACTCGCTAGGAGGTCACACTTACCAACCAAAGTGATTTCCCGACCAAAAGCCCGAAAGTCAAATACCAAGTACCAAACCCTCATGCATAAGGATTTGGACTCCACAACCCAAACATAGAACAATATACCCGTGTCAACCATAATAAATCACTCATATATCAATTTGTATAGATCATCCCTTTTGCCCGTTTATTTTAAATGACGAGTAAGAAAAGTTTTAGCCATATAAACAACTTCATACCTATTAAGGTATGTGTATATATATATGGTCAGGTTCTAATGGAAACTCAAATTTGATTGCGAACTTGAGGACTACGAGAGCGTCTCACGTGTCTTATTCAACTCATATTCAGTCAATAAGATTATTCGGACTGAATATTATGCAATATTCAAGGTGAATAATACATTATTCGGACTAAATAATACAATAGTTAATATGATTTAGTTTGAATAATGTACTATTCACCTTGAATAATGCATAATATGCAGTCCGAATAATCTTGTATTATTCAGACTATGTCACGTGACGCGCTTTCGGCTGTCCTCACGTTCGGAATTTAAAATTAGATTCTTACATAAAAGCCTTAAACATAAACGAAGTTTGTATTTCGTCCCAAAACGCGGTCCAACTTGAATGCCTCGACTTCTAGTTTAAAGTTTTACGAAGGTTCACGTACGAACTACATAGGAGTTAGGTCAAAGGCATGCGGTGCACAGTTCATGAAAGTAAAAGAAAAGATTACTAAGTAAAAAATCGGGGTGTTACAATTTATATGATTTATAAGACATTAATTGTATGCAGTCTAGAAGAAGATTTTGTCAAATCAATAATCTTGATCTTTGTTGAATACTGAGAGTAATTGTCAATAAAGACCATTTTAACCTTTTAGTACATGCCTTTTACATTGTTAGTACATGTCACTTGAAGGTCCTACAGAAATTATTATTTCATACGTCTCAATAAATTATGTAATAAATAAGATATAGTTCTAAGAATACATAATTATTACATTTTCATTAAGAAAGGAATAATTTAACCATAATAATCTAAAGAAACATTTCTTATATCATTTTTAAGGTTACAATTTTGAAAATGAATATTTATTTTACCCGGATAAATGATTACTAGTATCACTTACTTCCAATACTTGTCAATTGAGCATGAAAACACCAAGATCTTATCCGTAAGAGTCGAAAAAGGACCAAGTCTTACCTAGTAAGTGATAGAAATAATGTTACCAGATAAGCATTTACCTGACAAAAGACACTATCCACAATCAATTTTAATGACCAAGATGTTATACAATAAGTAAACATAACATCTTTCTTGACAAGTGCTTACCAAGCGTTGGTAAGGCTCCTTAGACCATCTTACCCGTACCACATTTACAGCTTCACCTCAACGCCACATCAGCATTCCACTATTTACCACCCCCTTAAAACCATACATATCATCCTTACTCATACCAATTACATACCAATCTAATTAATTAAGTTAAAAAGAAAAAGAAAGAAGAGAGATAGATAGATAGAAAGAAGAGAGGGTGGGTGGGTAGAGAAAAGAGAACGGCATGGGGTTGCCGATGGTCTCCCACGTTCCATACCGTCGTCCAAGACGGTTTACCGCCGCTATCGGCCGGTACCGGCCCTCTCCATTCCTGGCCGCGGATGCCTTAATGGAAACCAACAAACCCAGTTAGCTAGGTAGCTGACCCTGTTAGTGCGTTCTTGCAAGAGCATTAGTCCCATATAAAAATGTGAAATCAAATACTCTTATATTACCATCATAAATTAAAAAAGAAACCACCACCTGAAATATGGTTAGAGTTCACAAAATTGGTAAAACCAACATTACATTAGTTTCTTCTTCCTGTAACCGAACAAAAATAACGAAAACCGTTTTCGCCATCTCTAAACTTAACAGTAACAATAATCAAATAATCATTTACAGTCATCTTTTCTCCTCGAGATTAAGCGGTATTTACAATACAAATAACAAACCTAGTCTCGACCGTCTGAATCTCTCCATATGATTGTTGCTAACCACGTTAAAACCTAAACTGCAGGGCTAACTTCTTTCCTTTCTTACCTCTTCTTGCTACCCCCTGCTGTCTGCCGCATTCACATTATTGCTGTTGCTATTGCATTGCCGCCGCCCACCTCAGCATTGCGGCCCCATCATGGACAGATATGATGCATCTCCGGAAACCTTTCGCGCTTGGAACGCGATCTCCAGCACATCGCAAGCATGAAGTCTTTGTAGTTAAGGAACTTGTCGATGAACTCATGGTCACGGTCGTAAGACCCGAGGTTCTCCTTCAGCAGTATCTCTGCCTCTGATCTTGACTGCTTCAGACAAAATTCCAAGAAACTTGTATCTGAAAACAAAAACATCCCACAAAATATTCAGTATCATACGTATCAATGGTGAATCTTTTAAATTCCAATAATCATTGTTAGTAAATGGCGAAAGGGTCGTGTGAAAAGTTGAGAATGATCTGAACCCTTGATCTCTATTAGTCTCATGCCCCCCCTCCCATGAATGCGCTTTAGAAGAAATTGATCCAGTGCATCTCATCCTAATGTGCATCCACTTCGTTTCTCATGTTAACCTCAACTTCTCACCAGAACCCACCCGTTACTACATTCTGTAATACTCAAATCAAAATATTGTTCATATGAAATGCAACTGCATGACCGCATTTACTATTAGAGCTGTTCAGCTCATGATCCTCTCCAAAACTCGTTTTGCAACATGACCCTCTAATGTATTTCTAAGTTTTTACGGGAACAGCTGTTTTGAACCGAGGGCGGTCAAATGAAGGTCAATGAGCAAAATAATATTTAGAAGTCATTCGCTAATTGAGAACTGATTTTTACGGTCATTTATCCAAACGCCCTTGATCATTATACAACTGAAGAAAGTTTTGCATTTACTCACGGCTCCCTAATTTCAAGATAGTTTGTTTGCAACACAAGCAACAACATAAATCAAAGTAGAACAATAGTTATGATTTTGCAATACCTTTTGTGCCAATAAGCCTGACACACTCACTCTCACACCAATCTCTGAAGTCCATTGCCTCTGCAAAATTACAGTAAGCAGCATATCAGAATACACTAAGGCATTCATTAGAGCATCTCCAAGACTCCAACAGATTATCTATAATTTCTCCAAAATTGAAGAACCAGAAGTTAAAATCTCAAAAAAATTACATTCAGCTCCCAACAGATCCTCCATGTTAGAGATTTCACCATAAGTTAAAAATATTCTATAATTTTATCCTTCAATTACATTATTTATACAAATTATAACAATCCAATTTCATTGGTGGGAATGAACAAAAAGTTCATTTCTCTCTCCTCCCATAAGTTTTAGAGAATTCTCAAAACTTGCAGTTTTCTCCATTTTAAAGAACAATATAGAGATTTTGTAGAGCAAAAACAAAGAACAAAACTTTCATTTTCTCTATTTTAAAGAATTTGTTGGAGATGTTCTTATCTAGCATCAATCCACCTTTACCTGAATGTTTGGTTGACACGTCTCTTTTCCCCTTGAGTGCAGAGATGAGGAAAGGGATATTTCAGCAGACCTGCCACCCATAGACTTCTCTCGGCTCAAGGCCCCACCAGAAATTCCTTTTCCAGGGGTCTTCTTTGACCAACCACCCTGGTTTGCAAGTTGAGGAAAATCCGACCTGCAAGGAAAAAAATGTTTCGAGAACATAAGGAACCATGACCAAGAATGCATATAAGTTGTACAAATTAAGCATCACCTAACGATGTAAGTCTCCATCATGCTTCAATAAATAGCCATAAAAGGGGTGCAAGATGAATAAGAAAACATGTCATATGTTCCATTACTTGATAATGTATTCTGAGAAAACTTAATGCAGGATTTACATGTCTTACACCAAACTTGTTATTAATTACCCTCAAATATGCAACGCTTCTTGTTAAGAAGAAATAGATTCATAAGTGCTTACCTAAACTTCAACTTCCTGCAGCTAAAGTACGTCATTGTAATCACATCCAAATTTTATGCAACTTGTCTAGTGGTGATATCTAAATGTGTTCTACATATGTCCCTTCCACTTGTTTTCAAAAATAATAATCACATGCAATCCACAAACTGATATAGAAGAGATTTCATTGGTCTAGTAACTTCAAATCCTTACAAGTGTGCATGTGTTGTAATAACACCACTGTAATTAGAAAAGACAAACACTATCCTACAGCCCATGGAGACCCTAATAATAATAATCTCCATATGGTAACCTAGTATGCTACTGATTTGCATCCCTTACATTAATAACTAGTGTGTAATGGTTTTGCAAGCTCAAATAAAAGTGTCACACATCCATCTAGCAGCAAGAAAAATTAAAATTAAAACATATGATTCATCATAACTAGAAGAACCACAAGAGAGCAACTGTAAGGAAATGAAGTTATGCGTGGTTGAAACAGGCATAAAAAATAGGTGCACAAAACTTCATGAGCGAGATAAAGGGACATACTGCTTGTTTCTTGCTTCGGATGATCAACTGGACCCCAGAACAGATCGTCGTCCACTTTGTTTTTCGATTGCGAAGAACCATGCGACGTAATCTGGATAGGAGATGCAGCCTTTGCAGGAGACGACATGGAAGACGACCACGAAGGACCATTTCCACGGGTTGACTGAACAGATGCAGATTTTTGAGGAGTTGGCACAGGTGTTTGATGCTGGCCAGAAGAAACCTTTTTCTCTTGTTCCTTCAAAATGTCCCTCAAAGACGTGCGAGCGGCAGACTTTCCGGAATCAGTCGACCAAGCCGGAGCAGGTGGAGCAGCGGCAGTCTCCCCTTTCCAGACCACAAAATCTCCGAGCGAAGGACCAGATGGAACAGCGGGTAACGAGTCTCTCTCCTGGCGTGAACTTTTGCCTTTCTCGATAGGACTTGAACTTACTGGAATTTCAGCAGCAGCAACAGGGACTGAAACCTTGGCTACTGAAGCCTTAGCTTTTGCGACTTTTTGCGACTCCTTTTAGATTCTTTAGCATCAATAAAGTTTCCATCGTCTATTGAATCTGATTGAGAACCGGTCACAGGTAACACTGAGGCATGAGAGATACTGTCAGAACTTGCAGACTCCTTTCACTAGGTTTCCCCATAACTTCTCCAGCAAAAAGATCATGCAACTGCCCCTTCTTTTTCTTTTGATTCAGAAAGCCTCGGCAACAGTTGGCTCGGAACTTACACGGTCTATACTATTCTCCTTGTGGTCTGAGTTTCCAACAACACCAGCCCAAGCTGTGGACATATTCATGGAGCCAAGAGATGTTGAAATATCAGAAACGGTCATTTCTGCCTGTGATTGCGCTTGTTGTGCTCTCCACTGCTCTTCCTGCTGAATTTCGAGCAACGACTTCGGCTTAAATCCTGGTGCAGGCTTCCAAGCTCGTTGACCTGTAACTACTTGTGTGTGGTGTTGTGGGATAAATCCCGACAGTTCGGCTTCGTTCTTTTTCTCGAAATTTGGTTATCACCACTGAACGCACTGGTGGGGTCTACCGTGACTACGTCAGATTTACTCTCGCTCGCTTCTCTTGGATCTGCTTCATGCTTAACGTTCTGTGACTCAAAATCGACCTGACTGATTTTGTTCGCTTCAGGCTCGGATTGCTTTGGCTGCTGTGTTTTAGATTTCTGTTTCTTTGACTTCTTTTCAGAAGCTTTTTTAACCTCAACGACTTTTACTTCTTTTGGAACAGAGGGTTCATCAGATGATTTATTTTGAATCTTCGGCAAATAGACAACATCAACAGAAGACGGCTTCAAGTTAACAAGATGTTCAGTCCTTGTAACTTCATTGTCAGGAGCTTCCACAGAGGGCACGGCTGATGAATTTTCAAATTGGTCTGCAGGTACAGACATCAGATCATCACAGGTTGATACTGCGACGTTTTCATTGGCTCTCAAACCAGTTGCAATTGCTTGCTCCTGTGAACAATTGTCATCAGAACCCTTCCTATGATCGTTATCATCACTTTGCGAACGATTGTCATCCGAACCTCTTTGATGAACTCTGCTCTCCACCAACTGATGAGGCAAATGTATCGAAGTTTCAGATTCATCTTGCGAAACAACTGGAGGCATGTTAACAAAGTCCATAGTCCTTGCATCCTGAACGTTAACGACTTGATTCTGTGATCCCATCTGGAACATTTCATGTGCAGGCTGAAACCCTAGATGATCCAACGCCGAGCTTGCAATAGGTAAGCCCAACGTCTGCAATTGTTGTCCATAAGATTGCTTGCCCAAATGCTGCTGAGAGTGTTGTTGCTCGGTGAGCACCTGGGAAAGCAGTTGCTGTCGCAATAACTGTTGCTGCAGCTCCTGCTTTTGCTGTTGCTGTTTAAGCAACAAGTATTCATCCAATACCGACAGCTGCTGAGTAGGTACCGGACCCTGAGGTCTCATCTGTGACATCTGTTGCTGTTGCAACAAGCTTAACAGTTGCGGTTCCTGAGACAGACCACCAGAAGCAAGCAGCTTTTCAGGGATTAACGAACCAGACATATTATCAAAACCTTGAGCATGCAAATTTGTCAGTGTTGACAGATTCTGTGGTTGCGGCCTTTGGTGGACTCCAAAAGATGTTTGAAGAGGGAAACTTTGCTTATCCTGATGTGGGTCCAGACCACCATGAACCGAGAAATTCGACCAACCCGTTACGCCACTGTTGACTGCTGAGGTAGGCCTATCGGATAACCCCTGAAGAATGGACATAAACTCTGAATTTGGGACATTTGAGGGATGTGGTTGCTGACGAAGATTCTCGGCTACAGCTGACAGAACATTGGACTGTGGAATAGTAGGATCTTGATGAAGAGCGTAAGGATTAGGCAATGATCTTTGCCTCTCAAGCTGTATCCTCTTGGCTAATTGGTACAAGTTATCCCCACTCTCTGTTCCTAAGGGAGGAACCGCGTTGGAGTTCCCAAAAAATCCCTGCATACCTGTAAAGGAACAATCAAACTATCAGTCCTAAAGCAAAACCATATACATATATGTATATACAATCACATAAATTTAAAATGATTATGGAAAAGGTCCCTGTGGTTTACACTATATTTGCACTGTTAGTCCCTGTGGTTTACACTAGATTGCACTGTTGGTCCCTGTTGTTTACACTAGATTGCACTGTTGGTCCTATTTTGCCAATAGGGTTAGGGACCAATAGTGCAATATAGTGTAAACTACAGGGACCAACAGTGCAATATAATGTAAACCACATGGACCTTTTCCATAATTATTTCAAAATCAGGACCAAAAGTGCAATAAAATGAAAACCAAAGGGACCAAAATATGTAATTTACCCTATATTATTATAGTTCAATCTAATTCACTTATCAAGACCAACCTTCAGTGAGACCAAACTTCTCCAGTGGGCCACCACCACCCATGTTACTAGACATCAGTGACTCGATAAACCTATTCTCAGCCTCTGCAGTTGAACCATGTTGATATCTTGGATCACTTTTCTGCATGATATTCTCACCTGGGCCAGTGTAAAGCTTACCAAAGCTGGAGAAGTTTGGCTTACTGGATTCATCATTGACTTCACTTTGTTTTGCTGCACTGAAACCCGGTGGTGGTCTGGCCTTCGCACGCAGATGAGGCATAACGTCACCAAGTAAGCTAAAAGGTGAGTCCTGTGGTGCATTCGCAAGACGCACAAGCAGATCTATCCCAAAGTATCCAGCCTCAAACCAACTAATGATATCAGTGCCAGTAAAAGGACCTTGAATTGCACCCTGAGGGTCTTTATAAAAGAGAACCAGGTCTTCAGGAGACGGCTGTGAATGTATGTCCCTGTCTGAAATTCCCGACAGTTGCCTTTTAATAGCTGGATCCTCGCTAACCTGCCATTTGGGCCCTTCTTTGGAATAAGATGGATTTGCGGAACTGCTACTCCATTCATTGGTTGTATCTTTTTGCGGTTGTGACCAGTTTACATCGGTTCTTGACCTCATGTCAGCTGGGATATCCCTCAAGTCATGTGAGTTTGATTGTGAACGCCAACCTGCCCCGGGGTGAACGGAGGTTCCATGCACTCTTGATTCTCTAGTAATTCCCACATCATTATTCCGTGCATAAGAAGCACCATATTCAGCTTCTGCAGATAATCAGTGATAAATATTAAACATTGAACCTTTCCACACATGACAAGTATAAAGTAGTAGTCTAGACAGAAAATTGCTAAGAATCAAAGCCTTGTAAACAGCCAGTGTCTTCTTTATCTCATTATATTCCTTAAGGGGGTACTGTAACGAACAGAAATAATGTCTTATGACCATTTAATCTCTTTGTTGGAAAATTCAAACAATTGTAGAACTATGTCACCTAGCAGCAGTGGCAACTCATGTCACGGTTAAATGCCTATCATATGGAATAGTAACTTTAGAAACAGAACTGTAGCAAAAGAAGGTTGATGATCCTCTGATATCAGTCATGCAGCCAGCTTCGTACAGGGGCACCAGCTTCCCACAGAACGAACACCCAAAAGAATTGAACACTTACCTTTAAAACCATCAGCATTCTCGTCTCTGTAATTTTCGGCAGCATTTGGTAAATCTTCTCTACTCCCTGCTCACAAAAGCCATATCAAACAACAATCATATCACAAACCACATAGCCGATTAGCTGTATTTGAATAGATTCCATAGAAAGAAAGTCTATCGTACCAAATTTGGTTCTTCTTGACGGCGCATCAACCATGTTACGCCCAACAGATCCATCTTTAGTAATTTGGGAGCACCACTACTTAGTATCTCTCCTTTGTCGATCCCCTTCAGTATAAACTGCCAAAAAAAAACAACATACCGATTTAACGGTAGCACTAAACAAGGGATCAAACATTATTATTACCCTCAAAGTCAAAATTACCAATTCCTCAGGGGTAGGTGCAATAAGTGCAAGAGGCTCCAATGGTTCTTCCTGTGTAAGTGAAGGCACTGGTATGACACCATCTAATATCCTTTCACTGGATCTCATATCAGTAATCCTGTACACGTCAATTAGCTTTGCCCGGCTGTATCTCACAGGAGAAGGCTCCTCATGATATCGGTCGATCTTATCGAAAAAGATGCCGATGAATGTGAATCGATAGATGTACTATTCATCGGGCTCCCTTCAAAGACACCCTTCCCCTACCAAGGGAAAAGGTCGGATTGAGACTTTCACCACGTCCTCGACCATGAACAGCCATAGGAGAAAGCTTGTTCGAGGTTGGGCTTTGGTAAGGAGGCTCTACTTTACCACGATTGAGAGCGGAGTTCGATCTCCATGGCCGAGGATGATGATCGGCATCCCGCTCATCCTTTCCATGATTCAGATGATCACGATCTTTTCCAGAATCAGTCCACTTGTCACGCGGACTATCGGTTTCCTTATCATCAGGGCCCCAACGCGTGTTCCACTTGCTCTCACGACGCTGATCGTGATTTGCATCCTTGTTTCCCGAATCAGCCAATCTCTCAGATGGTGGTGCACGTCGTGCTTCTCCATAGTGTCTTCCGGAAGAGGTGTCCGACGACCAACGGTCCACCTTGCGGTTGTCCCCAAGCTCTTTATCGCCCTCCCTCCACCTATCCTTGCGAACAGGGGTATTATTTGTCTCTCTCTCCTCATCACGCCAGCGCTCACGGTTATCAAGCATGGAAGGGCGAAAAACGTCCTTCTTCTGGACGTCATGGACCTGGTCATTGTTTCCATGTGATTTCACGATACCCGGGCGATTGGCAAAAGTTGGAAAAGGACTCGTATGAGTCTCCTGCATAGAAACACATGTAAAAGAGTATAAAGTATAAGATTTATAAACTAATAAAGCTAAAATCTTAAAGCACTGGCATTGAAAAGCAACAGGCGATAAGATATCAGAAAAATTAATCCAAACAGATCTCAGGAGAAAAATCTAAGAAGTTGCATTAGCAGAGTTGAAGTAAAAAAGAAAAATTACAGTCACACACCCCAGATGCAGTTCCAATCTTATTCTCCCCGGGTTTCGGCAGAAGCCACTGTGGTGAAAGCGGAATAGAACTGTCAGACCCTTGCCCATCTAGACAATTGAACAGCCAAACACTAATTAGACCATCAGCATGAAATTTAGGGATGCAAAAAACAATAAAGTGTAAATCTCTTAGTAATTGCATGGCATAAGATAGGCATGGGTGAAAAACAACTTGATCACAGTTCAGATATCGCCAACCAATATCATGATGACCAAACTGCAGTAATGCATGATGTAATGCAATTTGATTTTACTATTTGGAAATACAAAATGATTATCTAAATAGTCTTAGTATAATTGTATAAACCTTCCAAAGGTAGGATACCACATTTTAGCTGAAAAACCGTAGATTGGAATCATAATAACAGCTATGCTTATTTCTTTTGTTGAATTAGTTCCAATGAGCCAGTCACCTTTGCATTATATGTTTGCTTGTGATGACTTCTAGTATAAAGCAATGCAACAAGAAAAATTTAACTTCAATAGCAAAGTATAAGCAATGAATACCAAACCAAGCAACAATATTCGGGTACTTTCAGAATCACTTTACTATAAATAATGGATTACAGCAACTACTGTTCAAGAGTTAAGCTTCTGCAAGCTACAAGCAACTCCATTCCAAAATCTACTTTTTAAAAGTAGATTTCTCTGCACAAGTAAGATCACCAATTCATCCGGAAAAAGTTTTCTAAGCGTCACGCAATTTCCAAGATGAAAAGTTTATATGATTAAAAAAAATCTAGTCAAAGTAATATATTTAACTAATAATCTCAAGCTAGTACTTTAACACCAAAAACCGTGAAATAATGACTAATTTAACAAAAGCATATCTTTCACAGTTGTTCAACCACGACAACTGGAAAGATGCTTTGATTTGACTAATTTTATTGGTGAAGCAAACGGGAACAGAAATGGAAGCCTAAATGAGTAATCAAGAAAAGAAGAACTCACAATTAGCGAAAACTTATCGTGAAATAAATATGAATAAGATCGAAAAGAGGCACAACACGAATTTGTAAAAGGAACAGTTCAAAAATCAAAACCAAGCACAGGTAGAGAACATGCCAATGGCTTGTGAATCATGATGAGAAAATTTCTGTTGACACCTTACTCGTTAAGAGAAGAAAATGCAGCAAAAATGGTCAGGTTTTGTTCTTCTTTGGCGTTCTTAAAATCCCATCTTAATTGGCGACCTAGGCTCAGGCTTCCCTCCCTGCTTTATTTAGATAAAACCACATGACCTAGGGCCTACAAGTTAAGCATCCTTGACCATTTTCATTGATAACTAATCATCGAATAAGTATTTCAAAACATAAGAAGAGATTTATCAATTGGCTTCTCTCAGCTTGGAGAGACTTACCTATTCCTTTGATTAGTGATTATAGAAAAAATAATATCATATCAATATCTCATTTCCTATATGATTACACACTCTAAAAATAATTATTTTGCACATACTAAAATGGACCACTTATGCCCATTCACGTGATCACAAGCATGAAAGTTACTCACTTGTCTATCTCCAGTCCTTTACTTAGTGCTTTCTAGACCACTCTAATTTTTTAAGTTTTCATTTAACTCTATCTTATTAATGGTATTAGTTCAATAAAAGAATGTAGATAGTTGGATATTGTGTGAAAAACCAATACATCAACTCGCCATGGTTTTACTTTCATCAAAATAAATCCAATTTTGTAGTTGCTCCATTATGCCACTCAACAAACATAAGGTAGACAACAAAAATGTACACAGTTTGCTACACTCTGAACTCTCAAATGAAGGTAAATACTAAATACATGAAATACTCTAAAATATTTGAAATGTATATTTGCTACACTCCCATAAAGAAATAGTTTAAGGTGCTTCTTAAAAAGCCACATGCACCTAGATTCTTCATTGAAATTGATTTAGACAAACTCCATTCATGTTAATTCTTTTCAGTGTTGAATGACCAAAAACTGTAGCCATGGGGTAATAAACAAATCATAAAACAAGACTTCCACATCAATATTACTACCTAATAGTCAAATACTAATCACAAATTAACAAAAACAAAATCTCAAGCAGCACTTTGCTACACAAATTAGCATGCATCCCCTAAGTGCAGGAAATTATATAATAACTAAAAGTGATGAATAACATCAAGTTATTGAAACAAAAATTACTATTCAAAAACACTAATAAAAGTCTTAGAACACCACTATAGTCCATTAACTATTTTCAACATTTCCAACACATCCTTCACGAAACAACACATAAACCCTAACAGAAAACACCACAAAACAATTCTTCCATTTCAAAATTCCTACAAAAACACAATCCAAACACTCGAGGTTCTAAATTCTAAAACCAAAACACATAAATCCAAACAAAAAAGCGTATAACAAATTCGAAAGTTCTAGAAGGAAATCTCAGTTGAAGGATGGAAAAGGATGTTAAAAATGTTGAATTGATTGACCTCTGGAGATCTGAGCGTGATGATGAGGATGAATGAAGTCGGTTTTGTCGGCCATTGATGATCGAAGGAGATTGATTGAGAGCTCGGGAGACGCCAAGGGTTTTCTTTTGCTGTGTGTGAGAATGACTGCGAAGGTGCAAACACGAAGGCGGGGGAAATAAAGGGATTAAGGGCAAAGTGAGTGTGTTAGATAAAATGGGGATTTATATAAAAAAACCCTTCATCTTCATGCTTTCTTACAATCTAAGTCCCTAACCAAATTATATATAGGACGGTAGATAGCTGTTGTGTTACAGGAAATCAATCAAATTTGTTTCATGTGATGTGTTAGTTAATGGTTATGTTATAGTAGTTCGCCTACCACAACATAATATTGTCCTGTTTTACCCTATTGGGTCACGACTTTGTATCTAGCAACCTGACGTGGACTACTCATGGGGTCATCCATCCTGGTACTGCTCCCACTTAAACACGTTTAATTGCAGATTTTCATGAACTTGTCATGCTTGTGGCCCTAAAACGCGTTTTGTCTGGTAAGGTCAATGTATTGCTTATGACCTAGCATCTCTCATGTTCACAAGATATGAGATTTGTCTAAGGTGCTGTATATATTGTATATGTTTGAGACTATAGTAGATACTCTATCTAATATTATGAGAAATTTCATATATGTGTTATGAAGACTTAGGATCATGTGAGACCAAGCTGTTACCGTGAGACCGCGTGAGACCAATACCTAACGTATGAAACTTCACAAAAAAACACCGTGAATGTACATAAAACAAGAATACGCAGACCTAAAATTCACTTTCGATGCAAAAAAATATCGAAAACAAGCTAAAAAACGTAACCTTCACAGCTCAAGTTCTGTGAAGGTTACATATATATAATGCAAACCTTCACAAAAAAACTGTTGTGAAAGTTTCGTTTTTTAACCTTTTTTGAGAATTTTTTTCCAATAGTGTTTTTTAGTATGTTTTAACGATGAATGTTCAATTTTTTTTACCTTCACAAATGTTTTGATGTGAAGTTTCAAGTAAAATATGTTGGTCTCACCGGTCTCACCAAAAAACTTGGTCTCACCGGAACTTAACTCATGTTATGAATCTTGTCTTAGGTGATGTATAATGAATGTTTTCTTGTAACAAGTATATGTTGGATTGTAGAACTTATGATGACCTCTGAATTTGAGACCTAGTATATCCGAGGTGGACATAAGAAAAAAATTCGAATGATGACACCATTTGACTATAAGAAACAAATATAAAGATATTTTCATAAAAATCAATATAGATTTGGTGGTTAGTTTTTTGTTTTTCAAATGTAAGGTCTCGTGTTTAAGTATAAGACTTGAACACTAGACCTCACGATTAAAAAACAAGGAATTCACCAAAACTATTACGAGAAGTTTGTGTTTTATTGTACTTTCAAAATATATATGATGTCACACAACAAATTGATACAGTGGCATGACCCTTGTTTTTTTACATGGAATGGTGAAAATGTGCCATCGTGTGCACTACACTAAGTCTGCCCCTGATGTATATTGTAGTTGGAATGTCGACATGTCATATTTGATGATAAATGTTATTTGACGGTTTAACCTGCTTTATGGTTGATAATGAGGTTATTCATTGAAGACCTTGGGACTCTTTATGAACTTGTTTGTAGATCATCATAACATCCATAGGCATGTGCCAGACTTATAACAACATCTCTCTTTTATTCTTTAACTAGTGTTGTTCACCGTGCGTTGCGCGGTGGTGATAATCATTATTAAAAGATTGTGATGTAAAACAATATTGTATTCTCTAAAGTGGTTAATTTACATATATCACTAATAGTTACATTATTTCAAGTTTATAACCCAAACATCGCGTTCTACAACCATATCACTATTATTGAAAATAATATTTGTGTAACTTGGTTAATTAATATTCAAGATGGATTCTATGTGTATCATTCATACATTATTTGTTTCAATTTTTTAATATCTTATATTGGTTATTTAAGTACATTTAACCGTACCTAATAACCTACAAAAGATAAACTAAAAATTAAAATGAAAATAAGAAATGTGTGTCAAACTATGTTAGTAATGTAAGTTCAAGCGACGCATGAAAAACCGCATCACCAAGTTAAGATCATGGATGGACATTCCCACATAAAAAAATAGTATCAAGTAGAGACAATGACCCACATATCAAACACTATACTACACTTATGCTTAACAAAAGGTCAAGATTCAAAAAAATGTACGCTTATCTCATTGTTCACCCTTTGTTTTTATACCTGCATCTTTCTCGTCACTTTTATTCCATCATCCGATGTGGGATGAAAACAACAAATTGAGAAAAACTTGGCAATTTATTTGTGTATCCACCACCCTCATGTCTTTGTGATTCTCTAATCCAATTTGGGATGCAAACAATAATGTGAAAAAATAGAAGATATGAAAACAATTTTAAAAATCAAAGTTCATATTTTTGAATAATTTTTTTTATAATATTTGATTGTAAATTAGATTAGTGCTCCATGCCTTGATAGTATTGTAAGATTAAGATTACACATATAAATCACTTCATCAAGGTAGAAGAATGACTTTTTTCTTATAAAATTTAAAAAACCCAGTAAACTAATGACTGGGATATTGGATATTAAACCAAACATATATTACGTTGATCTTCACCAAAATGCATGACCTTTTTAGTTTTAAAGACTTATCTTTATCCCTATATGCCCAACTCTTTAATAGTCATATCACTTTTGTTATCGATGTTTATTGAAAAAAGAAGAAGCTTTTATATAAAAGGTAAACATGGGTTAAAAATGATGTATAGCCAAATGACATTTTTTTGGTTTTCAAACAACTCTCCTAATCCTTATATGCTCAATTATTCTATTGATGTACCATTTCCCTTATCAATGTGGGAAACTCACTTCCTTTTGTTTTTATGTCCACATCTCTCATGCTTATTTCATTATTTCATCCAACGTGGAATATAAAGATGATATATAAATTAAAACTTGATTTATAATGCTTAAGAATTATCACCTCATTCTATATGGACGTTATATATATGAAGGTATATTTACTAATTGATCGATATATTAATGTCTTAACTTGTAGATTAAAAACAACTATATTTTATTATGGTTACAAATGAGATGACCCTTTTCATTTCAAAGACTTTTCTTTATCTTTTATATACTCAACTCGTTAATCGCTATATCACTTTTCTATCAATATTTATTGAAAAAAAAACTATTAATTATTAAAAAAAAATAAAGGTTAAACTTATCAATGTGGAATATTCAAAATTGGGATACTTAATGGATTTTTTTCATCCTTATATATTCAACTCCTCTATTGATATATCATTCTTCTTATCAATGTGGGTTACTCAAAAGTTAAGTATAATCCACTATTAGAGAATACTCAATTCTCATTGTGCCACATCATATATATTGATATTTGTTCAAAAAAATGTGGGATTTTTTAAACTCAAGCACAATTCACTTTTATTTTTCATTTTCATTCAAAATAACATTTGTTTTGTTAAAATAATATAGAATCATCTTAATAAGATCAACCCTCATGAGTTGAGGCAATACCATCCACTCCTCCTTTTTATACATATGACTACTCAAATATTTCAATCTTTTACCAATGTGGGATATCCAACATTCAACCAGAATCCACCAATATCTCGATTAAATTCTCATGGTGCCGCCTCATTAAACTTGGGTTTTCTTTATATATATATATATATATATATAGGGGTGGGTTCAATTGCAAACCACTTTTTCATTGTGAACGTGAGGACAAACGAGAGCGCGCCACGTGTCACTCTGAATTTCGGCGACTTAGTGTTATTCAGACTGAATAACGCTATATTCAGACTGAATATAGCGTTATTCAGTCTGAATAACACTAAGTCGCCGAAATTCAGAGTGACACGCGCGACTTGTAACCAAAAAGCCCGCGACCTAGTGTTATTCAGTCTGAATAACACTATTATTCAGTGCTATTCAGACTGAATAACACTAGGTCGCGGGAAAAGTCGCGCGTCTCATAAAATTTGTTGCCACGTGTCGCGCTCTGGGTTGTCCTCACGTTCACAATGAAAAAGTGGTTTGTATTTGAACTTTCACCTATATATATATAAAGATATAGATTAGAATAATGTGAAATAAAAGAAATAAAGAAATTAGATGCAAACAAAGAATATGAATAACTTTATTTAATTTGTTAATTAATAATCACATCAAAAAGGGAAATATTTTAGGGAAAAATGAAAGAAGACATTTGGGATTAAATTGCTTAGAAATTTGGGATTGAATTCCTTATTAAAATTGCAAATTAGGAAATTATAAGTACATAAAAAATCCAAAGAGAATCCACAACGAAACAAAAAAGTAAAAAAAAAACATAAATCATACTTTGTAGTTTGATTGTTGTCAACAAAAAATAACTTTTATAAGAAACTACAAAAATATAAGCAAAACGAATTAGAGAAAAATAATATCACTTAAAACACTAATACAACATAAATATCAAATGGAAAGCAATAGTAAGAAAAAAAATTATTCTATCGTAGCATACAAAAACTATGGAAATCTTTTTATATAAAAAAAAAATCCATGGATACTCATCCCCAAAACAACATATAAATTACATAAATCATAAAATTAATAAAAAAGTGATACGTTACCGGAAACTTTTACGAAGGTTGAACAATAGTATCGAAGAAAACGAATTCTACAATAGAGAAACAACAAACATAAATATCAAATGGAAAACAATAGTAAGAAAAAAACATTATTCTATCGTAGCATACAAAAACTATGAAAATTTTTTTACATATAAAAAAATGCAAGAATACTCATCCTAAAAACAACATATAAATTACATAAATCATAAGAATTAATAATAAAAAGTGATACGTTACCGGAAACTTTTACGAAGGTTGAGCAATAGTATCGAAGAAAACGAATTCTACAATAGAGAAACAACAAACATACATACAAAGTTACAAACATAATAGAATATAACATAGAACATCAAAGTTGTTTATATATTACATTTTGAGGGAGCATTAGGTTGTATTTATATATGATTTTGTTGTCGGTTTTTCTTTAATTAATAAATAGGAATTTGAGGAGACCAAATTAAATGTCCATGGGAAGTTAAGAATTTGGAAATGGGAAGTTAAGAATTTGGAAATTAAAGTCAATTAAATTGTAAGCAAAATTACCAAAGAATCCTTCTTATAGTAAATTACAAAATTTTACTTAAAGGTTAGAATAGTCTTTAACTTAATTAATATATTAAAAAAATTCAAAATAATGACAAAATTTCTAGAACCAAATCCTACATCCACATTGTGCCACATCATTCTTGATAGATCTTCCTTTTATATATATATAGATAGATTTAGTTAACGAAATCTTAAGTATTACAACTGAAAGTAGATTAAAGTACAAATAATTATGAACTTGTTTAATGTAGTTGGACATGTTACATCATATTTGTTCTCATGATTTCAATCGTTTCATGATAAATAGATTGTGATGTCTATTAAACATTCTAAAACAGTGTACAATAACATTAACACTCTATGATTAATTTTAGCATATGAATGGATTATCTTAACAAATATTGAGTTGTCCAAGATGTTTTAACAAAGAAACTTAAGAATGTATGATCATTTCATACTAAATATTAGTGTAATTGAAACTTTGAAGCTTAACAAGTGAATTGAAATAACATATGGCTTGCAACATAATATAATATGATATGATAACACAAAGATAACTCCAGAATTTGAAGGAGTTGCACATGTCTATTCCCCTTGATATCCATGTATTCTCAATTAATGTAGTACATATTATTATTAGTTTTTCACGCAAAGTGAGAACATGATTTTATTTTGACTTGCATTAATTTTGTCTCGAGAGTCAGGTGGCTTTTCTACTTGACCTAGTTAATGATTAGGTGTTCAAGGGCCCATGTGGAGAGACAATATCTTCAATGAGGGTGGTCCTTAAAGAATAATTTATAGAACCGATTATTTTGTACTAGTTATTTAGTTCGTATGTGTTCAAATTAAATATGGTCACAATTTTTCAAAAAGTTGTAAACACCGTATCAATTTTAATGATCAAAATTAAAGATTTGTCTAAAGTATAAGTTCTCATGAGTATGCTACTTAAACCATTATGAAATACCTCAACAACATCCACATCAAATAAAAACATAAGAAATGGAAGTTTAATATCCAAACCCAAATCATAGCCACAGGGACGGATCTAGAACTTTTTTCAGACGGTGGCACCATTTAACCATAAAGAACATATATAAAGAAAAGTTTCATAAAATCTCTATTGGTCTAGTGGTTGGTTCATTGACTTTCAAAGGTAAAGTCTCAAGTTCAATTCTTGGTACAAACAATTTTTTTATATAAACACTAAATATGAAATTAAAAGCAAAAATCTAGAAAAAATGTCTCTAATAGGACTTGAACCCATGACCTCATGGTTACAAGGCACGTAACTAACCAACTCAACCAAAGAAAACTTTTGTTTTCATTGTATTTTCAAAATATATATGGTGACACACGACAAATTGATACGGTGGCATAATAATTTTTTACACTACGAAGGAGGAATTTGACGGTGGCCCATGCCACCGTGTGCCCCTCTTCAAATCCGTCCATGCATAGCCATCTAGAGTCATGGGTTGGTTAAAAGTGAAGTGAAGTGATTAATCATAACTACAAATAGAATACTCGTGGTGTGGTTTTACGTAACCGCTGAACAAAGATATATACATTTCAACACAAATATACATCTTGATCTACTGCCTTTTATCCAAATGATACCAATAAGATACCGAATATCGATGCACATGAAAGGTTGGTCCTAGTCCTTTGGAAGACCAATCTTTAAAGGTTAATTTCATATGGGAATTCTAAGAAATCTTTTTGGTTGGTTGGTGAATTAATACCTATGAAAAATTAGTTGTAAAAAGAATCAAAAGGTGCGAAGCTTAGTTACGGTGAAAACAAATAATTCAGTAAAAGATATTATAGTAGTCTTATACATCCCAAAATAAATATTTAATGCAACTTCTTAAAAATTGACATGTTTTCATATAAGTAATTAGTTGTCAATTAATTAGATGTCGTATTCAAGAAAATATAATTACCCGAGGTAACGGAATAAGACTTTAAACTATATTATAGACACATTTTATCGCTTTAACCCGTTCTCACCTTCACCTTTTCTTACATCAAAGTTAAGATTGTCAGTGTCATTGTTTGACTTCTTTTGATAAAAGATTATAAATCTTGAATTACAGATAACGGAGAACAGTTCAAATGCGAACTCAATTTTGGTTGTGAACATGAGGACGAATCTCAATTACTCATCCGGTCAATAAAAACGGTTTTGACCGGGTCCCCTCCTTTAATAATCTCCACCCTCCCATGAATCGCGTCAATCTTTCGTGATCGCGTTCACCGTAACCGAAGATGTGTGACTAAGATTCGTCCTCACGTTCACAACCAAAATTGAGTTTACATTTAAACCTAACCATACATAGAGTCAAGTTCATTTAGAAACCAAAAAAAGAGTAAAAACCGTAGAAACTCATGGTTTCATAGCTTAAATCAACGAAAACTTTTCGTAGAGTTGTTTAATATGATGCAAATGTTTCATATAATTCATTTTTTGATGTTCTTTTTTGTAAAAATAACAAGGTTTCATAGGATTAAAGAAAATACATAGAACAGTTTCATAAGCATAGAAAAATGTATGAAACTTTTTCATTTTTATATAAAAAACACCAAAATATGAAACAACTTCATCAAAAAATAAATTATATGAAACATCTGCATCATAATAAATAACTTTACGAAGAGTTTTCGTTGATTTAAACCAAAAAACCATCGGTTTGTAAGTTTTTACTCTTTTTTTGGTTTCTAGATGAACTTCCCTCACCATATATATATATATATATATATATATAGAGGGAGGTTCAAATGTAAACTCTATATTTCGTGTAAACTATGTAAACCAATCCACACCATTGATTTTAAAAAACGTTTCCATATTTCACATTTTCATATTTCCATAATCATTGACTTACCATATATTTCACATTTCCATATTTTCTATGAATCCATATCCTCCTTTGATTTTTTTGATCAAGGGCCACGATGGGTTTACATAGTTTACACGAAATATAGAGTTTACATTTGAACCTCCCTCTATATATATATATATATATATATATATATATGAAATACAGAATGTTGAACCCTAAGGAAAATGTGTTATGCAAGTGATGAACTTAGGCAATAATTGAGGAACAATAAAAGTTGATTTAAGTTTTGAACATAAATAACCAAAAGTGAAAGGTAACAAGAAAAATCATGAACATAAAACTCATTAATTTAAGTTTTGAGAAATAAAACGCATAAATAACCAAAAGTGAAAGGTAATAGGAAAAACGTATTAATCATAAGAGACACAAGTCACAAATAGTGTTTTCACACTAATTGTAAAATTTAAGCTTATGGATTAATCATTAATGTGCAAAGACATAAACGTTTTAGGTAGATGAAAGAATTAGTAGACACGTTTTCTAAAAGAGAGTGAAATGAACACAAGTGGAAACAATCACATAACAACAACAATGATCTTCAAAGGCTTTCATTCAAATAATTAAGGGTGGCAAAAGTTAAACATGAACAACAAATGTAGAAAAATGTAATAAGATCTAAAAAAACATCTAATCTTTCACTCCCAACCTTCTTCACTTAGAAAATGATGAAGACTAAGTTTTGAAAAGATAGAAAAGAGATGGTGAAAAATTGTATCCAAACTTGTCCAAAAGTCAACTATTCATGGGTTTAAAAAAAACAATCATCAACACCCAAGTACTTAACCCATGATCCATGTTGGCCCAAAATTTCACTTATCTCTTGGGCCCAAATCGTAGCCCAAAAACCTTCAAAATCTCAGCCCACTTTTCCTTCTTTTCTTCATCTCTTCACAACATGAGAGATATTTTCTTATTTTAGTGTAAATTCTTCATTTCAAGGTTAATTCACATGGAGTTAAAAAAAAGTCTAACAAAGGTAAAAATGAAAGAAGAAAATGACTTAATCAACGCAACTTTTTTAGAGCTAAACATGAAAAAATGTCATAAATGAAGTTAATAAATTAACCTTATCAAATACACATCAAGAATAAACTCTAAACAATATATAAATTGTTTTTGAGGTGTGGCAAAAATTAAATAAAATGTATAAGAAGAATATCATCTTGAACATCTTCTTGAACCACCATGATTGTTGCTTTTTTGAGTTTTTCTTCAATTGGGTATATCTATTATTTGTAATTTTTATTTTTCGTCAATTAAAATAGTGAGAGACTTATTACTTAAGAGAGTTTATATGACCATTTGAATTGCATTCTTCATTGAATTTAACGAGTAAATGTCAGTCTTAAAAAACAAATGATTTGTTAATGATTTCGATGGGCGATGCTCAGAAGTTTACTCTAAACTCTTACCTTTTAGAACTGTAAAAGAATTTCAATGTCATTTCAAACTGATATTATTATCAAAAGATAATGAACCGCCCTTGTAGCTTATCTTTTTTGAAGTATATAATATTTACATACGACTAATAAAACTTACACACTCCCAATTTTTCGTGAGGTTTGAGACCCTTGACCTATTGGAAGGTAACTTAATTGTACTTGAACCCCTTTTTTTGCATATTTTACAGTCATTGTCTTTTATATATATCGGCTTTGTATGAATATATCCTCAATTGTCACCCGTTAAAGTATGAATTCCATCTTTCAATCTATTATCAGTGTAAAAAAATCGTTCGATTTCTAATTGCCATTTAGCGTCAAAATCACAAACTAAACTATGGGTGGGTTCTTTTTTTTAAAAAAACCATAAATCATCATTATGTTTCTCAGACTGTAAAATATCACAGTGCAAAATACTACGAGGTTGCACACTTGCACCTAAAAGCAATGAATGAAAAGTGAAGAGTGACAATACAAGTTATATGAAATGATGGTAAAAAATAACTCTAATATTTATAAAAGGCCATAATTCATTTTCAATCCCACTCCTACCATTTTTACTTATTTACCATTGCATAAAGGCTAATGCCCTTTAATTATTTTATTTCATACAAATTTCCTTTTGTACTCTTTTATATTTTAATCTTTTTCATAGTTAAAACATTTATGATTTTGGATACCTACTTCTCCTATATTATTCCTTTGAGTTATAACACCATTTATAGTGTGTGTTTGAAGATAGCTAAGGCACAACACTTATTGATTCAACCAACCTAACTTCATTCATTATTCAAAAAGTGAACAAATGATACAGATCAACAATTTGCATCATATATAGTTGATTTGAAGTCCATAAATGATTTTTTAAACTAACAACATCAACTTGAAAAAGATCTAATAAAAGAACTTCTATAACCAAAAGGGCATATGGGTTATGTGCCTATCACAACAAATCATTATTGATTATGTTTGTCCCTTTGTTCAAAACATTTATTGTTTAAGAATAAACTTAGCTTTTATACGTTTGAAATCGAGTATTATTATAAGGGGTATGTTTAAATCGAGTATTACTATTAATTTGAAAACTTTGTATTGTAGATATTATTGAATAAATCAAGATCATTTTAGATAAACTTTATTCTTCGATGAAATAAGAACAAAAATACTTACCTAAGATTGATTATTTTGTCGACAGTACCATTTTTTATTCCATTTTCTTTCCATAAGGGTGCCTTTCATGAGTATGTGATGGATAGATAACTTTATACAAGACGGTCTTTAGGTGTACGGAAGTGAAAGATGATCCTTCAAGTTCCAAAATAATTTTTCCTTAATATGTATTTATATATCATTCTTGTACCTTATGGGTAAATAAAGGAACCATATAAATTTAGTCTTTTGAGTTATAGACAATTGACATATCCATCATACTACCTATCTATAAGTCTAGGGACTTGAAATATCATTAAAACGAACATTATGGTACAATATATATGTATCCAACATGTTATGATTATTACAAGAATAGTCCGAAGGTCACACTAACATGTTATTTTTCAATATTTATATGGTTTAAGCATAAAAGACTAAATTTGTAAGAGAGAAAGTGATAATGTCTTTGGTAATATTTTATTGCTACAAGATTACATTACTTTGATGCAAATGTTTGTAACTTTAGTCAATTATTTTTGGACTTTAAGGAAAATATTTGGTTAACCACAATATTAATTTTAGAAAAAAGGACAAGAAAAGTGAAAGTGGATTAACTCCACTTAGATCCGTTTATGACTAAACATATCTTTACATGTTACTTGATCAGTCATGTTCATTTTATTATCTTTAGATCGTATGTTTACGAGTAAAAATTTAAGCTATTATCTTTTAAAATAGTGTTTTAAATATCAACAATATTATTAGGGATGAACCTCGAGCACCATTTTTTTAACCGAGCATGTACCGCACCAAATCTGAATCGATCCCATGTATTCGGTCCGATTTTCGGTTCCAAGTATTCGATAAAATTGGTATTCGAGATTCGTTCTCTATCGGGATTTTCTCAAAAAATCTTATAAACGAAGTATTTGAAATGTTTTTTTTTCAATTCTTCTTAAGTATGTATATTATCTGGTAAATAAACTAACCTTATAGTTTTCTAATTGATATATTTGATTTCTTTAGAAAATTTAAACTTTTATTTTTTATTTTTATGTTTTTTAAAAAAAACTGCAAGAGAAATGTTGACTACAAGGTTTTGCACTTGCGTAGAAAAAAGAAGACAATTTCCTATTATAAAACTTGATGCTTTTAAATATATAAGATGAAAAGTATTAATGATTTGTTTGAAGGTTAAAGTTTTAATTGAATAACTTTTCAACATTAGCTTTAGGTTACTTAAAATTTGTTACATAACCTACTAAATACTAATTAGTTGTTCTTATGTGATAAATGTTTTAATGCTAATTATCTAGCTAAGAGAAATTTTATCAACGCCAACTAAACCTAATCATATTAAAGTTGCACACAAACACACCACCTTAATCCATAAAAAAGATGTTTGGTCGCAGAATTCAAAGAAATTAGAATGACAAATTTTTTTAGTGGTGTTTGATTTATGGATTAAACTTGATGAATTTTTTAAATCCCATCAAATTTCACAGTTTAAAGAATTCATCATTCATCCATTTAACGAGAAATAATTGAATTCCTACCAACTAAATTATTAAATTTAATATATTTTTTAAAATTTTATTTTATTAATTTATTAGTAATTATTTTACAAATTTATATTACAGTTTTTTATAGTTATCTTTAATAAAATTATATTATCTCATTTAACAACTATTTTGTTAAACTATTTTAAAATATTTAATAATAAAGTTAACTTATCAAAAAAGTTAACTTATCAAAAAGAGTATTTTGATCATTTATTAAATTTTCATTCGAATTTCAAAGTTGCATTATTTTGAACCAAACAAACATATTTCAATTTATTTAGCAAATTCTATTCCTACCTTGTCAACTTAACGGATGGTTAAACCTGATAATATGTCAATCCAATTAATTTAAGGTCAAATTTCTTTGATATATTCTATTTTATCCAAAAAACTGTAACATCTCAAAACATTTTTCACAACATTTAACGAATAACAACGGAAACTAACAAAAGTAACCATTACAGCGGAAAATGTCCAAAAAGTTAATTTTCATAACAATAAGGATTTAAGTTTTCATCCAAAAGTCACTTAACCAAAATCCACAAACAAGATTCAACACTCTCAATTGTAAATCAAAATCTGTAACTCAAAGTTAAACAAGTCTATCAACCATTTGTTCTACTGAACTGAGCCCTTGGTGTGATCGGAACTTCAAGTTATCCCCTTCCCTTTGTCTTTCCCCGAAGTACCTGCACCTAAGGGAAAACCACAACGGGTTAAGCTTTCGCTTAGTGAGCACAAACCACAAACACATAACAATATAATACAAACCACAACACATATGAGAACCAGACATGTTATCACCAATGTCCTTACGTCACCCACCATCAAGGACCACACACATACTGATATCAGTTTAACACAATGTCAATACCCATGGTGGCCACCACCACTACAATGGGTACGTCATCACACAAACATGCTAGTCTCATAATCACATACGCAATTCACATAATTTGTACATAACGCCATGTATAAGGGTTAATGTACTCACCTTGGTTATCGTCACGAAAGTAAGTGTCAAATACACCACACAAGATTTATCAACCACCTTGGGTTAGGAATGCGATAACAAACGAACCCCGATGATCGATTACACTTCTCACGGTTGAATTCACCACCAATTTCCCTTAATCACCACAAGCTCCCCAAACTCTTCTCTAAAATGCTGAAAATTCGACTAAGGCAAAGAGAAGGATATTTGGGGCTTCTAAGTCTATACACAAGTATCATTTGTCACCCTCTAAAAACAGAATTGACATCCAGGTCCCTACACCTGAAAATCACACAATTAACCCTTTTTACAAAACAAAGAACTTAACGAATCCGGTTAGAAATTAACTTTGAGAAATGGGGAGTTACAAAAACATTCTTCCAATCAAACGTCACCTAAGGGTGTGTTCGGTTGTGGAATTTTTCCAATTTTTCAAGAAAATTAAAATTCAGTAAACACGTTTGGTTCATTCAGTTTTCAAAATTTTTCAAGAAAATGAATGTTTTTTCCTATTTTTCTAACTTCTATGTATATTAGTTAACTGATTTTAGTAGATTTCCAAAACTTTCTAAACGCGTTTCTAACTTTCTAAAATGAAAAATGAAAACTCTACCATTTCAGCACAACACTTAATTTTTTTTTCATAGAAAATAGACAATGAAAACTTATCTCTATTTTCGGAAAACGTTTTCTAAAAAATGAAGACATTTTTCCAAAGAAAATAAAAATTAAAAAACATGTGTAGTTCATTTAGTTTTCAAAAGTTGTTCAAGAATTGTTTTTATATTTTCTAACTTCTATGTAAATTAGAAAAATGACTCTACTAGTTTTTCAAAACTTTCTAAAAGTGTTTTCTAGATTTCTAAAATGAAAAATGAACATTATACCATTCAACTAAACATGTTTTCTAAAATTTTCATAAGAAACTGAAAATCAAAACTCAACATTTTTCGAAAACATTTTTCCAAAAAAATGAGAACATTTTTTCACAAAAAAAAAACATTCTAAAAAATTAGGAGGACATTTGAAATTAAATTTGTAGATCTTAGTCTATCTTTTAGTTTCAACATATATTCTAATATAACAAATGTTAGGGTTAAAAATATAGTTGTATTCAAGTTTGGTTGATGTTTTGGTATTTGTTGTAAAGTTGAGGGAGCTGAGTGAAAAATACCCTAGGGGTATAAAAGCTTTTGTGTTAGTTGTAACAATGAGAATTTGTGAGAAGTTAGAGATACGTAATTGTCAGATCTAGAGTTTGATAGAGGAGAGAGAAAGTTGAGAGTGTGTATTGTGTTCATATTGTTCATATCAATAAAAGTGAGATTTGTGATTGAAATTGAAGCTTCTTAATCATGGTGGATTGATATTCAGATCTATCAAGTGGTATCAGAGCTATTCAGATCTATCAAGTGGTATCAGAGCAGGAGATCAGTGAAATTGTTGAAGATTTGAAGGTAATTTCATGGATTTTTGAAGCTTGGAGCAAAAATGGTGAAATTTTGATTTGGAGCTTGAAGATCTTGAAGATTTGAAGATTTGGATGTAGTTTGATGTTATTTTGTTGTTAGATTTGAGTTTTTAGTGTTTAATTGTGAAGATTTGATGAATTTTGAGCCTAAAATGAAGGTTTTTCGAGTTTTTGTTCGAAGTTCATCAATGGAGGTTCGTCAATGGAGGTTTTTAGGAGATCTTCTTATGTCTCGAGTCCAGATCTGAGCATCTCGAGTCTAATTTTTGCTATTTCGAGCATATTTTTCAAATTTTTGCTGTTTCGGGTATATCTCGAGTCTGACGCGTGTTTATTTTAGTATCTCGAGTGGTATCTCGAGCATGTTTGTTGTTATCTCGAGTCCTTTATGTCTTTATCAGCATTAAATAGGAGAGAGAATATGGTTATCTCGAGTGTACTTCTTGTAGGAGAGTGAGGGGACAAGTCATTTCTCGTGTGTCAGTCTCGAGACGCGTGTGTAAGCAAAAAGCTTGAAAAGTCAGCATCTCGAGTGAAAAACGCGTGTTCTTTAATGTCTCGAGTGTTGTGTCAGACGAGAAAGCGTGTCAGGTGTGTGTGACAGCAGCAGCATCTCGAGTGTAGGTGTGTAGGAGACAAAAGCATCTCGAGTGACGTCAGACGCGTGTGGGAGGCGCGTCAGGAACCATCTCGAGCCGCGTAAGTCGTGAGTCAGCGTGAGTCAAAGTCGTCAGCAAGTGGTCAACAGGAGTCAGTCAGCTGTCATCGTCAGGCGCGTAAGGAGGCTGTCGTGCGAGTGGGAGACAAGACGCGTCAGAAGACTTCTCAAAGCGCGTGGAACGCGTGAAACATCAATTCGAGCGCGTCAGGCGCGTATTTGCTTGTCTCGAGTTCATTTGGCGCGTGACAGCTCGTTGCATATCATTTCGAGGCGCGTGAGGAGAATTTAACCGCGGTTTTTAAGTACATCAGCATATCTCGAGTGTATTTCGAGTGTATCTCGAGTGGGAGCATATTTTGAGTGTATTTTGCGTATTTTGAGCGTATTTTGGCACGTAAATACCGTATCTCGAGTCATTTTTCAATATTTTGAGTCTTGTGCTTTATTTTTTGAATATTTTTCAAGATATCTCGAGTGTAGTGTTATTTTTCAGTGTTTTTCAATATGTCTCGAACCATTTTAATTTTTGAGTGAAATCTTTGATTTTTATAATTCGAGACATATTATTTTTTTTAGTCTTCGAGTATTTTGAGTCATTCTATTTTTTTTTGTGAGAGGTTTATTTTGGTATTATTGTTTTCATTTTATTTTTTAAGTCTCGAGTCCTTGTGATTTTTACAGTGTAAATTTGGTGACTTTACAAGTTTAAATTTTCTGAATATACTCTGCGTTACTAACTATCAGTTGTTTTAGTGTTTCAGAGTATTTGACTTTACTTCAGGTTTTTCAAGGACAACCGTTCGGTGATTTTTCAACAATTTCAGATTTAATCATCTACTGATCAAAAGATCCGTTCAGTTCATCATGACGACGAGAGAAGATTCAGATTCAGATTTAGAGGAATTGAACAACACAATGATAAAAATGGCTTCTCGATTCTCGAAGTTAAATGATTCATATAATCAACAGGTTGTTCTCACCAAGAAATTAAAAAGGGAGACACAGAGTTTTGAAAATCAAAGAAAATTATTTGAAGAACAGATTGCTAAATTGTCACTGAAGATAGATGAGTTAAACAAAACTTTATCTGTTTCACAGCATGAAAAAGCTGAACTTCTTATTAAAGTTACTGATCTTGAAGATTCTCTTGCAAAAGAAAGAAGTCTAATTACAAGTTTGAAACAGGATTTGCAAAATGAGCATGATCAAATGTTGAAGCATTCTTTTGGAAATGCTCAAAATTTAAAACTTGTAACTTCTTTGAGAAAAGAAAATGAATTTTTGCAAAAGAAATTTCTTGAACTTGATGAAGATAAGAGGGTTTTCGAAAACAAGTTTATCTCTTCTCAATCAAAAGTGACGGCACTTCAAAGCAACTAACTGACTTTGAACAAATTGTGATCATTGAGAGAAGCAATTTTGAGAAAGAGAAAAAGATTTTTGAAGAAGAGAGAAAGGTTTTTGAGAATGAGAGAAAATCTTTTGAATTAAACAGTGTTAAACTTTCAAAGAAGATTTCTGATTTAGAGAATCAAATTGTGTTTGAGAGGAAAGATTTTGAGAAAACGAAAAGTGTTTTTGAGAGTAAGAAGAATTCTTTGAAGAAGCCGAGTCTTCGTGTTGGCAAGTATCAGAATATGATGCATGATTTTGAAGAAGAGATCCAAGTTGTTAAATCCAAGAGGAAATTTGATGAAAAGAAAAGTGTTGAGCTTCAAAAGCAGATTGTTGTCTTACAAAATCAGTTATCTGATGTAAGAAATCAATTTAAACAAAAAGAGAAGGTTCTTCGACATGAAAAGACTGTTATAAACAGAGAAAATAACTTAAAAATTCCTAAATTTAGGGGTGTTTGTGATCATTTATCTAAAACAAATTATGTTTTTTAAAAATAATTTATTCCTTTTAAAAAAGTTAAAATGATATTGTTTTTTTAAAAAACACTTTCCTCTTCTATGAAAAACAAAAACCCCATCCAAACACGACTAATCTTTTTCTTTTTTATAAATAAAATAATGCATACCCACCTCCAAATAAACAACAATCCTAACACATATCATTGGAAAATTATTAGAAAAGGATTGCTACGTAAGAGAAAAAGTTTCTTTATATGATATTCATATTATATTTGAAACTTCTACTATTTAAGTTTATAAAATATTTAATAACATAATAAAAAAATATTAACATTTGTTTAAAATCTTTAACTTTTGATTTTGTAACAAAAAATAAAACATAAATAAATAGGCTATGTTTGGCAAGCGTAGCTTATAAGTTAGCTGGTAGCTGATAAGCTAGCGGATAGCTGATAAGCTAGCTGTTGATTGATAAGCTTGCTAGTAGCTGATAAGCTAGCTGTTGAACAAATTATGTTTGGCAAAAACTAGTTTATGAGTATGTAAAATGACCAAAAAGGGTATATTTGAATTTAATAATTAATATTAATAAGGGTATAATTGGAAAAAGCTACGATAAGCTCCTCATAAGCTACTCAAAGTAGCATTTCAAAAAGCTAGCTTTCTGGTACATGTTTGGATAGACTAGCTTATAAGCTAGCTTATCAACTAGCTTATGCTTGCCAAACAAAGCCATAATGTTATAAATGATCCAAAAGTTCTTTTTGACATTTTGAACATGAAAATGAAATAAAGAAAAATCCCATGATCCCCAACGCACTATCATAAAATAATAATTCTCACACCCCACCCACACGCTCTTCCCCCAATTTCATCATTATATACACACAAATTTTATATCTATATATATATACATCTTTGCTTCAATCGCCATTGATTACTCTTTGATTATGGACGCTTTTCTCTAATCTCACCACATAATTTTCCACCAAAGGTACGTTTAAACCAGAATTCAACCTCAATTTCATGTAAATATTGCTGCATTTTGTGGCTATTTGTCTCTAATTATTCTATATTCGTATGACAATTGATGCTTAAGATCTCTTGATTTTGTTGTTTTACAGGGTTTTCTAGTGATGTTTAGTTGATTTTTTTAGCTTTGATTGTTTGAATGGAGTTTGGTAGGTTAAGTTAGCTCAGAATCTATGGAAGAAGATAAACATAAAATGATTTGATTATTGTTTCTAGTATGTGAATTAGGGCATTTTTTGTTATAATTAAAGTAGAGTCAAGTAGGAAGAAGATAAGATTCTTACTGTGGTTCTTGCTTTACTCTATATTTTGGCACTAAATTTGATTTTTGTGTCATTGAGTTAGGTTAAATTGGGTCAATTGGCTACATGCAGTGGGTTTTAGTGAACAACACCAGCACTCTCTTAGTCTATTTATCATTTGCAGTTGATTTTTGGACTTGTTTTGTGAAGAACAGAAATTGATGAGTTTATATGTTTTAAGAAAAAGTCATCATGCATTACAAACCCAAGTAACCATGTTCTTACAAAAAGCTACCAAAATGCATTGCCTTGCAGCTAGCAAGCTTTTGGCAGTTATGTGTGTACGCTTTCTTTAATGATTCAGCTCTTTATTTGTGAAGTTTGCTAGCATGTTGAAGCTTCCCTCAAAGTAGTGTTTAAGTATTTCTTTGGATACCAAAATTCATTGTTGTGGATGGTGTTGTTGAATATTTTTGTAAGCGTAGGAAGTTGAACGATTCCAGACCCTACTTTCGAAATTTCAAGTGGGATATCTTGGTCAGTTTGGTTTGGTTTGGTTTTCGAAGGGTTTTAGGAAGTTGAACAAGCAAATACCACTAATCACCGAGTGTGCATTTTGGCTTACTTTTACACATTAGTATCTATATGATTATACATGGATTTGATAATAAACAAAGTATGGTTCCATAAAGTAGCTTTATTTGCTTACCTATATATATATATATATATCAGTGTTGTAACTTTTGCATATTTTATTCTTCTTAGTGAAGATTATGTTCACTTTTTGCATTATGTGAGCTGGACTTTCACTGCATTAAGTAGCTTTGTTTCTGGGTACTTCCTTTGCTACTTATATATTTTTTCGCCCAAACATTTGAACATCAAAACAACTATATCTATTTGAAAGTATAAACTGTGAACAACTATATCTATTTATTTATTTATTTATATATAGTCATTTGATTGAACATCCGTATGTTATGTGTATAAGTGTTCTTGCTTTTACGTTTGTCATAGGTAAATCAATTTTGTATCTGTAGTTGCACTTTTTGTCGCCATGTCCATCTTTCGCCGCCGAGGATCTTCTCAGCAACAGCAAGAGCAGGAGAATCCGGAGCTGCAATCCGAGTCCAAGGTAATAATGACAAGGTTTAGCGTATGAAACCGTTATTTTTTGGGGGGCCCTGGAAATTACAGCCGGGAAAGTCTCCAGTGGCCTTGAGGAGACTCGAATCGGCTACCTGTGGGGAGCCCAATGGGTCAGCCTTTTATTTTCCGGTTGAGCTCACCCATAAGGTTAACTGGGAGTCTATATTGGCAGTATACGTTGTGGTCCAAGGTAATTATAAGTTGTAATTATGGTTGCTTTGATGTCCTGTGGTCACTGCAGGTCAGTGAGCTTAAAGCTGCTCTTGGACCGCTTTCTGGACGCAACTCACTGTACTGCACTGATGCATGCTTGAGAAGATATTTGGAAGCTCGGAACTGGAATGTAGACAAAGCCAAAAAGATGTTGGAAGAAACACTTTCCTGGAGATCAACGTATAAGCCCGAAGAAATTCGTTGGGTTAGTAAACCATGTTAAGAATTTATAAACTATGCCACTATGGGATGATAAAGAATCGATTCAAACTACAAACCTAGCAGATGTCGGGCATCTGCTTTTATTTTCATTCATTTTAGCCAGTTCTTAAAAAAAAAAAACTCTAGAGTCATCTTAATCTCATATAACCGTATAGGCATATATAACTGTTACTACTTCCATTGCTGTCAACTTATCTAAGATTCATAGCACACGTGCCAACTACTTATATTCCTTCACTTCTTAGCATGAAGTTGCAGTTGAAGGTGAAACTGGGAAACTATTCAGAGCAAATTTTCATGACCGAGTTGGAAGAACTGTTTTGATATTGAAACCAGGACTGCAGGTGATTAAACAATCCTCTACTGTGTTTTGAACTTTTAGACTAGGCCATAATGCATTAAAACATACAAAGTTTGTCTTAATTCCTATTTAGTGTAACCATGATTTTTTTCCCCTTAATTAATGTAACATTCCATACCCATTTAACCTGATAACAGTTTTTAACTTACATGGTTGATTTTGATGCCGCATTTTTACTATAACTTTAACAAATTGGCGTCAACGTCATAAGTATTTAAATGATCTACCGGTTACCGGTCAAATGGGTACGAAACAAGAAGAATTGAACTTTTGATACACTAATCAAGAAAAATAAGTTGCTATATATAGGAATTAAGGTGAGCTTAGTTGCATTTTGGTCGTTGGACTAAACGCTCTTCTTTTACCAAACGTATGTTGATACACATTCTGCAGAATACAACATCAATGGACAACCAAATCAAACATCTTGTATATTTGATGGAAAACGCTATGCTTAATCTTCCAGAAGGCCAGGAAGAGATGGCATGGTTGATAGACTTCACGGGGTGGTCGTTTAGTACCAACGTACCAGTTAGAACTGCTAGAGACACTATCAATATACTGCAAGACCATTATCCTCAGAGGCTAGCCGTGGCATTTTTGTACACTCCGCCACGAATCTTTGAAGCATTTTGGAAGGTATGTGTAGGAATCTCACATTTTTATCCGAATTTTCCATTTTGAGTTCTTAGATCATCTACATTTCTATGCATCGGGACTATAATTGGAACAAAAGTCCATGGTCCCCAAATCCCGTGTCGCATTCCTGTCCCACCAATCACTTGAATACACGTCATTATTTTATTATTGTTATTATGTGTGTGTGTGTGTGTGTGTGTATATATATATAGGGTCAGGTTCAAGGGAAAACCTAAAGAAAAACGGAAAACTGAGGAACACCCTTGTAGCCCTTCATCTGGACTGAATGCATTTGTGCATAGAAGTGGCACGTATGCATAAAAACCAAAAAGCATCTTAATTTACTTCTATGCACAAGTGCATACGGTCCAGATGAAAGGCTACGAGGGCATTCCTTAGTTTTCCTTTTTTTGAAGTTTTTCCTTGAAACTTCCCCCCTCTCACTCACACACACACACACACACACTCTCTCTCTCTCTCTCTCTCTATATATATATATATATACACACACACACACACACACTATATGGGGTGGGTTCAAATGTGAACCACTTTTTGGTTGTGAACGTGAGGACAACCGAGAGCGCGACACGTGGTGGATGACTAGGCACCACGTCAGGTCCACGGTGGATGACTAAGCGCGATTCATGGGAGGACATTGAATTAAAGGGGGGGGGGGACCACACTCAAAGCCGCCACGTGTCGCGCTTTCGGCTGTCCTCACGTTCACAACCAAAAAGTGGTTCACATTTGAACTTTCCTCTACTATATATATATACATATATATTAATTCTATCTTTTTATTCTCTCTCCTCAACAAAGTGATGATGTGGGTTCACATGGGATTCGGGGACAACATATTTTTATTCGACTGAATGTTGTTATATCTGGATCAATGTGCAGATTGTTAAATATTTCATGGATCCAAAAACGTTCCAGAAGGTGAAATTTGTGTACCCAAAAAACAAAGAGAGCGTGGAGCTCATGAGATCATACTTTGATGTGGATAACCTCCCGACTGAGTTCGGTGGAAAAGCGACTATGAAGTACGACCATGAAGATTTCTCGAGATTAATGGCTCAGGATGACGTGAAAGCCGCTAAATTCTGGGGTTTTGATGAAAAGTCTGCTTCTGTGACCACCGGCCATGCTGTTGGAGCCACGGTTGCTCCAGAGCCGGCTTAGCTTATGAGCCGATCCAACATAACGTGAAATAGAAATTATTGTAGCAAGTGGTCTGCTTACATAGTCTAAATGCTTACATGAGATAGCCATTAGATCGATGATGGCTCGAACCTGTTTTGGGGATGTTCTGCCTGTTGAATTTGCTCATGGATCATCTATATTTGATGATGACATTTGATGGTTATACTTGTGGAACTTTCAGCCTGTTTTTTTATATGACTTTGTGCATACAATTTGGATTGATCATTTTGAAAATTTCAGAAACAAGTAGCAGCCGTGTGTTTCATGTGTGGAGTTGGAACTTGGAATCATGAAGGGTTCTTGACCTTGATTGCTTCGCTCTTCATGCCGAAGAGCGAACCATTTGGGTGGATGGGTGGGTGGCTTGTAACGTTTTCTCAGTTTTGGCTCGAGCCGTAAAATGAACATATCGTATCTGGTTTCAATATCTTTACACGGGATCAAATTATACGATCAAGCCAATCTTGTTCTGTTTGGTTTGTTATATGATTAACAATATGGGGTTATTTGGTTCATGGATTTTGAAGGAATTGGAGTGAATAATTCATTTGACGAAATTCAAAATCCTATCTTTGGTTCACATAATCAAAGTGATGGAATCCTTTTAATTCTATTGAATTCCACGTTTAAGGAATTCGTTATTCCTTTGCGTGAGTAAAAGAACTGAATTTCTACCAGCAAAACGCATGGTCAAATTCTTTTCCAATTCCTTTGAAATCAAATTCCTTCGACGGGATTCCAATTCTATTGGATTTCTTTCTGCGAATTAAACGGGCCCCTTATTGTCTCTTATAATGTAAGAAACACTACTGGATTGAAAAAGATGGTTTTCACCAACAATTGTATTTTGTTATTTTGTTGACCGAGAATCTTACCCAGTAAACGAGGGTGGTGACCATTACATGGTTAGTGCTTACCAGTTTAAGGATGCTTAGATTATGGTATTTTGACGACGACCAACAATCTTGTTCGACAAGTTAAGTGAGGGTGGTAGGTTTTACATGGTTAAAGCTTTACTCAGACTTTTATGACATAGTGCAAAACAAAATATGTCTATTCGATAATTGTTTAGAACCCTGATATTCAGTGGATTATACAAAATCAAACACTTTATGGATCAACAAAATCTACATACACAAAACCGTTTACTCCCCTTTTCAAGGTTTTATGGATCAACAAAATCTATTTACACAAAACCATTACAATTCAATTACCCAAAAAACCGACTAATCGAACCGTTCCAAATCCATGTAGTTTTTTTACCCATTCCAATCGGCTATCGACACACTCTATAGCATATAAATCAAACGGTACAAAACGACACTTTGTAACAAGAATTACAAAAGCCGCCTTCTGAAGTTTCGGCTGGTAGATTGGTAAGTACGAACTAGAAGACCGACTCCAATCCCGACCCCGAGGCAAATCCCGAGCCCTAACCCGACACCGACCCTCACACCAGCGTTAAACCACGTGAGCTCTCCATCTTCGCCTTCCATGTACTCAGGCTGGCCCCATTGCAGGTCGTTATGGTAGCCGTACTCATTTTCCGCCTTGTAAGGTCCGTATTCTGTTTCCTGCATGCCCCGATATAATGTCGTTAACGTAAGTATAACGAGAGTTTCAAGCAAGAGTAAAATGCATTAAAAAGTTTATTATTACCAATTTTTTTTAATCAATTAATGTAACTAGCGCTACACTAAATCGGAAGTAAGGGCTAAATATGTTATATTTTGATGTATGCCTTCAAGTAACAACAAAAGTTACACGGGTTTCTAATTCCTTTGCATTAGCGTATAGACATGTATGCATACGGATTTTGTAGCATATGAGAGACACCTTAGGATAAAAAGTATCTTGTATATGAGTTCAAACGACATATGTATGTATCCTATGATGAAGAGTTCTTGTATAAGATATCTATACACGTATGTGTATATAGCCCCTTTTGAAAACCTAAGGAATTGTGATCACTTTGAGAACTAGTGCATTATGTAATAATTCATATGATTTTTTTTCTTATCTAAGAGACTAAGACTAAGATTTAGAATATTGATTAAAATATATTTGTTTCACAATGTGTTTGTTTAACATGTACTTGGTTTACAATGTGAACCTTTTTGACATGTTTGTGAAAAAAAAAATACAAATAAGTTTCACATTGTGAACCGAGTACATGTTAAACAAACATATTGTGAAACAAATATATGTTAATCAATACATTAAATACTACCCTTAAATGAGAAAAAAAATCACGTAAAACAAAAACCTTAAGGTAAAAGTGCTCACGGATCTAATAAATATTGGAGCTATCATGTTAATCCCCTATGCGTGTAAATGTGTGTGTGTGTGATATATGTTTTCTAGCATTCAGTGCTTGTGGAAGAAGCATGTGCCCCAAACCCGAAGCAACATACTAACTTAATAACCTCTAAATTAGCTTAAAAACCATGGTAGAGATTATTGGTAGCCCATCATTTGAAGCTTATAAAGAGCTCACAAATCTCAATTTCTGTCCATGTGTGGACGGGTTGTCACAAAACACACTCCCCACCAAAAGATCTTACGAGGGCTTTGCATACATAGGCATAGAGATGCACAAAAAAGTCTAAGTAGAAACCCGGTCCTAGTGAGCTAGGGCCTGGCCTTAGACAAGCCCAGCCAAGCCTCAAATTTGGGGCATAATCCCGGATAACCCCCAAGACCAAATTTGGCTCTTTTCAACCCAAGTCTCCACCCAGGCCTAAAAAAGCTTGGGCCCTTTTTGCTCACTGAAAACGGGCTAGGAAGGCCTGGGACCAGGCCCAGAAAAGCCTAGGCCTTGTGCATCTACACAAGCATCTCTTCAACAAGCACCTTGTTGAATTCTTACAATAACCAAACCAAACCAAACCATATGGTATATTCCACTCGGAAGTAGATATGTGGGTAAGATGTAGGCAGACCTGACATAATTATGCATCTTATATGGAAGTTCAAATAGTATATATTTTCTATACAAATAGTACTTATCATAAAGTAATAAAGGGTCCGTTCGTTAGCAGCTTAATGAAACTCACAACTTATTCTGATAGCTATACATGACTCCTTGGTATAGGAAGTGGCTTATTCAATAAGCTTCTCGGTTTATGCATATTGGCAAGTTTTTTTTTTTTTTTTTTTTGAAACTTGTGTGTCCTAGTTAAACATGCTCATTCCATCTATGAAAAAACCCCTCCTAATTCATACAGGGCTAAATGGAAAATCAAACAAACATCCCCTAAGGGTCTGCTTGTTAGCAACTTAATGAGCTTAACGGCACTCTCATTTTATTTGATCAGCCATACATGACTGTTTGGTAGTGGCTTAATGATGTAGAAGCTGACTTATTTAATAAGCTTCTAGGGCAGCTTCATGAAAAGCCTTGTTTTTCCCAATCCCACCCCTCCCAATTTATAAAAAACATACTCCTTCCATCTACCAAAATACGCTAACAAACAACTACCCCAATCTATACAGATAGATTAATCCACTAAACAACCCCTAAGTGAGCAAACTCTTATGCATCTTATATATAAATGTTCGATAGCATATGTCACCAAAGACAAGACCAACTAATTTACGAAACAAAAGATATGATCTCAACCATGTATATGAACTTGGAAACCGAATTCTAAAACAACATTAATGAATCTTGAATTTTGATATTTACCTGAAGATCGAGCCCCGGTGTTAAGTCCTTTTGAGATTCTCTTGTTTCACCCTCCGGGATCGTATCCAACCCCCTATTCTACTCTGCTTCTTTTTGAGACTAATCTGCAGAGTCTTGGTCAAAATAACCGGTGCCCCCAAAAACGAGCCCGCAACATAAGCCTCGATCATCGGTGGCATCGAATCCGAACCCACGATTTGTTTCCCCTTCAAAGCCCTCGTGCCAGCACCGATCATCGATTCACACTTCATACTCCACCTCTCGCCCTCATTGCCCTTCGAATTACCGACAAAACCGTTGCTATTCTTCGACATCTCCAAGACCCGGAAAGAATGAGATCTTCCCCATCGAAAACCTCGAACTTGACACTTCCCGACAACCTTATACTATCGGTGCTCACAAACGTGGCCTCTTCGAACTTCTTGTCGACTCGGTTCCTTCGTAGACGGCACGAACTCCCTTCTGAGTCAAGGGTGCATCTCCGATTGTTGACTTCGAGAAGGGTATCGGGGTCCAAAGGAATGTGTCTGAGGGTGAGATATTCAGGGGTGTAATTATTGACCATAAAGTTGCATATTCGAATGTAGAACACCCGTATATCGAACCAAGCTAATAACGGTTTAGAATACGGTTGATAATTTGGGTACTTGATGATCTGAAGGTTGTTTTTCGTCGTTCCATTCAAATTCTCCATGCTTCTAGAAGTTTAATTCTCATGGAAAGAAGCTACAAATCAACCCTGTTTTGCAAACATTCGAAGTTCAATCATTGAATCCATGGCTTTGTTCGAGTTATAACGAATTAAGAAGCAGAAACTTAGATTATTGAATTCAAGCATATGAAGATAACATACTTAGGGGAAGTTGAACACTAATAACAAGATGAACTACAAAACCTAAATAAATCAGAAGATGCCCACTTAAGAAATCTATGATTTTGATTTGGGATGAACTTGATTCTAAAATCTTGAAATACCCACCTAAAAAATCAATGATTTTGAGTTGGCATGAACTTGGTTTCTAAAATCTTTAAATACCCACTTAAAAAATCTATGATTTTGAGTTGAGATGAACTTGATTTCCAAAATCTTTAAATACCCACTTTAAAAATCTATGATTTTGATCTGGGATGAATTTCATTTCTAAAATCTTGAAATACCCAATTGGGATAAATCAATATGCAAAGCTCAAATTCTTGTTTCCAATGAATCAACTTATAGAGATATATGAAGCATGAAAACACACAGTAACACAAAGAAAATCACAAACAAAAGAGCTAATAACAATCATATTTCTCAAGAACACTAATCAATTTTTATGGATAAAAAGAAAAGAAAAAACCAACCAGAAATCAAGGATCCAAACCCAACACAACTAAAAACACCATCACTCTGTGTTTCAATGTGTTTTTGTGTTTGTAAGAAAAATACACAAATTGATGGCAAATTATGCTTCAATAGATAGCCGGCAATCCCTAATATTAAAAAAAAAAAACTCACAAAAATCCAATTTCTTTTAAAAAACAAAATGAAATCAAGAATTCTTAATAAAACCAACTTACCCTTCAAGTCTCTCTCAACACCCACTTCAAAAATGCCCAAATCAAATAAAACCCCCAAATGATTTCATTAATCGCTTTCAAAACACCCCACGAAATTGGTATAGATCTCCTCTTTTTAGAAACCCTAAAAAAGATTGAAACTTTCTTCTTCTTGTTGTATAAATTAAAGAAATCAGAGCCACTATTGATTGATTTTCGATATCTTCAAAGAAGACCCAAGATTGTGAAAAATATCTTGTAACAAGTATTAAGATGATGAGATGAATACACGTATGTATTGATGGTGATGTAGAAGAAGAAATTAGAAGTTTCCTTCTTCTTATCCAAAAATGGGAGCTTGGAAAATGAAATCCACGAGGTGGGGGTCCGAGGAAAAATGGTCGGTTTTTGTAAATTAAAATGTTTTGATGATGTGATCAAGGAGAGTAAAAAACTTGTACAAATTAAGAAATAATTGATACTATGTAGTATCCGACAAAAGTAAGGGTAAATTGTTTTTTCAAAGTGAAAATAGACCCAAACTCGTTTAGGGTTGTTTTTTTAGGGTTAATGACTTATTAGGGTAAGAAACTATTCGTTTTGTACAAAAAATACCATTGAATGTTTTTTTGTACTTGATATATCATTGAACTATTTTTTTTTGTACACATTATACCATCGCAACCGGAAATAGCCGGTTTTGACGTGGATTTGTACACACTATACCATTGAACTATTTTTTTTGTACACATTATACCATTGAACTTTTTTTTTTATACACATAATACCATTAACCTTTCATATGTTTACAAAAAATGTGGCAATGACTATGCAATGACTTTCTTCAAGACACCACCACTACCACCACCTCCCTCCTCCTCCACCACTCTCCAGTTCTCCTTCGCATACTAAAATTCATTTCTCCACCGGAGTTCCTTAACGACGAAGACATACTCATGGACTTCTTGCCGGAAAAGGAAAAACCCACTACCAACAACAGCAAGGGCTCTTCCACTGGGTTTTACGGGTTCGGGTCGTATCTGAGTTCTCCGGTAGAGTTCGTCATGGGTTCCACCGAGATAGAAAGCGACGAAGAGGATTACCTCACCGGGTTGACCCGAAAGCTCTGTAACAGCACTCTTTCAAGACGATTTATGGAAATCATATTTCAATTTCAAGGTATGCATAAAACATATGTTTAAGGAATTGTCACCTTTTTTGTAAGCATATCAAAGGTTAATGGTATAATTTGTACAAAAAAAAGAGTTCAATGGTATAATGTGTACAAAATAAATAGTTCAATGGTATAATGTGTACAAGTCCACGTCAAAACCGGCTATTCCCGGTTGCGATGGTATAATGTGTACAAAAAAAAAATAGTTCAATGGTATATCGAGTACAAAAAAACATTCAATGGTATTTTTTGTACAAAACGAATAGTTTCTTACCCTAATAAGTCATTAACCCTTTTTTTGATGAGAAGTTAACTTAATTTGATAAGTGCGATAAATGGTTATAATTATAGAATGAGAAGTAGATACATTTTAGGATGAGATGTATTAGATTAATTCATTTCTAAAATATAGTTCGTGAGGCCATCAATTATATAACTTAACTTACCTTTCCTTACCCACCGTCACACTAACGTCATATCATTTTCTCATTTATACTCGTTACCTTACCAAATACATGTGTTATACCTACTTACCAATACATTTTATTTTATTAAATTAATTAATAAAAGAGAGAGAGAGAGAGTGAGAGGAGAGAGAGAGAGAGAGAGGAGGAGGGGGAGAGGGGAGGGGGTGGAGTTTGCTGATAGGTTGGTGAGACCCGAGCCACAAAACCAGGTGGTGGCCATGGTGGCGTTCCCGATGAAACCCGAGGCTACCCGCTGGTCATCCGAGCCCCACGGGTCAACCATAAAGCATGGTTTGAAAGGGCATGAGATTAAAAGTGATCCATGGTTTAAATCCGCTTTTCACTTTTTTTCATGTAAACCTCAATTTCTCACACTCCTTCGCCAATATGTTTAGTTCCTTTTTCTTTGTTGTATTATTTGTAGGCAATTAATGAAATGGTTCATGTGGTATGAGAATTTTTATGGAACCGGTTGTTTGAGAAGAAAAGTGAATGCGATAAGGGTAAGAAAGGTTCTAGAGAATCAGTTATTTTTAATCTCAAACTCATTTCATGAACTATGCTTAATAGGGAACTGATTTGGTGCAACGCATTTGATCCTAATGTGCATTAAAGGATGAAGATTCATTCTCATCCTTTTCAACATAACTCAACTTTTCATCAAAACTAAATCCGTCCTCGACATTTTATAGGCCTTGAACGAGATACAAATAAGAACGCTCAGTAAGTAGGAATTAAGATATTAAATATGTTATTTTCATCATCAAAATAACATTGAATTTAATACGAAATTTGTGTAATAGTAATATGAAATAAGGCCCTTAATGTAATATGAAATTCTTTTCGGGTTCTACTGGATACTAATGAAACGTGTGCTACTGCTATTGCCTACTGCCCTTGCTTCTGCCGACTGCCTACTCCTGAGCCTACTTCTGACTGCCTACTGCCATTGCTGCCCTGCTGCTATCGTCGCCGTTGCCTTATTCATGTTGCCTCTATCAACTTAGATCCCTGACACTTGAAATTCCTAAACTATACTATTATTGAACTTTAGGGACTTTCTTTGTAGTTGGATGTAAACTATAGGGACCAAAATTGTAGTTTACGCTTTACTTTATTATAAACGAAAAGTTGATATGTGTACATATGTTTATTAGTATATGGCTAGATTTATGTATGGCTCAAACGAAAAGCATCTAACGACTCCTATATAATTGATGTCAATAATCAAAGAAAACGACAAGAGTTTCATGTACTCGTGTACAAGGTTGTTTGGTAATACTTTTTCAATTGTGGTTCTCATAATAAAAATTAAACTTATATAAAAGATTATAGTGAGTTTCATGGTATTATCCATTTTGTATATTTTAATAAAGGATTGAACATCATGTGTTTTTAAACACAAGTTTCATCCCTTATTTTTTGTTGGCTAATTGGTTTTTCGGGCTGCTACGCACTGCGCACATTGAGTAATCTTTGGACGACCATCGGTTGTCGGGAGCCATGATAGGTGAATTTTCATGACCATAAGGTCCCATTCTGTTTGCGGAAATGGATAAGATTTGAGGGGATTTGGATTTCAAATCCATTCCAATCCCGTGTTTGGTTTGTAGGATTGTCTGAATTTGAAATCCTTCAAACATAGCATTTTGAAATCATAAGGAGAAGAGTAGGATTTCGAAGAATTTCGTAAGATTTGAATATAACAATGTTTTAAAATATGTTAAAAACATTTGATTTTTAATAATTAATTAATTAAATAAAAAGTAATTTAATTATTTTTATATTTTTATATTTTTATAAATTCAATTTTTTTTGTAAATCACGGGAATTCAAATCCATTTCAAATCCTTCAAACCAAATACACAAAAAGATTTCAAATCCTTCCAAATCTAAATCCCTATACGAAATCCAATCCATTCAATTTTGGCAAACCAAAGAGACCCTTACAAATTTTAACATCATCTGAGTTTGTATTTGAAAAAGATGAAATCTCTACTATGTCTTCTATCAATATGTCATAACCAAGTGGTTAACTTTCATGGTCATATTTGTCACTATTTACTAAGGCCATCCGCTGTCGACCCACTACTACCCAATGGTTTCAACTGCCACATCAGCGCCACATCAGCTTTCTACTATTTTACCCAAAACTACCCAATCCATCCACTGTCGACCCAATACCCAACCCAATCTTACACACACTTTTATTTTATTAAATAAAAAAAACAAAAAAGAGAAAGAGGAGAGAGATAGAGAGAAAGAAGAGAGAGAAAGTGGGTAGGGGTGGGGGGTGGGGGTGGGGGTGGTTTGGGGGTGGGGGGGTCTTCGGCTTTGAGAAGCTGATGGGAACATACCCGATGCCATCCAAGGTGGTGTTTGCTTTGAGAACCCAATGGGTAGTAGTACCCGATTACTACCCAAGCCTCCCACAGTGGATGGCCTAAGTGTTTTATTCAAACACCACTTTTATTGCTTACCACATCTTCACTTTGTGATTTCAATCATCAATTATTACTAATTTTATCAATATGTATTTAACATATGTATTTAACATGTGTGTTTGTTAGGCAAACAGGTAAACAAAACATATGTATCTTATTTTGCAAACCGATGCAAAACATGGTTATCACTTATTGACTTCTCATTTTGAAAAGAAAAAAAAATTACCATCGAATTCTAATTGAAATTCACATAAGAAACCTACATTTTTTTTCCTTTTTTTTGTCCATTATTGTATTTTATATATAAAAACTTACTAAAATTTCACATATGAAACATATCCAAATATTGTCACTTTTTAGTTTGTTATTGTGTTTCGCTTGCCAAACATTATTTAAAATTCATATATTAACCATGTAATAATATTATTACTTTCTAGTTTCACCTATGAACTTTAGTAAAGATGTTTGAAACAACCAAAGTTTATAGACGAAACAACACTATGAACTTTAAACAAATATTATTATCTTATCAACCCCAATGGGGCAGCCTAGCGGTTAACGCTTGGTGTTGGGGAAAACCCATTCAAGTTCGAACCCGGGGGTGAGCAACCAGGGGCCACTGAGTGTTAATCTCAGGGGAGCATGCTTTAGCTCTCGGTAAAATTGCCAAGGATGTAGTCTGGCCAAAGTCCAGGTGAACCTTCTTAAAAAAAAATATATTATTATCTTATCTATAAACTTTAGTAAAATATCGAAACAATAATAATTCAAAGATGAAAGATAAAAATAAAAAGATCGATCAAGTTTCACATAAGGGAGGAGGAATGAGTGTACAATTTTGGGATTAAAAATAAGGTGATTATTAATATTTCAAAAATAAATGATATTTTCTTACAATATCGCCCTTTCATTTATTTCCTTTCCTTTTCAATCAATTTGCAATCTCCCATTTAAAAATATCTATTGATAGAAAAGCTAATGACTCGTAATCATATGGATCTATAAAGTTTGTATTATTCAGATTATTTGCAAAAGCAGAAAAATCTATAAAAATAAATCAATCGTGTGCACAATATCACAAATGCGTCCTATAGTCAAAATATTACAATTGTAACTGATTGACTACATACACGGCCAAGACAAGTTAATACTAAAGCGTCATTTTTTTTAAAAGGTCCGAAGTCTGAATTCACATTTAAAGCGTCATTTTTTTTAAAAGGTCCGAAGTCTGAATTCACATTTAAAAATTTTAAGGTGGACGATGCGCCTCTTAAAATCTCAAAAATACTTTTAATCATTCTCTTATAGATAAAACAAACAGTATTAAATTTATAAACCTCTTAATGTTCAGACTTAAAGAGATTTTAAAAAGTAATTTTTCTAAAAAAACAAACAACCCAAAGATATTTTGGTTACCCAAAAAAAACTGCCTCTTAAGTGTTAAGTATGCATGTATATTGTATATAATAACATAGAAAAAAACCATTATTTTTTAATTTTCATAAGAAACAAAAGCAAGTTGTGGTCATGTTTATCTTGCGATTCAACATAACAATAACAACTTAACAAGCAACAAGCAACACCCACACCGACAACTGCATTCTTTACGGATCTCATGCTACATCATTAATTTTGTACGCAATTTATCCTTTTCCAAAAATTAACTAAACATGTTTCACCATTTTTAACATTTTAATTCGAAGCTTTCTATCCATACGGACCATACCCTCTTCGACCATGAGTTATGGTCATCCTAAAAGCCTCGGGATCCCTTCGGGTTCTTTGGGTAATTTTTTGAACACCATTGCAGTGTCATCGGGTAGGGCTTTGGCTTTTTCACCCCGATTGGCAACCCCCCGGCCCCTACCTTCAACCCACCCCTCACCTCCTTTCTCTTTTTTTTCCCTATTAATTAATTTAATAAATAAAATGTGTGGGTATAAAAGATGCTTTGGATAATTTTGAGTAAGAGGCCGTTTACTTGAACACTTACCCGGTAAGTGCTTACCGGTAAAATTGAACACTATCACCTACCGTATGGTACAACATTTTTGTCTCATAAAACGGTATCGTATGCAACAATTTACCTGGTAAGCTCTTACCGGGTAAGAGTTGTGTATCTCACTTACCCGGGTAAGACTTTCGATCCATGCTATTGCTCTTACCGGGTAAGATTGTAGTCATGTTCATGTTCTCCCCGTAAGATAAATTGACCCGGTAAGTAGCATCAAGTAAACGGCCCCTAAGTAGTAGAAAGTTAATGTGACGTTAATGTGGCATTGGATAGCTTTGGGTAATTTAAGGAGTATAACTCATGGTCTTATAGGGGGTATGAATAGGTATATGTGAGTTTACAGGTGAGACTTGGATTCCAATTCCCTTCCTTAAAAGCCAACCAAACACATGAATGGTGGGAATTGGATTCCAATTTCCACAGATTCCCAAGGAATCCCTCCAATTTCCACATTTCTGACATTCGGACAGTTGATTCAGATAAAAAGGTAAACATCAGCATCAATTTTTACAGACAGACAAATTTATCTAGACAGACAAATTTATCCATACAGACAGACAGACATACAAGATTTGGTAAACAACCCCTTAGTGTAGAGGCATATGAATATATGTGAGTGAGTAAAAGCTATAAGGGGGAATTTATGTAAGTGAATAAAAGCTTATATATATGTGGATAGGTGTACATGAGTTTAGAAGTGAGACTCGGTCTCGGATGAACCTAAGGGGGTGTTTGTTTTTTCCACTTATCACTTTTTCAGCACTTTTTGGGGGAAAATCACTTATTCAGTCAGTGATTTTTCCATTCAGACTGTTTGTTTTATTTTTTTATTAAGTGCCACTTATCACTTTTTCACCACTTACTGAAAAAGTGATGGTATAACCACTTTTTGTTCACTTTTTCAGTTTTTCATCAAACTTGGACTTGTTTGGATTGTTCACGAAGCTTAGACTTGTTTGGAATGTTCATTAAGCTCATTAAACTTGTTTGGATTGTTCATTAAGCTCATTAAGCTTGTTTGAATTGTTCATTAAGCTTATTAAGCTTGTTTGGATTGTTCATTAAGCTCATTAAGCTTGTTTGGATTGTTCTATAAAGCTCATTAAGCTTGTTTAGATTGTTCTATAAACCTCATTAAGCTGCTAGATTGTTAAAGTTTACTATTGTACTGGATCGAGTTGACGTATTTCAGTTGATTTTAGTTCTTATGAATAATCAAATTCAGATTTAGATGTTTGACAGTTTACAAAAACAAACAGTCTTTACATATTCAGATTCAGTTTTCAGCACCACCACTTAACAATCAGAAGTGGAAACAGATTCAGTCTTCAGCACCACTTAAAAAACAAACAACACCTAAGTGTATATATAACATTCATACATAGAATTTATACTAGTTATATATACGTAACAAGTCCTTAAAAGTTTTATGGTTTTATAAAAAAATAAAAAAACAAAGAAAAACAAAATGTAAAAAAGGGACAAAAACATGGTTGGACAATTTTACCCCTATCTTTAACTGAGAGCTTTTTAACAAAGTTAGTGACCAAAGATCATTTTTAAAGCAAAATTGAAACCTCAAAAACTAAATCTTTAACTTATTAAAGTTTAGGTACCACTTTTTAAAGAAAACCATAAATCTCAGGGACCAAAAGTAAGTTTACTCCATAGAATAATGAATAACAATACATGCAATCTTAGAAAGAATTAGAAAAAAACACATCTCATGAAATTAAATTATTCTCAGTGGTAAGGTGAACCATCAATGAACCTATTCATGTCATCATCCATTTTAACCATCAAGCCATTGCTATTAGCATCCATTACATTAATTGATAGATGGTAGAAATGTATGAGTTATTTCAACCAAAAACTAAAACCCTCTAACCAAAATCCTACCTTCAACTTTAAATATGCTTTTACAAAAATTTCAATCAACACCACTCATCAAAATCTGCTTGCTTTCAAAAAACCACATCATATAAAAACTACAACGAAATTCTATTGCAGACATGAGTTGTGATGATAATTTTTTCATACCCGTGGTCTAGTGTGTTGATCAACTCTTTGATTTGTGATTCCTCTCTTTCTTATATCGAGCTTGTATTGGATCAAACCCGCCTTCATTAGCTCCATAGACGGCCCATGATGGAGTAGGCGCCATATATTCGTTGCTACCAAAAGGCTTTCCCGAAGCCACCTAATTTATATTTGGACAAAATCTTCAGATACATAAACAATATCCAATGATTACAAAGATGAAAGGGTCGTTGGCCCAGCAATACCCGAGTTACTGGTAGATCCCAACCTGTGCGGAAGTCATGGTTTCAAACCTCACCAAGGTAGCATTTGGTACACAGACATGATAGAAGAAAGTGATGTAGGCAGGTGAAAGAATTGTGCGAGGTTTTAGAGTTTTAACTCGACAATTGACATAGATGGTTTAGTATTTTACCATTCTTGTCCCATGTCCCCATTTTTGTTCCACCTAATACCTATTTTGGTGGGACAAGTAAAAAGAACACTTGCTTTGGTAAGTGCTTACCGGTTCAATTACTTTATCAGATGAACATAACAAGAACAGAGACTCTTATCCTGTAAAAGGGATGGCAAGGATCAAGAGTAATGACTCTTACACGGCAAGTGCTTACCATCAATCCATTTTGTTGGCAAAAAGTGTTTGAGTGATGACTCTTGCCAAGTAAGCGCTTACTTGGTAAGCATTTGGTAAACGACCAATGTCAACCAAATGTGGGACAAGTTTTTGTTCTGTCTTGTCCTGCTAACCAAGCGCGCCTAGGTGATGAGTGTGTGCGAGTTTTATGTATATAAATATTATATAATCTTAGAAAAAAGAGTCGAAGGAAATAAGATAAAGCTACTAACCAAGTCATGAAACTTCTCATAGTCTATCCACGTGTGCCACTGACCATCAATCTTGAACTTATCGACTTTCGCTAGAAGAACACAACAAGAGTGCACATGCTCGCAAGCAACCTCATACTCCCCGTTGCTCTTTTCAGCCAAGGCCTCCGAAAAAGCTTTCACATCGGCATGCCAAGGTACATTTTCCATAGTCAACTTTGAGGTAGCAGACCTGCGACCATCATTGTTTTACTCTAAGCACCCAAATCATAACATATATAAGAAAAGATAGCGGTTTTTATTTCATGGCAACTACTTACGTTCCACAATAGGTAACACCTTTGATTTCAACAAAATCAGGGTTTCCGATGCCAAAGAGGCTAGAATATGCATCTACGTCCTCCACGTTCCATCCTTTAACGAGCGTCAAACGGTACACAGTCCGCTGTTGCTTATCCCTCAAAGCTTTCAATGAATCCTGAAACCGTTCCCAGAAGTCCCCAAAGAGTGGTCTATCAATTGCCTTCATACTGTCCTTTGTTCCAGCATCTACGCTCACATATAACTGCAAAACTCAAGGAAACAGAACCATACGTAAACCAAAGACCAAAGCACGGAAATTATCTAACAAACCAAAGGATAATGGATAAGGGGCAAGCTAACCTGTGTGATGGGTGTTAGTGACACAATCTTGTCGGGAAACTGAGCATTTGTCACGAGAAAAGTGGAAATCCGCCTTTGGTGGAGCTCTTCTATGAGTGTATTGATCTCAGGGTACATGATAGGCTCCCCAACAAGTGACAAGGCACAATGCCTGGGTAATAGACCTTCTGATAAGCGCTCAGCTGTAACACCTGTACGTATATAATTCCCAATAAAAACTCTAGATGTCAATATTACATACAATAGTGAATAAATATAAGTATTAACATCTAAAGGCACTTTGTTAATTGTAACTGTTTCTCGATTTGTAACTAATTGCGGTATAGAAAGCGGACATGAAACCAGTTCTCCAATTGATAGAAGTGCTAAAGTTCAAATATAAAGTACCAACTGATACCCAGTTCAATAACGTAATGATAAGGGTAGATGGTCTTTTTTGTATGGGGAGTTGTGAGTTGTAAACTGTGCAACAGACAGATTGTAACAAATTCGGGTAGTCAAGAAGGGGTAAGTAGTTTTCAGGGTATAAATAAGAGGTCCGGGTAAATTAGAAGAGACTCCATAATTGTGTAAACCGAGTGGGAGAGATATTGGAATCTTGAAAGTAGATTTGGTGTGAATACCAACATTTAGTAGTCACTTTTAACTGCAATTCTCAAACCAATCGTATCAATTGGTATCAGCACACTTCTTGAATACATTTCCAACAATTAGAGAATGTCGGCTCTCCTCTCTTTGGTAAACTCTAACATGCCTCAACTAACTCTATTTCAAAGTATTTATACCTCCTTTCACTTTGTCAACTAACTTCCTTCATGACTAAGCAAATCACACCCACTTGCCAAAAGCTAAATGACTATCTTGTCCTCAATTTATTATCCTTCCTGAGTAAGTCATCCCATATCTATTCCCATCACATATCAGTTAAACACTCTAATTCTATTACAAGAAGAGGCGGCAAGGTGCAATTCTCAAACCAATTGTATCAAAACGTTTATCGATCGTGTGAAACGGATGCCTTTCGGTTACCTAGAATTTAGTTCTACCTTTCAACACTGCCACTGATACAGTTGTTTTAATTACACAAAGTCTGCTAGCTGCTTTGTAACTTTTTTGGGAGCTCAAGAGCTCACATGCAAATTTGGAAACTTGGGGAATGCTAAATAACTTCTAAAGAAGTTGAGGTACGGATAAGTGAATTTCAATCTTTTCAAAGCATGTTCTGTGTATTTCTTTTTGTTAAAGATCTTTTCTGAAAATTCTAGAAGTTTTGAGGGATTTCTATAAATTAAACTTATATGAAGGTGATATCTTTGAAAGAAGTGTGAACTTGATATTGCTTCACTTGCTTGTAGAAAGATCAAATCTTACGCCTCAATCTGCTTTGTGCCCTTGCACCATCCCTAGCCTAAAATTCATAATATATCAATTTGTCATCCAAAATACACACCTATAAGCTAAGAACTATAGATTGGTGACCAACAACAGGGTGGCAAATAAAGCATCTATTGACCACAAGACTGAAAAACAGAATACAAAAGATAATAGTGGTCACATCCATGACTTGAGGTGTTGCCAAATACAAGAATATTTGTAGCAGACTCAGCCAAATGAAGAGGTCAGAACTGAAGCGTAAGTGAGAGTCAAACAAAACATTGTAAAGGAGAAAAATCTTGTTGTTGATTTTTTTCTCTAAGGATGTTAAGCATATCAACTTTGTGATCCCACAAGACTTAATTGGGGCATATCTCTCAGTACATGATAAGGCCTTTTTTTTTTAACTTATGCTATCAGTAAACAACTTCAAGAGACAACGTCAAGCATACAAGAAGATTGTAGTGCAACCGCTATCTAAATCTTGAATACTTAAAAAGCTTGAGGCCAAATGTTCTTGAATGGTCAAGACAACAATGAGGATCATGACTAAAGACAAAGTCATTTGAGAAAATATATTATTTTATTGGGATAAGTCTTGGTTATCTTACTAATTTTCTTATAATCTTCAGGATAAACATCCATCTTTATTATTATATATGGAGATAAGAGAGAATGATGCTGCATGGACTCCTAGGAAGAAAAACATGAAAGCATCCCAAAAAAACTAGGCCAGCCTATAACTTCACAATGACAAGGATTTCAGACGAAAAAGAGAAAAGTCCTACAAATTGTGCTAGTCCAAGTTGAAACACCAATGATTCAACTAGTCACAAGAAGCTGTAAGGGAATAAATAACATTCCTAATCCTAAGGATCTTAGAAATTTAACTATGAATACTGCATAGAAAGGGGAAGAACAGCACCTTCCACTGAAAAGAAGAGCAAACTGGAAACAATTCAAACCAACACATATGCGGTTGGCTCTAATAATCGACAGACATGGCATTGGCAAAAATAAGAATAGCATAGAAGTTAGAACATGCAAGATATGATGTAGCTAATCATTTTCTGTAACATCAGCAAACAAGGTCATTCAACAAAACCCACTGGAACTCCTTTCATTTGCTTTATCATTTTCTTATGCTGTTCTATGGCGGAATTCACAATCATTAATGGGTCATCCATCTTCCACTGCCAACTCTTTCCAACAGGATTAGTGTGATGTCTCCAACAGAAAACACATTTATTTGCACATGCCAAACTCGGTGTTGTCTCCATGCACCTGTTACCATGAAAGCAAAGTTATAAATGTGTACTAAAACAATAAACCAGACACACAAAATAAAATGAAATATAACAAAACCCCCATCTTTATAATATGAAAATTGCCCAAATGCCTGAAATCAAAAGAAATGCCTTTTGTCGGACATGAACGGGAAGATGAAACCACAAATCTATAATTGGTATAATACTTCTAATAACAATTAGAGAGCAGGTCGAATCAAAGAACGCATGCATATGATACAATATATATGATGCAAGTTATATGAATATCTGAAAAACAGAACTATCAGGATCCAAGAAATACAGGTTCATGGCAAGTGCATATTTTTAACACCAACCCATAGATAATAATTGCAAGTGAACATCAGGATTTTTAAGTTGACGGTTACAGCAAACAAAATAGTCACCTGTGGCTCTCTATTCCATAAAAAGAGTGCTTATAGCAACCTCCACGCCCTCTAAGTTGTGATTTGGTCCATCTACATATTTTGACACCGCTGTGTGAACCGATGATCTTATAACCCTGCAATCCACACAATAGAAACAAACCTTTAGCATTAAAACTGTCACTGGTTTAAAAACCCAAAGAGCCTATTTGCTAATTTCAGAAAAGAGTCATCATTGATCTGATATTTCCTAACGGTAGAGGTGTCAGTGTAATCCATATGTGTGAGGAGATACGAGTTCAAGCCCAGTTTTTTTTTTTTTTTTTTTTTTTTTTTTTTTTTTTCAAATTTCAGAAAATACCATAGCCAATTAAGGTTACCAAATGCAATCATTTGGGAATTAGGAGTTTCTAAAGTGAGAATGATCTATGATCATCTTCACCCAAGATAACACAACCAGATTACAAACAAGCTCAACTATGAACATATATACCTGCTTTGTGAGGCTAGCCCTGATCACAGGAGTCACCATTTCTTTCACCCCATTCTTTTTTCCATTACTTGTAATCACCCCACCATCTTTCTTCGAAGGCGCTTTGCCCGCAATATCTTCCAAATCAACTATATCCGATCCCCCTCCATTCTCCTCATCTTCATCCTCATAATCATCATCATCATCATACTCCTCATCATCCGATCCATCAACCATCTCATAACCGTTGGCATCGCCATTTTCTCCAATCAAATCGCCTCCTTTCAAAACCCTAATCACTTCATCACTCCAAACACCAAACACCTTATCCAGCTCACCCTCATCAACATCCCCTTCACAAAGAGGCAAAACCTCAACCGCTCCAAGCGATCGCATCTTCCTCGAAAACCCCCTCGCAACCGCGTTAAATTTATCGCCATAAGCGCTACTTCCGACTCCAAAGACCGCAAATTTACACTTACTAAGCAACAGAGATCCAACTCTGAAGTCCTCGGAACTCTCCGACAACCAATTCGATAAAAACACGCCGTTGGACGGCGGACCTCCGTCCTCCCATGTGGAAGCGACGATCAAAACTAGGGTTTCCTGGTGTAAATCTTCAGGCTCGTAGGAATTAGGGTCGACTAGGTCGAATGGAAGGTTATTGGAGGCCAATAGGTTGGATAGGCGTTCAGCTAGAGCCCTAGAGGTGCCTGTTTGAGAGATGAAGAAGAGCTTACCTTTTCGACTGCTAGGGTTTGGGGGAATGGAGGATTGGTGGTTATGGTGATGGAGGCGGAGACGGCGGGACTTGTAGAAGCAGTAGAGAGTGGTGGCGGAGAGGAAGGCGAGGACGGTGAGATGCGTGGTGAGAGTGGCGGTGGAGATTCCGGTGGTGGTGGCGGCGGCGGCGCCGGCGGTGGAGGACATTGTTGAGATGGTGGGAGGTTAGAAGAAGTAACAGAGTTTGAAGTTCAAACCTACACAAGATTCATAATTTTGAGTTTGAGGTTTTGAAAGAAATTGTTTTTATAAAAATGTATCTAACTTTCTTTTTGTTCAAGGTGAATAATGATTTAATCATCAAAGTTTTAATTCAATTTTTATTTAACCAACAAAGTTTTTTCTTAACGGTTTCACCATAAAGTTTAAATTTGTTATGATTTAATTCTTAAAGTTTCACCTTCTTTTTTGTTTAAACATTAAAGTTTTTTTACAAATGATTTCACTCTTAAATTTTTGTAAAAAGTAAGTTTTGTTAAGTTTATAATAAAACTAAAATGTATAATAAAGTAAATAGGGTAAAATAAAAAATATACAAAACTTAAGAGATCAATCGGTTTTTTTTTTTTAACAAAACTTCAAGGCTTAAACAATTTGGGAAGAAAACTTTGAGGTTTAAATAATAACAATTTGGTGGAAGGCCGCAACACTTGTAAGCAGATGCATGCCACATTTTACTTTTATCACTTTGTAAGATAATAAAAGATAATTTAATTGTTTTTATGAGTATGTGTAATTAATTTGTTTTTGTAAATTATTCATAAACAATGGAGTGCAATTGATTTGAAGGTTAAGAAAGAGTTCATACGTGAATAATTGAATAAAAAAAACATTTGAAGATGCATGTACGAACCTTATCTCGGTTCAATATGCCTTTTCAAACATATTTGTTACGTATTTCTTTAATGATTCATATGAACTTCGTTTCTCAACTCTTTCTTGTAGCTATGGTTTAAAGAAAATATGAATACAAACTTAAACCCTCCTACCTTTTCGTTGTATTTATCTTTTTTACATTTCCATTGCACGACGAGTCATTAAAGAGGTAAGTTTTTAGAGGGTACACGACGGATTGTGGGTAGAGCCAACTTGATGCGATGTCACTCAGTTCTTTCTTCACAAACAAGAGGATGCACAAAGCTTTTCAAGGAGGGCTTGCTAGCTTTGGTTCATCATATGTTCATGGAAATCCTTTGGTTTTCATTTCATTTCACTAGCCATGCATGTTCCTAACATGGGTTAGGATCAACTTTTTCTTTTTCGTTATCAATAACAATCACATCAAAGAAAACGAGATTATATGCCATTTTCAATAACCTGAAGAAATAACACCTGATAAACAGTACGTTACTGAATAAATGTTTGATAAACAGCTAACTAACGGATTGTGAGCAGAGCCAACTTGAAGTGATACACACCTTTAGTTCTTTATAAACAAACAAGGGCTATAACCCCTTACCAACACCAACAATGGCAAAAGGACTATACAGCCTTCAAGATGAACAAAAACTTAGACCAAGTTTGATGCTATTATATACAACTGCTTCATGCATCTTAGCAAAAGGGCTATATAGTCAAAACACTTCCATCATCTTCAGAAATACTCCATGTGAACACCAATTGCACTTAAGAAACGATCACTCCTTCCATGAAAACCAACAACTTTCCCAGGGCATGCCGTCGAAGTGAAATAAGTACACCCCGAACCAGTACTTTCTTTTCCGTAAGGTCCATGTTTCCTCTTGTTTGTGTGAAAAGTGATGGACGTTATAGCTTTCAGTCCGTTATATCCCTCAACGGGTCCATAAAACCCCGAGATCCCAGTCAAATACTCATCTGTACCATCCAAATTAACCTGCCAAACTCAAGATGAGTAAGGTTGCTGAAATGCAAAATGAGTTTATAAGTCGCCTAAAATGTTCAACTGGCCTAATAGAGTGCCTCACAAGACTCGATGTTATAAGATTAAAGAACAAAACATCTTATCTAAAAGTGTTTCAATAAGTTTAGAAAACACCATTGGGCGTCGTAACAAGTTTTTAGGACCTTTTTAAAATAAAACATCATATTAACTGTCTTATAGAATTTGACGCTTTTCAAATAACGTCCTATAAAGTATAAAACACTTTAAACCTACTACAACACTTCTAATAGAACTATATATATATAGGGGTAGGTTCAAATGTGAACCACTTTTTGGTTGTGAACGTGAGGACAACCGAGAGCGTGACATGTGGCGGATGACTAGGCGCCACGTCAGATTCACGGCGGATGACTAGGCGCGATTCATGGGAGGGCATTGAATTAAAGAGGGGGACCACACTCAAAGTCGCCACGTGTCGCGCTCTCGGTTGTCCTCACGTTCACAACCAAAAAGTGGTTCACATTTGAACTTCCCCCCCTCTCTCTCTCTCTCTCTCTCTATATATATATATATATATATATATATATATATGGTCCTATTAAATAATGAAGATCTATAAGGCACTCTATTAGGAAAATTAAAGACACCTATGAACTCAATTTTGTTATAGTGTGCTATGTTTTTTTTGTACATACCACTGATACGAGTTCCATTTTATCTCTGCATGGTCCTCCGTGCATCGGTGACAAAACGGAGTTATCGTCCCTTTTAAGATATACAAATTGGATGCCATAAATCACATTCGAAGACACTTCCACAAGAATAAGTACTTGTTTGATGGTGCAAAAAACTCCATCATCCCAAGGTTTTCCTCTAGAACCCCCCCAAGGTCCTGTCTCCCTCGGTGTTGGTGTAGCCTTTCTAGACATCTTAGAGCATGGCTGTAGTGAAAAACATTAATCAGAACTCATAGATAAGTAAGAAGATATTTTGGCTATGTTTGGGAAACTAACTGATAAGGTAGCTTATGACTGATAAGTTAGCTTATGACTAGTAAGATAGCTAATGACTGATAAAGTAGCTAATGACTAAGTTGCGTATGGCAAAAACTATCTGATAAGGTAGCTTATGACTGTAAAATGACAAAAAAGACATGTTCATAAATTGGTAGTGTAAAAAGTAGCAAGGGTATATTTGGTCCATCCAAACATGTACCTGACTTATAAGCTGTTGACTTATACGCTAGCTTATAAGCTACTTACTTTTACCAAATGATGCCTTTAATTTCATAAAAACATGAATAATCATCCGGGGGTTGCAATTCATACCCGCTCATATATCACTTTTATTTCATACCCTCCTCAGTCACATACCACTAATATGATGGAGGAGGGATTAATTGAAATGGTTAACTTTGAGGGTATGCGAATGAGGATGGCGGTAAAGAATGAGGTGGCATGCCAATGAGGATGGGGTGACTACAGTAAAATTGAGTTTATAGAACGCTTAGAATAGCTAAGGGTTTGTTTGTTTTGTTTTCCGTCAAGTATGGATAAAGCTGCGTGTAGATTAACATGTCTATATAGACTGGAAGGCTTTTCTTTTGGGAAGGTTCTTTTAGAAATGGAAGAAACTTACAAACGACTTTTAGAAATGATGCTTTTTAATTTGGTTCTATAAACTCAACCCACGTGCCACGTAGCTTCTACAAAACACATTATTAGGACATTTTAATATTTTAGACGTCCTATAAACTCAATTTTATTGTTGTGGGTATGCACACTCCTAATGTTTAGCTGTGATATATACCCCTATTAATCGTAACGAAACAGGTTTTAAGACACTACAAACAGAACAGAAGTACCAAAAAAGAAAGATTTTTAATTAGATACTAGGAAATGAACCTCGTCTGAGGAATTGGCTTCATCTGATTTATTCATGACATAAATCCCAATGGCATCAAGGAATTTACTAAAACGCCCATGAAATCCGACAATCACACCATCTTTTCCATCGTAAGAGAAACGCTTGTCAGCAGCCGTAGCATAAGAACTGTAACGATAGGTATCGATACCATAAGGACCATAACCGTTCTTATTTGTGCGAAAGCATAATGACCTCACAACGACAACAGATTTACCACATTTGACATATTTGTCAAACGTCCCACTTATTGATATTAAATATTCATCAGGGCAGTCTATGGATATCTGCATATATAATTAGAAACATGTCCTGCATTAGACTATCTCCAACCGTAACGCCAAAAAAACACCAAAACACCAAATCTGATATGCCTATTCACACCAAAAAAAAAGTTGAACTCCAACTAAACTCTAAAACCACACCAAAATAGGTTCAACTCCAACCACATTCTAGAAAAACACCAAGTTTGTAGACACCACATTAAAGTAACATATTTTATATTAATATATATATAGTAATTAAATCAAAATTTGTATTAAATAGTAATAAATAGTATTGAAATAATGGGTCATAGTGTTCTTTTCATGTTCTTTCTTTTAGTTAAACTCATCAAAAGTTGGGGCTTTTTGTTCAACTCTTAACGGTTCCGTTAAGAGGCAGCCCCTGAATCGTTAAGAGGTAAATCCTGTTTGGCAAAAAACAAAACTACCTCTTAATGGTTCTAAAACCCTCTTATTCATTCTCAACAATTACCAAACAACCATATTTAATTTCACACTATCTCATAGGAGCCTCTTATCATTCTAACCACTTAATCATCCAACACCAAACCTATGTTAGTGGATTTAGGGGGCGTTTGGTTAGGGGTATTGAGGGGTCAGGAATGAGAATATGATAATGAAACTACTGTTTGGTTTGATATTATATACTGAAATCATTCATGCAGATGAATTTCCATTCCTAACCAAATTGGGGGATGAAATCTTTATTTCTATTTGGTCTATTTTTCCATGCATTGTTCCATCTATGGATGTTAAATGAAACGTCTTTTGTATTTCAAGTTGGAAAAACATATTTTTTTAATATGAAACAATTTTGCATTGATTATATTGGGCTAACCAAACAACATCAATGCAATGCTCATTTCTTTTCTCATTTCATTCCCGTTCATTCCATTCCCGTTCCCTGAAATGAACCAAACGCCCCCTTAATTAAAAACTCATTGAACATTATTTTCCAAAGTAAAGTACCGTGTCGGTTCGAGAGCCACCCTTGCCACCAAAAAACGAGGTTTCAGTTTTGCCGGTACCGCTATCGATTTGGAACTTGAGGCTATGAATAATCATTCCATGTGCGATGGTTATCTTGTTAATGAAGCCTTTGGGCATAAAGGACCATTCTTCCCCATCTGATCCACCCCATGGTCCATGAGTTGTATATTTTTCACCTTCAGAGTTGGTTTTAGTCCCCTATATACATATATAACACCCCAATTAATGAATTAAAACCACTTTATGCTTCAAATAAAATTAAACTACAAAATGAGATAAATAACTTTTCTTGAAACCCTACCATGATGCGATTAATATCTTAATAGAGATTGTTGCATGCCCAACTTAACCTTCAACATTTATATATATCTCCTACCAGCTGCAACAATTTTTATGAGCAAGTATGTAAATATTTATGTAGGATGTATATATTTAACAGAAAATGAAAGATCCTTATATATATATATATATATATAGCTCATCAGAACTTATAAGTTAAATGGTTTTCAAATTAATGGTGATTATATCTAAGAAAACAAACTGGTTGAAGTGTATATGAACCTTTTTCAAGTGAAGAAAATACCTGGAGTTACTATAAAAATGGTGATGAGGAAGAGAGTAATTTGAAGGGGTTTTTATAAATGGACCCTCCTTGACAAATTTTTATAGGTGATGAGGAAGAGAAAGAATGTGAGGAGACTGTAGACTCTAGAGCTCTCCGTCCGGTGTACCCATCACATCACCGTCAACCACACTATACCTATTGTGAGGTCTTCTATAAAGCAAACTAGTTAATGGCCCGTGTAATATACGGACGATTTAAACATATTGTTTTAGTTTCTAATAAGATTTAACATTTGCATTATAAAGTTTACAAATAATTCACCACAAACCAAACGTAATATCCAATTAACAATATAAATATGACTTAGTTAATTGATAAAAGAAACATTAATGATTTAGTTTAATCATAACCATTTAGGAAATTATATATAATTTAAAGATTTCATCCTTTTAATCTTACTAATTCGATAGATCATTTATAAATAATAATTTTTTTTAAAACCCTACAAATCAAAAACACTATATAATTTATTTCAGAATCCCTCCCGTTTTAGAATCATTCACGAAATCCAAATCTTTCAACAAAAGAATTTCAGATATTTTAACAACTATTAGATGACTAAAATATTTAATAATAAAGTAAGAGTAATTTTTTTCATTTAAATCGTTGATTAATTAGAATTATTTTTAATAAATAATAATTCTCTACTTGCTCAATTTCAAAGAAAGTTTTGAATAAAAAAATGAAAGAAAAGTAATTTAAATGTTATATATATAATTTCCTAAATGGTTATGATTAAACTAAATCATTAATGTTTCTTTTATCAATTAACTAAGTCATATTTATATTGTTAATTGGATATTACGTTTGGTTTGTGGTGAATTATTTGTGAACTTTATAATGCAAATGTTATCATAAACATCCATATTACCACAAGAAACAACACCTCCAATTACATCTAAGAATACATTATAAAAGATATATATCAATAACATAGAAAAAGTACGATATATTAAATGCATTATAAAAAAAAAAGTTAAAACAACTAACCTATTGCGAACTCATCACCAATTTTTTTTATTGTTGATGTCATGAAATTTGACAAAACCAAATCTGTAAACAGGTCCGTCAAATACTTCAATTTTCTTAACAGTGGTGGTACGGTAGAAATTCAACTTACAAGGATGATTTATGATACGATAATTACCACTGTTTTCAGCAACACCAAAATTACTCAGCACAACTATCGAACCTTCTGCAAGAAACCTCTCAAAATTGTGTATCAACTTTGCCTTAATAGTTCCCTGGATTTTTTTACCCTACAGATAAACAACAATTAAAAATTATTTTAACAAACATTTAATCAGATATAACGTTAAAAAAATGCAAGAAACCTCTCAAAATTGTGTATCAACTTTGCCTTAATAGTTCCCTGGATTTTTTTACCCTACAAAAACAACAATTAAAAATTGTTTTAACAAACATTTAATCAGATATAACGTTAAAAAAACACAAAACGATTACCTTTTCATCCATTAAAATCATGTCTAGAGAAAAGGATTGCTTCCAAATACGAACAATTCGAACTTTTATCTTCAAACAATCGTTTTGGGTATTGATTTCATGAATGAAATTCAACGCATCTTGAGACATGGTTATAAAAAATTTAGTAGAAAGAGCTTTTGAATGAATGATGAATTACAAAACAAAAGCTTATAATTTATATAGATTTTACAGGATATCAATTAGAAGAAAGGGAATATTTGGTTAAAATAAAAAGAAAGGAACTAAAACAAAATATTGATAAAAGTGAAAGAAATAATATAGGATATCAATTAGAAGAAAAGATAGATTTGATAAAAAAAAGTAAATAAAAAAGATGTGAATAAAATCTACTTGATTTTAATAATAAAAAGTAAAAAATAATTATGACATCATCAAGTTTGGAGAATTTATGACATCATCAAGTTTGGAGAATTTCTTTAAATTCTGTAAGCATTATTTGAGTTGAAATTGGGGGTTTTGCAAATCTGTGATGTTCAAATTGGGTTTTAATTATTTATTTATGAATTAAAGAAGATAGAATGGAAAAGGTGCAAATTTGGAGGATTTCATTAAAAATTTGGAGGAGTGAAAAATTTGTGGGAAATCTTGCAGTTTGTTATTTTTAATTTATTTATTTTGAGTTGAAATTTGGGATTTTGCAAATCGAAGAAAAGAAAGATTTGGTAAAAAAAAAAGGAAATAAAAAAGATGTGTTTGTTATTTCTAATTTATTTATTTTGAGTTGAAATTGGGGATTTTGCAAATCGAAGAAAAGAAAGATTTGGTAAAAAAAAGGAAATAAAAAAGATTTGATTTTAATAATAAAAAGTAAAAAATAATTATGACATCGTCAAGTCAATTTTTTTCACCAATTGACCAATAAGATTGTTCAATCTCGTTTAATTATTTATTTATGAATTAAAGAAGATAGAATGGAAAAAGGTGCAAATTTGGAGGATTTCTTTAAAAATTTGGAGGAGTGAAAAATTTGTGGGAAATCTTGCAGTTTGTTATTTTTAATTTATTTATTTTGAGTTGAAATTGAGGATTTTGCAAATCGAAGAAAAGAAAGATTTGGTAAAAAAAAAGGAAATAAAAAAGATGTGTTTGTTATTTCTAATTTATTTATTTTGAGTTGAAATTGGGGATTTTGCAAATCGAAGAAAAGAGAGATTTGGTAAAAAAAAAAAGGGAAGAAAAAAAAGACTTGGTAAAAAAAAGGAAATAAAAAAGATTTGATTTTAATAATAAAAAGTAAAAAATAATTATGACATCATCAAGTCAAATTTTTTCACCAATTGACCAATAAGATTGCTCAATTTCGTTTTGATGACATCAACAAAATCCTTCTTTTAATATATATATAGATAGATTTTAAATAAGAGAATTATATAGAGAAATTAATTATTACACTTTTTTTAAAAATAGAATTCATATTTTACCCCCTTTTTTCTCCAAACATAAATATCTTAATTTTTTTCATATCCGACAACCCCTAATAGCCCATCTAGAGTAGTTTTTGATGAACCCCGCTAACAAAACTGTAAAACACATGACGGTCTCCAGCCAAAACCACAAGCAATGGTGTGGGTGTAGTGTGGATGTTTAAACCCAAAACCTTCTTCATATGTATAAACTTAAATTTTACCAAAACCATTTCAAATATACTCTGATCGGAAATATGCATCACGTTAAGATTGATTCCGATGCCACCGCTATTGGTGGTGGGTTTGTTAGCAGCGTGTATCGACATGCTGCTGCCGGTGGTTTTGGCCGGAGACTGCTATTAGCGATGTGTTCTGGTAGTGGGGTTCGCCTGAACCATCGATCGTGGGTCGCTATTAAGGGTTGTCAAATAAGGGAGAGTTGGGTATTTTGAAATGTTTAGAGAAAGAAAGAGCAGGAGATGAATTTCATTTTTCAAAAATGGTAGAATAATTAATTTCTCAGTTATATATCCTCCTACATTATGTTTGTCCATAGGATACTTGTCACCCTTTAATTATCCCTCATCATATTTTATTAAGAAATTATATATCCTTCTATATTTTATGTCTACTCAGGCCGTCTACACCAAGCTCGTAAACACTTTTTGCAAGTGAGGTGACATTGTCACATAGGAAAGATTTCTTGTAAAAAGTTGCAAATCTTGTAAAACTTGAAAACTCTTACAAATCACAAAGTGGGGCATTTTTCATAGTTTTCTTTATTTTCTTTAATTTAAGTAAACAAAAAACTAACTTTTTATAAATAGAAAAACTAAATTGAAAGATGAATGACATTGCACTGATGTAGAGGTTTATTGAAAAGTTGACGTGCCACATTAAAAAGATGAGTTGGTATTGTATTGATGTAGATGATCTCATCATCTTATTTAGATGAGAATGATACACATGTCACATGAGGAGAAAATTGATGGTCATTTGTGATAAGTGTCATTTTCATATGAGTAGGAGGATAAGCAAGCATGGAAGAAGAAATTGAAATATAACTTTTCTAGTTAATTGACGATGTTTTTTCTATATGAATAGGAAAATGAATAGGTAGTTAAGGTAGAAGCAAATATAATTTTTTTTTAAATAAATTGTAATCTATAAATTGATTTTATATTGTTCATTTAGAGCAACTCTAACAGTTTTTCTAAATTTTTTATAAAATAGAGGATGAAATATCAAAATTTCTAAAACCTTACTTTTTCATCTCCGATAGCTTTCCACCATCATTTATATTGTTAAAATATACATTACATTTATTATTCCAATAAAATTTTAAAAAACAATTAAACAATCAAATTATGTTATTGGTGGAGGATATTAAATAATATTTCTCTATCTACTTTTAGAGATTTTAGAGAATTTTCTAAATATAGAGATTTTCCAAAATTTTCTATTTTATATAATAGGATAGCAAAGCTATTGGAGCATTTTACCAAACCAAAACTCATTTTTTGTTATTTTAGCAAAACTGTTGAAGATGTTTTTAATGAACATATATATTTCACAATTAACTTGTCGATAAAAAATATTAATGAAAAATAAAAAGTCATCGAAGCAAAGGAAGATGAATTTGTTTAATTAAATAATTAAACAAAACTTTTAGTGTGTTGTGGAATATAAGTCTTGTTGAAATTTGTAAATATTCAATACTTCAAATGAGAAGCATTACAAAAATAAAATGTAGAGAATTAAATTTTATATGATTAAGATTAAATTTAATTGTTAAAAAGTTATGGTTTTGACCAATCAATATTTAGATTATGTATGGCAAATTAGCTGTTGATTGATAAGCTAGCTAGTGATAAATTAGTTTATCAACAAATTATGTTTGACAAAAATTAGTTTATGAGTATGTCAAATGACCAAAAAGAGTATCTTTGAATTTAATATTTAATATTAATAAGGGTTAAATTAAAAAAAACCACAATAAGCTCCCAAAAAACTAATTCAAAGTAGCGTTTCAAAAAGCTAGCTTATAGTACATCTTTGGATGGATTAGCTTATAAGCTAGCTTATTTTTGCCAAAAACAGCCTTATAGTTATGCCAAAAATAGATGAATAATTTTGTAAGGTAGAAAGTATATTTATATATGAATTTGTGTGATTCACACGTGAATTATATATTTATATATAAACTTCTATAATTCACATATTAATCATTTTTAACTGATTCAGATATAAACTTATGTAATTCACATGTATATTATTGTTAATCGTTCATATATGAACTATATGTTCATGTATGAACTCGTGTAATTTACATACTAATTATTTTTAACTAATTGATATATAAAGTATATGTTTATATGTGAACATGTGTAGTTCACATATTAACTATTTTTAATTGATTCACATATGTATTAATTAATTGATTCACACATGAACACGTGAATCTATATATATTAAAAGAAGATTTGGGCTAACATCATGAATATAAAATTATAATTTACATTTTCTACCCTTATAGTTATTTGATAAAATTACTTTTTATTCTTTAGTTTTCCATTTTTCACTTTGCATCCTTATCATATTAACATAAATAATATATTAACTAAAATGTATAAAATTTTTTGTTTTTCTTTTCGATAAATTACACCATTATAATCGTCTCGACAATACCTTCAAAATGAGTATAATATTGAATATTTTTTAATTTAATCATATTATTAAATATTAAAAATAAATATAAATTAATTTGTTTGGACTTTATTACATTCTAACTTTAAACTTTATATTTTTAACTATCTATATATATAGTATCTATTCAGATTTTATCTTTCATTTTATAAGTTACATTTAATACTCATATAGTTAGTATTTGTGAATTTTATAATGCAGATGTCTATTCTTGTTAAAAATTAAAATAATATATTTAAATAACACGTGTATTACACGAGCCATTAACTAATTAATATATAAACAATGGTTCATGTAACACCCCAAAATTTAGGGCGAACAAAAACTTTCAATTGCACAAAAGGTGGTATACAATTTGTAACGCCATGGCGTGAGCTCTTCCCAAAATGGGGTATAAGTAATGTATAATTACAATGTTTGTAATCAAATGAAGAATTACAATAACCAAACTAGTCTAGTTCCGTCTAGGAAGAAGACTACAAAAGGGTTATCGTCAACCATAAATATTGCGGCCTAAAGGACCGGTCTCTCATCTTTCCCCCATGCTCACTCAAAGCCCGAAGCCTACTTGGGAGCGGCGTCCCTAGTACCTGAGAGACACATCGACACCAAGCAAGTGTTAGGCTAAAGGAGCCTAGTGAGTTGTACGAATAATATCATGCGCGTAGAGCATATAAAGACATGCGAGATATACACGATTATACTAACAATACAATTAGCATATTAAACCGGTTTATTATTATCTTCGGAAACAATGGGAGCGACCCATTTCCACCAACCAATGCCCCGACATTCACTAATTCCAAACACCTCGATGTCCCGAATTTAGCATGGCAACATCATCCGAGGCCCGCACACCAAGGAGCAACCCGAGGGCCGGCGACATAGGGGCATTCCTATTTCAGAACCTCCCAAGACTGTTTGGTGTGGACACATTGCGTTGGTTCGTCCAGGTTATTATCATATAAGATCGTGATACGGAATTTAGCATCGTGTCACGTCCATGTTGTTTCATACAAGACTTAGATACTGAATTTAGCATAGTATCTCGTCCACATCATTTACACACAAACTTCGACACTGAATTTAGCATAGCGTCATTGATAGAGGTATATATCGAGGGACTCAAGCCCTTTACATCATTTCACATATACCAATATACTCGGGTATCAAACCCCTTTCATATAATTCCATGAGTTTAACATATACGATAAACATGTACGATATTCTACCACATGTATTCAACCACATAATCCAAATCATTCATGTAGGCACATTCGTCATACATTTCATGAAACTTTAAACTCGACATGATAAGTGATTCATACTAAATTCATATTCATTCACAAAATCAAATAAGAATGTAAAACCATCAAGATGATGTGCTCTCAGTTTTAACAAAATGGTTTTAACAACTCACCTTAGGGATCGTAAAGCCAAAAGCCCCAAATCTTATGAAACCCTATAATTTATAAGGGCTTTAGTTGAAGATGATTGGAATCCGGTAACTAATCAGTAAATAAAAAACCTTAGATCAGAATATGATTTTCTCTTATAAAATCGGAACTACACTAAAATGGAAGGGAGACTCACCTTGGTTAGAAAATATGAAGCCTTAGATCTTAAGAGCTCTTGAAATTTTAATAGAATACTTTAAAAAGGGTGTTATACTCTTGAATTGAAGATCCCATACGAAATTAATGGAAGTAATTTATTCCATCTCTTTTCACCAAGCCTAAATACGACTTCAATATAGATGGAGAATGGGAGAGGCAGAAATGGCTTGTGGAGAAAGGAAAAGAGACAGAAAGAAATGGAGATAAGGATTGAGGCCATAGAGAGGGATCTACAACAAGCCATATAGATTAGCAGCTTTATGGTTTTTCAAATATACATACCTATGTATGTTAGTACAAGAGTAGTAGGCATGAAGACCCATAATATCAATCCCACGTGACTTACCCCTTTTAAGTCTCCATATATAATAAAATATTAGATAGGTGTCCTTATGCTATTTTCTCAAATAATTTACATTATATAAATGTACTCAATAAATACATATCTCATTTATAGACACTTGCTTATACATATATGCATGAGCATATGAATATTATACATAAGTACTTTTATATATATATATATATTAATAGTTATTCTTGTATATATTGTCATGTAAATATAGAATGTGTACGTCTTCATGAAATACATCTAATACCCACACTTATCAAAGACTTTTATACAAGGCAAGTCTATAAATACAAGAATTCATATAAGATATGACTTGAACCATCCACATAATTTATAATACATATATACTTATCAAATATATATATATATATATATATATAGAGGGAGGTTCAAATGTAAACTTTATATTTCGTGTAAACTATGTAAACCCATCGTGACCCTTGATCAAAAAAATCAAAGGAGGATATGGATTCATAGAAAATATGGAAATGTGAAATATATGGTAAGTCAATGATTATGGAAATATGAAAATGTGAAATATGGAAACGTTTTTTAAAATCAATGGTGTGGATTGGTTTACATAGTTTACACGAAATATAGAGTTTACATTTGAACCTCCCTCTATATATATAAGCATATAAATATACACATAAAACACTTTTATATGCTAATAATCTTTATACACGTAGTTTCATTTAAGTATCATATATAAATATCTATATAGAATGATACATATATATATAGTTATATACACACATATATAGAAGTGACTAAAATTTATTATGCAGGTATTTTACACCGAGAAACCAAATATGGTCTAAAACATACCAAAACTTGGGGTGTTACAGTTCACATGACGGCTTCACATATGAACATATAGTTCATATGTGAATTTGTTTATCGTATATTTGTAAAAGTTAGGAAACTATCCCCCTATCTTCTATATATGAATATAGTTCATATGTGAATTTGTTTATCGTATATTTGTAAAAGTTACAAAACTATCCCCCTATCTTCTATATATGAATACTAGAATTATCTAATTCACAATCAAAATCACAAATTATTGATATGATCAAAAAAATTTCTCAATTTTTTAACATTTTATTTGAACCTTTTCATGTTAATAAATATACTGTATTGAAATCTAGGATATTTTTTTTGGCAATATTTATTGAAATTTTATTTAAAGTAACTTTTTAGGAATTTTTTTGTATTACTAGAAATATACCCGCGCGCGTTGCAGCGCGAAGTATGTATCAATTGCCCGATTTTTATATACATCAATTTAATCATATGTGTTCAATCAATTAACCTCCTAATGGTTTATTGAATAGTCAATTTCGAAAATTGAAATAAAAGTATTATCTTTATATAATAGAATATATAATATAATTGAATAAAAAATATTCAATATTGGGCTTATTTCGAAGGTATTGACGAGACGATTATGATGTTATAATTTGTTAAAAAAAACGTAATTTTAATATAAATTTTAGTTCATAATATATGATTAGTTAGATTATATGATAAAGTTTTAAAATATAAAATGAAAAAGTAAAGGACTAAAATAAGATTTAATAACTAACTATGGGGGTATAAAGTGTAAATGTGTAAAGTAATTGTTGAAAAAAAAAACTGTCAAATTGAGTTATTCTCTTGTATATATATAGTATAGATATTTTAGTTACAGCTTACCTAATAAATATTAACATTATTAATGATCAATAAACTACTTATAAATAAATCTTAATTAATAGTATTCATATTAGCTAAAGATTATTAACTGATTTATTATTAATTATTTGGAATTTATTATTAATTATTATTAACTCTTTTTACACGATTATTATTTTTAATTGTTATTCAGTAATACTAAAAAACAAATGATGTTTAATAAATTATATACAAAATAAAAGTTATATTCTTTTGTTTTATAATATAAAATATTGTTATGTGATTTTAATGAAATAGTTAATTTAATTATTAATTATATTGTCTAAAAAAGTTATTAATTAACGATGATAGGTGAAATTAATCAGTTTTCTTATTTATATTGCATGTAATGATGTAACAGTTGTTTAATTTTCTAAAATTTGCTGTTGGTTTTACAGAAATCCAAAATAAATAATAACCAATTTAAAATTATGTAATTAACATATTATATTGTTTTTTTAAGGGTGTCCAGGCAAAGTCCGACTAAACCCCAACAATTTTGGAATGTTTAGCCCCACTTAAATCTCCTCAGGCATGTATACGGGAAGACTCGAACTCGGATGAGACGCTCTGAACCCCCGAATGATAATCAGTCCATCATAGCACTCTTGACAACATATTATATTGTTTATTTGTTATTAATTAACATGTCTATTATATTAGGTTTGTAAATGAGTATTTTCTTCAAAATAGTTTTTATGGCCTTTTTAAATTTCAATTAGTTTATTAGTTAGAGCATATATAATGGTGGAATATCCAATAACCTTACTTATTATATTTTTTCTGTCACATTATTGTCATATCAACAAATTAAGAACCTCCTTAAAATTCTGCAATGAAGATTCTTTCAAAAACCTCAATTCCCTTTTCTTATTTATAATAGGACTATTTTCACCATAATGTATCCAACTTTACCTAACTTCCTATTGTATGTATCGAACTTAAAAAAGTGTTATTACATGTATTAAAGTTTAAAAAAGGGAAAAGTCTAAAAAAACCCAACAAACTATTCCATTTTGAATGGTTAAGTCCTTAAACAATTTTTTTGAACAAAAAAACCATTAAACTTTCTCATTTTGAATGATTAAATCACTAAACTATTTTTTAGAATGAAAAAACCATTAAACTTTTTCGTTTTGATTGATTAAGTCCTCAAACAATTTCTTTTTGATAAATAAACCATTAAACTTTCAAAAATTGGTTACTTACCCCTTTTAATAAAAATAAAAAAATAAATGTAACCTACTATGAAAGTTTTAAAGGTAAAATTTAACTATGTTAATTTAGGTTAAACAAATATAAGTAGCAAAATTTTAAAAATTCAATGATTTATTTTGTTGGAAAAAATGTTTAGGGACTTAATCATTCAAAACTAAAAAGTTTAATGGTTTTTTCATTCAAAAGAATAGTTTAGTGACTTAATCATTCAAAATGAGGAAGTTTAATGGTTTTTTTGTTCAAAAAAATTGTTTAGGGGCTTAACCATTCAAAATGGAATAGTTTGTTGGGTTTTTTTGGACTTTTCCCTTTAAAAAATGGTTTATTGTGTGTTATGGTTTACCTACAAACCTGCTAATGCTGAGGTGTAATAGGTAAACTTTCCGGCGACTCCCTTCTCCGGCGACACCCTTCTCCGGCGACTCCCTTCTCCGGCGACACCCTTCTCCGGCGACACCCTTCTCCGGCGACACCCTTCTCCGGCCACCACCACCACCACAGCCACCATCTTCTCCGGTGAGTTCTCCGGCGACCACCATCTTCTCCGGCGACCACCATCTTCTCCGACAAGTTCTCCGACAACCAATATCTTCTCCGGCGAGTTCTTCGGCCACCATCATCTTCTTCGACCTGTTCTCCGACGACGACCATCTTTTTCGGCGCGTTCTCTTGCGACCACCGGCTTCGACCTTCTTGTTCTTCGGCAACCACCATCTTCCATCTTCTCCGGTGACCACCACCCCTACACCACCTTCATTGTCTGATTTAGAGTGGTGCCTGTGGTGGTGGCGGTGTTGGTGGTGGGTTTGGTGATGGTGGCTGTGGTGGTGGCGGTGGTGGTGGTAGGTTTGGTGATGGTGGTGGTGGGTTTGGTGATGGTAATGGTGGCGATGTTAATGGTGGGTTTGGTGATGGTGGTGGTGGTTGTGGTGGTGGTGGCCGGAGAAGGGAGTCGCCGGAGAAAGGTGGTGGCCGGAGAAAGGAGTCACCGGAGAAGAAGATGACTAGGATGAATCAATCCCACGTGGCATCTACATGGAACCCACGTGGCAATGACATGGCAAGGGGTCACCGGTAACCTGTTTAGTAGGTAAACTTGTACATACAATAAACCAAATTGAAAAGTTCAGTACACACAATACAATAGGAATTTGGGTAAAGTTTGATACATTATGGTGAAGATAGTCGTTTATAATATTAATTTTATTTATGTAAGTTATTATATAATAGAAAATGAAACTATTACAAGAACTTGGGTTCTTGTTCAAGCACTTGAGTTCTAATAAAACCAGTGACTGGGCAATAACCGTTGTTCCACAATGGAGGTTTTTGTAGAAACCCCAAGAAGAACCTTAGGGGCCGTTTGGTTCACGGAATTGAATGGAATTCGAAGGAATTGGAATCACGAATTCCATTGACCAAATTCCATGTTGATGTTTGGTTCGCGGAATTAAAGCTAAGGAATCCTTCGAATTCCTTCAAATTCCTTGAATCAAGGAATTTGCCATTCCAAGCCAAATCCCATGGAATTCATTGGAATCATCCATCTTCTCTCTCGTTTTCTCCATCTATGGCTTTCCCATCTCCATCCATCGTTCTCTCATTCCAAATCTTTTCTCGGTTCGGTTCGGTCTCGGTTTACTTATTTATTAAATAATTAAATTATATATATAATTAAATAATCAAATTATATACATATACATATATATATATATATATAAAGCGGTTAGGTATTTGGGAAAACCAAGTATTTTTGGTTCGAATTTTCCGGTCGAGATGGAAATTAAAACCGAAATCGAACCGTTTCCGGTTCGGTTCGGTTCGATTCGGATCGGTTTTTTCCCGGCTAAGATGGAAACCAAAACCGACATCGAACCGATTACGGTTTTCGGCTCGACCCGGCTCGGCTTTTCCCGTTCAAGATGCAAACCAAAAATGAAATCGAACCGATTTCGGTTTTCGGCTCGGCTCGGCTTTTCCCGGTCAAGATGCAAACCAAAAACGAAATCGAACCGATTTCGATTTTCGGTTTGGCTCGGTTTTTCTCCGCCGACATGGAAACCAAAACCGAAATAGAACCGATTTTGGTTTTTGGCCCGGTTCGGTTTTTCCGGTCGAGATGGAAACCAAAACCGACATCGAACCGATTTCGGTTTTCGACTCGGTTCGGTTTTTTCAATTGAGATGGAAACCAAAACCAAAACCAAACCGTTTTCGATGTTGGATTCGTTTTTTTTGTTTCGGTTGCGGTTTTTGTTTCTTTTTTTCTCGATTCGGTTCAATTTTGGTTTTTGCTCACCTTACTTTTTACATTTTTATACCAATTCCAATTCCGTCCAACCAAACACGACCAAAATGTGTGGTCAAATTCCATCAAATTCCAATTCCAATTCCATCAAAGTCAAATTCCTTGACGAATTCCAATTCCACCGAATTCCATTCCGCGAACCAAACGCTACCTTAGAAAGAACCTCCATTGTGGATGCTCTTAGGCCATCCTTACATGTACAGGTCATACAGGTCATACCAGCTGCCACCTCAGCGCCACATCAACTTTACCACCATCTTACCACTACCATACCATTCCATTCTTACTCGTACCACTCATACCACCTATTTTATTTAAATACTAAAATATTATCTTTATATATATAGACTGTAGGGGTGGGTTCAAATGTGAACCACTTTTTGGTTGTGAACATGAGGACAACCAAGAGCGCGACACGTGGCGGATGACTAGGCGCCACGTCACGTCCACGTCGGATGACTAGGCGCGATTCATGGGAAGACATTGAATTAAAAGGGGGGACCACACTCAAAGCCGCCACGTGTCGGGCTCTCGGCTGTCCTTATGTTCACAACCAAAAAGTGGTTCACATTTGAACTTTCCTCATAGACTGTATGTAGTATATATATATATATGTGTGTGTTTGGGATTTTTTTTGAACGGTACGCCGGTACCGATTGAGTAGCTTGCAGGTGTGGTACCATTCATCCACTACGGTGTTACCACCGGTACCGTTGCCTGCAGCCTCCCAATGCGGATGGCCTTAGTTTTCTTTTAACTTGATTAATTTTCACTTATTCATCAGTTACAGGCTAGCTTATAAGCTGATAACTAGTTTGTCAAACATGTCCTTATAAAAAATATAATATAAATTGTAATCTTTAAAATAATTTTGAAATATATGATAAGCTAAATATTTAAATTAACCAAACTCAGGCTATGTTTGGTAAACTAGCTGATAAGCTAGCTTATAACTGATAAGGTAAGATGAATAAGAAGCGTTAGGTAAAAACTAGCTAATAAGGTAGCTTATGACTGTAAAATGATAAAAATAGACATGTTTAAAATTTGATAATGTAAAAAGTAAAATTGGAATAAAAATAATAATAAATCTCATAAGTTACTAAATGCTACTCTCCTTGATGTTCGAAAAAAGCTACATAATTTTATGAAAATTTATGAGTTATCTATATAAAGATGAAAAATTATAAGATGGTTAAACACATTGCAATCCATTTTTTTTAATGCAGTGTGTTATCAATGTTTATGGGGTTGGCTTGTAGTGTGTTATTATAAGTCTATTTTTATATTTTGTATGTCTAATTTAACTAGATTTTGATTCATATAGAAGCACAATAGCAATGTGTTTACCTTTTCTTGAAAGAGGTAATGTATGTAGATGAAAATGAACACATAGTCATTGAGATCATTATGAATTGTAACAATTAAACTTTATATAATACCATGTGAGAACTGCTAATTTTGGTAAAAAGTGCTTTTAAACCGTTCATCACTTTCAATCAAATACACTTCGACCATGAATTTCGACTTAAAAAGGAACTGATGTGATGCATCTCAATACATCTTATCTCAGTGCATCTCATCCTAATATTCATCTATTTCCCATCCAACGATTAATAACCACTTTTCATCGAAACCCAACCCATAGTAACTTTTACGACGTATGAAGTACAAATTAACAATCTATTTGTTTCTAACCAGCTCCATACCATATATGCTAATGCTCAACAATCACATCAAGAGATAACATATGCACAAAATCTTGATTTCTTCACACACTTACAGACATAAATACACAAACTCTTGGTTTTTGACCATACAAACGTGTTCAACAAAACAAACCACACGCATACAACACAAGCCTAGACCAAATTTAATACAATTACCATTGTTTCAACCATCTTTAGCAAAAGGGTATTACAGTCAAACCACTTCCATCACCTTCACAAATACTGCATATGAACCCCAAGAGCCCTTAAAAACTCATCATTTCTCCCATGAAAACCAACAACTTTCCCAGGAGATGCTGTTGAAGTGAAATAAGCATACCCTGCACCACTTTCTTCCCCATACGGCCCGTGTATCGTCTTGTTCGTATGAAAAGTAATGGACGTTACGGCTTCCAATCCATCGTACCCTTTAACGGGCCCATAAAACCCCGATATCCCAGTCAAATATTCATCTATACCGTTGAAATTAACCTGCCAAACACAAGATCAAGATTCCGTTACTAGCCTATACTAGGATATGCCAAATGGCGGTCCCGGGCTGGGCCTCCTCGTAACCGGTTAAGCACAGTGCACTCGCCGGACAAGCCCCAGCGTAACCGGTCCCGGTCCCAATGTTTTGGGGGTGGCCCGGTTTAACTTCATGGTAATTACTGGTCTTGGTCAAAAAGAAATTTTTTTGAAGTTTTTCTAATAACACTGAAATATTATTATAATACACTTTAAAATATGTAATTGGGTCACGTAAATACACCTTTTAAATACATTTTATTATATTTTCAAGAAACATATACGAGTCGAAATCACGAAATATACTGAGAATTTTGAAGATTTTTAGCATTTTTGACGTTTTGTAAGTTGGTATTTTTACCCCATACACCCAAAAAAACAGCCATAAAATGGACCCCAACGACTATATAAATTGCTAGACTTTTTTAGAAAATCAGATCAGGCAAGGCCGGGTCTATAACCCGTCCGGGCCTCCGCGGGTCCTGGGCCAAAATGGCAATCTCTAGCCTACACTGTTCATGAGCCTGCCAAAACGCAAAAAAAAGACACACACACACATATTTTGTACATACCACGGATAGCAGCTCTATATCAACATGTTCTCCTGATCCTCCATGCATTTGTGACATAACGAATTCACCATCTCTTTTAACATATTGAAGTTGAATGGCACAGATCGCATTGAAAGAAACCGCACCATGAACAATTGCTTTTATGACACGGGAGAAAACACCATCGTCCCAAGGTTTACCTCCGGAAGCACCCCAAGGTCCCGCCTCCCTTGGCATTTCCATTTTCATTTCAGACATCCTACGACATAACTACAGTGAAAAAAAATAACCTCAGGTATATAAGAGGATATTTAACTTCATAACATAGTAAGTTTATAGGACGCTTGAAGGTTTTTTTTAAGATAAAGTGTCTTATTAGCGATTTTACATGATGCTATTTGAAAAAAGTGTCCAATAAAGAGATGGATTCATAGAACTCTTCTAAAAAAAAGCTAAATACGACACTTTATTTTAAAAACGTCTAAACGAACTAGTTAAAACACACCTAAGAGCATCCTATAAACCTATTGTAACACCTTTAAACAGAACTCTTTACAATATGCTCCTATAAACTTAAGCCCTATGAAATATGTTTTTAGGAAGATTAGACATTTTAAAGGGTCCTATTAACCCAATTTGTTGTAGTGTGGCCTTTGGGAATGGGTAGGCTTCGAGTCCCAATCCTCCAAGGCCACTGGGGATTTTCCTAACTGTTCTCTAGGGCCTATGGTATTAGTCGAACCCATGCCGGTTGGTCCGGTTACCCTACTTTCGGTTGTGACATATCGAGTATGGGTTGGTTTGGAATTTTGGATAAGGCTTGAAACATAAATGGTTAATCACAAACAAAACAAGAATTACCAAAAAGAGACTTTTAAAAGATTAAGAAACGGACCGCATATGTGGGATTGTTTTCACATGTCTCTTTTCGACCAAATACAAGTGATTCAGGCAACACATAAATCCCAATAGCGTCAAGGTATTGGTAACCAAGCCCGTGGAATCCAACAATCACAGCACCTTTTCCATCGTACGAGAAACGAGTGCCAGTATCCGAACCATAAGGACCATATTGCTTCTGATTTGTGCTAAAGCACAATGACTTCACGTAGACGGATCCTTTATAGTTGCCAAATGTCCCACTTATCGATGTTAGATATTCATTAGGGCAATCGATGCAAATCTGTAGAATTACAAAACATGTCGATCATTAGGAAAACTATTCCTTGCTTGCACATGTAGAAAAATAAATGCTAAAACAAAAGATGCATTGAATGATCAAACTACTTTCGGATAATATTTGTCCAAAAACACTTGGGTTGTGGCGCACTGTTAGAGCATCCCCAACAGATTCTCCAAAATGGAGAAGTAAAAAAGTCAAAATCTCCAAAAAGAATTCCGTTATTTCCATCGGATCTTCTATTTTGAAGATTAGACAATCAATTATATTATTAGAATATTCAATACTACTTATAAAGTATTATTTCTCTCTCCAAAACATTTAATTGCAAACAACTTCATCAGTATAACAAATGAAAGATCATTTCCATCTCCTTGGTAATCATTTTTGAAGAAATCTTCAAGGAGATCATCATCCTCTCTCATGCTTTCTCCATTTTGGAGAAGGTTTTGAGAAATCTATTGGAGCAAAAATCACCCAAAACTCCACTTTAGAGAATCTGATGGATTAAACCTCTTCAAACCCTAAGGGAGCAATTGGTTCACAGAATGTTTTCCAATGGAATTGGAATCTGTGAAGGAATTGGAATTTGGATCCAATTCCAATCCCTTTGTGTTTAGTTGTGCCATTAGGAATTGGAATTGGAATTTGAATGTAATTCCATCACCCGACAACCGCCTACGGGTGTTTTTTGGTCGGGTTGTTCGAGTTTCGGGTCGCTTGGGTAGGATTAATCGGTTTTGAGGTATTAAAATTATACCCGGTAACCGAATTGAATACGGTTTAGGTTTCGGGTCAAACCAAACTGAATTTTTTTTCTACCCATCACCTGAACTGAATATTATAATTATAAATCGGGTAACCCGAACAATCCACTCAAACCCGAATAACAACCCGAACTTGAATCTGGTCGGTTGGGTTATCTGGGATCCGTTGTAAACCGACCCTATAACCCGAATCCAATTGACCTTGACCCAAAGCTTAATAGGTTCGAGTTTCAAGTGAAATTTATTTTTTTTAAAACCCGATGTACCCGATTAACACCCAATCGGGTGAAGGAGAGGGAAGTTCCTTAGGGAGAGGGAAGGAATCTGAATTCCCTCAAATGAAGGAAATAAAGGAAAGTTTAGGCGCAAAGGATTCCAATTCCATCCTGTAAATGGTGAACCAAATGTTTAAAAACCCTGTGATCGGATTCCAATTCTCACTAATTCCTAAGAATTCCAGTGAACCAAACACCACATAAGTTCGAATTCAGACCCTGTCAAAGCCCATGTGGCCATGGCAGTCGTAGGGCATAAGTTGGCCAGGAAACCCACGATCACAAAAAAAAAAACCCGTACCGTATCCAGTTGATCGCCACCGACACCACCAAAAAACGAGCTTTCGGCTGTATTCATATTAAAGTCATCGCTATGGAAATTGATGGCATCAATAACCTTTCCATGTACAATGTTTATTTTCTTAATTAAATCTTTGGGAATATAAGCCCAATATTGCCCTTGTGAACCACCCCATGGTCCATGAGTAATGCATCCACCAAAACTAGGTTTAAAAGTTCCCTGAAATACAACACCAAAATCAATACCCCTTTATGCTAGCTTCAAATAGGAAAAAAAAAAAGATAAAAATTGAAACCCTACCATGAGGCTATTGACATAATGAACTTAGATTGTTTACTTTAACCTTCAAGAAAAAGGTAATACCTGCATGCATACAATCAGATTCAGCCCTAAATTAAACATACATACATGATCAGAGAGTGTGTAAATAAAGGCTGTGTTTGGCAAAAATAAGCTAGCTTATAAGCTAGTCCATCATCCAAACATGTACCAGAATCTAGTTTTTTGAAACGTTACTTTACGTAGCTTTTGAGGAGCTTATTGTAGTTTTTTCCAATTATACCCTTATTAATATTAATTATTAAATTCAAAGATACCTTTTTTGGTCATTTTACATATACTCATAAGCTAGTTTTTGCCAAACATAATTTGTTCATAAACTAGCTTATCGGCTACCAGCAAGCTTATCAATCAACAACTAGCTTATCGGTTAGTTTGACAAACATAGCCAAAGTAGTTTTAAGAAATCAGAAGAAAAGAGACTAATTAAAGAGGTTTGAGATATGAAGCATAGTTACCTTTTTTTCTAAACTGAAATGCTCCTGAAGGAAGCTGCAAATTAGAAGAGAAAATAGTGTGTTCAATTGCAGAGTGTATAGTGTAGGGTTGGTTCTCTCTTTCTTTTTAGGAAAATGGGTTATTTCAAAAAGAAAAAGACTTTTGGACATCTCTAAGTGGACGTCCGTCAATCAATGTTTTTCTACTTTTGTTTGAAACTTTTTTCTTTTTTGGGTATAAGAAAATATTTGGCTTCTAGTCCAATAGTATTTGAAGTTTTTATTAAACCATCTCTAACCCTTTCTCTAAAAGGTAGAAAATGAAGTTTTTACAGACTTATTTATAAAAGATTTTTTAAAAATTTCTCCAAAATGAAGAAACTAGAAGAGATTACAAAAATCTCTAAATTTGAAGAAAACTCTCAAAATCTTAAAAAATGATTACTCATGAGAGAAAAAATAATTTTTCATTATATTCAACCAATTAGAATTCTTGAAATAAAATGCTAAGGAGAGAAATATAATATTTTAATACATACATGTAATATTTTAACCAATGATTCTATCTCCAAAATGGAGAATATGTTGGAGTGGAATGGTTTTTTATGCAGAGATTTTGGATTTTGGTTCTTCATTTTGGAGATTTTTTGAAAAATATGTTGGAGATGCTCTAACATGTCCATTCCTTTATGATTGTGGGTTGGAATCTCATCATGGACTAAGGTGTAGTTTTAGAAGTAGGGGACATTTGAAATTGTTTATTTAAAACAATTTATATTTTTTTATAAAAGTGTTTATAGGGTTATGTAGTATCAAAAATAAGGTTTATAAGGTTTATAAAAATTGTTTAGATTAACTTATGATGTAACTAAAATGCAAATATAAAAACTTTTAAAACATTATAGAGAACAAAAATTTGATTTTTATTTTATTTTAAAGAAGCCAGTGGATAATATGGGAAAAAAAAAACTTTATTTGGAACATTGGACAAGAATAATTGAATGCGACAAAAACTCAAATTTTAGTAACATCTTTAAATAGTTTTAATTTCTTTCTTTTTCTTTTCTTCTATTTACTCACGTATTTGGAAAAAAAAAAAACCTAATCAATACTTTAATTTATTTTACTTTCTTTTTTCTTCCAAAAAAGTCTTGGAAAAACGAATGAAATATATTATATTTTTCTAAGTATGAACACTCATTTTAATCATATAATATCTTAGGATGAAATATAGATATCAATCTTGGGTCAAATATATTACAAGTTAAAAATTTATTTGTTTCTAACCAACTCAGGATCACATCAAGTGATAACATATGCACAAAATCTTGATTTTTCAAATACTTCCAAGAAATAAATGCACAAAATCTTGGTTTTTGACCATAGAAACTTGTTCAACAAAACAACCCACATGCATCCAACACAAACCTAGACCAAGTTTGATGCAATAACAATTGTTTCAACCATCTTTAGCAAAAGGGTATTACAGTCAAAACACTTCCATCACCTTCACATATACTCCATATGAACCCCAATTGCACTTAAAAACCCATCATTCCTGCCATGAAAACCAACAACTTTTCCAGGAGATGCAGTTGAAGTGAAATAAGTATACCCTGTACCACTTTCTTCCCCATACGGCCCATAGATCGTCTTGTTCGTATGAAAAGTGATGGACGTTACAGCTTCCAATCCATCATACCCTTTAACGGGCCCATAAAACCCTGAAATCCCGGTCAAATATTCATCTTGACCGTCCAAATTAACCTGCCAAACAGAAGATCAAGATTCTCTTATCAGCCTACACACTAGAGTTGGCCAAATGGCGGTCCTGGCCAGACCTCATCGTCACCGGTTATGCACAGTGTACTGCTGGACCAGTCCGAACGTTTTGGGGTGGTTCGGTTTACCTACATGGTAGTTACCGGTCCCGGCGAAAAAATTATTATTTCTTGAACTTTTTCTTACAATACTTGAAATATTATTATTACACACTTTAAGTTATGTAATTGGGTCATGTAAGTACACTTTTTAAAATACATATTATTATATTTTCGAGAAACATATACGAGTCAAAATCACGAAATATAGCAAGAATTATGAAGGTTTTTTGTGTTTTTGATGTTTTGTAAGTTGGTATTTTAGCCCATACACCATTAGGCTTATATTAGTGTTTGGAGGCCAAAAACAACAAAAAACAGCCATAACTATATAAATTGCTAGATTTTTTTTAAAAATCGGATCGGGCCAGACCGGGTCTATAACCTACTCTTTTCATGAGATTGCCAAAATGCAAAAAAAGCATGTATTTTTGTACATACCACCGAAAGCAGTTCCATTTCATCGTCACCGGATCCTCCATGCATTTGTGACGAAACAGATTCACCGTCTCTTTTAACATATTCAAATTCAATGGCACAAATCACATTGAGAGACACTGCACCATGAACAGTTACTTTTGCGACCTGGGAGAAAACGCCATCGTCCCAAGGTTTACCTCCGGAAGCGCCCCAAGGTCCCACCTCCCTTGGCATTGCCATTTTCATTTTAGACATGCTACTACATAACTACAGTGAAAAAAAGTAGCCCGAGGTATATAAGAGAATATTTAACTTCATAACAACATAATAAATGGAATTCACGGATGAACGTTTAGAAAGATTTGGTTAAGCTTAAGCACGAGCTTTTTCTTAATAAAAGAAGTAAAGATCACTCGTAAGATTGACTGTGAATATAGTTTAAAAAATATGTATTAGAGTTTCTGTGTGACAAAAAAGTGTTACAATAGGTGCATAGGACACTTGTAGATGCTTTAACAAGTTTTTAAGGACTTTTTTTAAGATAGGGTCAGTTCGGATTAGTTAATTTATATAACGTTATTTGAAAAAGTGTTCAAAAAAGATGAGTTTATAGCTAATAAGACACTTTATTTTAAAAATGTCCTAAAAACTTGTTAAACAAGAGTCCTATAAACCTATTGTAACACTTTTAGACAGAACACTCTATAATATGGTCATATAAACTCAAGTCCTATAAAATATTCTATTAGAATGCTTAAACATTTTAAAGGGTCCCGTAAACCCAATTTTGAGTTAAAGTGCATGCAAGTTGGTCTAGACACCCACAGTTACCAAACGGAAAAAAGAACAGTTTTCGTTAAAGAATTGGGATCTCAACCTCACTACTTTAGAATGTGACATATTGAGTAAGTTTGGTTTGGATAAGGCTTGTAACATAAACGGTCTAAAAACAGAACAAGAATTACCAAAAAAAGGCTTTAAAAACTTTAAGGGACGGACCTCATGCGTGGAATTGTTTTCACATTTAAGGTTTCGACCAAATGCAAGTGATTCGGGCATCACATAAATCCCAATAGCGTCAAGGTATTTGTCAACAAGTCCGTGAAATCCAACAATCACACCACCTTTCCCATCGTATGAGAAACGAGTGCCAGTGTCCGAACCATAAGGACCATATTGCTTCTGATTTGTACTAAAGCACAATGACTTCACATAGACAGATCCTTTATAGTTGCCAAATGTCCCACTAATCGACGTTATATATTCATTAGGGCAATCGATGCAAATCTGCAGAATCGGAAGCATGGCGATTGTTAGGAAACTATCCATCACTTGCACATGTACAAAAAAAGTTAAAATCTCCAAAAATATTACATTCACTTCCGATAGATTCTATATTTTGGAGATTACACAATCAATTAAATAATTAAAACATTATTTCTCACTCCAAAACATTAAAGTGTCGTTTGTTTATTTAGATGTCTTAAGTCTGATTTCACATCTAAAACAATAAAAAACATAAGAGGTGAATGGTGCACCTCTTAAAATTTCAGAGGACCGTTTTCAAACCTTTTCTTAAAAATAAAACAACCAGTCTTAAGTTTGCAAACCTAAAAATTTTCAGACTTAAGAGGTTCTAAGAAGTAGTTTTTTTTCAAAGACACTTAGTTTCAAACAATTTCATTGATATAGAATGAATAAACTAAGATTTCTTTCATCATGTCTCTCATGCTTTCTATATTTTGGAGAAGGTTCTGAAAAATTGGGGGGAAAATCCCCAAAATCTCAATTCTAGAGAAGTTGTTGGACATGCTATTAAGCCACTCGGGATGTAGTGGAAAATCTCATCCACCCAAGGCTCAAACCCTGGATTCAAATTCAGGCTTTGCCAAAGCCCTTGTAGCCATCGCAGTTCACCTACAACATCAATGGACGTAAGCTGGCCCAGAAACCTGCGGTCACAAAAAAAAAGCATCTTACCGTGTCCATTTGATCGCCACCTACACCACCAAAAAACGAGGTTTGAGTTTTATCCATAACAGAGTTGCTTTGGAAAGTGATGGCATCGATAACCTTTCCGTGTACAATGTTAATTTTATTAATTAAGCCTTTGGGCATATAAACCCAACTTTCCCCTTGTGAACCACCCCATGGTCCATGACATAAACATCCATCAAAACTAGGTTTAGCTCCCTGCAATACAACACAAAAATCAATACCCCCCTTTTACGCTTGAAATATTAAAAAAAAAAAAAAAAAGAACACAAGAAAGTATCAAAACTGAAACATTACCATGAGGATATTGTGATAATGAATTTAGATTGTTACTTAACCTTGAACAATATCTACTACCTGCATGTAACAATCAGCCCTAAATTAATAACATACATGATCTGATGATCACAAGAAAACTCTGCTGTTAAGTTAATAGTACATAGTTAAAGCTGTTTTTAGCAAAAATAACCTGGCTTATAAGCTAATACATGTTTGGACTCACCTTAAGCGAGCTTATTGAAACAATAGTTGGAGTAGTGTCTCACTAACCTTTTTTGTAAGCTTTTTCCAATTATACCCTTATTATTATTAATTGTACCTCAAAATACCCTTTTGGTAATTTTACATACTCATAAAGTAACTTTTAGCTAACTTATCGGCTACTGGCTAGGTTATCAGCTTATCAGTTACCGGCTAGCTTATCAGCTAGTTTGCTTAACACAGCCTAAATAAAAACATGAGGTGATTTGGATCCTTACCACCATGGGTTAAAAAAACTGAACCAAAAAGAAGTAGTAAGGTGTACTCGGTTTATCAATGTTAGAATATGTGGAACCCCTAGATTAATCTCCAAAAGAGCCATTGAGGAGAGAAGGGGGTTCCAACATATACAGTGAAGATTTGGTCAAAGTCTAGCCGATGTGGGACTCTAACACTCCCCTCCAACAGAGGCTAGATAGAGAGCCTAGAAGGGTCACGAGAGGACCAGGAGAGAGGCGGCATGTTAGTCCCTAGAGTGGTAGACCTTGGCTCTGATACCATGTTAGGATATGTGGAACCCCCTTCTTTCCCTTAAGGGCTCTTTTGGAGATTAATCTAGGGTTCCACGTATTCTAACAATCAAATTTCGAATTTCAGATTTTGAATGTGAAAAAATAGTGTTTATCTAAGAAATTAAACTAGGTATAGAGGTAAAAATATGAAGCATAAGTTACCTTTTTCAAGTGAATAGGTTCCTAAAGGAAGCAATTGGAAAGAAGGAAGGTGGAAATTAGAAGAGAAGTCGATTGCAGAATGTAGGGTTCCTTTCGTCTTTAGAGAGAGGGTTTTACTTCAAGAGAAAGAAAAAGAAAAGACTTTTGGGATTCTGAGTCGGTCTCTTGATCAACGTTTTTCAAATTTTGTTTAATTTTATTTTTTGAGTAAATTACGATTTTGGTCCCTGTAGTTTACGTCTGACAACGAAAATGGTCCCTAAATTTTAATAAGTACATTGAACGTTATTACTGTTTGCATTTTACTAGTCCCAGGTTACTAACTTCAATAAAAAAACTTTTGTTAAGTGAACATTTTTTTCTTTCTGTAGTTTTTCTTTTTGCAACTTTTTTTTTGTTTTCCCTCTTTTTTTGGTATACATTGTCACATGGGAAATTGACTAAAATGGTTAAAATACACTTTGGATTTCACCTCCTAGCGATTTCTCTCTCAAAATTACAAAAATAACCATTAACTGTGCAATTTAGGATCGTAACTACGGAGATGGATTAATTTTGTAAAAAAAATTGAAGATCAAAAGTTGGGTCCTTAAGTGGCTCATCAATTACGGTCTTGGCTCCTCAATTAAGGTCCTGATTTCTCAATTACGGACGTGGCTCCTCAATTACGGGTCCTGACTTCTCAATTAAAACGTCAAAGATCCAAATCCCCTCTTACTCTTCTCATCTTTTAACCCCTATTCTTACACGATCTTTATCCCTTCAATGATTTCAAAACTCAAAAAACGTAAAAATAAATAAAATTGATTAAAAAAAAGTATAAACCATCATAAACAGGTTGTGGCTAGAGGACATGAAAAAAGTTGGAATAAAAACTTGTTCAATTACTGCAACATTTCCTACAGTACCATTATCATATATAACAGGTTGCAAGCAGAACCCACTTGAAGTTTCATTATTAACAAACAAGAAGATGCACAAACCTTACCTTTGGTTCATCATGTGTTCATGGAAGATCAACTTTTCCAACCCAAACATGAAATGCTTATGATCCACAATCATACCAATAATCTCAAAAGTCAAAACATCATTCAGCCATTTTAAACATTTCAAGAAATACATTGATCCTTACATGAATAAAATCTTGATTTTTAACCCTACAAACTACTTCAAAACAGACCCTAATTGCACAATACTTCCAACAAAAACCTACACCAAGTATGATGCAATTACAATTCATTCATGCATCTTAGCAAAAGGGTTATACATCCAAAACACTTCCACCATCTTCAAAAATACTCCATATGAACACCAATGGCACTTAAAATACCATCATTCCTGCCGTGAAAACCAACCACTTTCCCGCTAGATGCTATCGAACTGAAACGACTAAACCCCACACCACATTTTTCTCCATAACGCCCATGTGTCTTCTTGTTTGTGTGAAAAGTGATGGACATTATAGCTTCCATTACATCGTACCCTTTAACAGGTCCATAAAACCCCGAAATCCCAGTCAAAAACTCATCAGCACCATCCAAATTAACCTGCCAAGCACAACGTTAAAATTTTGTCATCAGCCAAGATCGATCATGAGGTTGACCAAACGTAAAAAATAGCATGTACTTTTCTTACATACCACGGATAGCACTTTCATTGCATCTCCACCTGATCCTCCGTGAACCGGTGACAAAACAGACGTAGCATCTCTTTTAATATATTCAAATTGAATGGCACAAATTGCATTCAAAGACATTCCAGCATAAACAATTACTTTTTTGACCCCGGAGAAAACACCATCATCCCATGGTGTACCTCCAAAAGCACCCCAAGGTCCTGCATCCTTTGGCCTTGGCATTGCTATTCTATACATACTACAAGATAACTGTAGTCAAAATATTCATCACAGGGTTATAAGAGGTATTTTAACTTTAGAACAACATAAATAATTGGTATTCAGTATTCCCATAGGACTTTTTACAGATATGTGGTTTTATACCCATTAGTGGTAACAAAATAGGTTTTTAGATAAGGCTTGACTTGAAACATAAGGGTTGGGTTCCGGTGAGAAGTTGAGGTTAACGTGAGAAGTTGTTAGCAACAGTTGGATGAGAAGTGGATGCACATCAGGATGAGATGCACCGGATCAATTCCCTTCTAAAGAGAATTCAAATCCACTTCTCACGCTTCTAACGTGAAACTCACTTCTCACACGATTAAGCACCAAGAACAGATGAGAAATACGAAAAATTAGAGTTTTAGACAGTAAACAATGAACCTCATGCATGGGATTGTCTGAGGATGTAGAGTTAAGAGTTAAGACCTAATGCAAACAATTTGGGCATCACATAAATCCCGATAGCCTCGAGGAATGGGCTAAAAACCTGGTAAGCATTCTCAAGGTATTGGCTAACACGCCCATGAAATCCAACAATCACATGAACGCCTTTCCCCTCGTATGAGAAACGATTCTCAAAAGTATTAGTACCATAAGGACCATAATTGGAATAATTTGTGGCAAAGCATAGTGACCCCACGATGACAGATCCCTCGTAGCGGACACATGTTCCACTCATTGACGTTAGATATTCATCAGGGTAGTCGATGATGATCTGCAAAGATGGGAACATCTCGTTCATTAGGGAAACCATCGTCACTACAACAAAATCAAGTTTATAGGACACCAAAAGAGCTTCAATGTCCTAATAGACTACTTTATAGGAACAATACCTTTGTATGTCTTATATAAAAGTGGTAACAAGTTTATAAGAGGCTTCTGGACGTCTTAACAAAATACTTAAGAAACTTTTAAGACAAATTGTCATATTAGCCTTTTTATAGGACACTTGTATCATAACCCATAAGATACTTTTATTATAAGTGACATATAAGACGCCCAATAGGACACTTTGTTTCAAAATTGTCTTAACATGCCTTCTAAAACTCCCAAAAGTTTTGTATAAACTCATTACAAGACCTTTAGACAAGGCACACATGTCGTTGGTCATATAAAGGCATTGTTTGGTAAAAATAAGCTAGCTTATAAGTCAGGTACATGATTGGATGGACCATAAGCTATTTCTGAAAAGCTACTCTCACTAGCGTTTTGGTGACTTATGGGGCTTATGAGACATTTTATCTTTTTATTCCAAATATACACTTCTACTTTTCACATTACCAATTTTTGGACATGCCATTTTTTGTCATTTACAGTCATAAGCTACCTTATCAGCTAGTTTTTGGCAAACACATCTTATTCATCAGCTACCTTATCAGTCATAAGCTACCTTAACGGCTAGTTTTTGCCAAACGCATCTTATTCGTCAGCTACCTTATCAGTAAGCTAGCTTATCAGCTAGTTTGCCAAACATAGTGAAACTTAATTAAGGTCCTATAAAGCAGTCAAACATTTTTGGTGAACATGATTTAACTGATTTTGTTGTAGTGTGTACACATAAATGCTGAAACAACATCAAACTACATTCAGATAATATTTATCGGGTACCTCATCCGTTTCTTGGTCTTCCTTGCCACCAATATGTGAGCTTTCAATTTCACCCGCATCAGAACCGTTGCTATAGAATTTGATGCCATCAACAAAGAATCCATGTTTAATGACTATCTTCTTAATGAAGCCTTTGGGCTTATAAATCCAGATTTTCCCCTCCGAACCACCCCATGGTCCATGAGTTACGCATCCTTCAAAATCGGTTTTATCTCCCTGCAAACCATCCAAAACCATAATATATAGCTCTATAAAAACACACAAATCCTAACCACTTTATACTTCAAATAAGAAACAAAGTAGAGCATAATAATGAAAACCCTACCATGAGGCTATTGAGATCTGAGTTTAGATTGTCACTGGACATTATCAACTACCTGCAACAAATCAGCCTCAAATAATGTATCTAAGAAGTAATTAAGAAAACAGTATAGCATAAACTTGATTTTGCTTTCCACCAGAAATCATACTAAAAATTAATGACAGAAAAAGAACAACAACATACATGCTCTCAGTGTAACTATTAACTAAAATTATGCTATGATTAATGCTGCCATTTTCTAAGAAATTGAAGTGGATTATAGTAGTGAAACAAACATACAAGTATAGTAGAACAAATAACTCCAATGAAATTACAAGTTAAACGAAAAGAACAAGTGATCAACATCATCATACGGTAGACAAACTTGAGCATTTTTTGTATTTTCAAATACTGCTTAAAAAACTTTTTTGGAAGGCATAGCGACATCCAACCAACAAACGACTACTACCACGAACACACATGCATGCCTCCCCGGCAGTATCAGGACATCCACCTAATCCGCTGCTGTCCCGGCCCAGCTATGCTGGACCTAAAGCCCAACCACATTCTTTAACTGGGCTGGGGGAATCCCTAGCCTATGACTAAAACCCACGTGGACTTGGATCCCATGCACAACCCAAGTATGTTACTGTCCTTAGGAAGACCAACTAAGCTACTAAGCCATACATGATTTGTAAATACTGCTTAAGAAACTAGATTGAAAGATGAACCTAGTTACCTCTTTCAAGTGAATTGTTGAAGAAATTGGAAGAAGGAACCTGCTACACTGCAGTTGCATTAAAATGGTGAAGAGAAAGGAGGAAAAGGTTAGATGCTATTCACATCACCCGTCAACTAGCCTCTTTGTACGGTTTGTACCCTTTGAAATGGTATTTACATAAATCGTCCCTGTGGTTCTTTGTAACTTCAACTTTACCTCTTGTAGCCTTTTTCAAGTGAATGTTTGATTAAAAATGCAAAATAATCAAAGACATTAGTAAAAATGCAATTGTTAGTTAAATAATGGACCCACAAACATACATGATATTGGGATTTGGCGGGAATGTCCTGTAAATGAGATTTAGGGCTTTAAAGCAAACATCTTATTTTCTATTCATAATTTCTTCCCTCTTCTTCAGAGCTTTCAGTTTGAGAAAGGTAATTACTAATTAGGGTTCATATTTCAACTTCTCTGATCAGTTTCTCTACTTCGTATTCTTTTAGCACTTCTCATTTGAACCTTTCTCTCTCTCTCTCTATATATATATATATAAGGGTGGGTTCAAATACAAACCATTTTTTTGTTTTGAACATGAGGACAACCGAGAGTGCGTCACGTGTTACTCTGAATTTTCGGCGACTTAGTGTTATTGATACTGAATAACGCTAAGTCGCCGAAAATTCAGTGACACGCGCGACTTGTAACCAAAAAGCCGGCGACTTAGTCCATCTATTATTCAGACTGAATAACACCAAGTCGTGGGAAAAGTCGCGCGTGTCAGAATATTTTTTGCCACGAGTCGCGCTATGGGTTGTCCTCACGTTCACAACCAAAAAGTGGTTTGTATTTGAACTTTCCTCTATATATATATATATATATAGAGAGAGAGAGAGAGAGAGGAAAGTTCAAATGTGAACCACTTTTTGGTTGTAAACGTGAGGACAACCGAGAGTGCGACACGTGGCGGCTTTGAGTGTGGTCCCCCCCCTTATAATTCAATACCCTCCCATGAATTGCGCCTAGTCATCCGCCATGGACTTGACGTGGCGCCTAGTCATCCGCCACGTGTCGCGTTCTCGGTTGTCCTCACGTTCACAACCAAAAAGTGGTTCACATTTGAACCCACCCCTATATATATATATACTTAAATGTTTGTTTCACTGTCAGAATCCACTTTAGGAATGCCAAAAATTTTACAATATGATTGTGTTTCCACCCAATCTGCTGACTCAAGTTTAGAAGGTGATTGATTGATAGTCTATTAAGTTTTAGAAACCCCTGTATTACTAAATTTGGATGTCAAATTGGATGTGTTTCATGGTGTTTTTGTGTTTCTCTGGCTCTAGTGTAGAATGTCTTTCATAATTGGATGGTTTTGTTATCACACAATTGGTTTGATGGTGGTATGGACCTAAATGAATCTGATGATGTTTAAGTTAACTATGTATTGCACGACCCCCTTTTTTTTGAACGGCAATTTAACTCACACACACGTTCCGGGGGTATCCGGATCCATACGGGCACCGACTAATCCCCCGCGCCCATGAGCCGATCCGAAGGCCAGCCCATGGACTCACCCCTGAACCGACCCGAAGGCCGGTCAAGAGCTGGATACCGCAGAAGAGGTCTATAAGGCCTTTGGCCTTTTTTTGCAACAAACGGGGCTTGAACCCGCACCAACCTATCTTTCAAGGCAAGCGCAAGGATATTACCTACCACCGCTGGGCTAGACATTCATTGGTGTATTGCACGACCCTTTATTCCGTACTATGTGAAAGATACAAAGCTTAAGCGGCATAGATTCTCGCGATTTTATATGAACAATGACACCATTCTGGCATAATTCTTCTTTGAATTATATCTCTTGGGGCTGATTGTTGCAGATAGTTGTCTAGTTGATATCGTTGAGTAGTAATCCAAATTGAGATCTAAGTAGCCTCTAATGGTAGGGTTTTCTTTATTCTCTTTTGTTTTCTTTTTATTTGATGCATAAAGTGCTACTGGTTTATGTGTTGTATAAAGCTATTATGGTTTTGAATGGTTTGCTGCAGGGAGATAAAACCGATTTTGAAGGTTGCATAAGTCATGGACCATGGGGTGGTTCAGCGGGGAAAAGATGGAGTTATAAGCCCAACGGCTTCATTAAGAAGATAACCATTCTACATGGAAACTTAGTTGACGGCATAAAATTCTATAGCAGTACTGAAACTGAAACCTCACATATTGGTGTCAAGTGTAGTAGTGATAACATGGACGAGGTACCAAATGATATCGTCTGAATGTATTTTGATGTCATCAAGATTGTTTTAATTAACATTTTTGTGTACATGTGCAAGCAAGGAATAATTTCCCTAATGAACGACATGTTTGTAATTCTGCAGATCTTCATCAACTACCCTGATGAATATTTAACGTCAATAAGTGGAACATGTGACATCAGTTTAGGAGTTTTAACCATGGCATTCCTTTCTCATTTGAAGGGAAAGGTGCTATCATTGTTGGATTTCATGGGAATGTTGGCCTATTCCTCACAGCTATTGGAATTTATGTGGTACCCTGAATCATTTGCAATAGGTCTTATAACTCTACAACTGCAGACAATTCCATGCATGAGGTACATCCTTTTTAGTCCCTTAATGCCCTCTTTCTGGTATTTCTGTTCTGTTTTTAGTGTTTAACCATTTATTTTTCAAGTCTTATCCAAAACCCTTTTGTTATTTAATGGGTAATCAAAAAACCACATATTTGCAAAACCCTTTCTTATATGCCTGTGTTGTCTTCACTCAGTTATGTTCTAGGATGTCAATCCCAAGGGATGCAGGACCTTGGGGGCTTCTGTGGGAGGTAAACCATGGGATGATGGAGTTTTTTCCAGCATCAAAGAAGTCTGTGTTCATGTTGGAGAGTCTCCGAATGTGATCCATGCCATCCAATTTGAATATGTTGAAAGTAATGCTAAAACCGTTTTGTCCCCATTGCATGGAGGAACAAGTGGAGATAAAATGGAACTGGTATGGATAAAAATACAGGTTTACTTTTTTTTATCACGTTTAATGTTTTATGATCAACCACATGATTGGTCATGGCTGCTAATAGAACCTCTAAGTCCTCAACCTTGACCTTGGCAGGTTAATTTGGATGGTACTGATGAGTATTTGATTGGGATCTCGGGGTTTTATGGATACGTTAACGGAGCGGAAGCTATAACGTCCATCACTTTTCACACAAACAAGAGGATACATGGGCCTTTCGGAGGAAAAAGTGGTGCAGGGTGTACAGATTCTTTCGCTTCTACAGCCTCTCCAGGGAAAATAGTTGGTTTTCATGGCTGGAATGATTGTTTCTTGTTAGACCCTACTTTGAGGTTGTGAAGAAGTCAATGGTCTATCCTGTATTTTCCTTTATCTAGTATTTGCTTTAGTTTATGTTTGCCCTCTTTTTGTAAAGAGTCATAGACTCTAAGGGCTTGTTTTGTAATTTACCTATTCCTAGTGCTATATAAACTTTGTTATAGCCTAGGGTTTAGTGTAGATGTTAGTAGATGTTTTGTAGCCTACCATATTGAATGAGAAGCAATCCCAAGAAGTATTCCTTTCTCTTGTCTTCTCAACATTATTCTACCAACATTCTCACCACTATTTGTTCATCAATGCTTAATCATTAGCTTTAGTTTCTCTCCATCTTTCATTCTCATTCTATTTGGGACTCACATTTGGTATCAGAGCAACACCTTTGGTGGATTTCTTGGAGTTTTTAGCTTATTTGAAATGGTTTGAAAAGTTTTGAAAAAACTTGGTTTTACCAACTTTTGCTCACTTTGAGCCTCAAATCCACTCCATTCTTATTGTTTTTAAGTGATAAGTGTTTTCAAAAGGTTTTTGCACTTGTTTTGCACAAATTGGAGCATTTTTCACTGATTCAAAAAGTGGTTTTTGATGATTTTTAGCTGTTTTTCGGAGCTCCTGGTCAACTTTCCCGAATCGGGTATTTTGAACTGATTCATCAGCTCGAAACCCGAATCGGGTAAGTGTACCATACCCGATCCGGGAATTGCACGTTACCCAATCAGGAAAACCTCGGTTTCCCGAATCGGGTAACGGGTTACCCGAACCGGGTTTTGCTCAAATTAGTCCAATTCGGGTTTTACCAATACCCGAATCGGGACTATACTGTTCACCCAATTCGGGTTTTAACAATACCCGAATCGGGTTTCGCGGCCAGATCCAAATAGGGAATCTCACGATCCCGAATTGGGTCTCGCACTCTTTGACCCGGAAATTTTCAATTTCCGCGTCAAATCCGATACTTAGCCATTTTACTAAACCGTTAATCTTTCAAGGCTAGTTGTATCACGAGTGCTTGCCCGAACAGTCTTTTTCGAAAACTTTTTCAAAACCAAGTCATCCACTCGAAGGGGATCTTTATCTGTGAGGATATGATGTCGAGGGAAATTGTCAGCATGGGGTCTGAATCACGTCCCCCAGTGCTCGTCATGGGAGAATATGCTCAATGGAAGCTTAGGATGATCCATTTTCTCGATCAACTTGATAGAAACCTGATGAAATCAATCAGAGAAGGTCCAGTAAGACCTACAGTCACTATCGCCGAAGTACCTGAAACCGACACCTGTCCACTTCTGCCCTCGTACACGGTGGAGAAACCTTATCACCTGTATAATCAAGAACAACGCGAACGTCACGAAATCGACAAGCGTGCAATGTCTCTTCTCATCATGTCTCTCCCAAATGACATGTATTCCCGCGTCGACAGTTTCGACAATGCTCGGGATATCTGGATCGAAATAGAACAACAAATGCAAAGGGGAGATACTGCTTCAGAATTCCAGAAGGAATCAGCCATGAATGCCTACGAAGGGTTTCATGCGAGAGAAGGTGAGTTATTGCATGACTCATACCAGCGTTTGAACTCCCTAGTCAACGATCTTCGAAAACGACCGGAGCACGAACAGGTGTGGAATTCTGTGCTACAACGGGTTCTAGTGAAGCTTCTGAAGGTTGCTCATTAGATGAATTCTGAGGTGGTGATACCACTGGTTCTGTAGTCGTATTCTGAGCGGAAGTAGTTGCTTCAGATGTGCTTTCCGTCACGAAAGCATCGGACGATACAGACGTCGTGGAGTTTCCAGGTGCAGCAGGTACGATGATTGGACCAGTTAAGATCGGCAAATCATAGTCTGAAGGATCTATAAAATCTGAATCAAAGGTGTTAGGTCTAAAATCTGTGCGCGGTGGTGCATTAGGCAAGTCAGGCAGAATGGCACCAGGATTACTAGAGCTAGCATCAGAAAGAGTTTCGGTTTCAGAGAAATCTACATTGGTACTTTCCAGGATGGTTTGGGATCGTTTGTTGTAAACCCGATAGGCCTTTGAGTGTGGAGAGTATCCTATGAAGATAGACTCATCAGCCTTGGGATCAAACTTTCCCAAATCGTCCCGGTCATTCAGAATATAACACTTACAACCAAATACCCGTAGATGCTTGATGTCTGGCTTGCGCTTCTCGATCATCTCATAAGCCGTCTTTCCGGTTCGCTTGACGATGAGAGTGCGGTTTTGCGTGTAGCATGCCGTTGCTACCGCTTCGGCCCAAAATGATTTCGGAACGCCGGAATGAGCCATCATGGATCGTGCTGCCTCGAATAACGTCCGATTCTTCCTTTCCACTACCCCGTTTTGTTGAGGGGTACGCACGGCGGCGAAGTTGTGAGAGATCCCCACATGTTCAAGGAAGGATTGCAACTTCGAGTTGCGAAATTCGGTTCCGTTGTCGCTCCTCAACTTCTTCACCTTTAGATTCAAGGAAACTTGGATCCGTTTGATGAAGGCAATGATCCTATCCGCAGCATCAGATTTGGCACGAAGAAATTCAAGCCAAGTGAACCGAGAGAATTCGTCAACCATGACTAGCATGTATTTCTTTCTTGCTAGACTTTCAATCCTCATCGACCCACAAAGATCCATGTGTATCATGTCGAGTGGACTTCGACAATTAGTTTCCAACTTGGGAGGATGGGAACTTCTCTTCATTTTTCCTAACGCACATGCAGGACAAAGTGTGTCCTTGGAGAGGCGTGTCTCAGGAAGTCCACTGACCAAGCCTCTTGAAACCAGCTTGTTCATGTCTTTGAAGTTCTGATGACATAGCCGTTGATGCCATAACCAACTGTCCGCCTTAGTAGCTTTCGCGAGCAAACATATTTTGTTGTTTGGTTTTGATAGATCTTCAAACTGAGGATGTGATTGGGGAATGCATCTGAAGACGGTGGTGTACAGATTTCCAGTTCTGCGTGCAACTAGAACGGGATCCTCATCTTCCGTGTTCACAGTAGCTCCGTACATGAATTGTTTGCACCAGTAGCCATTGTCACAAAATTGGCTGGAGCTGAACATGTTGTATGCCAAACCCCTCACATACCTCACTTGCTTGATTATATACTTCCCATCTGTGATGCTTCCATACCCCTCTATCCTTTTCGGTCTTGAATCAGCCATCTTGACGTATCCCTCAAACTTTTCAACGAAGTCAAAAAGGAAGGACCGATGACCAGTCATGTGTCGATGGGCTCCTGAATCTATGTACCACACATGACTGATCTGCAAAAGGATTAAGCTTGTTTAGGGACCCATTGCCCAATGGGTTCCTTAGGGTTAGATGAAGCAGGTAAAACACTCGGTGCAGTCTCCTTTTCGGATTGCTCCTTAGGCATAGGGGACTGTACTGAGGAGGAGGTTTTAGAGTTTCTTCTTCGCCTCCTTCGTCTCTTATGAGACTTGGCATTCAAATTATGAGCATTTAAAGAATTGGCCACACCAAAGCGCAAGAGATTGTCAAACATAGTACACATGTCATTCCTAAAGGTAGCAAAAACAGTGTTCAAATTCCCATTACGGGTTACAGACAAGTTTGAATCAAATCCTACACTAGGTGGGGCATGGCCTAGACCCGCACGGGTAGGACCACGCCACTTAGGGAAAGCAGAAATGGGGTTGTTCCTTCCTTGATCCTTTCTTGGTGGCTTCACATTCTGTCCACCATCTTCTTTCCTCCCAACTGCATTAGAAGCAATGTGTGAGTTAGAGGACGGTTTGTGTGAAATGGATTTACCACCTTTTCCAGATGACGGTTTTTGAAAATTAGGTTTTGTGGAATTGAAAGGTTGTTTCTGATTAGGTCTGGCCCGAGAGTTCTCACCCACTTCAAAGGAGCTTGAATTGAGCTCAAGACTTTTTATGGGTTTCGCTGATACACAAGCATCAGTAGATTTGGAATTCTTGTTCTGGAGACCTTTGGGTGCGTGAGGCTTAACTGACTTCCCTTTGTCAGTACCAAACACATTTGTCACCCGCGGGTTTGTTTATCTCAGAACTGGATGCAAGTGTAACAGTGGGCTCATCGGGTTTGGTTGGAATACTTACCCTTTTCTTAGGAAGGAATCCGGAAGGATCATCACCCTCATCCAAGAATATCTTAAGATTATATTCAACAGTGGGGTCTTGGACGGTCTTAGATTCACTGATCCTATGGTGTGAGCTAAGGACAGTCTCATCATCATCTGATTCTATCGAGCAAAGGTTTTCAAAATCAAGGACTTTCTTTTTCAAAGGGAATTGGACACCAGTTGGTTAGATAAAGATTGGCGATACTTAATCCTCTCTTCATGAAAAAGTTCTGTTGTTAAATCAAGGTGAATGTCTGTGAGGACGTATCGAGTTTGAAGATCTGCAACCTTCGTTTTGAAGATGGTAAAAGAAGAGGTTGCAGTTTCACACTCAGAAGAGAGCCTAATTCTCTCGGCATTAGCCTCAAGAAGGTCCTTTTCAAGTGTGAGAACCAATGTGTCCTTCTCCGAGACAATCGCTCTTAGATTCAGAATCTGATGTTGACAGGCATCTAAGTCCATGGCCTTCAACCTAAGCTCAAAAATCTCCTTCTCCAGCTTGACTAGGTCCGGACTCTTAGTTGCGGAAACATCCTTTGGGGGGATAACTAAGTCGTCCTCTGAAAATTCCATCTCCCTAGAGTCATAACTTGAGTTCAGGTTGGAATAGTCTATGGGAGGCATCGCTACCTTAGGAGTTCTGGCTTTGATGCTTTCCCAGTCTGTTTTGGTATTCCTAGGATCCTTAGCTGGAGTGAAGATTGGTCCTATGGGAGTGGGACTGGTGGGAGGACTGTTGGACAAAGTATCGGACAGACTAGTGGTCCTAGTGATGACTTCTCCATTGATCACTTCACTAAAGGTCACAGACTGTCTAACAAACTCTTCAGTAGTGATTCCTCCTACAAAGGCTGGTTTAGGCTTAGATGCAGACATGTGCTCAAAGGTGTACAGGTTGGACGGAGCTTTATCTAGGATGTTCTTCTCTGAGTGTCCTAGTCCGGGTTTAGCTTGATAGAAAGGATTATTATTGGCATGAGCAGTGAGAATATGCAGAGTCTGTTCAGATTGACCCCTCTTGAGATTGTTGTCTTCAAGCTCTTTGATTTTTGAAAACAGTTTGGTTCTTTCTTCCGAAAGCAATTTAAATTTGAGCTCGAGTTCTCCATGACTACTTTTCAGTTCGTCGTGAGATGAGTTAAGGGACAACAGTTTGTTCTCAAGATTAGTCTCTCTAATGTTAGACTCGAGAGTTTCACGATTATAACTTATTAATAAGTCCTCGTAAGAGCTCTTGTACACAGCACTGTCGGTTCTGAATTTCGTGACGAGAGTTCTCTCCGTTTGGAGATCTCTCTCAAGTGCACTAATTTTAGACTCCAACAGCGCTGTGCAGTCAGATATATCGGGAATAGAGGATACCTCGAAGGCATCGTTGTTGTATTGCAGGCCGGCTTCAGCTTCAAAGTCGACCACTTCGGTGTTGCCACTGTCCGGTGCCTCGAAGTCAGCCATTAAACAGGGTCCACAGACCATGTGATCCTCTTCGTCCGAACTCTCTCCTTCGACCACCCAGTTTTCCTCTTCCACTAACAGGGCCACGCCCTTCTCTTTCTGTCTCATGAGAGCTGCCTTCCTCTCAAAGTAAGCGGCATCTTTGTACTTCGCTTTGCAGTCCTTAGCATAGTGGCCAGGCATCCCGCATTTAAAGCAGGTGGGCCCATGGCCAGAACCTTGAGAAGACGGAGTGGGTAGAGGATTCTGGATTTGAGCACAGTTTACTCCCGACTGCTGTTCACTGATTTGAACGCCTTTCCCATGTGGAGGTTGCTTGGGGTGACTTCCACCGCTGAAGTTTCCACCATGGTTGTTCTGATCACCTTGCCCGGTCCTTCCTTGATCATAGCTTCCAGAATGCTGATCATAACCTTGTCCAGAAAGGTTTTGCCTGTATACACTGTCTTGGTTGTTGTAGCTAGAACCATGCTGATTGTATCCAGTCCCTTGAGAGTTGCCCTGATAGATGCTTCCATTTCCTGAGTTTCCTTGATACTCCAAAAAGGTGTTGTCAGGCCTGAAGTTGTTCCCGAATCTTCCACGACCACCTCTTCCACGATCAGATGACTGAAATCTACCCCTTGTGGGTAGTGACCTCTTCCTTGAGCAAATGAAGGTTGTCCGCCTCTTCCCGGACCAAAACGGTTTCCACCATGAGAGTTTGAACGGTTGAATCCCCGATTAGCTGTTAATCGTTGCATTTTGTGTGAGATCAATGCAAGGGATTCATTCATGTTGTGCAGTTCCTCATCAGTGACGGTGATGATCGTTGGATCATTGTAGTTATCACTGTGTGGATAGTAGTCTTGGCTCACATCATAGTGGTAGTCTTGGCTCACATCATAGTGGTAGTCTTGGTAGAGTTCTTCCGGGTAGGGATTCACCGGTAAGTTTGATCCTCCATGGTGCACTGCAGCTAGTGCAAGAGGGTCAATAGCTTTCCTTGGTTTGTTGCCGGTGATGTATTCCTCATGTTGGACCATCATGTTGGACCATCATGCTGAACAGGTCATGGAGACCCATTTGGACCATCTCGCTCAAGCCTCGGGTTCCGCGCCTGCTACTACAGCTTCACGATCTGCTAGCTCGAGTGCCCCGTCAGAATCAGCCGCCGCCGACACTTCATTCATCGATTCAGACACCGAGGCGATTCCTGACATGGGGAGCTGGCGCTACGAGCCAATCCCGGCAGGTGAGGTAGTTGACTTTCCTCATCTGACCGAGACAGCAGGGATAGAGGTCGTTCCCCCAGAAGCAGCACCGACAGACACTTCAGACTTTCAGATTCCGGAGGAAGCCCGGAAGATTCTTCGGTCGCTCGCTCAGAGCCTCAGGATATACAAGAAGGGGGACGACATTCTCTTTGGGACTTCAAGTCCGTCAGTGCCCTGACGGCATTTTCATAAACCAATCAAAATATGTTCACGATTTATTAAAACGTTTTGATGTGGTTGGTTCAAACTCTGCTGCTACTCCAATGTCCAGATCATTTCAAATGGACGCCGACTTGTCTGGCAAGCCGGTAGATCTAAAGAAATATCAGGCAATGATTGGTTCCTTGCTTTACCTCACGGCTAGTAGACCTGACATTGTATTCTCCACGGGTGTTTGTGCTCGTTATCAGTGCGACCCGCGTGATTCACACCTTAAGGCTGTGAAAAGAATCCTTAGGTACCTGAAGGGCACGCCAGACTTTGGCCTTTGGTACCCAAAGGGTTCTAGTTTTGAGCTGATTGGCTACACAGATTCTGATCATGCAGGTTGCAAGTTGGACAGGAAGAGCACATCCGGAGCATGCCAATTCCTCGGGGACAAGTTGGTAAGTTGGTCGTCACGCAAACAGAACTGTGTGTCACTTTCCACGGGCGAAGCTGAATACATTGCGGCCGCGTGTTGTTGCTCACAAGTTCTATGGATGAAAACCCAACTGGCAGACTTCGGATACACCATGAACCGGATCCCAATCTACTGCGACTCTCAAAGTGCCATTCTGATTACCGCAAATCCAGTACAGCACTCCAAAACAAAGCATATCGACATCCGATACCACTTCATCAAGGATCATGTCGAAAAAGGTAATATTGAACTGTATTTTGTGGAAAGTGACCTTCAGCTTGCTGATCTGTTCACTAAGGCCTTTGATGAGAAACGCCATTTCTTCCTTCTGAGCAAGTTGGGAATGTTAGACCTCCCGCCTAAGGTCTAGGGGGAGCTGGGGATCTGTTAGGATGCATGTGTGTAGGGGGAGGCTTGCATATATATTTAGCATTTTTCGAGGGGGAGTGTCTGTATAATCATATGCTTGTTTGTGCTAAAGTTCTCGGATCCACACTACAATGGATACCATCCTGGTCTTTGTTTTGTAGGTGTGAACATTCACTACGACTTCTGATTAATTCAGATCAGGACTCGCGCAAAATCCGATACCGGGGTTACACAGTTAATACCCGATGAAAACATATCCAGGTTAGTCGTTACGTTGAGGTCAAGGGACTGAACTTGTGCATTTTTGTGAACTTGCAAGTTCAGGGGGTGGATGTGACAGTTTTCTGAACTTACAAGTTCGGGGACCTAATCTGCCACTTTCTGATACTTAAGTTCAAGGGCTGTTTTTGAAAATTTTATAAAACACAAGTTCAGGGACTCGTTTTGCAACTTTCGCGAAACTTGAAGTCCAGGGGGTGTTTGTGCCATTTTCGAAAGTTGAGAGTGAAAAGAGAGTACACTTATCCTTAAACTGATAAGTTGACTCTCTCTCATTTAAAAAGGAATTTTGTCCTTTTCTATTTCTTAAACTTTCAAAACAAGAAATCAGATTTCAAATCTCTCTCTCTCTTCTCTTACGAACCGCCAATACCACCTTCCCGCTTCCGGTCACTTTTCCGGCGATTCCGACCTCCGTTCTACGATCCGACTACATCCAGACGATCACGGTAAGATTTCGGACACAATGATATAAGCATTAACATGTATCGTTATCGTTTTCTTAACCGAATCGAAGCCTAAAGCTTCTTGGATAAACCCGAAACCCAAACTCTTTGGAATGGGTTTTCGGGACGTCAAATCGGTCGTTTTGTGTTCGTAATCTAGTTTAGAACTAAAATGTAGCATATTGTACTAGTTTACATGAACAAAATCAGTGTTTTTGATCGTTTTGGAGCTTGGAAAACCGACAGTCGCAAGGCTGTTCTTGAAACCCGAATCGGGTATTCATAATACCCGAATCGGGTATCTTGAATGTCACTTGAATGTTCATAATACCCGATTCGGGTATATTGAATGTTCTTGTTGATTCTTAGTCCCGATTCGGGAAACCTAATAACCCGATTCGGGTATTCGGGTTTCCCGCATCGATCCATCGTGGAACCCTCGTTATCTCGTTTTCAAAATCCCGATCCGGGAAACATGGTTAACCCGATTCGGGTATCCGAGTTTCCCGCATCCATTGTGAGGGTGGACTTTTTGAACTCGTTTTTGAAAATCTCTAAGTGTTTTTAACCCTCTTTACCGATTCGGGTATACCCAAAACCCGAATCGGGTTTCTATAGGAAATCCAAAAATTTTTCTAAGTGTAAACACTCTTTACCGATTCGGGTATACACCATTCCCGAATCGGGTTTCTTGAGGAAATTCACCCTTTTTAAGTGATCTCAATTCCCGACTCGGGAAACTGAGTAACCCGATTCGGGTACTCGTGTTTCTCGACTCGTGTTGAGTCGAGGTCTTGCCAAAATTTTTCAAGTGTTAGAAAATTGGTTGATCACGTGAGTGGTCTTACCCGATTCGGGTTTGACACATTCCCGATTCGGGTTTTGCCAAAACCCGAATCGGGTTTGGCACTCCCTTGGTTTCCAATTTTTCTCGTAACACTTGTCAGTTCGTTGACTGTACTAACGTGTCAAATTTTTCGTCATTGAACAGATATGGCCCTACCAATCAACGGCGCTGCTGACCGCGCATTGATCACCGCGGAGGATCTGAAGCCTATTACTCAGAACAACGAGTATGTGGATCTGTCCAGCTTTCCGGCCCAAGAACCGGTGATTTTGGAGATCCTGAAGGTGCACCCTCTGGCCTATGCTCTCGAGGCCACTGCTGACGTGCCAATGATCTACCTTCAACAGTTCTGGAACACTTCCAGGATTGTTCATCATGCTGGAGGCCGAACGCTTGTGGGACGCATTGATCAAACAGAGATGTCCGTCACCCTTGCCGATTTCCGACGCATCCTACATCTGCCTACTGAGTCTGCTGAAGCCCCATTCGAGCAGATAGTCGACATACCAATCCTATTCAGCGAAACCCTCGCCATCGGTGTCATGGCAAATCCTGGTCAGAAGCTGAACGGCATCTCTCAGGTAACAAACAACATGTTGCCACCTCTTTGGGCGACTCTGTTCAACATTTTGAACAGATGTCTATCTGCCAAGGTCAAGGGCTTAGACAAAGCCTCGACCCATCTGTGGCACGTCATCCACTCGATCATCTACGGCCGAAGGATCGACACTGCGGCCCAGCTTTGGACTGACATCACACGGGATGTAGATCCGAACGACCAGCGCAGCAAACACTCATCCATCCCGTGGATGCGGTTCTTTGCCTTGATGATTCGTGATCACATGAGCCGTCATCCAGAAGTCAACCCTCGTTCTCGACATCCGCTCTTCAAGAGCAAACAGATCACCAGATCCAAGACTCGGGAACTCAAGCCTGGTCAAGAGGAGATGCCGATACCTCGCCATGTGTTGGCCGCCGCGGATAGGGAAGCAGCGAGCGTAGGACTCTATAGGGCGTCCATAGGTCTAGGAGACACGTCCACGGACTCCTCAGAGCCGAGGAGCCCTGCCCGGGACGTGCAAGCCGTCCATCAGTCGGCTCGGGCCTTAGGTGCCGAGCCCCGGGGTGCCACTGGGGGTGCCTCCGGATCGGGTGTGGTTCGAGTAGACGTGAGGGGGTCGCCGGGTAGAGTAGTCGGTACTTCCGCGGTTCCACATGTGCCACAGGTCGGTCCAAGCGCACTTTACCAACGGGTGCGTCAAGCGAGAGGTCGTCGCACACGTCGGGAGTTGATAGATGAGCAATCCGACGAGTACTACGTTCGCGCCAGAACAAAGAGGTACACCGGCGCTCAGAGGTACTCGCCGCCTTCTCCATACCAGTCTGACGAACCGGAGCAGCCATTAGCACTATCACCTACGAGGTTGGGTGGGGACGTGGAAGCTTCCCCACAAGAACAAGCACACGTCCCTTCGCCTCCTCAAACAGACGCTGCTCCCGGACCACAAGAAGAACCAGAAGGCGAACCCTCCGGAGACGATTCCAGTGATGATACCGGTCGTGATGAAGGCCGTGATGAGTCCTCCTCCGAGCACACTCCATCCAACCGCGAGGTTGTTGATGTTGAGGCCACCGAGTCCGAACAAGTGGACTTCGATGATGGTTCTTCCGAGGAGGTGGACAACCTCAAGAGCGGGAAGGCTCTTAGAGATGAAGATGAAGAAACATCCTCTTTCAACGGAGACGACTCCGTTGACATCCTCAGGCAAGATGATGCTGATTCAGACGGCCGAACTGAAGGTCGAGATGGTGAAGAAGAAGAAGTGGGAACGGCAGTGGAGAGACAAGGTGATGAAGACCTTGAGGGCGTAAGTGAGGGTAAGAGAAAAGAGACCGTCGACGAAGAGGTCCATTTAGACGAAGAGTGGCTAAGGATAGAAGAACAGGGAGGAGAAGAAGAACCCACTAGGTTAGACACCCTAGGACTCCCGTCTACCCCGAGTCATTCCCCCACAGAGGCAACCCACATTCAGACCGGTCACCTAGTGACGTCGGGTCAAGACGCTGGCAGCCAACCAGCGCATTTGCACGCCCAAGCCTCCCACTCGGCCATCTCTCAACAGATGGTCATTTCATCTTCACACGGGGATATAGCACAACTTCCACCGGCCACTCACTCGGAGTCTGCCGGTGTTGATATCAGAGAGGAGCTGCCCCCCCTCTCGACTTCTTTCCGTGCACCAGTTGTCTTAGATCCACTCACTGAGACCTTTCAGGTCATTCATTTGGATAGGACACTGTTTGGAGCATCATCCGCCGGCTCGAGTGGCCTGGCCGGAACGGGGAGAGTCGGTGCGTCAACAGACGCCCTTCGAGGATCCACCGGAAGTCCTGACATCGTCAACCCTATTCCAGCGATGACATCAGGCCGAGAGAGCACCTCAATAGGACTCTTCTCGTCAACCGGAGCCCAAGTGGCACCGGGTACTGCACTACCGGGACTGGGTCCGACGGATTCGGGCGACATCCTTAAAGTCGTCCAAGCCAGATTCGCGGAGCTCGACCGCGCCGAGGCCTCTCGCAATGCCAAACTTGAGGCGTTCGAGAGTGCTCTCAACGAGCAAAGGGGAGAGATCGAGACACTAAAGTCTCGCGATGCCGAACGGGAGGAAGAACTGCACGAGCTACGACGCCAAGCAAAGGGCAAGTCGACCGAGCTTCAGATGCATCAGTCAGTGGCTCCTCCTCGTACCGAGCCTGTCCTCCGCCTACAGCCTCCGCAACCAGCACCTCAGGGAGCCATTCCGGGCTATGTTCATGAAGACGAATTCAACATGACGGTCTCCGCGCTGACGACTCAGAACGACAAGCTTTCGGCCAAGCTCAAGCGCGCGGAAGAACGTCTAGCCGCCAGGGATGCTCAGTTGCGAGAGAGGGAAGCACAGTTGGAGGCCGCTAACCGACGTATCCGCGAACTCGAGGCAGCGTGCCGGCCTCAGGCTCAGTCCTCAAAACGGGGACATGATGACACTGACCCGGGCGCAGGTCCTCATGAGGGGGAGATGCAAGGAGCCAAACGACCTCGCATCGGCCTCGCTCAAGCCTCGGGTTCCGCGCCTGCTACTACAGCTTCACGATCTGCTAGCTCGAGTGCCCCGTCAGAATCAGCCGCCGCCGACACTTCATTCATCGATTCAGACACCGAGGCGATTCCTGACATGGGGAGCTGGCACTACGAGCCAATCCCGGCAGGTGAGGTAGTTGACTTTCCTCATCTGACCGAGACAGCAGGGATAGAGGTCGTTCCCCCAGAAGCAGCACCGACAGACACTTCAGACTTTCAGATTCCGGAGGAAGCCCGGAAGATTCTTCGGTCGCTCGCTCAGAGCCTCAGGATATACAAGAAGGGGGACGACATTCTCCAAAACACCGACTACACCAGCTTCATGTCAGCGTTCGAGTTTCCCACTCCGGATGCTCCTCGCACCGTTCACTCGACCGATCCAGAGACCTCCGCTCCAGTTGTCATCCAGCTCAACTGGAACCACTCCGTCATATTCAGGCCATTCCTTGAGGAATCCTTCAGTCGCATCTTCCAGCAGGAGAACCTGCACGTCTGGTCAAGAAAGATTTATTTCGGGATCTCGCACATCAAGAACAAGAGAAGAAGGACTGCATACGTGCACCAGAGGATGTGCAACTGGGCCACCCACGGACGTCAAAGAATCAGACGTCGTTTCATCAAGGTAACAGCGATGCGCCGTTACAGACATGGCCATCAGTTATTCCTTGAGTACGACGTCCGTATGTACGGGACCGACACTCCTCGTGGTGTGTTGCAAGACTGGACCTTCACGGAAGCAGATCTGGACCGAATTCACCTTGAAGACCTTCTGACGCTCATCAAGTACCTCCAGGGCCCGATACTCCGACCTGAGCACTACAGAGACGGCACCGAAATCTTGAAGAAGTATGTTCGTCATGCGATCACCCTCGCGCGTGTGACGGACTACCAGCTTGCTATTGAGAGCCGCCAGCCGAAGGTCAACTTGCTCCGGCCGAACCTGCTCGTACCTGGTATCGACGCTTATCTTCCATACATGCCAACCAGGATACCGGAACACGGGGTCCTTTATGTGACAATGAAGAAGAGGGAGCGAAGATTCATGCGATTTAGCGAACTTGCTAAATTCTGCGACGGAACCCTTCTCTACGTCTTCAACGGGATGCAGAGCAGACTCTTGGCTGATCAGGTACCGAGTCGGAAGTTCGTGGACGGAAAGGGAAAGATTTTGGAGGCGATGAACCTGATCGAGAGAAAGCTCAAGGAGAGGCTCATGTACAGACGAGTGGAAGCGGCTATGCAGATGCGAGCGAGGATCATTGGTGAATGGGAGGAGTTCCTTCAGATGTCAAAGTGGGAACCGGCGCTTGAGCTTCCACCACCCTTCTGACTTCTTCCCAAAGGGGGAGATTGTTAGACCCTACTTTGAGGTTGTGAAGAAGTCAATGGTCTATCCTGTATTTTCCTTTATCTAGTATTTGCTTTAGTTTATGTTTGCCCTCTTTTTGTAAAGAGTCATAGACTCTAAGGGCTTGTTTTGTAATTTACCTATTCCTAGTGCTATATAAACTTTGTTATAGCCTAGGGTTTAGTGTAGATGTTAGTAGATGTTTTGTAGCCTACCATATTGAATGAGAAGCAATCCCAAGAAGTATTCCTTTCTCTTGTCTTCTCAACATTATTCTACCAACATTCTCACCACTATTTGTTCATCAATGCTTAATCATTAGCTTTAGTTTCTCTCCATCTTTCATTCTCATTCTATTTGGGACTCACATTTCTTAACTGCAATCGGTGTTCATATGAAGTATTTCTGAAGATGATTGAAGTGTGTGTATAGCCCGTTTGCTTAGAGGCGTGATTCGATGGTAATTGCATCAAACTTGGTGATTTAGATATTAATGTTGGATGTATTTTTGCAATTATGAAGAACCAAGTACCAAGATTCTGTTGATGGAAGCATTTGTTATTTCTTGAAATGTTTGAAAATGCCAAGTTGGCAGCCTTGACTCGACCTTTTGATGCAAGTGTTGATCATCAACATTAAACATTGCATCGTCGTGTTGGAAAAGTTGATCCGAGTCGGAGTTGGTTTGAAACAACATACCTAGTGAAATACATTGCAAATTTGCTACCAACTCCTATGAGAACTAACAATCTTGCATGCATGAACTAGGGATTGCAGAAAAACCGAAACCGAAACCGAAACCCGAAATAAACGGGCTGGGTTCGGGGACGATAAATGGGGACGGGGAAAACCCGCTTACTTTAAACGGGGATCGATGGGGGACCAATCCCCGAGCCGATTATATCCCCAAATCTATTCTTTAGTTTTAATTTCCTATAGGATATGTTTCAATAATGGATTTAAAAATGTTATGTAATTTAGTAAATCATTTTTCAAGACTCGTGGATTCATGGTAAAGTTTAAACGGTGATGGAGATCCCCATGGTGAAAAATAGAATTAAAAGAGAGAAAACATATTTAAGCTCTATGTTGTAAAAAAAACATAATTAAATCTATTTAACTAGACTTAGGAAAATATAATAAACCAAATATTTTAAATTAAATAAACTATCATCTTAAGTTAAATTGTTGGTGAACAATATACTACATCTTCATGTTTATGAAAAACTGTGAGTTAATAAAAAAAGTTTAATAGAAACTTTCAAATGGACAGCTAGGTGCTTTATGGAACTCGGCTAAGAGTGATTAAAGCGTTATGCCTACCTCGACTTCAAGGGCTTACCAACATACCTGCTACCTTTCTCCTTCTAAAGTCTTGAACTTGAGATTGAATTCTTCCTAAGAGACGGTTGTCTTTCATAAGAACTGTTTCATATAAAGTGGATGTATGAAAGCATAGATATTTTGTTGCCTAAGCAATAGAGAAAGCAAAATTATTCAAACTCGCTTATATAAAATACAACTATACAAGTTGATCTTCGAGTTGCTTTTTTACCCGAAGTTTCTTGTGTCTCATTTTTTTGGTGTTTTTTGGTTTTATTTTGTCAGATTCTTAGCTTATTATCCAATAAACACGATGTCGTAAACTTTTCAAAATATTCAAGATTAGACGAATTTAGAATTCACACTACTATTAACCACCACGAGGTTGCAACAAATGTGCTTGCAAGTGACATTTTTATGTCATTTAGATCATTAGAAAACGTAATAGTTACACAATTTCAAAAAGCTTCTTTTATTCCGAACACTTATTTAAAGATTAACATAGTATCATACAAATATAAACACTTTTCGAAACAAATATAGTGTCATACAGTCAAACATAGACACATATTTTGTGACAGAATAGATTACACATTAACAAGGAGACGCTAATTGTATTCCTATGATCGCTAAATGCATCCCTACAAGCTAAAATCATACTCACACAAATCACCATTACAACCAGTTTTTTACATTCTCAATAGACAAGATGACCTGATTTTGACATCCATAGTGGTGCAAATAATATATCCCGTTAACAATCCATTTGCTTCTAACCAACTCAGGATCATCTCAATTAATGATCAACAATTACATCAAGAGATAACATGCACAAAATCTTAGAATTTTCAAACTTTAAGAAATAAATGATAAATCTTGGTTTTTGACACTACCAACTTCTTCAACAAAACAACCCACATCCATCCAAAACAAACCTAGATTCAACCATCTTAGCAAAAGAGTAATACAGTCAAACCACTTCACTTTCATCATCTTTACAAGTACTCCATATGGACACCAATTGCACTTAAAAATTCATCATTCCTCCCATGAAAACCAACAACTTTTCCAGGATATGCCGTTGAAGTGAAATAAATATACCCTGCACCACCTTCTTTCCCATACGGCCCGTGCGTCGTCTTGTTCGTATGCAAAGTGATGGATGTTAGAGCTTCCAACCCATCGTACCCTTTAACGGGCCCATAAAAACCCGAAATCCCAGTCAAATACTCATCTACTCCGTCCAAATTAACCTGCCAACCACAAGATCAAGAATATTTTATCAGCCTGGACAGAGGCGGACCTAGAAAATTTTTCAAGTGGTGACACCATTTGATTGTAAAATACAAGTATATATATATATATATATGGATGTTTTTTCACAAAATCAAAATTGGACTAATGGTTAGTTTCTTGTTTTTCAAAAATGAGGTCTTGTATTCGAGTCTTGTTATTGTAAGTTTTTTAGCAACATAATAAATCTGAAAGTAAAAAATAAAAACTAAAAACAAAAAAAATGACTAACAAGACTCGAACCCAGATCTACTGTGGAATAAAAGTCCTGCAAACCAACTCTACCATGAAAAACTTATATGTTCTCATGCAATTTCAAAAAGTATATATAGTGGTACACAATAAATTGATAAGTGACACTTTTCACGATCCTGTAATTTTTTATATTTGGGTCCGCACAGATCATGAGGTTGACTAAATGCAAAAAAGCGCGTATTTTTGCACATACCACCAATGGTTGTTCCATTTCAAAGTCACCTAATCCTCCATGCATTTGTGACAAAACGGATTCACCATATGTTTTAACATATTCAAATTGAATGGCACAAATTGCGTTGAAAGACACAGCGCCATGAACGATTACTTTTGTGACATGCGAGAAAACGCCATCGTCCCAAGGTTTACCTCCGGAAGGGCCCCAAGGTCCCACCTCCCTTGGCATTGCTATTTTCATCTTAGACATGCGAGGACATAACTACAGGGGAAAAAATAACCAAGGTATTAAAGAGGATACTAAATTACTGAACTTCAAAAAAACATAATAATTCATAGACGAACTTTTAGAGAGGTTTGGTTAAGCTTAAGCACGAGATTTTTCGTAACAAAAGAAGTAAAGAACACTCATAATACTAATTGCGAATATAATTTAAAGCAGATGTAGGAGGGTTTGTGTGACAAAAAAAGTGTTACAATAGATTAATATACTCTTGTAGACGTTTTTTAAAATAAAGTTTTTATTAGCTATTTTACACAACAATATTTAAATAACTTCTAAAAAATGTCCTATAAAATAGTTAATAAGACACTCTCTTTTAAAAAAGTTATAAAAACTTGTTAAAATGACCTAAAAGCCTCTTATAAAACTATTGTAACACTTTTATATAGAACACTTTATAACATGTTCTTTTAAACTTAAGTCCTATAAAATATGTTATTAGGATGGTTAGACATTTTAAAGGGTCCTATAAACCCTATTTTGTTGTAGAGTTGTCTTTAGGCTACTCCCTATAGGTAGTTGGTTCTCTAAGAGCACTTCACATAGGATTAGTCGATGTGCACAAAAGCAGGCTTAGACACTCACAAGCACCGAAGGGGAAAAAGCAATTTTAGTTAAAGGGTGGTGACTCAACACTCGCTACTTCCGGATGACATAGAAGGTATGTTTGGTTTGGATAAGGCTTGTAACATATATGGCTAACCACTAAAAACATAAAAATAAATACAAAAAAGAGACTTTAATTAACAGATTAAGGGACGAACCTCATGTGTGGAATCTTTTTCACATTTTGAGTTTCGAGCTAATACAAATGATTCGGGCATCACATAAATCCCAATAGCGTCAAGGTATATGTCACCAAGACCATGAAATCCAACAATCACACCACGTTTCCCATCGTACGAGAAAGAAGCACCGGTAGCTTTACCATAAGGACCATATTGCTTCTGATTTGTGCCAAAGGATAATGACTTCACATAGACGGATTCTTTATAGTGGCCAAATGTCCCACTTATCGACGTTAGATATTCATTAGGGCAGTCGATGTAGATCTGTAGAATCGGAAACATGTTGATTATTAGGAAAAGTACTCCTTACTTGCATATGTACAAAAAATGCTATATGATGCATTCAATGATAAAACTACTTTTGGATAATATCAAGCATCGTCTCCAAAACCACCTAGGTTGTGGTAGATTGTTAAATGGATAATGCAATGAAAATATCATCTACCCTGGGTTTGAATTCAAACACCGCCAAAGCCCTTGTAGCCATGGCAGTCAAGGATGGACCTAGGAATTTCTTCCACCGGTGGCACCATTTAAAGATTAAAAATTATATATGGATATTTGTCACAAAGTCAATATTGGTCCAATGGTTAATTCCTTCTTTATCAAATGTGAGGCCTCGTGTTTGAGTTCTGGTAATGCAAGTTTTTTATAAACATAATAAATCTGAAATTAAAAGCTAAACGTCCATTTTGGTTTGTAGGAATGAAATATATTGGATTTCTTGTAAGGATTTAGATTTAGGTAGCAGTGGTTGATCTAGGATTTTTACTTAATGTGGACGCCTTTATTAAAGACTGCAAAGTCAACTGATGTGTTTTTTTACCTAATTTAATCTTTTTGATACATTTTTAATATATTTTTTTTGTTGATTACGATAGACTTTTTCAGGTTTTATATCACTTTCAAAAGATTTTTTCAGTGTCTTTGGTTGCTTTCAATAGTTTTATTATTATTATTTGATTCATTTACATATACTTTTTTTGGTTGATAGGTCACGGTCACAAAACAAAAACAAAAACAAAAACGTACCGTGTCCAATAGATCGCCACCCACCCCGCCAAAAAACGAGGTTTCAGATTCATCCACACTAGAGTCACTTTTGAAAGTGATGGCATCAATAACCTCTCCATGTACAATGTTTATTTTCTTAATTAAGCCTTTGGGCATGTAATCCCATTTTTGCCCTTGTGAACCACCCCATGGTCCATGAGTTATGCATCCTGCCCAACTTTGTTTACCTCCCTGCAATACAACACACAAATCAATACCCCTTTATTATTTGCTTCAAATATAAAGAAAAAAAAATTTGAAACCCTACCATAATGGAATTGAATTGATTTTATCCCACCTTCACAAAGAGATATATAATATCTGCATGCATGCAACAATAAGCCCTAAATTAAATAAATATGATCACAAAAAACTCGGTTGATATGACTTATCTCCTTCTTAGAAAAGTAATAAGTTGTTTTTTATGTGTTTAGATGGACTTATTATGTGTTTAGATCGACTTATCCTCAAAAGCTGATAAAAAGTTTTTTAAAAAAGCAAAACATTTTGACTTTCTGAGAAAGGAGATAAGATGATAAATACTTTTCATATCATATATGCAAATATTATTTATCTAAATAAACATTAGGAAGAAGGAACCTGTATAAATTAGAAGAGAAAGTAATTTGTCGATTGATTGCAGAATGGAGGGTAGGGTTTGTCGATCGTCTTTAAAAAGATGGGCTACGTTTTTCAACTTTTTTTTAATGTTAATTTTATTTTCATATTGGGTATAAGAAAGTATTTTTGGTCAACATTTTTCACTCTTTGGATGATGTTATCAACTATATTTGAGAGATATTAGGGTTATACCTTTTGGGTGAGCATTGACCACATCAAGATTTATAACAAACGTCAAGACTCTTATAGTCTTATCCAATAATTAAGTGAGAGTTGAAGTAAACATTTATTCCGTGAAGACATTTATAAGGAAATTTATTTTGATAACCAAAAATGTAATAAAAGCTACTCATTTTTTATGTTGACTTTAAGAATAATAAGATGTTGAAAAACTTTTTTTTTTTTTGACAGAAGAGATGTTGAAAAACTTGAAAAGTGGATTTGAACATGTCATCACTTTTTTTTAAGAGGTATTCCAGACCATATTGGGTCCAGACTAATCCTCGGCAATTTTTGGGCCGAAACCCGACTGCTAAAGCATATAGCCCGGGGTCGAAGCCTTTGGTAACATATCATCACTTTTAATCTCACGCCTCCAATGAATTTTATCTTATAAAAGAATTGATTTGGTATATATTATTTTAAAGCATAGATATTTTATTGCATAAGTAATAGACAAAGCAAAATTATCCAAACTTGAGTTGTTTTTAACCAGAAGTTCCTTGTGTCTCAATTTATTATTGGTGTTTTTGGTTTATTTTGTCAGATTCTTAGCTTTTTACCCAATAAACACGATGATGCAAACTTTCCAAATTATTCAAAGATTATTCACAATGCTATTATAACCACCCCAAGGTTGCAACAAATGTGCTTGCAAGTGACATTTTTATGTCATTTAGATCATTACAAGGCGTAATAAATACCAGGGCCGGCCCTGACATTTTGGAGGCCCCGTGCCAAAAGTTATATGTGACCCTATAATTTTTTTGTTGTATTGTATATTCAATTTTTTAGTACTAAATTCAAAAAATAAATCCTTAAAGTACGCTTTCAAACATTATTAAGAGTATTGTTTTCAAACATATTTTGCTCTACTTGTTGTGACTCTCCGACTCCGCTACTTGGGATTTCCATGTCTGTTTAATAATAAATCGATCGATGACTCATCTTTGACTTTGAACAAATTGTTCATATTTTTTTTATTGACGTTTAGAATAACCCGATTCAAATTTTCTAGTTAGAAGCATCCTATATTATATATAATTGGTCAATCATTATTCGAATATACAAAAACACATATCAACAAATTTATCTATTTAATGTTACTAAAAGAACACTTAGATTAAAAATTAAAACCCTACAAAACACATATAAATAATCAAATAATAAATTTACAGAAGATAACTAATAAAAAGATAAAAAAAAAAACTAACAAACATTAAATATAAACTATAAGATTTTGATATGATACCTTGAAAGTGAATGAAGAACTGAAAATTTGAAGAAGATTAAACTTGTTGAATTGCTACAAAGTGTAACGTGTAGATGACAACAAAGAATAATAATGAAGATAACAAACAAAGTAGAATTAACATTAAAAACCTAATTTACTCATTTTATTTAAGGAAATTAAATATTGCCCATTCTAATTATAATCTTGAATTTTCAGTTTTGTGCCTTATTAAGGAAATTAGAAAATTAAAGAAAACTTATTTAAGGAAATTAAATAAATTTAAATATCACACATTCTAATTATAATGTCTAATTTTCAATTTAGCGCCTAATTTTGCCTTATTAAGGAAATTAGGAAATTAAAAAAGCTAAGGAAAGTAAAAAGGTTTTTATGCTCCCAAGGAGTCGAACCCAGGTCTCCTTTATGTAATGGAAAGCCACTTTCCCATCAGGCTGTGAAAACATTTGTTTTCTTCTTTGTAAGTATTGATATATATACTATATATATAATGTATAGAAATTCCGGAGGCCCTCTGAAATCGGAGGCCCCATGCGGCGGCACCTTCGGCACACCCCCAGGGCCGCCCCTGATAACTACACAATTTCAACAAGATTTTTTTTTTTATTCTGAACACTTATTTTAAGATTAACATAGTATCATACGTCAAAATATAAAATATAAACACACTTCGAAACAAATATAGTCTCATACAATAAAGCATAGACACATATTTTGTGACGGAATAGATTACATTAACAAGAAGAGGCTAATTGCAGCCTTAAGATTGCTAAATGCGTCCCTATAAATCCTTCACATCACCATTACAACCAGTTTTTTTACATTCTTAATACACAAGATGACCAGATTCCGTTAACAATCCTTTTCCTTCTAATCAAATTAGGATCGTCTCAATTAATGATCAACAATCACACATCAAGAGATAACATACACACAAAATCTTATTTTAACCAAAGGAGTGTTAGCCTAGTGGTAAGGTTTGGGCACTACATAATGGTGAACCCGAGTTCGAGCCCTAGGGGACGCATTCTGGAGGTACGGGGCTTTGACCCCGGGCTGCATGCTTTAGCAGTCGGGCTTCGGCCCAAAAAATTGCCGAGGATTAGTCTGGGCCCAATGTGGTCTGCGATACCTCTTCCAAAAAAATCTTGATTTTAGAAATAAAAGAACAATAAATCTTGGTTTTTGACGCTACAAAATTCTTCAACGTACAAAACAACCCGCATCCATCCAAAACAAACCTAGATTCAACCATCTTAGCAAAAGGGTAATATAGTCAAACCACTTTCATCATCTTCACAAATCTTCACAAATACTCCATATGCACACCAATTGCACTTAAAAATCCATCATTCCTCCCATGAAAACCAACAACTTTTCCAGGAGATGCAGTTGAAGTGAAATAAGTATACCCTGCACAACTTTCTTCCCCATAAGGCCCGTGTTTCTTCTTGTTCGTATGCAAAGTGATGGACGTTATAGCTTCCAATCCTTCGTACCCTTTAACGGGCCCATAAAACCCCGAAATGCCAGTCAAATACTCATCTACTCCGTCCAACTTAACCTGCCAACCACAAGATCAAGATTTTGTTACCAGTCTAGATAGAGGTGGATCTAAAAAAAAATTCAAGCTGTGACACCTTTTGATTATAAAAAACAAGTATATATATATCGATATTTTTTCAGAAAATCAAAATTGGTCTAGTGGCTAGTTTTTTAACACCAAAATAAATTTGAAATTAAAAGTTAAAAACTAAAAAAATGACAAACAGGACTCGAACCCGGATCTACACTAGAATAAAAGTCCTGCAAACCAACTCTACCATGGAAAACTTATGTCCTCATGTAGTTTCAAAAAATATATATATATATTGGTACACAATATATAAATTGATACATGACACTTTTCACGACCCTATAATTTTTTACAATCTAACGATTAACGAAAGAATGAAATGATGTCACGTGCCACATGTGCTCTACATTCGGGTCCGCCCCTTATCCTAGATAGATCATGAGGTTGACTAAATGCAAAAAAAAAACACGTCTTTTTGTACATACCACCAATAGTTGTTCGATTTCATAGTCACCTAATCCTCCATGCATTTGCGACAAAACGTATTCACCATCTCTTTTAACATATTCAAATTGAATGGCACAAATCGCGTTCAAAGAAACTCCGCAATAGAAGATTACTTTTATGATACGGGAGAACACACCATCATCCCAAGGTTTACCTCCGAAAGCACCCCAAGGTCCTGCCTCCCTTGGCATTGCCATTTTAGACATGCTACGACATAACTACAGTGGAAAAAAAGAATTAACCGAGGCAAATAAGAGGATGCTAATTAACTAATCATATAAACATAATAATTAAACAAATGAACTTTTAGAGAGATTTGGTTAAGCTTAAGCACGAGCTTTTTTTAAATAAAAGAAGTAAAGAACACTCATAATATATACCGACTCCGAATATAGTTTAAAGTAGATGTGTGAGAATTTTTGTTTGACAAAAAAAGAGCTCCAATAGATCAATAGGACACTTTTTAAAATAAAATGTTTTATTAGCTATTTTATACGATAATATTTAAATAAGTGTCCTATAAAAAGATGGTTTAGGGGACACTTCTCAAAAATATCCTATAGAATAGCTAATTAATAAGACACTTTATTTTATAAGAGTTATAAAAAACTTGTTAAAAAGCCTAAAAGCACTATAAAACTATTGTAACACTTTTAGATAGACACTTTATAACGTGTTCCTTTAAACTTAAGTCCTATAAAATATGTTACTAGGATGCTTAGACACTCAATTTTGTTGTAGATTGGTCTTTAGGCTCCTCTCCTCTCTATAGGTCATTGGTTCTCGAAGAGCACTAGGGATTTTCCTAATTGTTCTCCAGGTCATCACATAGGATTAGTCGAAGTGCACAAAAGCTGGCTTAGACACCCACATGTACTTAAGAGGAAAAAACAATTTTGGTTAGAGGACGGTGATCTCAACACTCGCTACTTTCGAATAACATAGTATGTACGTTTGGGTTGGATAAGGCTTGTAACATAAATGGTTAACCACTAAAACATAAAAACAAATACCAAAAAGATACTTTAACAAATTAAGGGACGGACCTCTTGTGTGGAATTTTTTTCACATTTCGAGTTTCGACCAAATACAAATGATTCGGGCATCACATATATCCCAATAGCGTCAAGGTATTTGTCACCAAGACCATGAAATCCAACAATCACACCACCTTTCCCATCGTATGAGAAACGAGCGCCTCTAGCTGAACCATAGGGACCATATTGCTTCATATTTGTGCCAAAGCATAATGACTTCACATAGACGGATCCTTTATAGTGGCCAAAAGTCCCACTTATCGACGTTAGATATTCATCAGGGCAGCCGATGTATATCTGCAGAATCGGAAACGTTAACATGTTAATCATTAGGAAAACTACTCCTTGCTTGCACACGTACAAAATGCTATAAGATGCATTCAATGATAAAACTACTAATGATAAAACTACTCTGGTATAATATCAGGCACACATCATCTCCAAAACCACTTAGGTTGTGGTAGATTGTTAAACGGTTAAGGTAGTGAAATCAAACACTGCCAAAGCCCTTGTACGTAGCCATGGCAGTCAAGGGTGGATCTAGGAATTTCTTCGTCTGGTAGCACCATTTGATGATAAAAAATAAGTACATGGATATTTGTCACAAATTAAAACTTAAAGGTGTCCCCACTAGGTAAAAAATCCTTACAAAACTTGCATTACCATGACCTCTCACATTTGAAAAGGAAAGACTAACCAATATTGATTAAAGACCTGCAAAGTTGACTGACGTGTTTTTACCCGAATTCAATCTTTTAGATGGATTTATAAAGTTTTTTTTTTTTTTTGCTGATAACAAGAGACTTTTCGGGTTTTCTGTCAACTTCGACAGATATTTTAGGTGGTGTATTTTGGTTGCTTTTAAGAGTTGTTTTTTTAATTATTATTTGGTTCATCTACAGATGCCTTTTTTGGTTGGTGGGGTCTCGGTCACAGAAAAGATAAAACGTACCGTGTCCAATCGATCGCCAACCATGCCGATTTCACACTCATCCTCCATGCTAAAGTCGCTTTGGAAAGAGATGGCATCAATAACCCTTCCATGCATAATGTTGATTTTATTAATTAAGCCTTTGGGCATATAAACCCATTTTTCCCCTTGTGAACCACCCCATGGTCCATAACTTATGCATCCCTCCAACTCCAAACTGGGTTTAGCTCCCTGCAATACAACACAAAATTCAATACCCCTTTATGCTAGCTAGCTTCAAATATAAAGAAAAATACAAAAAAAGTAAAAAAAAATAAAAAATAAAAATGAAAACCTACCATAATGGAATTGAATTGATTTTATCCAACCTTCACAAATGGATATATAATATCTGCATGCAACAATAATTGAACTCTAAATTAAAAATACAGGTTCACCGTGTAAATAAAGTACTTAATTAAGATATCACAAGAAACACTCTGCTGTTATAAGTTAATAATACATATACACAGGGCCGGCTCTGACATTTTGGAGGCTCCGTGCCAAAAGTTATGTGACCCTATAATTTTTTTGTTGTATTGTATATTCAATTTTTTAGTACTAAATTCAAAAAATAAATCCTTAAAGTACGCTTTCAAACATTATTAAGAGTATTGTTTTCAAACATATTTTGCTCTACTTGTTGTGACTCTCCGACTCCGTTACTTGGGATTTCCATGTCTGTTTAATAATAAATCGATCGATGACTCCTCTTTGACTTTGAACAAATTGTTCATCTTTTTTTTATTTTTGACGTTTAGAATAACCCGATTCAAATTTTCTAGTTAGAAGCATCCTATATTATATATAATTGGTCAATCATTATTCGGATATACAAAAACACATATCAACAAATTTATCTATTTAATGTTACTAAAAGAACACTTAGATTAAAAATTAAAACCCTACAAAACACATATAAATAATCAAATAATAAATTCACACGAGATAACTAATAAAAAGATAAAAAAAAAAAACTAACAAACATTGAATATAAACTATAAGATTTTGATATGATACCTTGAGAGTGAATGGAAGAACTGAAAAGTTGAAGAAGATTAAACTTATTGAATTGCTACAAAGTGAAGATTAAACTTATTGAATTGCTACAAAGTGTAATGTGTTGATAACGATAAAGAATAATAATGAAGATAACAAACAAAGTAGAATTAACATTAAAAACCTAATTTACTCATTTTATTTAAGGAAATTAAATATTGCCCATTCTAATTATAATCTTGAATTGAATTTTCAGTTTTGTGCCTTATTAAGGAAATTAGAAAATTAAAGAAAACTTATTTAAGGAAATTAAATAAATTTAAATATTACACATTCTAATTATAATGTCTAATTTTCAATTTAACGCCTAATTTTGCCTTATTAAGGAAATTAGGAAATTAAAAAAGCTAAGGAAATTAGTGAAAACATTTGTTTTCTTCTTTGCAAGTATTAATATATATACTATATATAATGTATAGAAATTCCGGAGGCCCTCTGAAATCGGAGGCCCCGTGCGGCGGCACCTCCGGCACACCCCAGGGCCGCCCCTGCATATATAGTTAAATAAACATGAAGTGATTAAATTTCATATGTGCAAATAGTATTTATCTAACTAAAGGAAGAAGGAACCTGTATAAATTAGAAGAGAAAGCAATGTGTGGCTTGATTGCAGAATGGAGGGTATGGTTTTTCGTCTTTAACAAGATGGTTTACGTTTTTCAAAATAAAAAATTATTCATATTTTTGGTATAAGAAAGTATTTTTGGTCAACACTTTTTCACTCGTTGAACAATGTTATCAACTATATTTGAGAGATTTTGGGGTTGCTTACCTTTCGAGTGAGCATTGACCATTTCAAGATCTATAATTTTATCAATAAGATAAGAGGTAAAACAAACACCAAAGACTCTTATCCGGTAATTAAGACATTTACAAAAAAAATAAAAATAAAAAATAAAAATAATTGATGATAAAGACATTTACACCAAAGCCATTGGTTTTTTATGTTCATTTCAAGTCTCGAAAGATGATCACCCGAGCTCCATCATTTAGGATAAACGTACGTAAGGCTCAAGTTTATAGGACTAAATATAAAAAACGTTGTTATCTAAAAGTGTTATAATTAATAAGTTCAAATGACGATTTTGAGCGTCGTAGCAAGTATTTAGGATGATTTCAAAATAAAGTATCACCTTAGCTAATTTTATAAAACGTTTTTAGAATTGTCTTATAAACCCATCTTTTTATAGTGTCCTCTAAATTAGTAGTTGACAGAGTGTTTTATTTGTAGAATTTGGGTGGAATTTTATTGGTAAAAAGTGATAATGAAGTTTGGTCAAGGAATTGATCATTCAAAGTCCATCAGGAATCTTGCAAATCAAAAGGGCAAAAAGTTTGGGATGTTCACCAAAAGAACTTTTGCATCTTACCAAGTTTAAAGGGGTCGTTTATCAAATTCTGATACGTAAGTGCTTATTAGCAAAAGATTCATATTTAACTACTTTATCGTGTAACATCCTTGGCCTTAAAAACTGATTGTTGGTAAACATTTTAAATGTGATAAACACTACCAGGTAAGAATCATTTCTAACACTTATCATGATAAGAGTCTCAACCATTGGCTCCTTACCTTGTCTCTCACCAAGTAGGCTTCTTGGTAATCATCATACTCGATCAAAATGGTTGGTTCACTAGCTTTGGTTAACCATATGTTCATTGAAGATGCTTGGTTTTTCGCTATATATATATAGATACAAAAACAAGCAATCCATTTGTTTCTAACCAACTTCTGCTCAAATCAACTTACGAGCAACAATCACAACAAGACTCTTGAAAATGAGCGCAACGATCACAACAGGACTCTTGAAAATGAACGTGGTTGCCATTTTTCAAGCATTCTAAGAAATAACAGATTCTTCAATGTAGATGGTTTTTCAGCCTACAAAATTGTTCAAAAGAAACCCACAATGGCACAGTACATCGAAAACAAACCTACACCAAAGTTTTGATCTAATTACCAATAATTCATGCATTTTAACAAAAGGGCAATACAGTCATAACACTTCCAATCATCTTCAGAAATACTCCATATGAACACCAATCGCAGTTAAAACCCCATCATTCCATTTCCTGCCATGAAAACCAACAACTTTCCCAGAAGAAGCTGTTGAATTGAAAAAGGTATACCCTACACCCTTTTCCTTCCCATAGGGCCCATGTATCGTCTTGTTTGTATGAAAAGTGATGGACATTATGGTTTTCATGCCGTTATACCCGTCAACGGGTCCATAAAACCCCGAGATCCCAGTCAAATACTCATCGGTACCATCCAAATCAACCTGCCAAAATAAAGGTCTTGTTATCAGCCTAGACCGCTCATAAGGTCAACAAAATGCAAAAAATCAGGATACATACCAGTTCCATTTTATCTCCACCTGTTCCTCCATGAATTGGTGACAAAACAGATTTAGCATCCCTTTGAACGTATTCGAATTGGATGGCATAAATCACGTTCAAAGAGTCTTTAAAATAAAGACGCACTCGTTTGACAGTAGCGAAAACTCCATCATCCCATGGTTTACCTCCAGAACCACCCCCCCCCCCCCCCCCCCAAGGTCCTGGATACCTTGGCACTGCCATTCTAGAACATAACTGTAGTGCAAAAGTTAAATGACAAGTATGTAAGATGATATTTAACTTTATAAGAACTTAATTTTACACATTATGGATAACAAAATAGGTTTTAGGCAGAACTTGAAACATGAGGGTTGGGTTCCAGTGAGAAGTTGAGGTTAATGTGAGAAGTGGTTATCATTTATCAACCGTTGGATGAGAATAAGGTGCAAATTAGGATGAGATGCACTGAGATAAGATGCACCGGGATGTACCAAATCAATTCCCTGAAAGCACAGTTCATGGGAGCGCATAAGATTAAAAGCGAAAACATTTCAGATCCACTTCTCACGCTAAACCCAACTTCTTACACCATCCTTCGCGTGAAACATAAATGGTTAAATAGTATTAACATAACAGAAATACGAAAAAGATGCTTTTAGATGATACAGGATGAACCTTTGGTGTGGAATTGTCTACAAATGTAGAGCTAAGACCTAATGCCGATGACTCGGGCATCACATAAACCCCAATAGCCTCAAGGACATTGATGTACTGGGTAGCATAAGTACTCCCATGAAATCCAACAATCATAACACCTTTCCCCGAGTATGAGAAAGGAGTGCCCTTCAAATCCGAACCATAAGGACCATAACGGCTATGATTTGTTTCAAAGTATAATGACCCCAAGATGACAGTTCCATCGCGGTTGTTAAATGTTCCACTTATTGACGTTAGGTATTCATTTGGGTAGTTGATGAAGATCTGCAGAATTACAAACATCTCGTTCATATAACACCGTAGAACATTTTAAATTCATATAAGCTAATAAAAACAAAAAAAAGATGAAGAACCATTGATATTAAATATACAAAACTTATAAATGATGTTATCAAGAATGAAAAATCAGGATTAAATCTCAAGAATCTCTACTCTTGCTTTCTTCTATCTTTAATTGTTCAATGAATATATTTTCAGCTCCATGTGTTCGGGAATGAGAGTAGTGATTTACCAACTTAGGGTTCTAATTTTTATTTTTGTTAAGTTTTAGGTCTCATACATAACTATCATTTAGAGTGGCACCGTAGGGTTAACTTGGGGGTGAAGCTAAATAAGGGGTGGCAATTCTAAAATCTCAACACGACACGAAGATGAATGGGTTTGGGTTGAGTTTTATGACCCCGCCAATCCATTTATTTTGTGGGTCGTGTTCGGGTTGGAATATGGGTTTGCAGGTCAACCCGCCAACCCGTTTATCTTTTTAATATTTTTTTAGAATATTTTTTTATATAGTAAAATTTTATTATGGCTTTGAGTTTTACTTTTTCAATTTTGATTTAGCACCTAAAATCAATAAATACAATCTTATTTTCCTTGTATTTGAAGTTTTGGTTAAGATTGTATTTGACCATACAACCCGCTTATGTCACCGCTTATGACCTGCCAGCCCATATAGTTAAACGGGGTTACACCTGTTTTGTTCGAGTTGAGTGGACGGGTCACAGATTAGGGTTAAAGATTTCGACACGATTTGTTAAAGGGGTCGTGTCCGGGTTCAGTTTTCCTGACCCGCTAACCTGTGACCCTTTCACCCGAACATGACATGATTTCCACCCCGTAAAGCTAATAGTACATTTCAGATAATATGAGGTAGGTACCTCATTGGTTTTGCCACCGTTGCTACCAAAAAGTGAGCTTTCGGTTTCAACGCTATAGAATTTGATGGCCCGAACAAAGTCTCCATGGGAAATGGCTATCTTCTTAATGAAGCTTTTGGGCATATAAATCCAGTTGTTCCCCTGTGAACCACCCCATGGTCCATGAGTTACACATCCTTCAAAATCTGTTTTATCTCCCTGCAATCCATCCAAAACCATAATAGATTTATACAACACATAAACATCACCACTTTTATGCAGCAAATAGTAATAGAAACAAAAAAAATCCAAAGACTACCATTAATATGCTATTGAGATCTGATTTTAGATTGTTATCCAAGCTTCAACAATATCTACTACCTGCAACAATCAAATCTAATGAATCTTAAGCCTTAAGAAAACAGTATAACATAAACTGATCATTTTGCTTTCCACCAGAAATCATGCTTAATTAATTAAGTAAGAATGAAAAAAAAAAGAACAATATGCAGGAATCACAAGTGGAAAAAATACATGATAGAATCGAATGCTGCCATTTTTATTAAGACATTTAGGGGGATTCTAATAGTGAAAACAAACATAGAAATACAGTAGAACAAACAAACCCTAACTAAATCAGAAGTACAATAAAGAGAAAGAAGATCATTTTAAGTTAGGCATTTTCTCTGATTTTTCCATCAAATATATAAGTTAAAGTTTGATTACCTTTGAAATTTTGAGTATTTGTTTAAGTAACTATTATCGATTGAAGTTGAAACTTGAAAGATGAACCCTAGAGTTATTACCTTTTTTTGAGTGAATGATGATGATGATATTGGGGGGAAATTGGAAGAAAGAACTTGCAGTTGCATAAAATGGGGAATAGGATCATAGCATGGCTGTCAAAAGATATTTACATGAATGGTCCCTGTGGTTCTTTCTAATTTCACTTTTTATCCGTTTTCTCAAACTAATTACTCTATCCCCCTTGGCTTATTTTCTTTTTGGCACCCGGACCGGACCTGGTGGAAATAAGCTAACTTATTTTAAGGTAGATGTTTGGATGGATATAAAAAAGTTTATAATCTAGCTTATTGAATCGTTATTATGAATAGTGTTTGAGGTGGTTTTAGGTCGTGTTTGACAAAAATAAGCTAGTTTATTTCTTTGGATACATTTTTGAATGACCATAAACTAGTTTATTGAGACGCTACTTGGAATAGTGTTTGAGAAGGTTTTTATAAATTTTTTTCAATTATACCCCTTGTTAATACTAACTATTATTATTTATTATTAACAATTACTAGTAGTTATTACTATATACTTTAACTAATATTAATTATTAATAATTACTAGATATCCAATCATCATCAGTCGAATCTAATTGAATCGAGTGAATTTTCTGCACATCCCTAGCTCAAAGAATGAAAAATGTGGAGCAAACCCCGTGGAGAGCATGTGGTAAGGTTCCTGGGGGGTCATGGGGGGTCAACGAACGAATATCCCTAACTATCTGGGTTTGAATCCCATGGAGACAATATGTGGTGATATCTAGATTATGGGCCTGTCACAAGTGGTACCCTTAACGGGGCTAGGTCGTGGTAGACGGGGATTAGTCGGGTGTCCTTGGATCTTGAATATCCTAGGAACGTGTGTTATAGATAAAAATTGCAGTTTTCAAAACGAAAACAAAAGTTTATAACAAACTGTAGGGACTAAAATTGTAATTTACTCAAAAAAGAAAATTAGACAAAATTTGAAAAATTAACGTTGATCCAAACCCAAAAGTCTTTTTCTTTTGAAGTAGAACCCTACAATCTACCATATGCAATCGAACCACTACTTTCTCTTCTAATTTCCAGCTTCCTTCTTCCTTCAGGAGCATGTTCACTTGAAAATGGTAACTAATTTCCTAGATAAACACTATTTTTCAAATTTAAATTTCGAAATTTGATAACCTAAGTAGACCTATGCTACTGATCCTTTTAGTTCACTTTTTTTAACATATGGTGGTATGGATCCAACTCACCTCATGATTACCGCTATGTTTGGCAAAGTAGAAGTTAGCTGGTATGGTAGTTGTTGATTGATAAGCTGGGTAGTAGCTGATAAGCTAGCTTATGAACAAATTATGTTTGGTAAACACTAGCTTATGGGTATGTAAAATGAATGACCTAAAAGGATGTATTGGGGTATAATAACTAATACTTCCAAAAGTGTGTTCTGGCGGAGACACTCTAACTCCGGGTCCCATTGGACCGACGCCACTCTACCTCTATGAGCGCGTCCCTGTCTGTCCCGGTCTCCCGCAGCCGGTTGAAATTAAACCCAGGACCGTATCTTCCAAATAGCTACAAAAAGCTACTTCCAAATAGCTTTTCAAAAAGCTAACTTATAAGCTACTTTTTTTTGAACGTAGATAACTCACGCACACACTTTCGGGGGTATCCAGAAAGATCCAAACTGACACCGACTAGTCCCCCGGCCCATGAACCGACCCTATGGATCGTCCCAAGAGCTAGCTACCGCAGCAAGTCGTCCCCCGCAGGGTTTGAACCTTGGCCAACCATCCCCTGAAGGCACAAGGGTGTTACCTCCACCCGCTAGGCTAGACCATCTTTGGTTTATAAACTACTTTTTGTCCATCCAAATATGTACACAAAAAATAAGCTAGCTAATAAGATAGTTCGTGTTTACCATATAATGCCTATGTAACATAGGCTGTGTTTGGCAGCTAGCTTATATAAGCAAGCTAAAATGACCAAAAAAGGCGTCTTGTGGTATAATAATTAAGCTAGCTTATGGTCAATAAGCTACCTTATTGTCCATCCAAACATGTACTATAAGCTACCTTATTGTCCATCCAAACATGTACTATAAGCTAACTTATTTTTGCCAGAACACAACCTTAACGATGTACCATTAACTTAGCAACAGAGTTTCTTGTGATCATGTATATTATTCATTTAGGGCTGATTGTTACATGCAGATAGTAGATATTGTTGAAGGTTAAGTAACAATCTAAATTCATATCTCAATAGCCATGGTAGGGTTTCAATTTTTCATATTCTCTTGTGTTCTTTTTTTATTAATTATATATTTTAAGCATAAAGGGGTATTGATTTTTGTGTTGTATTGCAGGGAGCTAAACCTAGTTTTGATGGATGTTTAACTCATGGACCATGGGGTGGCTCACAAGGGGAAAATTGGGTTTATATGCCCAAAGGCTTAATTAATAAAATAATCATTGTACATGGAAAGGTTATCCATGCCATCACTTTCCAAAGCAACTCTAGTATAGATGAAACTGTAACCTCAGTTTTTGGTGGTGCAGGTGGAGATCAATTGGACATGGTACAATTTTATTTTTTTTAACCGTGGGTTTCTGGACCAGATTATACTAATTCATTGGGCAACCATGGCCACAATGGGATTTAAATCCATGGTGTGAACCTTGGGTGGATGAGATTTTCCATTATATTCCTAGTGGCTTAATAGCATGTCCAACTTCTCTTGGATAGAGATTTAGGGATTTTTGCTCTAATAGATTTCTCAAAACTTTCTTCAAAATGGAGAAAGTACCAGAGACAGAGAGACAGGATGAAAATCTCATTGGAGATTTCTCCAAAAGTATTACTTATGAGAGAGAAATGGTATTTTATTCATTCTGCCAATGAAATTGTTTGAAACTACATGTTTTGAACTTTAGGGTTTAGGGTATAAGTGCAAGCTAGGAATAGTTTTCCTAATGATCGACATGTTTCTGATTCTGCAGATTTGTATCGACTGCCCTAATGAATATCTAACGTCGATAAGTGGGACATTTGGCAACTATAAAGGATCTGTCTATGTGAAGTCATTGTGCTTTAGCACAAATCAGAAGCAATATGGTCCTTATGGTTCGGATAGCGGCGCTCGTTTCTTGTATGATGGGAAAGGTGGTGTGATTGTTGGATTTCACGGACTTGTTGACAGATACCTTGACGCTATTGGGATTTATGTGATGCCCGAATCACTTGCATTTGGTCGATACTCTAAATGTGAAAACATTTCCACGCATGAGGTCCGTTCCGTCCCTTAATTTTTTTAAAGCCTTTTTTGGTAATTCTTATTCTCTTTTTAATTTTTAACCATTTATGTTACAAGCCTTATCCAAACCAAACGTACTCAATATGTCACATTCAAAAGTAGTGAGTGTTGACATCCCAATCCTTTATCGAAAACTGTTATTTTTACGTTTGCTAACCGTGGGTGTCTGGACTAGCTTGCATGCACTTCGACTAATCCCATGGGACCTTGAGAACTATCAGTAAAATTCCTGATGATCTTGGAGGCCAAACCCATGAGTCCAAAGGCTACACTACAACAAAATTGGGTTTACAAGACCCTTAAAATGTCTAATAGCATATTTTGTAGGACTTAAGTTTATAGGACCATATCATAGAGTGTTCCTATGTAAAAGTGTTACAATAGGTTTGTAGGACCATATCATAGAGTGTTCTATCTAAAAGTGTTACAATAGGTTTATAGGATGATTTTAAGCGTTTTAACAAACTTTTTAGGACATTTTTAAAGTAAAGTGTCTCATTAGCTAATTTTCAGGACACTTCTGAGAAGTGTCCCGTAAACTCATTCTTAAAATATGACTTTTTTGTCACACAAAACTCTAATACATATGTTTTAAGCTATATTACAGTCAATATTACAAGTGTTCTTTACTTCTTATATTAAGAAAAAGCTCGTGCTTAAGCTTAACCAAATCTTTCTAAACATTCATCCGTGAATATCCATTATTACGTCGTTATGAAGTTCAATATCCTCTTATATACCTCGGGCTAATTTTTTTTTCACTGTAGTTATGTCGTAGCATGTCTAAAATGAAAATGGCAATGCCAAGGGAAGCGGGACCTTGGGGCGCTTCTGGAGGTAAACCTTGGGATGATGGGGTTTTCTCCCGTGTCGCAAAAGTAATTGTTCATGGTGCGGTGTCTTTCAATGCGATTTGTGCCATTGAATTTGAATATGTTAAAAGAGACGGTGAATCTGTTTTGTCACAAATGCGTGGAGGATCAGGCGACGATGAAATGGAACTGCTAGCGGTGGTATGTACTAAAACACACGCTTTTTTATTTGTATTCCATCAACCTCATGATCGGTCTACGATCAGGGGAGGACCCAATGCATGTCACAGTTTCGTTTTCCGTCTTAGAGTAAAAAATTATAGGGTCGTGAAAAGTGTCACCGTATCATTTTGTTGTATGCCATCATATATATTTTGAAAGTACAATGAGAACATAAGTTTCTCTAGGTAGAATTGGTTTGCAAGACTTCTATTCCACTGTAGAGCCAGGTTCGAGTCTTGTTAGAGTCATTTTTCTAATTTTTATCTTTTAATTTTAGTTTCGTTATGTTTCTAAAAAAATTGCAATAACAAGACTCGAACACCAGACCTCACATTTGAAAAACTGGGAACTAACTGCTAGACTAATATTGATTTTGTGAAAAGTATCTATATTCTATATATTTGTTTTTTATAATCAAAATGGTGTCACCGCTTAAAAAAGTTTATAGGTCCGCCTCAATCTAGGCTGATAACAAAATCTTGATCTTGTGGTTGGTAGGTTGATTTGGATGGTGTAGATGAGTATTTAACTGGGATCTCGGGGTTTTATGGACCCGTTACGGGGTACAACGGATTGGAAGCCGTAACGTCCATCACTTTTCACACAAACAATACGATACACGGGCCTTATGGAGAAGAAAGTGGTACAGGGTATACTTATTTCACTTCAACTGCGTCTCCTGGGAAAGTTGTTGGTTTTCATGGCAGGAATGATGGTTTTTTAAGTGCAATTGGGATTCATATGGAGTATTTGTGAAGGTGATGGAAGTGGTTTGACTGTAATACCCTTTTGCTAAAGATGGTTGAAACAATGGTAATTGCATCAAACTTGGTCTAGGATTGTGTTGTATGCATGTGGGTTGTTTTGTTGAACAATTGCAAGTTTGTATGGTCAAAAACCAAAATTTTGTGCATTTATTTCTTGAAGTGTTTGAAAAATCAAAATTTTTTGCATATGTCATCTCTAGATCTGATCGTGAGTTGGTTAGAAACAAATGGATTGTTTTGTAATACATTTGACCCAAGATAAGTGTCTATTTCGCTGTATGATATTATGTCCGTACTAAAATGAGGGTTCATAATTAAAAAAGACTTACAATTTTAGAAATGTGTAATTGTTACACTTTAAAATGGTTGCATTTAGTTTGTTGCAACCTCTTAATGACTAATAATATTGTAATTTCTAAATGCGTTTAATATTGAATTATTTGAAAAGTTGACAACCTTGTCTTTATTGGATAAAAAGTCAAGAGTCCGGCCTATATAAAAGCTTTATGCAAATATGGACTGTTGACACCCTAAAGAAGTCTAGATTTTTTAATTTGTGTCCATTTACAAACCTCGATCTCAAGGTCTTCAAAGGATCTGGATTTAGTCATCGATTTTGAAGGTGTCTTGAACAAATCTGAATTTGGTCTTCGTCTCAATGGCAGACAACAATGTTGGTGTAGTTGTGGTTGGCGTTTGGGTCTCAATGGTAGCGTTGGTGGAATGCTGGCCCTCACGTGAAAAGAATGTAAAAGGACGAAAATGCCCCTCACGTTAGAGGCGCATGGTGCTGCTAACGGAGTCCATTTGGACGGCGTTAAGAGGGACAATATGTTCATAGAAAACTTATTTTTAGACCATAAATGTACTTTTGCTTTTCGAGTGATAAAAAACAATAAGCAGCTATTCGTGAGGGACCAAAAATTTAATTTAATATTTTGAAAGTTGTAAAAATTCTAAATTTATAGTGTATATATAAAATCAATTTAAAATTCTTTTAGTTAAAACATATTTATTATTTAATTTTTCTTTACACTCTTATTTATATTAATTAACATATTATATTAATAGAAATTTATTTCTAATTAAATTATTAGATGTTTATCGTATTTATATTATAACTTTTTTGCAATTGATTATCTTTTAAAGATGTCAACCATTTTATATGTTTATAAGCTAATGTTTGTTAAACATAATTCAAACATCAACTAGCTTATCATTCAAAAACTAACTTATTAACTAGTTTGTTAAACATAGTGTTTGTTTAGGTTGTCTTTCTTTCATGATATTTTGGATTCAAGCTCTCTATGACATTTTATCATGTAATAAGCATTTATTCATAGGAGGCATTTGGTTAAAGAATGCTTTTTTAACAAAGGAATGTATCTGTTAAAATAAATTGGAAAATGAAATATAATCTGTCAAATGAATCGGTTTTGTATGGTTTTACCAAGGAATTGGATAGGAAAAGGAGTTTTAAAGATAATGTATGGAATGGAATTCAGTTCCTCCTCAATATGAAATCCATGGTTGATAGAATTCAATTATATTCTATTTATAAACGAAAAGTGAGAACGAAATTTGGTCAAAGGAGTTGACCATTCAAATTCCATTGAAATCCTGCAAATCAAAAGAGCACAAGTTTGGGATGTTTACCAAAACAAAATTTGCTCCCTACCAACATTAAGTGGTCGTTTATCAAATTGCTATCAAGTAAGTACTTATTGGTAAGAGATTCATATTCAACTACCTTATCGTATAACATCCTTGAAAACGGATTGGCAGTGAACATTTTAAACCCAATAAGAATTTACCGAGTAAGAGTCATTTCCCACACTTATTGTGGTAAGAGAGTCTCGGCCCTCGGTTTCTTGTCTTGTCTCTTGCCGGGTAAGCTTCTCGGTCATCGTCATACTCAATCAATAAGGTAAATAACATTTGCTAACTGTCTACCCCGATAAGCGTTCAGTAAACGGCCCCTAAGTGTTGACCACACATCTGATCGGAGTAAAATATAAGAACAATGCTTACGATAGTAATTTTTCTCTCTCCATATTTACGCCCACGCTCAATGAAACTCTCTTTAGTAAAAGCAAATATCAAGCTGTAGAAGGAAAACCATTGTTTTTATGTAAATTATATGCCCCATTAACCAGCAGCTTCAAGAATGATGATGAAGAAGCAAATTAGGATGTTTACTTCTTTTTAGTCGAAATCTTTTCGGAAAGGGTTCGCTAGCTTTGGTTCACCATATGTTCATCGAAGATGGTTGGTTTTTCACTATATAAATACAAAACGAGCAATCGATTTGTATCTAACCAACTTCTGCTCAAATCAACCTACGAGCAACAATCACAACAAGACTCTTGAAAATGAACACAATTTGAAGAAATAACAAATTCTTCAATGTAGAATATTTTTCGGCCTACAAATGTTGTTCAAAAGAAACCCACAATGACACAATACATCCGAAACAAACCTACACCAAGTTTGATCTAATTACCAATAATTCATCATTCATGCATTTTAACAAAAAGGGCAATACAGTCATAGCACTTCCAATCATCTTCAGAAATACTCCATGTGAACACCAATTGCAGTTAGATATCCCTCATTCCATTTCCTGCCATGAAAACCAACAACTTTCCCAGAAGAAGCTGTTGAATTGAAAAAGCTATACCCTTCACCCCTTTCCCGTCCATAGGGCCCATATGTCGTCTTGTTTGTGTGAAAAGTGATGGACTTTATAGCTTCCCCACCGTTATACCCCACAATGGGTCCATAAAACCCCGAGATCCCAGTCAAATATTCATCCGCGCCATCCAAATCAACCTGCCAACGTCAAAGATTTTGTTATCAACCTAGACAGATCATGATATGGACCAAATGCAACACTACTAAACTGAGGACTTTACCTATGAAAATTTCCCCGGGAAATCCATCGCTAAAGGGTAATCCGTCACAAAACCACCACAAACGGTAAATTGTTGGTGGATAAATTTAAATTAGTGACAAATTACCCAAAGATTTTTCTGGGTGATCTGTTGGTAATCACCGACAGAAATTTCACAGGGTGATTTTTGTGGGTAAGTCATTTGTTTTTTAGTGCAAAAACTTTTCCGTGTGTTTTTATCCATACCAGTTCCATTTTATCTCCACCTGTTCCTCCATGCATTGGTGACAAAACAGATTTAGCGTCCCTTTGGACGTATTCAAATTGAACGGCATAAATCACCTTCAAAGACCCTTGAAAATAAAGACGTGCTCGTTTGACAGTAGCGAAAACTCCATCGTCCCAGGGTATACCTCCAGAACCCCCCCAAGGTCCTGCATCCCTCGGCACTGCCATTCTAGAACACAACTGTAGTGCAAAAGTTAAATATATAAGAGGATATTTAACTTTATAAGAAGAATTTGATTTTACAAATATTGGTCATCCAAATACCCATTAATGATAACAAAATAGGTTTAATTTTAGACAGGACTTGAAACATAAGGGTTGGGTTCTGGTGAGAAGTGGTTATCAACCATCGGATGAGAAGTAGATGCAAATTAGGATGAGATGCACTGAGATAAGATGCACCGGATCAATTCCCTAAAAGTGCAATTCATGAGAGGGCATGAGATTAAAAGTGATCAACGGTTCAAATCAACTTCTCACGCTAAATCCAACTTCTTACACAATCCTTCGCATGAAATATAAATGGTTAAGTAGTAATAACATAACAGAAGTACGAAAAAGATGCATTTAGATGATACAGGATGAACCTTTGGTGTGGAATTGTCTCCAAATGCAGAGCTAAGACCTAATGCAGATGATTCGGGCATCACATAAACCCCAATAGCCTCAAGGATATTCATACCCCGGTAAACACCAGTACGCCCATGAAATCCAACAATCATAACACCTTTCCCCGAGTATGAGAAAGGAGTACCCTTCAAATCCGAACCATAAGGACCATAACGGCTATGATTTGTTTCAAAGTATAATGACCCCATGACGACAGTTCCATCGCGGTTGTAAAATGTTCCACTTATTGACGTTAGGTATTCATGTGGGTAGTTGATGAAGATCTGCAGAATTACAAACATCTTGTTCATATAACACCGTAGAACATTTTAAATTCATATAAGGTAATGAAAACAAAAAAGATGAAGAACCATTGATATTAGATAGACAAAACTTATAAATGATGTTATCAAGAGTGGAAAATCAAGCTTAAATCTCAAGAATCTCTACTCTTACTTTCATCTATCTTAAATTGTTCAAGGAATTCGTTTTCAACTCCATGTGTTCGGGAATGGGAGTAATGATTTACCAATCAAGTTTTAGGTCTCATACATAACTACCATTTAGAGTGGGCACCGTAGGGTTAACTTAGGGGTGAAGCTAAATAAGGGGTGACAATTCTCAACACGACACGAAGTAAATGGGTTTGGGTTGAGTTTTCTGACCCTGCCAACCCGTTTATTTCATGGGTCGTGTTCAGGTTGGTATATGGGTTTGCGGGTCAACCCGCCAACCCGTTTATCTTTTTAATATTTTTTTAAAAATTATTTTTATATAGTAAAATTTTATTATTGTTTTGAGTTTTACTTTTTCAATTTTAATTTAGCACCTAAAATCAACAAATACAATCTTATTTTCTTGTATTTGAAGTTTTGAATAAGATTGTATTTGACCCGACAACCCGCTTATGACCTGCCGGCCAACCCATATAGTTAAACGGGTTACACCTATTTTGTTCGGGTTGAGTGGACGGGTCACATGTTAGGGTTAAAGATTTCGACACGATTAGTTAAAGGGGTCGTGTCTGGGTTCAATCTTCCTGACCCGCCAACCCGAACACGACACGATTGCCACCCCGTAAAGCTAATAGTACATTTCAGATAATATGAGGTAGGTACCTCAGTCATGCCACCCGTGGTACCAAAAAGTGAGCTTTCACTTTCAACGCTATAGAATTTGATGCCCCGAACAAGGTCTCCATGGACAATGAGTATCTTCTTAATGAAGCTTTTGGGCATATAAATCCAGTTGTTCCCCTGTGAACCACCCCATGGTCCATGAGTTACACATCCTTCAAAATCTGTTTTATCTCCCTGCAATTCATCCAAAACCATAATAGATTTATACAACACATAAATCATCACCACTTTTATGCAGCAAATAGTAATATAAACACAAAAAAATCCAAAGACTACCATTAATATGCTATTGAGATCTGATTTTAGATTGTTATCCAAGCTTCAACAATATCTACTACCTGCAACAATCAAACCTAATGAATCTTAAGCTGTAAGAAAACAGCATAACATAAACCGATCCTTTTGCTTTCCACCACAAATCATGCTCAAAAAATTAAGTAAAAATGATCGAATCGAATGCTGCCATTTTTTAAGACATTTAGGCGGATTCTAATAGTGAAACAAACATAGAAATACAATAGAACAAACAACCCTAACGAAATCAGAAGTACAATACAGAGAAGAAGATCATTTTAAGTTGGGCATTTTCTCTGATTTTGCCATCAAATATATAAGTTAAAGTTCGATTACCTTTGAAATTTTGAGTATTTGTTTAAGTAACTATTATCGATTGAAGTTGAAACTTGAAAGATGAACCCTAGAGTTATTACCTTTTTTTGAGTGAATGATGATGATGATATTGGGGGGAAATTGGAAGAAAGAACTTGCAGTTGCATAAATGGGGAATAGGATTATAGCATGGCTGTCAAAAAATATTTACATGAATGGTCCCTGTGGTTCTTTGTAATTTCTCTTATTATCCGTTTTCTCAAAATAATTACTCCAACCCCCTTGGCTTATTTTCTTTTTGGCACCGGGACGGCGGGACCTAGTGGAAATAAGCTAAACAACTTATTTTAAGGTGGATGTTTAGATGGATATAAGAAAGTTTATAAGCTAGCTTATTGTATCGTTTTTTTTAATAGTGTTTGAGGTGGTTTTAGGTTGTGTTTGACAAAAGTAAGCTAGTTTATTTCTTAGGGTACATTTTTGAATGACCATAAACTAGTTTATTAAAAGGACTTGGAGTAGAGTTTGAGAAGTTTTTTATGAATTTTTTCAATTATATCCTTTATTAATTATTAATAATTACTAGTAGTTATTATTATATATTTAACTAATATTAATTAAATTAACTAATTGAATTATAGTTTAGAAAAAGAGGCTTTCATTCGGAAAAATCATGAGAATTACTTTGCGTGTTTGTATATGGAAGTGATTACGCATTTAATTCGTAAATGTACCAAGGCATTAATTGTTTTGGTAAAAATTTGGATGAACAATAACTTAACTTATAAGCTAGCTTTTTGAAAATGTACTTTTGTTGGTGTTTGGGTGATTTATGAGACTTATGAGACTTTTTACTTTTATTTTTATTCTAAATATACCCTTCTACTTTTTACATTACCAATTTTTATATATGTCTTTTCTGTCGTTTTACAGTCATAAGCTACCTTATCAGCTAGTTTTTGTCAAACACAACTTGTTCATCAGTTAGCTTATCAGCTAGTTTGCCAAAACAGCCTAAAAGATTATCTTCCCATTTCAAATGAAGAAAATTTTCAGATGAAAAGTGTGCTTACTTCTTTGTTAACGATGTGTACATGTTCGTTTGAACACAATTTTCAACCATTAATAGGATAAATGACTTTTAAGCACGGTGGCTATCTCAACCCATTTGCATTTACATATGCTCTTTGACCCCTTTTGCGACTTCATATACCCTGTAGAAAATATGGATAAGAGATCTTTTATAAGTTCATTCAGAATGAATAAGATAATTTTTTTCCCGGTATAAAAATATAACTAAATCTACTTTTTGTACCACAATTGTTCACTCTCTTTGGAGGATGTTATTAAATACATATGGAAGTGTTACAAAAGAAAAGCCATTAATTTTTTATACTTTGTAATTAGCTTATCCTAGGTACATTTTCAGAGTATTTGGCTAATTAGTTAAGCACGTGATTGAAAAGGATTTTAATCTTTATAGTCTGCACGATCTTACGATTCGAGCCGAGCTTACGATGTTACGATGCGATCCTACGAGCCTACACGAGCTTACCTAAAAACGATCCTATAAGCGAGCCGGCTAGTTTTTGTAGGCTAGGATCGTAAACTCGTACGAGCCTACGAGCTTGATCGCGAGTTTGACAACCTTGGTTTATGGATTTGAAATGTATAAATTCAAATTACTCTTTGACGTCAAATGGACCCTTTTTTGTGGGTACGCAATGAGCCATGTAGAGCCAACCAACTTAAAGCCATGTATTCAAATTACCCTTTTTTGTTTTTCTACACAAACAAAAGGGATGACCAAACCTTTTCGAAGAGGGTTCACTAGCTTTGGTTCACCGAAGATCGTAGGTTTTCACTATATGATACAAAACGAGCAAATTAATTGTTTCAAACCAACTTTGGCGATACCTAGACTTTGGGCCGGCCTTCGGTTGGTTCGGGTCCAGGTAACGAGCATGCCAGTCTATGGGCATGCGGGCTCGACCATAGGTCGGGCTTAGTCGTGCCTGGGCGGGTCCAGTCTATGTGGACTGGGCCGGGTCGCCACGGATTAGTCGGTGCTGCCCAATTGGATGCCCAGATACCGCGGGTGCGTGTGTTAGTTTATTGCCGTACAAAAAAAAAACATATATTTTTTTTGGAAGGGTGTCCGGGCCAAAACCAAACTAATCCCCAACAATTTTGGAGGCTAAACATGGCCCCACTTAAATGTCCCCAGACATGCGCTGGAAGGCTCGAACTTAGGGCGCTATGAACCCCCTGAGCGATAACCAATCCGCCACAACACCGAAAGAAATAACACATATTCACATCACGACTTTCAAAGATCAACAGTCATTGCCATTTTCAAACATTGAATAAATAAAACATTCTTCAATGTACAAAATCTTGAAATTTTTTACCCCTAACTATACCGTTCTTCAAGAAAACCCACAAACGTAACCAAGTTTGATGCAATTACTAGTGATTCATACATTTTACCAAAAGGGCAATACAGTCACAACACTTCCATCATCTTCAAAAGTATTCCATGTGAACACCAATTGCCTTCAAAAACCCATCATTCCTGCCATGAAAACCAACCACTTTCCCACCAGATGTTGTTGAATTGAAACAAACATACCCTGCACCACTTTCATCTCCATAAGGCCCATGTTTCCTCTTATTTGTATGAAAAGTGATGGACGTTATAGCTTCCAATCCGTTGTACCCTTTAACGGGTCCATAAAACCCCGAGATCCCAGTCAAATACTCATCCGTACCATCCAAATCAACCTGCCAACGTCAAGGCTTTGTTATTAACATAGGCTGATAGGCATATCATGACATTGACCAATTGCAACAATACTAAATGGAAGGCTTTTACTTACAAAACATTCCCTAGAAAATCCATTGCTAAAGGGTAATTTGTCACAAAACCACTACAAATATTGGTAGGTAAATTGTTGGTGGCTAAATTCAAGTTAGTGACAAATTACCCAGAGATTTTGTGGCTTTCGTGGGTGACAATGTGATTTTTGTGGGTAATTTGTTTTTTAGTACAAAAACTTTTGCGAGTATTTTTGTACATACCAGTTCCATTGTATCTCCACCTGTTCCCCCATGCGTTGTGGACAAAACAGATTTAGCATCCCTTCGAACGTATTCAAATTGGATGGCATAAATTACGTTCAAAGACTCTCGGAAATGAACACGTACTTGTTTGATAGTAGAGAAAACTCCGTCATCCCAAGTTTTACCTCCAAAACCTCCCCAAGGTCCTGCATCCCTTGGCATTGTCAAACTAGAACATAACTGTAAAAAGTTCATCACACGTATATAAGAGGATATTTAACTTCATAACAAGAATTTATTTTTACAAATATGTGGTCATCCAAATACCCATTAATGATGAACAAAATAGGTTTTAGACCGGACTTGAAAAACACAAGGGTTGGGTTCTGGTGAGAAGTTGAGGTTTACGTGAGAAGTGTGAGAATTGGTTATCAACTGTTAGATGCATATTAGGATGAGATACACCGGATCAATTCCCTTCTAAAGCGCAATTCATTAGAGGGCATTACATTAAAAGTGATCAACTGTTCAGACTTCAGATCCACTTCTCACATTAAACCCAACTTCTCACACGATCCTTCGCCTGAACCATAAATGCTTAAATGGCAATAACATAACAGAATACGAAAAAGATGCTTTTAGATACCATGGGATGAACCTTGTGTGTGGAATTGTCTTCAAATGCAGAGCTAAGACCTAATGCAGATGATTCTGGCATCACATAAACCCCAATAGCCTCAAGGAATTCATTATCATACACACTACCATGAAATCCAACAATCATGGCACCTTTCTCTGAAAATGAGAAAGGAGTACCCTTAAGGTTCGAACCATAAGGACCATAACGGCTATGATTTGTGGTAAAGCGTAATGACTCCACAACCACAAATCCAAAGCTGTAAAATGTTCCACTTATTGATGTTAGGTATTCATTTGGGTAGTTGATGAAGATCTGCAAAATTAGAAACATCCTGTTCTTTAGGTACATCCGTACATCATTCCTTTACTGAACTTGTGGATTAAAATGTCACAACGTTCTTCAATTACATCACAACTACCTTCAAGGTTCCGAATGACAGAGGCATGGCGTGACATTTTAAATTGCCAATAATACCGTAAAACATTTTAAATTCATATAAGGTAATAAAAATAAAAAGGATGAAGAACCATTGATATAAAAATAGAACTTATAAAAAATGGTATCAAGGGTGGAAAATCTGGATTAAATCTCAAGAATCCCTACTCTTGCTTTCATCTATCTACAATTATTCAAGGAATTCATTTTCAAGTCCCCGTGTTCGGGAATGGGAGTAACGACTTACCAATTTAGGGTTTTAATTAGTAAGTTTTAGGTTTTGTGCATAATTATCATTTCGAGTGGCAAAAATTCAGATAATATGAAGTGGGTACCTCATCGGTTTTTTTTGTCAACCTTTCTACCAAAATGTGAGCTTTCAGTTTCAACGCTATAGAATTTGATGCCATAAACATGGGCTCCATGTACAATGACTATCTTCTTAATGAAGCCGTTGGGCTTGTAAGTTTGTGGGGTTCCAACTCAAAACCAATTGGCAATGAGTGGAGTAGCCCAGGACCCTTATAAGCACATTACTAGTTCACTTTGTGTCCGATGTGGGACATTGCTCAACACGCCCCCTCACGTGTGGCGTTCTTTCAGCCTAACACGTGGATACTTTGGGTTACGTGGAGTCCGTGTGGCTTTTTGACCAAGCACGGGTGAACCTTGCTCTGATACCATGTAAGTTTGTGGGGTTCCAACTCAAAACCAATTGGCAATGAGTGGAGTAGCCCAGGACCCTTATAAGCACATTACTAGTTCACTTTGTGTCCGATGTGGGACATTGCTCAACAGGGCTTATAAATCCAGCTGTTCCCCTGTGAACCACCCCATGGTCCATGGGTTACGCATCCTTCAAAATGAGTTTTATCTCCCTGCAATCCATCCAAAACCATAATAGATTTATACAACACATAAATCATCACCACTTTATGCAGCAAATAGAAACATGAAAATCAAAAACACTACCATTATGCTATTGAGATCTGAACTTAGATTCCTATCCAAGCTTCAACAATATCTACTACCTGCAATAATCAACCCTAATGAATCTAAGCTGTAAGAAAACAGTATAACATAAACTGATTTTGCTTTCCACCAGAAATCATACCTAAATACTTAAGTAATATGATAGAAAATAAAGAACAATATGCAGGAACACAAGTGTAATTAGGCTATGTTTGACAAACTAGCTGATAAGCTAGATGTTGATTGATAAGTTTGTTAGTAGCTGATAAGCTAGCTTATAAACAAATTATGTTTGGTAAAAACTAGCTTATAAGTATGTAAAATAATGAGTTCGAACCCTGGGGGACGCATTCTGGAGGTACGGGGGCTTCGACCCCGGGCTGCATGCTTTAGCAGTCGGGCTTCGGCCCAAAATTGCCGAGGATTAGTCTGGGCCCAATGTGGCCTGGGATACCTCTTCCCAAAAAAAAAAAAGTATGTAAAATAACCAAAAATGATATAGTTGAATTTAATAAGTATTATTAATAAGGGTATAACCGGAAAAAACTACAGAAAGCTTTTCAAAGTAGCGTTTCAAAAAGCTAGCTTATAAGCTACTTTCCTGTACATGTTTGGATGAACTAGCTTTTTACCAAACACAGCCCTAATATATGATAGAATGCTGCCATTTATTTAAGAAATTAAAGCGGATTCTAATAGTGAAACAAACAAATAAATACAGTATAGCAAACAAACCCTAGCTAAAATGAAATTAGAAGTAAAATAAAGAGAAGAAGATCGATCATACAGTAAGTTAAAGTTCGATTACCTTTCAAATTTTGAGTATTGTTTAAGAAACTATCGAGAGAGGTTGAAAGATGAACCCTAGTTTCAACTGATAATTTTGAAGAAAATGGAAGAAGTAACCTGCATTTGCATAAAATGCTCAAAAGATGGTTCTCTTTTTAGCATACGTTACCCCTTGAAAGGATCTTTACATAAATGGTCCCTGTGGTTCTTTGTGATTTCACTTTTTACCCATTTTTCTCAAAATAATTATCCCAACCCCTTGGCCGATTTTCTTTTTTGCACCGGAGGTTCAGGTACCTGGACCTAGTGGAAAGGGGTTAAGTGGGTTATCAACTTATCATCAGATATAATCTTAGTACCTTACCAATAAAAGTTTTACTTTGTAAGGACACACTGAACTTTTTCACATATATTTATCTCATTAGTCTATATTTAATAAATTAGTTGATTAAGATTGTGTTCGACAAACTAGCTAATAAGCTTAAGCTAGCTGTTGACCAATAAGTTAATTAGCTAGGAGCTGATAAGCTAGCTATTAACCAATATGATAGCTAGTAGCTCATAAACTAGCTTATGAATAAGTTATGTTTAACAAAAACTAGCTTATGAGTATGTAGAATAACCAAAAAATGTATCTTGAGATATAATAATAACATACTTGGCAATTTGAAACTGAAATTAAATTCAGTCGTCTGAGACTAAGTCTGGCCATAAGATGCGCACGAGGGGATTTCGAACCTGGGGTGAATGGGATATCAAATTAGGCTGATAGCATAACTTTGACCTTGGCAGGTTAATTTGGATGGCAAGGATGAATATTTGACTAGGATCTCGAGGGTTTATGGTCCCCTTAAAGGGTACAATGAAGTGGAAGCTATAACATCCATCACTTTTCACACAAACAAAAAGAAACATGGGCCTTATGGAGAAGAGAGCGATGCAGGGCATACTCGTTTCACTTTCTACAACATCGTCTTGGTTTTCATGGGAGGAGTGATAGTTTCTTAAGTGCCATTGGTGTTCATATGGAGTATTCTGAGAATAATAGAAGTGATTCGACTTTGAAGTCTATGGTTCTTTAATTTGCTAAGATGCATGAATTAGTTGTTGCATTAAACTTTGTCTAGCTTTTTGTTGCAATATTATGCCATTGTGGGGATTTTGAACAACTTCGTAGGTTTTGTAGTTTGAAGAATTTGTCGTTTCTTCAAATGTTTGAAAATGGCAATTAATCTCATTCTTCTTTGATGTGCTTGTTATTGATAACGAAACATTGATCATAAGCAGTGTCAAGAACATGGCTAGTGAAATACATTGCAACAACGATTGAACCAACTCATGAGAATCAATGGATTTCCTAAACGAAAAGTGAGAACGAAACTTGGTCAAAGGAGTTGACCATTCAAATTCCATTGAAATCCTGCAAATCAAAAGAGCACAAGTTTGGGATGTTTACCAAAACAAAATTTGCTCCCTACCAACATTAAGTGGTCGTTTATCAAATTGCTATCAAGTAAGTACTTATTGGTAAGAGATTCATATTCAACTACCTTATCGTATAACATCCTTGAAAACAGATTGGCGGTGAACATTTTAAACCCAATAAGAATTTACCGAGTAAGAGTCATTTCCCACACTTATTGTGGTAAGAGAGTCTCGGCCCTCGGTTTCTTGTCTTGTCTCTTGCCGGGTAAGCTTCTCAGTCATCGTCATACTCAATCAATAAGGTAAATAACATTTGCTAAGTGTCTACCCCGATAAGCGTTTAGTAAACAACCCCTAAATGTTGATCACACATTTGATCGGAGTAAAATATAAGAACAATGCTTACGATAATCACTAGTAATTTTTTTTTCTTCATATTTACTCCCACACTCAATGAAACTCTCTTTAGGGTGTATAATTCTCTTTTTTGTCCAAATCTTTTCGGAGAGGGTTCGCTAGCTTTGGTTCACCATATGTTCATCGAAGATGGTTGGTTTTTCACTATATAAACACAAAACGAGCAATCGATTTGTATCTAACCAACTTCTACTCAAATCAACCTACGAGCAACAATCACAACAAGACTCTTGAAAATGAACGCGATTTGAAGAAATAACAGATTCTTCAATGTAGAATATTTTTCGGCCTACAAATGTTGTTCAAAAGAAACCCACAATGACACAATACATCCAAAACAAACCTACACGAAGTTTGATCTAATTACCAATAATTCATCATTCATGCATTTTAACAAAAAGGGCAATACAGTCATAGCACTTCCAATCATCTTCAGAAATACTCCATGTGAACACCAATTGCAGTTAGATATCCCTCATTCCATTTCCTGCCATGAAAACCAACAACTTTCCCAGAAGAAGCTGTTGAATTGAAAAAGCTATACCCTTCACCCCTTTCCCGTCCATAGGGCCCATATGTCGTCTTGTTTGTGTGAAAAGTGATGGACTTTATAGCTTCCCCACCGTTATACCCCACAATGGGTCCATAAAACCCCGAGATCCCAGTCAAATATTCATCCGCGCCATTCAAATCAACCTGCCAACGTCAAATATTTTGTTATCAACCTAGACAGATGATGATGTTGACCAAATGCAACACTACTAAACTGAGGACTTTACCTATGAAAATTTCCCCGGAAATCCATCGCTAAAGGGTAATCCGTCACAAAACCACCACAAACAGTAAATTGTTGGTGGATAAATTTAAATTAGTGACAAATTACCCAAAGATTTTTCTGGGTGATCTGTTGGTGATCACCGACAGAAATTTCACAGGGTGATTTTGTGGGTAAAAGTCATTTGTTTTTTAGTGCAAAAACATTTACATGTGTTTTTTTACATACCAGTTCCATTTTATCTCCACCTGTTCCTCCATGCATTGGTGACAAAACAGATTTAGCGTCCCTTTGGACGTATTCAAATTGAACGGCATAAATCACCTTCAAAGACCCTTCAAAATAAAGACGTGCTCGTTTGACAGTAGCGAAAACTCCATCGTCCCAGGGTATACCTCCAGAACCCCCCCAAGGTCCTGCATCCCTCGGCACTGCCATTCTAGAACACAACTGTAGTGCAAAAGTTAAATATATAAGAGGATATTTAACTTTATAAGAAGAATTTGATTTTACAAATATTGGTCATCCAAATACCCATTAATGATAACAAAATAGGTTTAATTTTAGACAGGACTTGAAACATAAGGGTTGGGTTCTGGTGAGAAGTGGTTATCAACCATCGGATGAGAAGTAGATGCAAATTAAGATGAGATGCACTGAGATAAGATGCACCGGATCAATTCCCTAAAAGCGCAATTCATGAGAGGGCATGAGATTAAAAGTGATCAACGGTTCAAATCAACTTCTCACGCTAAATCCAACTTCTTACACAATCCTTCGCGTGAAACATAAATGGTTAAGTAGTAATAACATAACAGAAGTACGAAAAAGATGCATTTAGATGATACAGGATGAACCTTTGGTGTGGAATTGTCTCCAAATGCAGAGCTAAGACCTAATGCAGATGATTCGGGCATCACATAAACCCCAATAGCCTCAAGGATATTCATACCCCGGTAAACACCAGTACGCCCATGAAATCCAACAATCATAACACCTTTCCCCGAGTATGAGAAAGGAGTACCCTTCAAATCCGAACCATAAGGACCATAACGGCTATGATTTGTTTCAAAGTACAATGACCCCATGACGACAGTTCCATCGCGGTTGTAAAATGTTCCACTTATTGACGTTAGGTATTCATGTGGGTAGTTGATGAAGATCTGCAGAATTACAACCATCTCAGTCATATAACACTGTAAAACATTTTAAGTTCATATAAGGTAATGAAAACAAAAAAGATGAAGAACCATTGATATTAAATAGACAGAACTTACAAATGATGTTATCAAGAGTGGAAAATCAAGCTTAAATCTCAAGAATCTCTACTCTTGCTTTCATCTATCTTAAATTGTTCAAGGAATTCGTTTTCAACTCCATGTGTTCGGGAATGGGAGTAATGATTTACCAATCAAGTTTTAGGTCTCATACATAACTACCATTTAGAGTGGGCACCGTAGGGTTAACTTAGGGGTGAAGCTAAATAAGGGGTGGCAATTCTCAACACGACACGAAGTAAATGGGTTTGGGTTGAGTTTTCTGACCCTGCCAACCCGTTTATTTCATGGGTCGTGTTCAGGTTGGTATATGGGTTTGCGGGTCAACCCGCCAACCCGTTTATCTTTTTAATATTTTTAAAAATTATTTTTATATAGTAAAATTTTATTATGGCTTTGAGTTTTACTTTTTCAATTTTGATTTAGCACCTAAAATCAACAAATACAATCTTATTTTTCTTGTATTTGAAGTTTTGAATAAGATTGTATTGGACCCGACAACCCGCTTATGACCTGCCAACCCATATAGTTAAACGGGTTACACCTATTTTGTTCGGGTTGAGTGGACGGGTCACATGTTAGGGTTAAAGATTTCGACACGATTAGTTAAAGGGGTCGTGTCCGGGTTCAGTCTTCCTGACCCGCCAACCCGAACACGACACGATTTCCACCCCGTAAAGCTAATAGTACATTTCAGATAATATGAGGTAGGTACCTCAGTCATGCCACCCGTGGTACCAAAAAGTGAGCTTTCACTTTCAACGCTATAGAATTTGATGCCCCGAACAAGGTCTCCATGGACAATGAGTATCTTCTTAATGAAGCTTTTGGGCATATAAATCCAGTTGTTCCCCTGTGAACCACCCCATGGTCCATGAGTTACACATCCTTCAAAATCTTTTTGTCTCCCTGCAATCCATCCAAAACCAAAATAGCTTTATACAACACACAAATCATGATCACCACTTCTATGCAGCAAATACTAATAGAAACACAAAAAAAAAATCCAAACACTACCATTAATATGCTATTGAGATCTGAAATTAGATTGTTTTCCAGCCTTCAACAACATCTACTACCTGCAACAATCAAACCTAATGAATCTAAGCAGTAAGAAAACAGTAAAACACAAACTGATTTTGCTTTCCACCAGAAATCATGCTGAAAAAATTAAGTAAGAATGATATAAAAAGAAGAACAATATGCAGGATCACAAGTGGAAAAAATACATGATAGAATCAAATGCTGCCATTTTTAACACATTTCTCAAAAAGCCACTAAGTCAATAAGCAGATAATCTCAAAAGCACTTTTCAAATGGCTTTTTGGCAAGGCATTAAAAGCACTTTTTAAGAAGTCACACTTCGGTGACTTTTTGATTTAAAAATTTTTTTGTGAAAAAAATTGCTAACATACCCTTATCAAAAAGCCGATAAGCTAAGCCAAACACCCTCTTAATAATCGATTTATTCGCTTTTTCCACTACAAAAGCAAATCCAAATACTTTTTTAAAAACTCTTTTTTATTTCTACCATAAGTCAATAAACACTTTTGATAAAAAGTGCTCAAAAAACAATCCCAAACACCCTAGGCGGATTCTAATAGTGAAACAAACATAGAAATACAGTAGAACAAACAAACCCTAACGAAGTTATAAGTAGAATAAAGAGAAGAAGATCATTTTAATTTGGGCATTTTCTCTGATTTTGCCATCAAATATATAAGTTAAAGTTTGATTACCTTTGAAATTTTGAGTATTGCACTTTAAGTAACTATTATCTATTGAAGTTGAAACTTGAAAGATGAACCCTAGAGTTATTACCTTTTTTTGAGTGAATGATGATGATGATGATGATATTGGGGGGAAATTGGAAGAAGGAACTTGCAGTTGCATAAAATGGGGGAAGAGGATCATAGGATGGCTGTCAAAAGATATTTACATGAATGGTCCCTGTGGTTCTTTGTAATTTCACCTTTTATCCATTTTCTCTAAATAATTACTCCAAACCCTTGGCTTATTTTCTTTTTGACATCGGGACAGTGGAAATAAGCTAACTTATTTTAAGGTAGATGTTTGGATGGATATAAGAAAGTTTATAAGCTAGCTTATTGAACTATTATTTGGAATAGTGTTTGAGGTGGTTTTTGGTGGCGTTTGACAAAAATAAGCTAGTTTATTTCTTAGGATACATTTTTAAATGATCATAAAGTAGTTTATTGAAACACTACTTGGAATAGAGTTTGAGAAGGTTTTTATAAATTTTTTTCAATTATACCCCTTGTTAATACTAACTATTATTAATTATTAATTATTTATTATTAATAGTTACTGGTAGTTATTACTATATACTTTAACTAATATTAGTTAAATTAACTAATTGAATTATAGTTGACAAAAAGAGGCTTTCATTCGGAGAAATCATGAGAATTACTTTGCGTGTTTGTATATGGAAGTGATTATGCATTTAATTCAAAAATGTACCAAGGCATTAATTGTTTTGGTAAAAATTTGGATGAAGAATAACTTATTATAAGCTAGCTTTTTGAAAAGCTATTTTTGCTGGTGTTTTGGGACTTATGAGATTTTTTATTTTAATTTTATTTTAAATATACCCTTTTACTTTTTACATTACCAATTTTTATACATGTCTTTTATGTCGTTTTACAGTCATAAGCTACCTTATCAGCTAATTTTTGTCAAACGCAACTTGTTCATCAGTTAGCTTATCAGCTAGTTCGCCAAAACATCCTAAAAGATTATCTTCCCATTCCAAATGAAGAAAATTTTCAGATGAAAAGTGTGCTTACTTCTTTGTTAACGATGTGTGCATGTTCGTTTGAACACAATTTTCAACCATTAATAGGATAAATGACTTTTAAGCACGGTGGCTATCTCAACCCATTTGCATTTACATATGCTCTTTGACCCCTTTTCCGACTTCATATACCCTGTAGAAAATATGGATAAAAGATCTTTTATAAGTTCATTCAGAATGAATAAGATAATTTTTTTCCTGGTACAAAAATATAACTAAATCTATTTTTTGTACCACAACATTGTTCACTCTCTTTGGAGGATGTTATTAAATACATATGCAAGTGTTACAAAAGAAAAGCCATTAATTTTTTATACTTTAGGGTAATTAGCCTTGTTTCGAGAATGATGATGAAACAAGTATGAAGAAAAAGCTTATCCTAGGTACATTTTCAGAGTATTTGGTTAAGAATATTGCATTTTTGTTACATTTTGGGTAGGCAACGAGTCATTTTGAATTAAGAAAAAAATAAAGGTTTTGTTCGCTACACAGCTACAAATTGGTTAGAAGTTAGAGTACCATACTTTGGTTTATGTTAAAATTATACTAGTGTTGTGCACCGCGCGTTGCGCGGTGGCGATAATTTTATTAGATTTCTTTTTTTTAAAGTTAAATGACATGAGTTTATTTACAAATAAGATATTAAACTATTATGAATCGTCATTTCACTTTATATGAAATACCTAATCATTTTAGTTGTTCTTTTAGCCTTTGCACATTAATACATTTTAAATACATCTTCATTATTTATTTTAAAATACTTAATCAAATATCAAATTATTTTTAAGTTTTATTTATTTAGTGGTTAAGTTGCATATATTGACTATATTAATCAATTTTTGTTATGAATAACTTAAGATGTATTGTTAATAAAACAAAATTTGGGTAATTTTGAACTTAAATAACATTTTCTACGATGCTACCTCATATATCTATTGTGATTTTTTTTAAAAATTTTTCTACTTACTTATTATATGGATAAATATTTTCTTTTTATGTAAAGAGTCGGCTTAAAAGCATATTTAGTTAATGAACCTTTTACTTATCAAAGACACACTAATAATTTATATATATAAAGTACTTTAAATTAAAGGGTGTGTCAAAAAACATATTTAGGAGATGTACTTTTTTTCACATTTAGCACAATTTTTTTACATACTTAAATCTATTCTCCAACATATCATCTCTCCATGGATATATGATGACCAAAACAAAATTACAATTCAAAATTTCAAAATATTGAAATATTAGATTGTCAGATCATGTGTAAGTCCTATTCTTTTTATAAAGTTATAATTTATAGATACACCGATTTGTTTATTGACCTTCATATTTTTTAGCCATATTTCAAAAACTAAAGTAAAAAATGCCTTACATGGTCACATAACCCTTGATTTTAAAAAAGATCACATACGCTCATTAATGTATCAATTTATCATCAAGATTAGATATCCAAAAACTAACCAAATGTAATCTTTTAAAATAATTAATTCTCAATTGCTTATTAATAAGTTTAGTTGGTATTTAATTCTCAATTGCTTATTAATAAGTTTAGTTGGTATTTAATTCTCAATTAATCTTATAATATATATTTTTTAGTTGGTATTTTATATAAAAGTGTTACTTTTGCAACAATGGATGATTGAAAATAAGAAAACCTAATGTGTTGCTAAAATGTATTACTTTCAATCCATCATATTCTTAGAGGTGTGAGATAATCAACAACACCAAAATTTAAAATTTTACAAAAGCATGAAAGGTGTTACCTAAATTTATGGAGGAAAAACATCAATACCAATAGAAAATAAATTCTACCAAGTGAAACAATAAAAAACATATAAACCAATTCAAACATAAGATAGAACCAAAGTTAAATGGATTTTGATGAAACATTCCATAAATCCATAAGATAGAACATAGAACAAAACATAAGGCTTATAAAAACCTAAAAAGAACATATCAAGAGTTGGTAATGGGTGAAGAATGGTTGCAAAAAGAAACCCTAAAACGTATAAAAACTGACGAAATCGTGATTAAAAAACCCCTAAATTTCAAAATAGAATTAGAAAAAACCTGCAAAATTTAATGAGAGAAGAATAAGCTGAGGTTTACTTCATGGGCATTTCAGTCACCGTGAAATCAACGTCTATTTCTACCTACAACATAAAAATAAAAACTCAAATACAAAATCGTAAAACAAAGTTAGTTCTTACCTTTAATAGAAATTAAAGGAATCGAATGTTGTAATGTCAAAATTGAAAATAAAACCAAAATCATGAACATAATCGTATGTTTTGTGCAATGCATGTAAGAGATTGAAAACTAAACCAAGAACATGACCAAATACTTTATGAGATTGATAATATTCCCAAAATGACTAAGGATAAGAGAACATCACAACTTAGACGAAGAATTTGATAGATATGATGTTGAATATCGATTTATGAAGTTGAATTTGATGTAGAACAAATTTCCCACTACAATGATGTAGAAGAATGTCTATTTATCATGAAGATTATCTCTAACCAATGAATTAATGAAGATTAATGAATAATTAATTATGATGAAGATGAAGATGAAGTTATTTGGAGTTATCTTACATGCAAATATGTGAAATTATCAAAATGACCTTGTAGATAATGAATTGTACATCCATATATGTGGGTAGAAAAGTCTTTTACAATATTAAAATTAATAAATGGAAAGATGAAAAGAGTGAAATGAATGTCTTTAGGAAGATAAATAGTTTGTTAGTTAAAGCTAATTAAATTGGATGTCAATTTACCAAAGAAGCCTTCTTATAATAAAAGAGACAATTTTCATTTAGGGGTACAATTGTCTTTAACTTATTTTATATATAAAAAACTCAAAACAATGAGAAAAATCCTATAGGCTAATACTCAATAGATAGGGTGTCCACATCATCTTCCAACATCTTGCTTTTATATATATATAGATTCCATTGGTTTATGGATTTGAAATGTATAAATTCAAATTACTCTTTGACGTCAAATGGACCCTTTTTTATGGGTACGCAATGAGCCATGTAGAGCCAACCAACTTAAAGCCATGTATTCAAATTACCCTTTTTTGTTTTTCTACACAAACAAAAGGGATGACCAAACCTTTTCGAAGAGGGTTCACTAGCTTTGGTTCACCGAAGATCGTAGGTTTTCACTATATGATACAAAACGAGCAAATCAATTGTTTCAAACCAACTTAGGCTCTTATCATCTTATGATCAACAACCACATATTTTTTTTTGGAAAGATGTCCGGGTCAAATCCCGACTAATCCCCAACAATTTTGGGGGCCAAACATGGCCCCACTTAAATGTCCCCAGGCATGCGCACGGGAAGGCTCGAACTCGGTTAGGGCGCTATGAACCCCCTGAGCAATAACCAATCCGCCACAACATTGGAAGAAATAACACATATTCACATCACGAGTTTCAAAGATCAACGGTCGTTGCCATTTTCAAACATTGAAGAAATAACACATTCTTCAATGTACAAAATCTTGAAATTTTTTACCCCTAACAATAACGTTCTTCAGAAAAAACCCACAAACGTAACCAAGTTTGATGTAATTACTAGTAATTCATACATTTTACCAAAAGGGCAATACAGTCACAACACCTCCATCATCTTCAAAAGTACTCCATATGAACACCAATTGCCTTCAAAAACCCATCATTCCTCCCATGAAAACCAACCACTTTCCCACAAGATGCTGTTGAACTGAAACAGGTATACCCTGCACCACTTTCTTCTCCATAAGGCCCATGTTTCCCCTTATTTGTATGAAAAGTGATGGACGTTATTGCTTCCACTCCGTTGTACCCTTTAACAGGTCCATAAAACCCCGATATCCCAGTCAAATACTCATCCGTACCATCCAAATCAACCTGCCAACATCAAGGCTTTATTATTAACATAGATAGATCATGATATCGACCAAATGCAACACTACTAAATGGAAGACTTTTACCTACAAAGTTTTCCCTGGAAAATCCATTGCTAAAGAGTAATTCGTCACAAAACCACTACAAATGTTGGTGGGTAAATTGTTGGTGGATAAATTCAAATTAGTGACAAATTACCCATAGATTTCGTGGGTGATCCGTTGGTGATCAGACACTGCAATTTCAGAGGGTGATTTTTGTGGGTAAAAGTCATTTGTTTTTTAGTGAAAAAACTTTTTGCGTGTATTTTTATGTACATACCAGTTCCATTGTATCTCCACCTGTTCCTCCATGCGTTGGTGACAGAACAGATTTAGCATCCCTTTGAACGTATTCAAATTGGATGGCATAAATCACGTTCAAAGACTCTCGGAAATGAACACTTACTTGTTTGACAGTAGAGTAAACTCCATCATCCCAGGGTTTACCTCCAAAACCTCCCCAAGGTCCTGCATCCCTTGGCATTGTCATACTAGAACATAACTGTAGTGAAAAAGTTCATCACAAGTATATAAGAGTATATTTAATTTTATAATAAGAATTTAATTTTACAAATATATGGTCATCCAAATACTCATTAATGATAACAAAATAGGTTCCAATGAGAAGTTGAGGTTGACGTGAGAAGTGTGAGAATGGGTTATCAACTGTTGGATGCATATTACGATGAGATGCAACAGATCAATTCCCTTCTAGAGTGCACTTCATGGGAGGGATGAGATTAAAAGTGATCAACGGTTCATATTCACTTCTCACATTAAACCCAACTTCTCACACGATCCTTCGCCTGAACATGAATGGTTAAATGGTAATAACATAACAGAAATATGAAAAAGATGCTTTTGGATACAATGGGATGAACCTTGTGTGTGACATTGTCTTCAAATGCGGAGTTAAGATGTGATGCAAATGATTCGGGCATCACATAAACCCCAATAGCCTCAAGGCAGTGAATACCAATGATACGCCCATGAAATCCAACAATCATAGCACCTTTCTCTGAAAATGAGAAAGGAGTGCCCTTAGAATTCAAACCATAAGGACCATAACAGCTATGATTTGTGCGAAAGCATAATGACCCTATAGTGACAAGTCCATCGCAGTTAAATGTTCCACTTATTGACGTTAGGTATTCACTTGGGTAGTTGATGAAGATCTGCAAAATTACAAACATCTTGTTCTTTAAGTACAACATTCCTTTCTTGCACTTGCACATGTAGATTAAAAAACATTCTTCAATTACATCAAAAACCACACTCAAGGTGGCAGGGTCAAGCATCAAGCCTTGCAGGCGTGTGTTAATGTTGCCAATAATATTACCGTAAAACATTTTAAATTCATAAAAGGTAATAAAAAAAAGGATGAAGAACCATTGATATTAATATAGAACTTATAAAAAATGATATCAAGAGCAGAAAATCAGGATTAAATGTCAAGAATCTCTACGCTTGCTTTCATCTCTCTTCAATTATTCAAGGAATTCGTTTTCAACTCCATGTGTTCGGGAATGGGAGTAACGATTTGGCAATTTAGGGTTTTCATTTTTAAGTTTTAGGTCTCGCACATAATTATAATTAAGAGCATGTTGGTCCAAAATCAGCAATATTAGGTAGGGAAGAAGGATTTACAAGAGAAATCAAATAGAAAATCATATGTCTACTTGTTTATTGGAGAGCTCTCAAAGGATTACAAGCGCGCGCACACGCACACACACAATAAGATTAACCACTCTCATTACCCTAAACCCTAGTTCAAGACCCATTCTTAATGATGCCCAAACCCATAAAAGCCCGATAAATGTAAAACAGTCTTTACATTATCGCCCAATAACACTTTATAATACTTCCATTCATTAGGACAAATTGATCTTAATAGAGGGGCACCACTAGGACTAACTTAATACATTCAGATAATATGAGGTAGGTACCTCATTGGTTTTATTGCCACCGTTGCTACCAAATTGTGAGCTTTCGGTTTCAACGCTATAGAATTTGATGCCCCAAACAAAGTCTCCATGGGCAATGAGTATCTTCTTAATGAAGCCTTTGGGCTTATAAATCCAGCTGCTCCCCCGTGTACCACCCCATGGTCCATGAGCTACACATCCTTCAAAATGAGTTTTATCTCCCTGCAATCCATCATCAATAACCATAATATATACCTTTATACAACACACAAATCATCCCACTTTATGCAGCAAATAGAAAAACAAAACCGAAACACTACCATTTTTTTTTATGCTATTGAGATCTGAATTTAGATTAATGTTACTGGAGATCAGTATCAACTACCTGCAACAATCACCCTCAAATAATGAATCTAAGAAGTAAGGAAACAGTATAAACATACACTGATTTTGGTTTCCACCAGAAATCATGCTTAAATAATAAAGTAAGAATGACAGAAAAAGAAGAACATATAAATACAGTAGAACAAAAAGTACGAAGTAGAAGAGTGAGAAATGCTAAAAAATATGAAGTAGAGGAGATCTCAACCGTTGATACGGTTGAGATCATACTTGACTTGACCAGTCAAAAGCCATAGGCTGTGTTTGGCAAGCATAAGCTAGCTGATAAGCTAGCTTATAAGTTAGTCCATCCAAAATGTACCAGGAAGCTAGCTGATAAGCTAGCTTTTTGAAACGCTACTTTGAGTAGCCTATGAGAAGCTTATTGTAGCTTTTTCTAATTATATCCTTATTAATATTAATTATTTGTATTCAAAGATACCCTTTTTGGTCATTTTACGTACTCATAAGCTAGTTTTTGCCAAACATAATTTGTTCAACAGCTAGCTTATTAGCTACTAGCAAGGTTATCAATCAACAGCTAGCTTATCAGCTACCAGGTAGCTTATAAGCTACGCTTGCCAAACATAGCCATAATCTTTGACTAACGTTGGATGCAATTCACTGGCAGAGGTCATAGCTGCCTTTATTGACCGGACGAGTATTGAAGATCACTTCTCTACCTCGTATTTTTTTAGCACTTCTTCTCATTTGAACATAATACAACAAACAAACAAACACTAACTAAATTAGAAGTAAAATATAAGTTACAGTTTGATCGATTACCTTTGAAATTTTGAGTATTGTTTAAGTAGATATCAAAACTTGAAAGATGAACCCTAGTTTACCTTTTTCAACTGAATGATATCTGTTGAGGAAACTGGAAGAAGTAACCTGCATTTGTATAAAATGATGAAGACATCGTCGCATCATGTCAACTTGTCACTTTTTACTTTTTAGCACCTACACCCCCATAGCCCTTGAAAGGATCTTTACATAAATGGTCCCTGTGGTTCTTTGTAATTTCACTTTCTATCCATTTTCTCAAAATAATTACTCCAACCCCCCTTGGCCTATTTTCTACATATGATTAAGACCAATTATTAAAAATATAATAAGTTAATTAACTGATACAAACAAAATGGTAAGAAATGAATTAATATAATATAATATAGCCTAGTCGGTAAAGGAGTCATCATTTTAGAGTAAAAGTCTCAGGTTTGAACTTGGACAAAGGTGTTTCTAATCTAACTAAGGTGTTTACTAACAACTAATTAAACTGCCGTTCAAAAAAAATGTTGATTGAATTACATATTTGGTCCCTGTGGTTTGGTGGTTTTAATACTTTGGGTCTCTCGAATGAAATAATTATGGATTAGGTCCTCGTGGTATTCATTCTATAACGCTTTGGGTCTCTTATTTTGTGATAATTTTTTTATCAAAAAAGACAAAAAAAATGAATTATATGGTACATTTTCATCAAATTAAACAACTTCATGAAAAACTTCATTTATTTAATCTATGAAACAACGATAAACTCATCGTTTGTACGGTTTTTACTCATAGTTTATAATTATTGGTGTTAAAAGTTACATTGAGATTGTTATGTTCAGCAAAAATAAGCTATAACATAAGATAGTCCATCGAAACATGTATCATAAACTAACTTATAAGTTGTAGTGTTTTGAGAGTTTTTTGTGGTTTTTTTCAATTATATGCTTATTAATATTAATTGTTAAATTTAAAGATACCATTTTTGGTCATTTTACATACTCAAAATAGTTTTTGCCAAACATAATTTATTCATAAGCTAGCTTATCAGCTACCGACTAGCTTATCAGCTAGTTTGCCAAATCGTAGCCTAATTAATAAAAAGTTCTTATAAAAGTTATCATCATATATTAAATGTGTTTAGTTACAACTTAGAAGTGATGCATAAAAATAATAAGGCTATGCGTATCCATGGGAGGGTTAAGCGGGTTGATGCCTGGCGGGTAGGAGGGTTTCATCGGGCTACTGCTACACGGCCTGCAGGTTGGGCGGGTTGATGCCCTTTGGGCTGCTATCTTTGTGTGTGTGGTGTTTGTGTTTTTAATTAATTAAATGAGAGGGTTGGAAAGGTTCAGGTACTAATCAGAAGGGTTTCAAAAGGTTAATGGGAGGATTGAAAAAAAAACTGATATCAAAGGTGATGTAGCAATGGGGTTGCAAGGGTTGAGTACTCATCGCCCAATAATAATAATAATAATAAGTAGGTTGTTGTAGAGATGGGCAAAAAGCCCGGCCCGGCACGAGCCCGAAAAAAAGCCCGGCCCGGCCCGAAAATAAATCTATTTTTTTATTTGTTTTATATAGTTTAGACTTTAGAATTATAAAATAAATCTAGTTTATATCGTATATTATCATTATTATTGAAATTATAAAATAATTTAGTGTTTTTTAAGTTGGAAAAAACCCGGTCAAACAAAGGCCCGAAAAGCCCGGTCTTTTCAAAGCCCGGTCAAAGCCCGGCCCGATCCGAGCCCGATCAAAGTCCGGTCAAACAAAAGCCCGAAAAGCCCGGTCTTTTCAAAGCCCCGTCAAAGCCCGGCCCGGCCCGATTTTGCCCACCTCTAGGTTGTTGTGTTGCAAAATGTTGGATATATGTGTTCTTTTGAGCAATTTACGAGGCATGGCTCTATCCATTAATCTCTCTGATCGTTTTCGCCTTCTTTCTTCCTCTATTTCAACTTTACTAGGAGAACCCTAACTTTTTCAAAGCTCACAATACCTCCTCCTTAATTACTCTTCTTCTTCTTCTTCTTCTTTCTCAGTATTCTATCTAACTGCAGGTGAGTTTATTTGGTCTATATATATGTTTATATTTATATATGTTTGTTCCCTTGTTAGTTTTCTTACTATGACTTTTAAAAAATGGCACCACTCTTAACATTTTTGATGTACAAAGTTATCAAGTATATCGTTGTTCCTTTGTCTTTTCTTTTTTTGTAACTATTTCTTGAGTAATGAAGTACGATTCCTTGGAATGCATGCAAAATCATTTTTTTGCTAATGCTTTCTTACGGCTTATACATATTAATTGTGGCTGATTGTTGCAGGTAGTATATAGTATATACTGTTCAAGGTTGGGTAACAAACAAAATTCAGATTGCAGTAGCATATATGATGGTAGGGTTTCAATTGTTTTTTTAGTTTTTCCTTTTATTGAATTATAAAGTGGATGCAGATTAATGTGTTCTATAGAGCTATATATTATGGTTTTGGATGGTTTGCTGCAGGGAGATAAAACCGATTTTGAAGGATGCATAACTCATGGACCATGGGGT